>OX451740.1:494906521-496106521 GCA_948472305.1 Vicia faba
ATGCTCGGAGGGATGACCCTCATGACATGCTGATTGCGGACGTAGTTTTTGACTTCGACAATGATGCGCAAGGACTTCGACAAAGGTTCATCAGAGCTTGGAGGATGCCTAACAAGGTGGATAGTAAGACACTGGGGCACAATAATTCCATCCCCCTTGAGCCTTACCTCAAGTGGGTACGAACCCGCTCCCAGAATCTTATGATGCCATACCCTCACATTATCCCCTTGATCAAAGAGCCTGTTATGGGAGGAGAGATTCCATACACCATCCTACATCCTGACATGCCAACATCATGGGAAGAAATGAAAAAGAGTTGGATCCAACTCAAGGAAGAACGAGATACTTTTGAAGCCAGCTTCTATGCCAGTGAGAACAAGGTTTTGGAGCTTACCCACCGACTCCACGAGGAGGAAACTCTCAACACTTACATCGCGCCAAAGAGGATGCGCAATGTCTTTTTACATTAAGAATTTTGTAATATTTCACCCATGGGGCACTTATGTACTAACAAATTTCTTCTTAATATGACGTGCGTTCTTTTTTGTTTGCAACAAATTTGAATTTCTGAACCCTTGAATGCATTACATGAATAACATACCATTCATCATATGCACAAACAGGTCTTCACGCCAGGTTTCCTTATCTTTCTACTGTTTATTTCAGCAAGATGGATTTGGAGCAGACGGTAAAGGATCTGCAGGCACAAAATTCACAGTTCCAGCAACTCCTCATGACCTTGGCAAAGGGTCAAGAGGACCTCAAAGTTTTGTTGGAGAAGAATAAAGAGAAAAAGAAAAAGAGACCTGGGGTGGCCACTTTTGGAAGAAGGTTTGAGAGCAATGCTAGGAAGGTTCTTGAGTTCCCCTCAACGTCTGACGAAGGGGCCGGTAAAGGGAAAGGGACTGTTGTGCCTTCTGAATCCGAGGTTGAAGAGGAGGAAGAGGAAGAAAACGAAGACTACTCTGAACAACAGTATCCACCAGCGGATGATAAATATAAGAACCTTGAAGATAAACTGGAAGCTATGGAGTTGCAGAGGGTGCCCGGATTGGATTTTTAAGAACTAGGGATGGTAGTTGGGAGTGTTATCCCTCCCAAGTTCAAGGTGCCAACATTTTCCAAGTATGACGGTCTGTCATGCCCAAAGATGCACCTGAGGTCGTATGTCAGAAAAATCCAACCCCACTCGTCCCATAAGGACCTCTGGGTACACTTTTTCCAAGACAGCTTGTCTGGCACACAGTTAGACTGGTTTTATCAACTCGAGAGATCAGAGGTTCACAATTGGGAAGACTTGGCAGCTGCTTTTTATCGTCAGTATCAATACAATGCTGATTTGGCGCCCACTCGTACTCAGTTACAAAGTATGGGGATGGCTTCCAATGAAGGGTTTAAAGAGTACGCCCAGAAGTGGCGTGATCTGGCTGGAAGGGTGTAGCCACCGCTATCAGATAGGGAGTTAGTTGACATGTTTCTTGTGACCCTATCTGGCCCTTTCTTCAACCATCTAATCGGGAGTTCTTCCGCGGGATTTACTGAACTGATTTTGACCGGCGAAAGGGTTGAGGCCGGTATTAAGAGTGGAAAGATTCAAAAGGATGCTTCCGCATCCACGACTATTAAGAAACCCTTCCCAGCCAAGAAAGAAGAATTTGTTGTGTATTCTCAGAAGGGACAGGGAAGAACTGAGCACCGGCCGACTGTAGGGGCTGTGATGATTCAAAACTCGTCAAATGATCAACCTCGTAACAATCAGTCGAGACCTAATCAACAACGGGTGGAAAGGCCACAACGACAGTTCACCCGCATCAAAATGACGCCCGCTCAGGTACTTCCTCATTTGTTGAAGCTGAATCTGACCAGTTTGAAGGAAGCGCCAAAGAACCCTAACACCTCCTCTCCATACTATCACTCCAATGCCAAGTGTGCTTACCATTTCGACAGTGCTGGGCACGATACCAATAATTGTTGGGCGCTTAAGAACAAAATCCAGGATCTGATTGATGCTAAGGAAGTAGAATTTGATGCTCCTGAGAAGCCCAATGTTATATCTGCTCCGATGCCCAAGCAGGGCCACAATATTCATGCTGTTATGGAGGACACTCATGTTACTGATGTTGTTGACCTGCTGACGCCGTTACTTGTGATTAAAGAAAATTTGTTGAGAGTCGGGATCTTTCCTGGTTATGGTAAAGACTGTTATTTTTGTTTGAACATACGAGGTGATTGCCCAATGTTGAAATCAGGTGTCCAATGCCTGATGGATACTCAATAGATACTTTTCCCGAAAACCCCTATTGATACCTTCAATCCTATTACTCCTGTTACTTTTGCTACTTCAACCAACGATATTGCAATTATAACCATTTCCGACAATCCTCCCAAGGCTTGCAAAAGGCCTGTCAGGATTACACCCAACTCTGAATGTGTACCATTAAATATCACCATGTCGGGACCTGTCTCGTACCAATCCAGCAAAATGATACCATGGAACTATGGGGGAGAAATCTTCTACCATGGTATCAAACAAATCGAAACAATCCAAGAGATTTCTGAAGAAGAAAGCCCTGATATAGGGAACGTTGCGGGTACAAGCAAGATAACCTGCATCGGCCGGATCTTTTCTCCGGAGATTGCTCCCCCTCGAGCAGTTTTCGGACCCTTGAAAGCTTATGTACCTGTTAGACCATTTGTGCAAGGCCCAATGATTGAAGAATTGGATACTCCTGAAGTAAGACCATCTGCTGATACTACCAACAATGGTAAGGGGATACTGGAAGTTCCTGTCAGGACAAAGGCTCATGCTGTGGTTATCCCCGAAACCACTCAGAAAGAAATGGATGAAATCTTGAAAATAATCAGAAAAAGTGACTACGACATTGTGGAACAATTAGGGCAGACCCCTTCTAAAATTTCAATGTTGGCTCTTCTACTCTTTTCTGAGGACCATGCTAAGGCCCTAATCAAATTCTTGAAGGCGGCACATGTACCCCAAGAGACTTCGGCTGACCAGTTCCAAGAATGTGTGGCCAGTCTTATTGCTGATAATGGCCTTGGCTTTTCCGTTGCTGACTTAACTCCCAAAGGAAGAAAACACAACGACGCACTACATGTATCAGTTGAATACAGGGGAACCACCCTCGCCCATGTCTTAGTTGATACTGGTTCTTCCTTGAATGTGCTGCCGAAGAAAGCCTTAGACCGTTTGGACTGCGAAGGGCTGACTCTCAAACCTAGTAACATCGTTGTTAGGGCTTTTGATGATTCCAAAAGAATGGTTCATGGAGAGGTTGATATTACTATCAAAGTAGGTACAGAAGTTTTCAACTCCACCTTCTACGTGATGGACATCCGTCCGTCATATTCGTGTTTGCTAGGGAGACCGTGGATCCATTATGCCGGGGTAGTTACCTCCTCTTTGCACCAAATGCTGAAATATCCTGTTAAGGGTAAGATTATAACAGTGCACGACGAGGAAGAATACATGATAACTCATCTCAATTCCTTCCGCTATGTGGAGTTGGATGGCGAGTTCATCGAAACGCCTTTCCAGGATTTCGAGGAAGTGTCTCCTAAGGTAGCAGTTGTGAAGACAATGGTTGAGGTGCCTATCCTTCCCAAGCATGTATCTAGGATGACATCTCTCAAGGACGCATAGGTGTTGATCAAAGAAGGGAAGAGTACAGTATGGGGACAATTGCCTGACTTTCCTCATAAGACAGACAAGTTTGGGTTAGGGTTTACTGCTGCAGGACAAAAGACTATGTGTCGCTCCAAGGTTGGAGGACCACCTGTCAAGATCTCACACCATGGAATCAATGTTGTAGAAGATGAAGATGAAGAGAGCCACTTTTAAGATTGGATCTTTCCGACCGTCGAAGGGGGTTTGAGCAACTTGGAAGCAAAGGATTTTGTTCCCATCACCTTTATCAACCAGTAATTTTATCTTTGAAAAAATTCCCATTTTATGGTCTGTAATAGCTAAAACAATTCGCACACTATTTTCACCTCATGCCTTGCCCGGGGCATGTAGGTCCATTTGTAAGGGCTTGATTTTCTTCATAATCATATGCCATGTTTTAATGAATCATTGGACGTTTTTCATCTATAAACTGTTGTGTTCATTTTCTTTCCTTTTGCATTTTTGTTTGTTTAAGGATGGCTATCCCTTACACACACCCACACTCACAAATGCAGGTACCCATCCACTCCGGATTCCATGGGTGACTATTCTGCTTTAGCCTTCGATAACTCTGAAGATTTGGTCAATCATGCTGAGTACGAAGTTGACGAAGATTGTGAAGTGCCGGGAGAGTTAGCCAGACTTCTACAACAAGAAGAGAGGGCCATTCTGCCTCATGAAGAGTTTCTAGAAACAATCAACTTGGGGACAGAGGAAGACATGAAGGAAGTAAAAGTGGGTTCCAACCTGGAACCAAATGTCAAGGAGCGCTTAGTGCAATTGTTGAAAGAATATGTTGAAATCTTCGCCTGGTCTTATGAAGACATGCCAGGGTTAGACACAGATATCGTGGTTCACCATCTCCCTACAAGATAAGATTATCCACCGATCAAGCAAAAGGTTCGTCGAATGAGGCCTGACATGTCTGAGAAGATTAAGGCTGAGGTAATGAAGCAATTCAACGCTGGCTTTCTGGCTGTTACTTCCTATCCATAATGGGTTGCTAACATTGTGCACGTGCCTAAGAAGGACGACAAAGTCAGAATGTGCATGGACTATCGGGATTTGAACAGGGCTAGCCCCAAAGATGATTTTCCGCTACCGCATATCGACATCTTGGTTGACAACACAGCTCAGCACAAGGTGTTTTCCTTCATGGATGGATTCTCGGGATATAACCAGATCAAAATGGCCCCCGAGGACATGGAGAAAACTACTTTCGTCACACAATGGGGTACCTTCTGCTACAAAGTGATGCCATTCGGACTGAAGAATGCAAGGGCAACTTATCAACATGCCATGGTATCTTTGTTTCATGATATGATACATCATGAGATCGAAGTTTATGTAGATGACATGATAGCTCGATCACAGACAGAAGAAGAACACCTTGATCATTTGCAAAAGCTGTTTGCCAGGTTGGAGGAGTATAAGCTCGGACTAAACCCAAGCAAGTGCACTTTTGGAGTTAGGTCTGGTAAACTTTTGGGATTTATTGTCAGCAACAAAGGCATTGAGGTTGATCCAGCTAAAGTGAAGGCTATACAAGAAATTCCTGCCCCCCGTACTAAAAAGGAGGTTAGAGGATTCTTGGGACGCTTGAACTATATTGTGAGGTTCATCTTTCACCTGACATCTACCTGTGAGCCAATTTTCAAACTGTTGATGAAAGATCAGGTAGTTGAATGGAACAATTATTGTCAAGTTGCTTTTGATAAAATCAAGGAGTATTTACTAGAACCTCCTATTTTGATGCCACCCATCGAAGGAAGGTCGTTAATCATGTATCTGACTGTTTTGGATAACTCAATGGGGTGTGTGCTGGGCCAACATGACGAGTCTGGCCGAAAAGAGCATGCCATTTATTACCTTAGCAAAAAGTTTACCGACTGTGATACTTGCTACTCACTGCTCGAGAAAACTTGTTGCGCTTTGGTATGGGCTGCTCGCCGGCTAAGGCAGTATATGTTGACTCACACCACTTTGCAGATTTCCAAAATGGATCCGATTAAGTATATCTTCGAGAAGCCTGCTTTATCTGGAAGAATCGCTAGATGGAAAATGATCCTGACTGAGTATGATATCCAGTATACTACCCAAAAATCTATAAAGGGGAGTGTACTAGCCGACCATCTAGCTCATCAAGCCGTTGAAGATTACCAATCTATGAGATTCGACTTCCCTGACGAGGACATCATGACTTTGGACAACTTCGAAGGTAACGGACCGTATGACGGACCTGAATAAGGATCCCGATGAACCTTGTACTTTGATGGTGCTTCAAATGCACTTGGCAACGGTATCGGTGCGGTACTCATTTCTCCAGAAGGTTTCCATACACCCTTCACTGCCCGACTTTGTTTCAGTTGTACCAACAACATGGCCGAATATGAAGCTTGCATCTTTGGTCTCAAGGCTGCTATTGACTTGGGAATCAAATCTTTGGTCATATTTTGGGACTTGGCTTTGGTTATCAGTCAAGTCAAAGGAGAGTGGGACACTAAACATCCTAATCTTATCCCATACAAAGAGTATGTCCTGACGTTGTTGCCTCATTTCGAGCAGATTACCTTCGAGCATTTCCCGCGAGAATAAAATCAGTTAGCCGATGCTCTGGCTACAATGTCTTCCATGTTTAAACTCAACTAGGATAACGAGGCTCCCCAAATTACCATCGAGCGAATGGATGAACCCGTGCACTGTCATGAGATTAATATCGAAGAAGTAGTGGAACAACCCTGGTTTCATGAAATCAAAAGGTATCTCCAGACTAGAGAATATCCTGAAGGAGCTTCCGTCAATGACAAAAAGTTCTTAAGGAGATTTGCTGCCAAGTTCTTCCTAAGCAATGGCATCCTTTATAAGTGCAGCCATGATTGTGTTCTACTTCGTTGTGTGGACAAAGCTGAAGCAGAGTTGATCATGACTGAGATACACAGTGGCACATTTGGCACCCACTTGAGCGGACATACGATGGCTAAAAAGATTCTAAGGGCAGGCTACTACTGGTCTACCATGGAAGCTGATTGTCACCAACAATCCCGTACTTGCCACAAGTGCTAAGTCTATGCCGACAAGGTACATATTCCTCTTGTTCCTCTCAACTTTCTGACAGCTCCTTGGCCATTCGCAATGTGGGGCATTGACATGATTGGAGAGATCAAGCCTACGGCATCCAATGGGCATCGCTTCATCTTGGTCGCTATCGATTACTTCACCAAGTGGGTCGAAGTAGCTTCATTTTCCTCTGTTACAAAGAATGTGGTTGCCCGCTTTATCAAGCAGAACCTCATATGCCGGTACAGTGTCCCCGACAGGATCATCACAGACAACGGTACGAATTTGAACAATACTATCATCACCACTCTATGCTAACAGTTCAAGATTTATCATCACAATTCATCTCCCTATCGGCCGAAGATGAACGGTGCTGTTGAAGCCGCGAACAAAAATATCAAGAAGATCATTCAAAAGATGACAGTCACCTACAAGGACTGGCACGAGATGTTACCGTTTGCTCTACATGGATACCGTACCACGGCACGTACTTCAACAGGGGCAACCCCATTTTCTTTAGTATATGGCATGGAAGTTGTGCTACCCATGGAAGTTCAGATTCCTTCCTTAAGGATTATGAAGGATGCTGGTTTGAGCAAAGACGATTGGATTCAGACCCGGCTTGATCAACTTAATTTGATCGACGAGAAGCGACTTACTGCTGTTTGTCATGGTCAGACGTATCAAAAACGCATGATCAAGGCTTTCAACAAGAAACTCAGACGTCAGGTATATCAAGTCGGAGATCTTGTAATCAAGCGGATCATCTTGCCTCAAAGTGATCCCAAGGGAAAGTGGACTCCTACTTACAAAGGACCATTTGTGATTAAGAGCATCTTTTCTGGTGGGGCCATGATTCTGACCACTATGGACGACGATGATTTGCCGCACCCTGTGAACGCAGACATAGTCAAAAGATACTACGCATAAAACGACCCGACAAGTTGAAAACCCGAAAGGGTGACTTGGGCAAAAATGGGCATCCCAGTGAATCGAAAACCCGAAAAGGGCGGTTCAGGAAAAAATTAGGGATAAAACAAAAAAATCTGTACACCAGGCAAGTTGAAAACCCGAAAGGGCGACTTGGGAAAAAAAGGGCTTCCCGGTGGATCGAAAACCCGAAAGGGCGGTCCAAGCAAAAGTTAGGGAATTAAAGCGTATGACTATGTCTCGTCGGATCACTTTAAGAACAATCTCTTCACCAACAAGCTCCAAGCTTCTGATCAATCCAGTCATCAGCGGGCGAAGCAGCGAATGGACTAGATATTCAGAATTGTGAAGGCTATAGCAGAATGGGAATCCCATGGAATTATTACACATAGCCATCTTTCTTTTGTATAAAAATTTTCAAATTTTTATGACAACATTCTCTTACTAGGATGTTTGTCTCCTCTGTACAAAGATATTCACGAAAATTAAATACAAAGATACTTCAAAGTGCAGAAATTTGCTTGCCGTTCCTTTCTTTTTTACACTTATGTTTTATTTGAAAACGTCCAATGTTTTGTTAAATAGGCATATGCATTTGAATAGAATCACTGCTTACAAATAAAACGAAATTGAAAAAAGATAATTACTGATAGGTTGAAGGAGTAGGAAGAAATCTTTATGCCATTCCAGAAGAAATCCCCTACGATACATCATTCAGATCCTCAACAAGGCTAAATTTGGAGTATATTTCCTCAGCAAAGTTAAGCTTCAAGATCCGCAACGGAGCCAGTGCAGTCTAAAACTTGATTCCCCAGTTGAGTTAAGTTTCAAAATTCCCATCAGAGTTAAGCTTCGAGATCCCCAGTGGAGCCCGAAAACCCTGAAAAATCCTATCCCCAGCGGAGCCAGAATAGTGAACATTCTCCCCACAAAGTTATTTCCCAGCAGATTGAAGATTCTCAGTCTCATTTCTCCAGCAGAAGTCTCCCAGGTTTTAACTCCCCAGTAGAGATTTTCAGAGTTTTCCTTATTCCCGAAGCAGTCAGCAGTCAGCAAGGATTTCTCATCTTCAGTAATCAAAGATTTTTTGGAATCCCCAGCTTTGATCAAGGATTTACTTTCCCCGACAACAATCAAAGATTTCATTATCTCCAGTTATCAAGGATTTATTTTCCTCAGCAAGACAGCTACTCAGCTTACATGCACATCCATTACATTCATATGTCATAAACATTGATGAAACACAATTCATTGCATCACACATATCATGCAACATAACTTTGTGTTTTAGATAACATTTTACCCTTTTCAGGATAAGATTAAAAGGCTATCATTAACAATTATTCAGATACAGTATGGATACACCCCAGACACGGCGGTCATTCTACTACTCATTCAGACTTCAGCAAACAGATACAGTATGGATACACCCCAGACACGGCGGTCATCCTATTACTCATTCAGAACTTCAAGTCAAAATACAGTATGGATACACCCCGGATACGGCGGTCATTCTACTACTCATTCAGACTTCAGCAATCAGATACATACTACATACGCTCCAGACACGGCGGCCATTCTATCTCCCATTCAGATTCAACTATCAACTTCAAGTTCAGATATGCTCCAGACACGGATGCCATTCTGACCCTTACACCAGCAGCTTGATTCTCCCCAGTGCAATTGCCACGGAAGTCATTTTGTCACTCATTCAGATCCCAGTTACAGTCTCAGATATACTCCAGACACGGAAGTCATTCTGCTACTCATACAGATTTCAAATTCAGATACAATACAGACACACTCCAGACACGACAGTCATTCTGATATTCATTCGAAGTTCAAATACAGTTACAGCTCAGATACGCTCCGAACACGGACGCCATTCCTTTGCTCATACAGACTCAATCTCCAGATACAGTTCAAATGCATTCCAAACACGAATACCATTTTGATGATCATTCTTCTGACCTACCACATTGCAGTTCAATAAACACTCTTGGATGGCATCTTTAAGCCCATCTTCAGCGAGGTTCTACCATCTCCAAATGGCATCTTGAAGCCCATTCCCTCGACAATATTTTGACGATTGCAAATTTACGGGCACTCTAGTATCCAATCCTCTTTTACCTTCGAGTCGCGAAAGGCAAACTTGCCAATCTAACTCTTCAGGTTCAAGAAGATTGAACAGGGGCAACTGTTGTACCCCAAAATTTTCCCTCTCATTCCATCAACATTTTCTCAATCACAAGACTCTTGGAACTCAAGATCAAGCTAGGGTTTGCCCTGCTCAAGACACCTCCTTGCACTGTTGACCTAAATTAGGGTTTGAGTTTGCACAGAGATGTTTTGACCTACAATGTCCAAAGTGACTTTCATACTTCGTATTGGACTCACAAGTTTGTCCATACCAAGTTTCAAGCCTTGATTCAAATTTTTGCCTAGTCAATTGGACAGTTGACCTAGACATCAGCTGTATTGGGGAAAAAGTCAAACTGTGGCCAATTGACAGTCAAGCCTCATGAAATTTGACCCACATCAACATTATGAACTCATATGAACCATTTCATCAAGTTTGGATCACAATTCCACAAGAAATTTGATCAGATCACCAAAAGGGCAAAATGGTCATTTTTAGGGTTTTGACTACACAAAGGCAATTTTTGACTGTTTGACCTAGCCAATGGCAAATCAAGCTCACACATGGACTCAAGGACTCAATGAAATTTTCTTGACCCATTCAACAAGTTCAAAATATCTCAAATGCATAGGATTGACAGATGAATTTTTCAGTCAACTGATTAAAATTTGACTGTACACTGAAAAGTCAAACTTTGACTTTTTGGTCAAAATCAAGTGCCAAGAGTCATTTTTCACCAAGACATGTCAAATCATGAAACTTGTTCATCAAGAAATCCAAAAATGCAAATTAGGATTTAAAATGGAAAATTTTCATAACTTAGAAATTTTCTAAGTTATGAAATTTTCTTATTTTTTCCTAACTTTGTCCCATTTTTTCACCAAGATGCAAATGGATTCAAACAAAACTTGAAACATGAAAGTTGTAGTCCATCATAAAGTCTAAAAATTTAAATCACAAAGTTTTCTCAAAAGAGGCTTGTATATCAAGTTATCATTTTTGGAACAAGGGTACCTAAAACTTTTAACTTAGAGAAATTTTGCCCTAATTTAGGCAGGATTTTGACCAATCTTCTTGGCCATTTTTCACATAGTTCCACTTGGAGTTTCAAGTTTCATTTCAAAGATGGATTATAGTACATGTTCCAAGATTTCCAAATTGTCAAAGAACTCCTCAAACACCCTTGTGGTTAGAGAGAATCGAATGCTTGAAGTTGGCAAAAACTCACTTTGATCCATGGCCAATACATGTTCATACCAAATTGCAAATCTGATCTAGCTAGCTTGGTTCACAATTACAGGCCTCAAAACCAGTTTTTACTCCATAATTTAATGCATATCCATTGAGTTAAGGTATTGTCTTGGTCATTAGGGCATTATACACTAGATTAAGCCTTAAATGGAAAAAGTAACAATGCCATTTTTGCTTAAACTTCACTTTATGTCAAAACAAGATCCTTGAGGCATGGGGCCATATCTCTGAGGCAAGATCAAATCTACAAATTCCAGTAACCAAGAGCAAAATATGCAGCATGATATAGGACTAGTACAGGCCTGCATTGAACAGATACACACTCTTGCTTCAAGAAGAAGAAAAGTTGCAAACAACAAGCCATCTCTCACATCTGTTAAAACCAACTTACACAAACATTGCAAACAAGTTGGATACCTCCTAACAAGCCAGAAACACGACCCCTTTGCCTCTCAAAACACCTAGTGCACAAATTCCCCATTTTCTTGCAAAACAGGGCCAGTTCTGCATTTTGCAAGCCATCTTCAAATTCCATCGTGCGTTTTGCCTAGAGATACTTCAAACACCTTCCAACCAACATACCTAAGCTATCCAGATCATCCATTGCTAGTTGTAACACCCTTAACACACATTGCCATTTTTGTTTTAAAGCTTTGCAGGTTGAGTTCTGTAGCACGATTCAGGCTACTTCAAAACAAGCCAAGCATTGGAAAAGCTTCAGTGGACCTCAGGCAAGCTCAAAAGAAGCTCAAGCACCCTTGGAAGTTGCTACATTGTCCAGCTCGAAGTCAAATGAAACAGGTATTTCATGAACTTCTATCTCTCGATTTAGGAATAGTTAGACTTAGGTTTGTGAATGAAAGATGTTGTATTCATAGCCCCGAAGCCATACATATGCTTAGTTTTCATTTATATTAATCGTGCTAGGAGAATTTCATCCATGAACTTTCTGAAAAAACTAGGTTAGAAATTAGGGCCAGAGAAATTCTCTCTGGTCTTTGAGAGTTAGCTTAAGTTTTTTATATGGTTAGATTCGTTGTTTGATGCTCTACAAGTTTCATGTTATGAGTTTTGTCAAAAAATCAAAGAATCAGGAGATAGCAGTTGATGTACAGAACGCGCGTTTTTGTGAACCAAGGAAGAAGATGAAGTCTGATTGGGCTGGGCCTGGTCATTTTTGCTTCTAACTCCCCATTTTTCAGTTTACACCCTTTGGCCCATTTATTTGCATATTTGTCATTTTGATATTTTTATTTTTTATTCTGACTTTATTATTTTTTGTCCAAATATAAAAAATGCCAAAAAATAATTTTTTATAATTTTCATATTTATTTGATATTTATTTTTATTTTACTAGTATAGATATGTAAATAATTTATTTTCTTTTATTAAAACTTAAAGAATAATGTAAAAAAATATGTTCATTTTCATTTATCATTTTATTTATATTTAAAAACATTTTCTTGAAAATACACATTTTGTAAATAATTAATTTTTATTTTTTATATACTTAATATGTTTAATATATATATATATATATATATATATATATATATATATATATATATATATATATATATATATATATATATATATATATATATATATATATATATATATATATATATATATATATATATATATATATATATATATATATATATATATATATATATATATATATATATATATATATATATATATATATATATATATATATATATATATATATATATATATATATATATATATATATATATATATATTATATATATATATATATATATATATATATATATATATATATATATATATATATATATATATATATATATATATATATATATATATATATATATATATATATATATATATATATATATATATATATATATATATACTTTATTTTATTAAATAATTAGGACAAAAATACAAAAATATTACATTTTCATTTTTATTAATATTTTACACTAAAAATATCATTTTTACAATATACTCTTATTTTTTGTACAAACCAATACATTATTGCATATAAATAATAAATAATACTATTTATTTAAAAATTAGGGTTTTGCCCTAAAATAATTAAAATTGACCCCTTTTATTATTATTTACATTAAAAAATACTTTTTACATACATAAAAACTTTTTGAATAATACATTTTATTTAACATTTATTTGTTGTATTTTATTTAATTATTGCACATTTAAATATTTGTCTTGTACATTCGATTTGGTTGTAATAATTTAGAATTTAATTTCTTATCAAATACCCCCAATTCAAATTCGTACCCCCTCCCTATATCATGTTGTAATAGTGTAGAATTTAAATTCTTGCACCTTTTTATGCTTTCAATTATGCCATGATTAGACTTAGGGTTTGTATGCCAAATAAAATCAACAACTAGCTTGACCTAATCCAAGATAAACATGCATGAAAAACAAACACAATGCACACTTGCATCATATAGGGTTTCAATCCACTTGTTGCCTTCAAAAATGGGCCATGGTTGTATGTCATGTACTTTGGCAAAACAAAAACAAAAAAAGAAAGATCATAGTCTCTCGATGACGCTATCTGAGTTGTCTAAACAAAATGATCAAGTCCCTTAAGAAAATTGCCAAAAATACTTGATACAATTTCTATCATGGTCTATACGATGACCCGCGCTTGTCCCGTTTAACATCCTAACGCAAGGTTGTTCACCAAATACAATGGTGAAACAACACTGTTAAAAGGGTTAAAAACATAAGAAAGATCTTTTGAGTAAAATAGGGTAGATAGCTCTTAGTTATTTGATCAAAAGCTTGCAAAAACATCCTTGTTATTTTCAAACACACTTCACAACACAATTTCAAAACATTATCCAAATCAAACTTTCAAACATTGAAATCTTTTCAAAAGGACAAAACATCTTTGTATACATTCAAACAAGAATCATTACAAAGGTTTCCACAATGATGGCCTCTTTTCAAAACATCTTTCAAAACCACACACAAAGCACCATTTCAAACAATTGGAAAAGCAAAGCAAGTTATCTAAGCAAGTAACTAAGAGCCCATGGATAACCATGGATAGAAAGGGTGCTAATACTTTCCCTTTCTATAATATACTCCCCGAACCCAAGAAAACATCTCAAAGGTCTTTCCTATGCTTTTTGACCTTTCCTTTGGATAAAATAAAAAGTCGGTGTCGACTCTTGCTAAACCGAAACATTTGGGAACACAAACGCAAAATCCCAAGTCAGTTCTCCCACCGTATCACATTTAGCATATGGTCCGAGTTTGCTTGTGTTTTCTTATAGCGCATATGCAATTAATGGATACATATTTTATACCAAAGAACAAGATGATAAAAGTACTATGCAAAATAATGGTGTGATTGTTTTAGCTGAAGCAATGCACATTTCAAGTATGAATGACTTAAACCTCAAATATGCAAATCTATCATATTTTGGGGTTATCGAGCATATTTGGGTGTTTGATTATGAGAAGTTTCAGATGCCTATCTTTGGTTGCAAGTGGGTACATAATAATGGCATACGAATGAATAAGTCGGGATTTTAACAAGTGGATCTTAATAGGATGGGGTACAAAGATGAGCCTTTTATTTAAGCCTCTCAAGCTAAACAAGTGTTCTATGTTACTGATTAAACAAGGGCGAAATGGTCTATAGTGCTTTTATCTAACAAAGTGATTGATGATAATAGTGTAAATCAAAGTGATGTTAATGTTAAGAATGAGTCATATGTTAGAGGGAATGAGTCGTATGTACGAAATGATCAAGATGGGAATATTATAGCGGATGAATCATATATTAGAAATGATCATAATGAGGGAATTTGGATCAATCCATCCGTCCGAGTTGTTAAGAGCCAAGTAATTCATATTCCAAACAAGAAACTAAAGAGATGTTAGTGAAAAGGGTACTAGTAAAATGTTATATGTTCTATCATTCAATAAAATTGTGTTTTTGTTTTTATATTGTGTTTATGGTTTTATATTGTGTTTATGTTTTTATATTGTGTTTATTCATTCAATGCTACATCAATTTTATATGGTATTTATGTTTTTATTTAATATTACAGGTCAAATGGCTACTAATGAGGAAAAATCACATCCTGCTTCTAATAATGATGGAAATGAATCAGCTCGTGATGCGGAGAATGATATTAGACGAGGAATAACAATTGTGAAGTCAATAATTCATGCAAGAGATAAAAGTATCAAATTTGACGTACATTGGAATGAAGACAAACAACTAATTGAGCCTAACGGTTCAATATTGACAAGTTATATTGGTTTCGTTGTGAGAAGAGAATTTCCAATCACTTGTGATGATTGGAGAAGGCATGAACTGACACCCATTAAAGAAAAAATATGGACTAAAATATAGGTGCCATATATGATGCATTTCGTTTTTGTTGACGCTTATGTCTATAAATTACTAACGTACTCTATGTATATTTTTTTGTAGAGGTCTTTTAACATTGATGATGATCGAAAATCATATTGTCTTCAATTGGCCGGAAAAAGACTAAGAGGGTTTCAATCTTTTTTGACAAACAAGTTTCTTAGGGATTCCGATAACAATTTTATCGATGCAGAACTTCCAAAGGCGTATGTAAGCTTGATTTCTCCTGAAGAATGGGAAACCTTCAAAGAAAAAAGAAGAACCTCAGATTTCCAGGATGTGAGTGGCGTGAATCACCAACGAGCATCAAGTCCCTCGTATCCATACAGAAAATGGCGTATGGGATATGCACGCTTATAACAAAGATTGGTAAGTATATATAAATGCTATGATATACTAGTTCATCATGTGTTATTATTGATTTTATTATTTCTCTTAATGTGTAGTTAGAAGAGGAGAAAAGTCAAGAAACATCTCTTCTGGAACATGTTCTGTGGAAGACTGCCCGAGTGGGTAAGGATGGAGTTGTTAAGGAAGATGTGCTTCAAATTTATGAGAAATGTGTAAGTATATCAATATTCCTATAATTAAATCAAAAGTTTATTAAAATACATAATTTATGAGTTTAGTCACCACTAATTTATTTCTCTATGCATATGAATTTCCAGAGAGTCTATCTCAATCTTTAACTCAAGCTGAAGACCACGATTGTAGAAGTATACTTAGTCGAGTATTAAATGTTCCGGAGTATACCGGTCGTATGAGGGGTAAGGGATTCGGGGTGAATCAAACATCTTTGGGTTACCATCAAAAGAAGAAAGGCCATAGCAATAAAGAAGTGATGGAAGAGTTAGAAAAATTAAAAGCTAAAGTTTGTGAGTTGGAAAAGGAAAATGAAAGATACATGTCAGAAAGGCAAGGTTCAGGGTTCACGGATACTAGTGACAAAGATAGTATCAATTGTGATTTCCAACAGAAAATTCCCGAGGTAACATATAGTATTATGAATTAGCATAATTTTTTAATTGAAATATATAAACATTAACAATTTCATATTTATTATTGGTTTAGGGCATTTCACCTTGTCATCTATATTTATCGTCACCGAGTTACTGCATGGTTGGCAAGGGAAAAGTGAATAACACCGTGGCAAAAGTACTTCACCATGAATCGCTCCCTGCTGGGTTTTTGAAAGTATCAATTGATATTGCTTTAGAGAGGGATGTGCCATTACCTTTGCCTGACGATATTTCAGATGCAACATTGGTGGGAGAGACAATAGGATCTTATGTTGCATGGTCGTCAAACATCATTTGCATAGATGATGAGGTATGTTGAAAACCATTATGAACCTTTGAGTATTCAAATTTTTAACGACCATTTAACGTACATTTTTTTCATGGTAATGTTAGACTCCCACAAAATCCAAATCAAATGATAAGGGGATTAAGCAGCAAACTGAGTCAGTTACATCTAAAAAAAGGTAAATTGATATATATTATACATAGAAAAAGTCAATTCATGATCGTATACTTAACATCACTTATTATATGCATTTGATGTTTAGATTCATGTTAAAGACATGCAAAAAGTCAATATGAGTAAGAAGCCTGAAATTGGCAGCATGTCCGTACAAAAAAGGATGTGGAAAAGTCCACAGCTAGAAAAAAGCCTACTTCTCGGTATAGGTCGTGCCTTCAGATATTAATTAGAATTTTAGATTTGGCTGACGAATATGCTCGTAATATATCTATGGGGGAAGGTACTTTTGGTTTTTCCTATTACGAAACAATAAGTAAAGAGGATGTGGATCAAGTTCTTAGACATGAAGAATTAGGCCTCTGTGTTGTCAATACATACATCAGGTATTCTCCGATCAACTTTATTTAATTTATTAAACAATTTATCTACTCATTTCAATGAATGGTCTTAATGTTAATGATGTTTTTATTTAAATTTCATGTATGCCAACTTGATGTGCCCGCATCAATTGGACCAAAGATTCTCTTTCTTATCTCCAAACAATATCAACGCACTATCATTTGAACAAAGACCAGATGATGTCAAAGAGTACTTTGTCCATACATTTATGGCCAATAAAGATACAAAAAACTTGTTTTTTTTCATTTAATACTGGAAATGGGAAAGATTTTCATTCAAATTTCATCTATTATAATTTTTTGTGTTTTGACGTTCTATAGAAAGTTTCCATCTAACTATTGTTAATCTTACAGTGGACACTGGTTGTTGGTTGCGATTAATCCAATAAGAGAAATTGTATATTTTTTTTATTCGTTAGAAGGTGATTAGAGAAAATATCCTAATATGAAGGAGATGGTTGATACGTAAGTTAGATTGTTCTAAATCTTTGTTTGTATACTTATTTATTTTTTTATGTGAGATTGTTCTAAATATTCCTTTTATATTTTTTAGAGTTATACAAATTTTTAGATCACAAAGAGATATTCAAGTACCAAAGAGTAAGGCAAACAACATTACATGGATTAGAGTGCAGGTATATTTTCAAAATTTTGATTATATTAGTGATGCTAGTTGATAAAACAAGTTAAACTATATATACTGGTATATATTTGTATATTTTTCCATGTGTAATGTCCTCTTTAGCATAATGGTATAGATTACGGTTATTTCATGTTGAGATTTATGAAATAAATTATTCTTTTGAATCAAATAGAGATTCCAACCATGGTATGAGTTTCTAACTTATGATTTATTTTAATATATTTAACACATTTCATCTAATTAATTAGTTTTAACTAAATCATATTATATTATATTATGTAGTACTTTGATGAATACAAGTCTTCTACTTATACGGAAGATCATTTGGACGAAATTAAGGAGGATTAGTGTCAATACATTATTGAGATGAGAATTTTATATGGTATTGTGACACTTTCATTGATGAGAATTTTGAGTATATATAAGTTTGAGTTTTTATGAGATACTATGTCGTCATTAGTGTGGTAAATTATTGCAATGTTGTTGTTGTTATGTGGAAGGTTAGTTTGGATGGTATTGAATTTAAATTTAAAAAAAAATTTGTATCATGGTATGAATCGGGGAATTTTTAATGGTGATTTATAACGGATTCTTGATTTGTTTTTGTTATATTGATTTTTGTTAAATTATAATAGTTATAATATTTAAGTGTTATATATATAGTTTGGTTCTGATATATTTGCCTTTGTTGGTTTTGTTTCAGGTAGGTGCGTATGTAGAAGATATATAGATTCATTTAGGATTCTTCATTTTTGTTTATAGAGAAAATAGTAGAGAATATAACAGCTCTAGATGATAATAATATGTACATTTGGTGCATATTTATTGGATTATAATGTTGTATATGTAAATATTTAAATTTATGTATATATAAGTTATTGAATTCTTTAAGTTGTATCTCATTTATGTATATATAAATTATTTGATTAAAGTTGTATATATAAATATGTAAATTTGGTGCATACTTATTGGATTGAAGCTTTAAATTTATAAAATCTGGTGCAAATTTGAAAGGCAGCACTTAAATTTTAAGTGATTATGTGTACAGGGAGCTTAAAATATAAGCTGAATATATTAAAAAAATTCGTGAATATTAGATAACACTTTAAAACAAAAAGCGTTGCCTATGATGGGAAACATAAAGCGTTTGTGAAATACCAAGCGCTGCCTTAAAGGAGACTTTAGAAAGCGCTTCTAAATAAAGCGCTGCCTAAAACATAAAAAAGTGGGGAAAAATACATTACACAACGCTTTCTAAAGCGCTGTCTAAAGTGAAAGAGCTGCTATAGGAACACTATAGAAAGCGCTGCTATAGGAACTGTTAGAACATAGTTTGATTCTACAACCCTCAGTTAGAGTTTTGATGATAACAAAATACAAGATTAAATGAATTATGAGTTTTATATTTGACATAGATGCTACTTAAAATTATGTTGTTTATTTACAGGAAACTCTGATGGAATCAACATCAGAATATCAACATCAGCATCAGAAGATGTCAACCAGAAGATCAATACATGTGCTACGCTGAAGTCTGATGAACAGAATTTGTGCTCAACATACTCTGACTCTGATCAAGATCTTAACAATGTCATTAGCACTCAAAAGCATTCAGAATAAGCTAAAGCCAACACACTCTGATCTTAATCAAGCAGAACATTCTGAAGTATCAACGGTACTGCATTCAAGGCAGATTAATTACCAACGGCTTTATTCCAAGACAAAGATCTTCTCAAAATGGAAAGAACGTAATGAGCATTGAAATGAAATTATTGGCATCAACGTATCTATTCCAAGAAGTATTTAAACAAATCAGTGAGAAAGGAATTGGCTAATGCTCTACAATATTCTACACACCTAAAGCTAATCATCTTCATCCTCACTCATACAGTTTGCTAAAGCTCTCAATTTTCTTACTCTATAGTTCTAGCATTCTAGTTTCACCTAAGCTTAATTTGTGTATTATCACAGTTGTGATATATAGTTTTTGTAGAAAACATCAAACACACATAATTGTTCAGTTATCTGTAAGAAAGAATTTCCTTAAGAAACCGGTTTGTGGTTTAGACTCAAGAAGGATTTAGCAGTTGTTAAAGCAGCTTTGTATTCAGTTGAATATAGTGGATTAAGACCTCGTTGGAGAGAGGCCAAATCACCTTGACGGGTGGACTGGAGTAGTTTGAGATCAAACGAACCAGGATAAAAATAACGTGTTATCTGCATTTGATTTCAAGTTTCAACAATTCAACCCCCCCTTCTTGTGTTTTTCACTTCTTCAATTGGCATCAGAGCGCCTGGTTCTGAGTTCATAACACTTAACCGTGTCAGTACAAGATCCAGCGTTGAAAAACACTATGGCAGGAACACATCACAACATCAGCAATGACAACAACGAAGAAAGAGACAGATTCAGTGGAAAACCTCCAGTCTTTGATGGAGAGAACTTTGATTACTGGAAAGACAGAATTGAAAGCTTTTTTCTATCCCACGATGCTGATCTGTGGGATATGGTGACAGATGGATACACGCACCCAGTAAATGCAAATGGTCAGAAGATTGACAGGAAAGCAATGTCTGATCAACAGAAGCGTGATTTCAAAAACCATCACAAGGCCAGAACTATTCTTCTCAGTGGTATCTCTTACTCTGAATATGAAAAAATATCAAACAGAGACACTGCTAAGAACATGTTTGATTCTCTCAGAATGACGCATGAAGGCAACCTTCAAGTGAAAGAAACTAAAGCTCTTGCGCTCATTCAGAAGTATGAGGCATTTAATATGGAAGAAAGTGAATCTATTGAAACAATGTTCTCAAGATTTCAGATTCTGGTTGCTGGTCTCAAAGTTCTGGACAAAGGGTATTCTACTGATGATCATGTCAAGAAGATTATCAGAAGCTTGCCAAAACAGTGGAGGCCAATGGTCACAACGCTGAAGCTAGCTGAAGATCTCAATACAATCTCTCTGGAGGAACTTGTCAGCTCCCTCAGAAGTCACGATATAGAGCTAGAAGCTGATGAACCTCTGAAGCAAGGTAAGCCTTTAGCTCTAAAATCTAACAGAAAATCTGACTCTAAGGTTTTGCAGGCTATTGAAGAAACCTCTTATGGGTCCTCATCATAAGAAGATGAATTGTCCCTCCTCTCCAGAAGGGTGAACCAACTGTGGAAGCAGAGGCAAAGAAAGTTCAGGAATCCCAGAAGATCTGAGAACCAGAATGAACCCTCCTCCAGATACAGAAGGTCAGAATCCTCCTCTGGACATAGAAGATCTGAAGGCTCTTTAGGAAGCAGAAAGCCAAACAACAAGGACATTATCTACTATGAATGCAACGAGCAAGGACACTACAAGAGTGACTGCCCAAAGCTTCAGAAGGAAAAGCCTAGAAGAAAGTTTGGCAAGGAAAAGAAGAAAAGTCTCATGGCCACATGGGATGACTCTGACACATCTGAAGCTGACTCAAAATCAGATGATAAGAGAGCAAACATAGATCTCATGGCAAACATATCAGAAGACAGTGAAGCTTCTGAATCAGACTCTGAATCAGACACAGAAGAGGTATTTCCTGACTTTGCTATTAATTTTACTAAGGCTGAACTAGCTGAAAGCCTTAATGAGATTCTGGAACGATATCAGCAGATCAGAGTCAAATTCAGAAACCTGAAAAGGGATCTTGCTTCTGACTCTGATAAAACTGAGAGTCTCAAATTGGAAAATTCTGAGTTGAAAAATAAAATTTCAAAATTAGAAAATCTTTTACAAAACTCTCAGAAGGAAACAATTTCTGAAACTCCTAGTAGTGCTGATGAGATCATCAATGAGTACGATCACAACTTTCAGAAGTTTCTTGCTAAAAGCATAGATAGAAGCAAAATGGCTTCAATGATCTATGGAGTTAGCATAAATGGCAGAAAGGGAATAGGATACCAAGGTAAGGTACCTACACCAAAGAATGCCATGGACTTAGTTATTAAACGAACTCCACTTAAGTCACACTTTGTATATGGGCACACACACGACATCAAATATACTAGTAGCAATTATTCTGTCAAACCAAAATTCAACCAGAGTTTTGGTAAAACTAACAAATCAGGACCCAAGAAAATATGGGTACCTAAGGATAAAATAATACATGTTGCAGATATCTTTAGCAGCAAAGCAGAAACACCAGTCATGGTACCTGGACTCTGGCTGCTCGCGACACATGACGGGAAGAAGGCATATGTTCCAAAGCCTGGAACTTAAGCCTGGAGGCCATGTAGGCTTTGGAGGCAATCAGAGGGGAAAGATCATTGGCTATGGAACAGTAGGTAACGGAAATCTTACCTTTATAAGTAATGTGTTATTAGTAGATGGATTAATGCATAATCTGTTATCCATAAGTCAATTAAGTGATAACGGTTATGATATAATCTTTAATCAAAATTCATGTAAAGCTGTTAGTCAGAAAGATGGGACTATCCTGTTTAATGGAAAGAGGAGAAAAAACATTTACAAAATCAAAATTTCTGAACTAAAAAGTCAGAATGTAAAGTGTCTTCTGTCTGTTAACAACGAGCAATGGATCTGGCACAGAAGATTGGGGCATGTTAGTATGATAAGAATATCTCAGATTAACAAACTCAATCTGGTCAGAGGACTTCCTAATCTGAAGTTTAATTCAGATGCTCTGTGTGAAGCATGTCAGAAAGGCAAGTTTGCAAAACCTTCTTTTAAATCTAAAAACGTTGTTTCCACCTCTAAGCCATTAGAACTTCTGCACATTGACTTATTTGGACCAGTTAAAACTGCTTCAGTCAGTGGCAAGAAGTATGGGTTAGTAATCGTAGATGACTATAGCAGATGGACATGGGTAAAGTTCTTAAGACACAAGGACGAGTCACACTCTGTGTTTGTTACCTTCTGTAACCAAGTTCAGAATGAAAAGGATCTTAGAATCGTCAAAGTCAGAAGTGATCATGGTGGAGAGTTTGAAAACAAAGATTTTGAATCATTTTTTAATGACAAAGGCATTCTGCATGATTTCTCTTGTCCTAGAACTCCCCAGCAAAATGGAGTTGTAGAACGAAAGAACAGAACATTGCAAGAAATGGCCAGAACCATGATCAATGAGACTAATGTTGCTAAGATCTTCTGGGCAGAGGCAATAAACACAGCGTGCTACATTCAGAATAGAATCTCCATAAGACCTATTCTGGAAAAGACTCCATATGAATTGTGGAAGAACAGAAAGCCCAACATTTCATATTTTCATCCATTTGGATGTACTTGCTTTATTTTGAATACTAAAAATTATTTGAACAAGTTTGACTCTAAAGCACAGAAGTGTATTATATTAGGATACTCTGAACGCTCAAGAGGGTACAGAGTATACAATACAGAAACACAGATTATGGAAGAATCAATCAGTGTTCGTTTTGATGACAAGCTTGACTCTCAAAAGTCAAAGCAGAATGAATTACTTGCAGGTATGGAAGTTGAATTCACAGGTACTGAAGACAAGTCATCAGAAGCTCTTAACAGAGACACTCCCTCAACATCAGAAAGAGGCACTGCAAGCAATCCAGCATCTTCTGTTGACCAACCTCAGAAAAGACCATCCAGAAGCAGCATGGATCATCCAGAAGAAACAATTTTAGGAAGAAAGGAAGATCCAATCAGAACAAGAGCCAGTTTCAGAAACTCTGAAGAATCCCTCATGGGACTTGTCTCTCTGATTGAACCATCCTCTATTGATGAAGCACTTCTGGACAATGACTGGATTCTAGCAATGCAAGAGGAGCTGAACCAATTCACAAGGAATGACGTGTGGGATTTAGTTCCTAAGCCTAAAGGATTCAACGTCATTGGAACAAAATGGGTGCTCAGAAACAAGCTGAATGAGCAAGGTGAAGTCATCAGAAACAAGGCACGATTGGTAGCACAAGGTTATAGTTAGCAAGAGGGGATAGACTATACAGAAACCTTTGCTCCAGTCGCCAGGTTAGAATCTATCAGACTTTTAATTTCTTTTGCTGTTAATAAAGGCATCACTCTGTATCAGATGGATGTCAAGAGTGCATTCTTAAATGGCTATATAGAAGAAGAGGTATATGTGCCCCAACCCCCTGGTTTTGAAAGTTCAAAAAATCCAGAATATTTTTTCAAACTAAAGAAGTCATTCTATGGTCTGAAACAAGCTCCCAGAGCTTGGTATGAAAGACTAAGTAACTTCCTGTTAGAAAAGGAATTCACTAGAGGGAAGGTGTACACAACCTTATTCTGTAAGACAGTTAAGAATGACCTCTTAGTATGCCAGATTTACGTTGATGATATAATATTTGGATCTACTAATCCTTCTCTGGGAAGAAAATTTGCTAAGTGTATGCAGGCAGAATTTGAGATGAGCCTGATGGGGGAACTGAAATTCTTTCCGGGCATTCAGATCAATCAAACCCCATAAGGAACTTACATTCATCAGAGCAAATATGTCAGAGAACTTCTGAAGAAATTTGACCTCTCAGAATGTAAGCCATCAAAGATTCCAATGCATCCCACGTGCATTCTGGAAAGAGAAGAGGTAAGCAAAAAGGTAGAACATAAGGTCTACAGAGGTATGATTGGTTCTCTTCTTTATCTTACAGCTTCAAGACCTGATATTTTATTCAGTGTATGCATTTGTGCAAGATTCCAATCAGATCCTAGAGAATCTCACTTAACAGCTGTTAAGCAAATTTTCAAGTATCTGAAAGGTACTACTAATCTGGGTTTGTTTTATAGAAAATCTGGTGATTACAGCTTAGTAGGTTACTGTGACGCTGACTTTGCTGGAGATAGAGTTGAACGTAAACGCACTTCTGGAAGCTGCCAGTTTCTGGGAGAAAATCTGATCTCGTGGTCCAGCAAAAGACAGTCCACCATTGCTCTATCAACAACAGAAGTTGAATACATAGCAGCAGCTGGATGCAGCACACAAATGCTCTGGATGAAAAGTCAACTTGAGGAATTCCAGATTTATGAGAGTAACATTCCTATACTCTGTGATAACACCTCTGTTATTTCCTTAAGTAGAAATCCAATTTTTCATTCTAGGGATAAGCATATAGAAATAAAACATCACTTTATTAGGGACTATATTCAGAAAGGCATTTTAAACTTAAAATTTATTGATAGAGACCATCAATGGGCTGATATCTTCACAAAACCACTTTCTGAAGATAGGTTCAACTTCATTCTGGATCATCTCTGCATGAAGCTCTGTCCAGAATATAACTGTTTTAATTTTATATATTAACCTTCAGAATTATGTTTATTACTCTGTGAACTTCTGATCAATCCTCTTTCAGATTTTTAGAAATGCAGATTGTATCAGATCTATCCATGAAGCTCTGAGCTCTTCAGTTCAAGGATAGAAGTGATGTTCACTCAAAGCAAACAAGTGTCATCCAGTCATCATCTGTTTCCTGAGGCTGAACATGCGTTCACGCTTCTGAAAAGGCAAAGTGCTGATTGGTTGCATTGAGACACATGTCACTGGTAACCGTTTAAGTATCTTTCTGAAATCCCCTAAAATCAGCAATCATTAAATGCTATTAATCATGATTTATTTCTCTCTCTTAACCGTTTATGTTTTCAAAACCTATTTAAACACCATTCACACCATTCACAACGTTTACCCTAACTTTCGTTTTCAAGCAATATTTCTGATATCTGTGTTTGTGTTCTTCTCTATCAAGAAAACCCTTTCAATTTTTTTCTCTCAAGAACTCGTGTGAACATGGCTTCTAGCAGCAATCTTTCATCTGGTTCCCAGAAAGATGCATCAGCTGAGCAATATGAGGTTCCTCTCAGAACTCTACTCACTCCAGCCAAGAATCTTGAAGTTCTGTCAGAGATTATAGTGGATTTCAACAGTTTGAAGGAAAATGGTTTTGACTTATCAGAAGAGATCATATATGCTGATGAATGAACGAATGGACAAGCAGGATATCAAGATTGATTCTATAGCAAGCATGGTAGCCAAGCAGAATGAAACCAGCGAACAAATCAAGAGCATGTTGGAAGTTCTGTTCACACGACTTCCTCCTTCTTCTTAGATTTTTTTTCTTGAGTTTTCCTTGTTTTCTTTACATGTTTGTCTGTAATATTTCTACTTGTTCTAAACTATCATTGCTTTTGTTTTAATACAAACGTGTTTTTACTCTAATCTTTTTAACTCTGATTATATATGCTTTTTGATAGCTGACAAAAAGGGGGAGAAAGAATGATATTTTTCAATAACGGTTTACTGAGACAAAGGTCTCAAACATTCTAACATTCATATATATTTGCTGTTCTGAAAAGCTTACAGGTATAAGAATCTGAAGAACTCTGATGAAGCAAAATTTTGATGCTCAAAGAAAGGTTCAATAAAGTTCTAAAGTTCTGATACTCAAGGTCTAAAGGAATCAAAGGGAATAATCAACTCAGGGGGAGTTTTTCTCATCATTACTCTGACACTTTTTATTCCTTACTCTCTTAGCTCTGACACCTTTTTCTCGTTAATGGATTATCTCTGATACTGTTTCCTTTCTATCCTTAAAATCTAATACTTTCATCATTTTATTTTAATTAAAAAAATCTAGTTTTTGTCATCATCAAAAAGGGGGAGATTGTTAGAACATAGTTTGATTCTACAACCCTCAGTTAGAGTTTTGATGATAACAAAATACAATATTAAATGAATTATGAGTTTTATATTTGACATAGATGCTACATAAAATTATGTTGTTTATTTACAGGAAACTCTGATGGAATCAGCATCAGAATATCAACATCAGCATCAGAAGATGTCAACCAGAAGATCAATACATGTGCTATGCTGAAGTCTGATGAACAGAATCTGCGCTCAACATACTCTGACTCTGATCAAGATCTTAACAATGTCATCAGCACTCAAAAGCATTCAGAATAAGCTAAAGCCAACACACTCTGATCTTAATCAAGCAGAACATTCTGAAGTATCAACGGTACTGCATTCAAGGCAGATTAATTACCAACGGCTTTATTCCAAGACAAAGATCTTCTCAAAATGGAAAGAACGTAATGAGCATTGAAATGGAATTATTGGCATCAACGTATCTATTCCAAGAAGTATTTAAACAAATCAGTGAGAAAGGAATTGGATAATGCTCTACAATATTCTACACGCCTAAAGCTAATCATCTTCATCCTCACTCATACAGTTTGTTAAAGCTCTCAATTTGCTTACTCTATAGTTCTAGCATTCTAGTTTCACCTAAGCTTAATTTGTGTATTATCACAGTTGTGATATATAGTTTTTGTAGAAAACATCAAACACACATAATTGTTCAGTTATCTGTAAGAAAGAATTTCCTTGAGAAACCGGTCTGTGGTTTAGACTCAAGAAGGCTTTAGCAGTTGTTAAAGCAGCTTTGTATTCAGTTGAATATAGTGGATTAAGACCTCGTTGGAGAGAGGCAAAATCACCTTGACGGGTGGACTGGAGTAGTTTGAGATCAAACGAACCAGGATAAAAATAACGTGTTATCTGCATTTGATTTCAAGTTTCAACAATTCATCCCCCCTTCTTGTGTTTTTCACTTCTTCAGGAACACTATAGAAAGCGCTTATAATATAAAAAGTGCTGCCTATAGGGGCCTTTAGAAAGTGCTTATTCAATTAAGCGTTTTCTAAAGTCTACATTAAGTAACACTTTCACATACACAAAAAGTGATGTCTATGGTTACAGTAGTGTAGGAATAGGCAGCGCTTATAAGCATTGTATTTGGCAAAAAAAAAGTGTTGTTTATTCCCTTATGTGGCGTAGTGGTTAGAGTAAACAACCTTCATCCAATTTATGAAAAGTACCACCAAACATATTGAGAAATATAAATTTTCAATAAAAATATGTCAGGACATTGTGTCTGACATTTCTTCAAGTTCTTCTAGCTTCAGATTAAGGAACTCCCCTTATTAACTGCTAAAAATTCATTAAGAACCATACATCCTCCCTTCCAATAGTTGCACATCTTGTGGTTGGTACATGCCAATAACTCCTCTCTAAATAAAATATGTTTCATGGTTATAAACAAGACTCCATAAATATGTCTCCTTTGATTAGAAGGATATTCCAGATGTTAGAGAAAATGTCCTTGACATTGGAGCTTGACCTCCACACATAAAGGATCTGGATTAGCTATCTTTATCAAGCCTCCACAGGAAAAAAAGCATATCCTCTGCACTCCTACCTTACTTAGATCACAAATAAGATAATCTAATGAGTGCCTAATATATTGATCGTGCCCTGACCAACATACTTTATATAAGACATGTTTCTATTTGAGAAACTTCATAGAAATAAAACACAAAGGCCTCCTGTTCTAGTTCAGGAGTAGGTTTGAAACATAAGATGCCTCCTCTCGATCCAACAGCCCAACCCAAACCATACGCGGCGTTGAATGATTATGTCTCAGACATCTTTATTCAACATGTTTCTTCGAATGATAGATCTTCTTAGTTCAAAACTTCTAATTTCTTCATCTTGGACATTCCATATAATTACTTGATATTTCCAGAATATTCAGTAATTTAAATCACCTGTATCCAATTTGTAACAGACAAGATGTCATGCTCTTCTGGTTAGAACATCACATACGACATGTTAAAACTGCTAGTTAAAAATCTTGTTTAACATCTTTCTGCTAAGATGGAACATCCTATGTTCTGCCTAATTTATTTTACTAAATTTACTTCCAATCATAAAATATAGAATTAATAATCTCCCCAATTGGAAAATTTTGGCTAAAACAAATTAACAATTACAACTCATATTATAACAATGAAAAAATACAACCATGAACTCTAATCCTAAGTCTTAAGAAGCTACTGGACATAACAACATGTCTTTAGTCTGATTGATGTCACAACATCACATTCGATATCTTCTTCAACTCAATCTGAATGAGCTTCATTGCAGCAGAAAACCTCAATAACAAAAAAATAGCACCCTTAAGAGAAAGGAGTAGAAAGTCCTGAAGTCATTTGGTGTACATGAGGAAGAGGGTAAGAGACAATCCCCCTTAACATCAGCATCATAGATCCAATAGATCTAACAGGTTCCAACACCAGATGGTGTACATGAGGAAGAAGATGACTGAAACTCCCCCTCAGCCCAAGAATAAATCTTACTCACAGGAAGCATAAGAGGAAACTTAAGAGGCATAAGAGAACCATTAAGAACCAACCAAATTCAACAATACAGATGATGAATCAGAGGTGTAGTTTTTTACCTCAGGTAACTCAAAACACAAGACACAATTGTCTTCATAACTCAGATCACAAGACACAAAAGAAACATCAACTGAAGCAAGACTCATACATGATGTTGAGACATCTTGTTAGACATCCTTGCAAAAAAACTGCGAGAACAGATGTAGCACCAAATTGGTGACCAATACCTTTCTCCCCCTTTTCATCCAAAGCTTGACAAGAAAATCCCCCACAAAGATGTACCTAAACTATACTCACCCAAACTCGGATAAAATCCATAAGAGTTTTGAAAAGTGCTTATCACAAGATGATAGAAGAACCGAAATAACCTCTTTAAATAGTTGAGCAGTTCTTTAAGAATTAATGATCCTCGACTGTAGCGATGGTCTTGGTAAAAAAGAGCGTTATTTGAGGAAACTAACTGTACCAAAAGTAAATGTATACTGTTCATGTCAGTATTGAACGCCTTTATTGACTTTGAACATATTCTTTTGAACCTAATAGTCCCAATAAAGACACATGCAAAAATAGAAAAAGCATGTGTCATACTCTCTCCTGACCTCTTCTTGATCACACCACCCAACTTGTTAATCTTACGATAACCAAGTCATGAATAATGTCCTGAAAACCAGACAGACATTTTCTAAAGAAACTATACTTTTTCAGTAAAAAATATATGATGTTTCACTAATACACATGTTCTTTCACATGACCCTAAAAATGTTTCTCTCAGTCAGAAACAGTGAAATATACCAAGATGTTAAGACCTCATGTGTAACATCTCCCATTCAGAAAAACTAGACAACCTCTAAAGTCCAACCAACTAACATGATGTTACAACATCATTTAGGACATTAACTTCACATCACAGAACCCAATCACTTTGGTTCTTGATTCACTATCCAAGGAACTCATCTTGCTTGGATGTCCTTTTTTTTCAAGATATACAAGAAGAACACGACTTCAGCAGCTAGCACACACCAAAGAACCACATAGAGAAATAAACTCATATATACTTTTTGAATTATAGTGCTCAGATTGCAAACTTGCATAGATACGTCAGGAAAATACACAGCTCTCGTCAATATATTTACCATCAGTCACATGCACACTTGGATCAAAGTTTCTCTTATAGGTCCAAACAACTTATAGGATTACCTCTTCTCAAGTGTAAAGCATACAGCTCATCACAAACACTTAAATAAACTCTCAAATACTCTCTGAAACAAAGAGTTTAGATTTCAGACTTGCACATACACATCTAACAAATAATCTGCTCCCGTCAAAGTATTTGTCATCAGTTAAATGCACAACATCATTAGGGGGAAATTTCTCAAGCTCCTTACTTCACAGTTCCCTATGAAAAATAAGACAACATATAATACTACCTTCTCACATTAGGTATAAAATTTGGTCTGACATCCTTCTTCTTCACACCACTTAGCATAAATAGATTCTTCATCATGCCAATCAAACATGACAAATATACAACCCACAGACCAGATCAAGAAGCACTAGGAAATATATTCTTATATAATTTCTTCATCAACACATCAGATAAATACACTCATATTAGAGTAGTCTCCATCAATCAGATGCATACCTTTACTAGAAAAACATTTCCCTACACATAAACAACAGATAATGTTTTCCTCTTAACATTTATAAGAAAACTTTGGTTTGACATCCTTCTTCTCATAAGCACAAAGTCTAGATTACTCAGAATAAGTCTGCTTCTTCCGATTCTTCAATACCCATCACTGGAAAGTTCATTCCAAGCAGTTTGGATGACACTCGAAACATGCAACCACTAATAAACCACTTAGGTTGATATATCTCCATAGCACTCAACCCCTTGATTTCTCTTTTACTTCAGTAGAATAAGAGTTCCATGTTCTCATAGACTTGACGAGTGCTATCAAGTTTGAGTAAACAACCTCCATCCTATTTATGAGAAACACCAACAGGCATGTTGAGAAAAATACATTCTCAAAATAATGATGTCAAGACATTATATCTGAAATTTCTTCAAGGTCTTCCAACTCCATATTAGAGACTCCCCCTTAAATAGAATCTGTTTCAAGATCACAAACATGATTCCATAAATTTGGCTCCTTTAGTCAGAAGGATCTTCTAGATATCAGAGAGAACATCCTTGACATATGAGCTTGTCCTCCATATATAAAGGATCTTGTTGAGATGCCTTTTCAAATTCTCCATTAGATGTTAGAGCTCCACTTCTGCATTCCTATATACTGTGATAAAAATAAACTGATCCAAGAAGTAGATAATATGTTGATTATACCTTGACAAACACACTTATCTAAGATAAAATGTCTTAGACATACATCTCATATGCATCCTATTCCAGTTCAGGAGCATGTTCTAAACATATGTGATCAACACACATTTATTTAGCACCCAAAGCTTCTACTATGCAATAGGAATCAACAGAACTATTGATATGATCTTCTAACATTTGGCAGAACATCTTTCCAAGGAACACACCAAGAGATCCTTTGTCAAAAGACCGGAGAATGGCCTTTTAGTGTTGAAAGCAAAAATAAATTTCTTCTTACTTTCTTCAGATATCTGTTCAACAAACTCACTTAAAAGAGCCTTTATGAGTGGACTTGAGATAAACCTCAAGTATCTTTGGCAACTTTAGCAGGCTGGTTGAAACTATCCTCCAAGTATCACTACAATAAGGATACACTTTTAGAGAGGAACATATCACAAAGCTCTTCATTTATTGTATTTCACAGGCAAACCTCCCTACAGCCTCAACACCAGATACACCAGGAACCAACAGGAGTTTTCTATCAAATGCAACAGAACAAACAAAAATTACTTAATAACCTTTAGACATGACTCAATAACCCTTGCACACAAGCACCATAATCCAGGTTCCAGCAGCACAACATAGGTTGGAAAATAAATCAAACCCAACACAGCAGCTCACCACCAAAGCTACAAACAAAACTTTGTTCCTTCAAGTCCATGAACTAGAAAGTATCTTCCCTAGGTATCACCCAGAACAAAATAGGATGTCTGCTCTGATACCAATTAAAGTTATGGTATACATATCAAATATGTCCTAATCACATGTTTAATACATTTATCTATGCTTAACATCACATGGACATAATACACCAGACTGATACAAAACTTATCAATCCAAGAGTCGTGATAGATGCTTCAATATCTTATATGACATGCTCAACAATCAAGAACAAAATTGAACAAAACATAAAGATAATAACACACATATATGATGACCCTGTTAGGTGTACAACGACACCTACTCTGAGGGCTATCAATCCAGGAAGTAAGTCCACTATCAGTAGTATTAGTTAAAATCTAAATTCTCCCATTTACAACTTCTTGCCTAATACCCACCCAATGCAACTTCTACCTAGGTTCTCCCTAAATATGAGAAATCGACACCTCACTTCCTAAATCACCGCAGAGATATTTATATCAATTACAACTAGTTCAATTAAGACTCTTGACTAACAAACATACTTGGATTTACTTCAAAGCTTCATCCAAGAACAATATAAGTTTTATGCTTAAAAGCTTAAGAATTAACAACAGAACCTTACAACTCAAGGAACAATCTTACTCTTCTATCAACATGATATTAGAGAGGCTCACATATAACAACTCTCTTAGAGAGTGGCTTACAGACTCAGCCCTAATAATCGAAACTTTGCATCTTCGGTTGGCACCTTTTCTAGGTTAATAACCTTCTATTTATAACCTTTTCCCAACTGGATTTGGGCTTCAAATTGCAGCATATCTGCTGCTACAAATATGCAAAAACTTCTACATAATGATAGGTCTTCAATCATGTCTTTCCTAATTTATCTCCATAATTAAAAAGTCAATATTCTTCTTGATTTCAACTTGAATCTTCCAAACCTTAAAATCAGCGCCACATAGGAGAGCATAATATTCCCAAAATATTTTGCATTTGTTACATTTTAAACTGATCCAACAGCCCAGCCCAAACCATACACGATGTCGAATGATTCTGTATATGACATTTTTATTCAACGTGTTTCTTCTGATGATAGATCTTCTTAGTTCAAAATGTCTAATTTCTTCATCTTGGAAACTCCATAGAATTACTTAATATTTCCAAAATATTCAGTAATTTAAATCACATGTATACAATATAGAGATGTCCTGGTTTTCTGATTAGGACATCACATATGACATGTTGAAACTGCTAGTTCAAACATCTTGTCTAACATATTTCTGCTAAGATGGAACATCCTATGTTCTACCTAGTTTGTTTTACTAAAATTACTGACAATCATAAAATATAAAATTAACATTACTATTGATTGACAATAAAATATGATTGCTACCAATTTGTTAAGAAGTGTCATAAATGTCATATTTATGCAGACAAGATTCATGTGCTTCCAACTCTACTCAATGTTATCTCATCTCCATAGCCTTTCTCTATGAGAGGATTGGCATGATTGGTATGATCAAGCCCAAAGCTTCAAACGGGCATCGGTTTATTCTGGTAGCTATTGTTTACTTCACCAAATGGGTAAAAGCATCATCATTTGCTAATGTGACCTACCAGTTTATGGTCCAGATTATAAAGAATGAAATCATTTGTCTGTACAGTATCCTGAATAAGATCATTACTGATAATGGGTCGAATTTGAACAATAAGATGATGAAATAGCTTTGTGAAATCATCAAGATTGAACATCATAATTCTTCACCTTAAAGACCCAAGATGAAAGAAACTAATAAGAATATTAAGAAGATTTTGTAGAAGATGGTTGTAACCTACAAGGATTGGCATGAAATTCTCCCTTTTTCTTTGCATGGGTACCGTACAGTTGTCAGTGCTTCAACAGGGGAAACCTCTTTCTCTTGTATGGCATGGAAGTAATGTTCCATGTAAAAGTTGAGATATCATCAATGTGAGTCTTAATGAAAGCTAAGTTGACAGAAGTTGAAAGGTCTCAAAACATATATGACCAGTTAGATCTAATCGAAGAGAAGAGAATGACAACCTTATGTCATGGTCGGTAATATCAAAAGAGAATAAAACAAGCATTTTATAAGAAGGTTTGACCTTGTGAATTTAGAGAAGGCGACCTCGTGCTACAAAATATCTTGCCTCCTCACAATGATTCATGTGGAAGGTGGAATCCTAATTACGAAGGCATATATGTTGTTAAGAAGGGCTTCTCTAACAGTGCAATGACTCTTACAAATATGGATGGTGAGGAGTTCCCTCGTCTATTGAATGATGATGCGGTCAAGAAATACTTTTCCTAAATAATGAAAAGAATAGTTCAATAAGTTAAAAACCCGAAAGGGCGACTTAGGCCAAAATGAGCATTTCGGTGGGCTGAAAACCCAAAAGGGAAATCTAGGCAGAAGTAAGGGATATGACAAGTAACTGCATCAAACCAGACTTGATCACTTGAAGTAGCAACATCCTTATCATAATTTCCAATTCAATTATTCTCAACTGAAGCTTGATTACAGGAATCCAAAGTTGTTAGAGAGAATAATGGTCAATGTGTTTTAATGCAGCCTTTCCATTTTACCACTTTCCAACTTTATAATGATCCATGGAGTTACGCCATTCGTGAACTACAATTCTATTAATAAATTATCAAACTTTTGCCCAATTGTTTTCAATTCCTTTATTTTCTTTTGGAAAATTTCATTTACTTTTGATAGTAATTTCTGAAATAAAAGATTAATAATAATCATGCTTTGGAAAATTATAAAACATTTTCCTTTGATTTGTGAAAAAAACTAAAATGAATGTTGACGATTATTAAAAAATGATTAAGTCTCGAAGTATGGAACACAGCTTGCCCCATTACATTGGTTCTTGTGGTTTCCTGTAGATATCTTTTGTTTGATGATTCAGGTTTCCTTAATTGAGTATGGATCAAATAGTGGATCTCCCCTGTTGAATCATGATTAAGTGATGATTTTATCTTGCAAATTTCTTTGATATAAGCTTCCCCCCCCCCCCCCCCCCCCGTGGAGTGTTGATCATGTATTGAATTCATGTTTTCCCTAGCCAAGCCCTAATCAGATGGTGTTGGTGGCTAGTTTATTTTTATATGGATGATCTGGTTTCTCCTTGCAGAGTCTTGATCCTCCTCGATTTGATTTGATCATTACAATGTTGATTCGATTTACCTCATAGCTGAACTAGTGCAAGTTACTCTCAGAGATTATTTTTGGAAGATTCATGTGGTATTTTCCCTACATATCCTTCCCAAAAGTAGATTTTGTGCAGTCTTCTTTTTACCCTCCAGAAGGTTGTTAATTTCATAAAATTTGTGGTGATCATCTTCTGCATTTCTTTATTTCTCTAGAAGATAAGATATCTAGTATTTGTTTTCATTTAGTGGGGATTCGGTCGAGTATTTAGTTTGTCTAATTATCTTTGCTTACCTATCTGAACTATTAGTACCATGGTTTTGTGATTGGCTAAATTTTGGCAAAACATGGGTTGTCATAACAGGATATGCTGTTATGGGATTTTCAATCAGATGTCGAAGATATTGTCGTTGACATCTCGGTCTGGTGCAACAAGTGTTGTTGTAAGATATTTCTTGACAAGATTTAATTGGAATTTCTGAGATTCCTTTTGGAAATATCTCAGTTATTTTGGCAGGTCAAGAAGATGCAATCTGGAACAAGTGAATCAAATTTCCACCAGCATTAAAAGTTTCTAAAATTGGTTTTTGAGCTAATTTAGGATACTTAAAGATTTGATCCAAGATTTAAGGAGATATTCTCTACAGCAATCAGCACAAGGATTAAGGTTTAATTGGGTATAGATTTTGAAGCCCATGGACAGCTGAAGGCTTATAAAAAAAAAGACCAAGACCTAGGGAAAATAGTTCTTAACAATTTGTAAATGAGGGGTTTAGTTTTGAGAGTCTCTCGTGTTCAATGTGTTGTAAGTCACCCTTGTATCTTTTGGTACTTGTGGTAGATGTAGTGTTCTCACTCAAAAGATTTTAGGTAATGAGTTGAGTATTGTTCTCCTCTAAGATTTTAAGCAAAGAGTTGAGTATTGTTCTTGGTGGAAGATTTTAAGCAACCCAAGTATTGTTTTTAGTTTAGAGTCTTAACTGAGTATTTGTAATTTGGAAGTATGTTCTTCCTGGAAGATCCTGGGATTGGGATTGTCTTTTTTTGGAATTGGGGAGTATGTTCTTCCTCGTAGTTCCTAGGATTGAGATTGTTTTCCCCTGTGATTGGGAGTTTGATATCACTGTCGTGATTGGAAGTGAGATAACAATTTCTCATATCTAGGAGGTGCCTAGGTAGAAATTTCATTTGGTAGGGATTAAGCGAGAAGATGTAAACAAGGAGTTTTAGCGTTGAACTTGTACTACTGATAATGGATTTTCTTCCTAGCTTGGTAGCCCTCGGAGTAGGTGAGTTGCACTGAACTGGGTTAATAATTGACTACCTTCTTTATCATTTTGCATTTATAATTCTGCATAATATGTCAGTTTGGTATTGTTGTCTAGACTGTAGGTAGATGTTGTAACATTTATCATGACATCATATTCTGATGTTTGTAACATCAGCTCTGACATATTATGTAAGTGCAAGAATTTCAATTGGCATCAGAGCAGGCACTATGTTCGTCATTGGGTGAGCTTCAGGGAGTATCTCTCTGGTACTATTTGGCGATTTGAAGGCTAAGATGATAACTTACTTGGATTAAATGGACAACATATGATGGTTGTCTGGTGCTTATGTGTCCTCTTCTATAGTTTATATTACTGCTAAAACAACTACTAATGGTTGTAATGATGTTATAAATGTGACAACTTTTGATGGTTGTATGTGCATTATGTCCTACAAGATGCTTTGACATCTTGCCTTGAATATGTTGAGGTTTTTTTAATTTGTCTCCTGCTGCATATGCCTCTGATAGAAGAAATCTGGTGGTTCGTAGTTTATGCTTTTGGTATTATTGCTAGAAGAAAGAAGTATTCTTGTAGCCATAATAGGTTGAGCTATTTGCTTGAAGAAGAAAGATGATGAAATAAATTCATGACTTCTCATGAAATTACTGGTTATATCAAATTCTTTCAGCTCTCTGTGAGAAGATTTATTAGAAGATAAGTTAGTTTGGAAGATTCTCATGTCTCTTATCAAGAAGTTGACTTGAAGGTGACAAACTTTGTAGAAGTTCAATTCATCACTAGCTAGGAGTAAGATAAACATGAGAGCATGATGATCTAGTCTCTGATGTATAGTTATCTTATTATGTTGTGTTTCTTGGGAAGTAATTCTACCAGGTACATAGGTGAATAGATAGAATGTCTTATCTATCTCAAGATTCATCTGAAGGGGCTTTCTATATCTTGACCTAAGAATGGTGGTATCTTATGATAATGAGCTAACTACTTCTTCTAATCTTGTGCATCAAAAGTGAAGAATTCTATAACAATCGCTTTCTCATCTACTGGATGAAAAGGAAGAGAATGTTTTTTGTGTGTAGGATGATTTCGTTTTGAAGATCTCCAAAGTATAAAATGTGTCAAACAATGGTTAAATGTTTGGAGGAGTCTTTTCAAGATTGGGAAGATGACTGTATGGATAGGGCCTTATTTTCAATCTTCTAACATGTAATGAAGAAATTTATTAGTCAACAATTAGGTTGTGTCAGTGATAAGAAATCAGAATATGTCAACTTTAAAACAGACATCAGGATACTCAAGCTAAAGGCTAAGTCTTGCGTTGAAGATTGTCACTTCGGTGTAAAACTATGGCTTTCTCAAAATCTCTTCTCAACTCAAAGATGACTTGACAGTGGTTATATATATCAAAGGAGGAAGTTGTTGGTGTGCAGTTTGTATCATTATACCAGTTGTGCTCTTTGATGTTATTGCTAAAGATATAGATGAAGGTGCTTAAGAACTAAATAGTTCATGAGTCTCATGTCTATATGTTGTTCTCCTTGTCTAAAGGATTGAAATCTAATATGATGAGTTGTTTCAGTTTCTGTGATCAAGGTCTTGTTGTGAATAACTAATCACTAATGAGAAGAATGTAGTTAAGGTGTTAAAGGAAGTAGAAGTGAAGATATCACAACAAAGGTTACAACATCAGTTTGTTGCAATATTTCTATAACTTTTTCTTATAAAGCTCATCAGGTTTTTACAAGGAACTGGGTGGACTACAACATGGAAGAATCATAAATCTTTGAAATCTTCAATGAGCGATATTAGTTCCAACTACTTAATGAATACCTCTGAACTCCTCTACTATTAGTAAAATTTAGTCAAAATACCTTTTTGGTCCCGTATGTTAACGCACGGGTTCATTTTGGTCCCTTAACTTAAAAAAAGTTCATACTTGTCCCTTAACTCTTCAAAACGCTTCATGTAAGTCCTTTTTGTCTAATTAGCGACGAATTTAGCAATCGATTTCTGATTTATTATGTCGCTAATTAGACAAAAAGGACTAAATAGAATCGTTATGAAGAGCCAAGGGACCAATATGAACCTTTTTTAAGTAAAGGGACCAAAATGAATCTGGACGTTAACATACGACACCAAAAAGGGAATTTTGCCTAAAATTTATAGATATTGCTATCATTAAGGAGGAAAAGGATGTTGAACCAAATGTTGGAACATCATCTCAGGAAATTGATTCTACAAGTTAGAAGACTCTGAATAGGTGCATGAACTAAACCAGAAATCTCTCGAGTAAGCTAGAAATTTGAATGTTTGTTCAGAGGAGTGGATGATAAGGAAACTGGTTTATAAAAGGATCTTCTCTATTTTTCAAGTTTTATGTTATCTTGGATTCAAAATTTAAGGAGACCTTGACAAGTGTATGTTTGAGTAAAGCTGGGCACCCCATAATTTTACAAAGACAAACCTGGTGATGTTGGTGTTAATAGGGGATGACTATCCTTGGAAAGAAATCTTGTCTTCTGAATCATCCAAGTTTCGTTTTTATCCTAGTCTCTACTAAGGATAAGTATTATGCTGAAGGAAATTGTTGCACTTTAGTGTTCTTCATACAATGTCAAAGAAGATGGTATGACATTGTACTATGGCGTGTTGGTTATAGTTGGTGTAATCCAGTATGCAAGTGTGACTTGACAAAGCTCATTGGTATTGGTAGTAGTTCAATCAGTTATCTTGCTGCAAGCAAAGGTATTATCCTTAGCTTAGGATCTATGGGAAATATTATGAGCCAGAATTTACAAGTCTATGGATACATGTCAGAAGGAAATATTGGAGGGTGTTTTAGAAAATTACTTTGGTACAGAGTCAGCATAGGAGGCGTGGAAACGTTATTTTCCAGTAAGCTATAATTATGGTTAGCATAGACTGTGTAGTCAAAGCTCGGGAAGATTAGAAGGTAAAGGGAGTGTCTCTCTCTAGTGGTGAGTATTTCATTAAAAATAAGAGTAACTACACTTGATTCAGAAATGCTCCCATTGGTTGATTCTTCGATACAAGCAAGGTAATCTCTCTATTTAAGAATTAATCATTCTAAGATAAGTTTCAAAATGAAATAAATTGTGGCATAAGGATGATTCTATAAAGCTTGGTGAGTTGGAAGATAAGGGGTATAAGAATTCTAATTCAGAGTAGGCTAAACTCAAAATAAAATTTTTAAGTTAGCAACCAAGGTATCCATGTCAATGGTCTATCTCGTATAACAGTTTAGAAGTAAGGAGTGCAGAAGTTCATCTGCATGGGGAGTAAAAGTGTCAAAGTGTGTTAGTCTTGCAACTATTTAAGGGTCTGTCATGCTAATATGTTATTGTTTTGCTTTCTTGTATGCAGAGATGTGAAACCAAATGTTCTGACATTCTGCTTATATATGAACTTGGATAGCTCATGTGTGTTATTCTAAGGAGATGAGTCTCAAATGTGTTAACTTGGATAGCTCATGCAAGTTGTTTGGGTTTTCGTCAGTTCTGGTCTGATGATTTTCTGGCTGGTTTACTTGCACTTTGGGAAAAGTTTCTTCTTCTACTTGGGGAGGAGAATTAGTTCTCTTTGCCTAGAAGTGGTTCTGGGTAACATGAGGAGTAATAAGCCTGTATGTTTTTAACTGTCTCTGTATACAGTGTGTTTTTTCTGCTGGTTGTGTACATTTACTCCAGTTTTGTCAATATTTTGGATAAAAAGGGGGAGTAAAGTGTTGATGAGCTTTGTGTCCTAATGTTACATCACATGTCTCGACATGATGATTTAGCATTATGATAGGACGGTCTACTACTGCTAGGGAATAGTAGCTATTGTGGTTGCTTACTAGATGTAACTATTAAGGGGGAGCATGATAGTTTGTCATGCTGACTAAACTGGAGGATGTTGATGCTGCTACTCTGCTACTGCTGCTGCTCTGATGAGATGTGTGCAAAGATGTCAAACAAAGTTTATCTAACATTTTGCATGATGAATAATCTCCTGGATTTTTGTGCTAAGATTGTTTTAGCCTAAATTTTCCAAAGAGGAAGATTGCTAGTACCATGGTTTTATGATTGGTTAAATTTTGGAAAAACATGGTTTGTCATAACAGGATGTGCTGTTATGTGATTTTCAACCAGATGTCAAAGACAAATGTCCTGACATCTTGGTATGGTGTAGGAAGTGCTTATGTATGATATTTCTTGACAAGATTTGATTTGATTTTCTAAGATTCCTTTTGGATATATCTCAATTATATTTCTAGGTCAAGAATATGTAAGCCGAAACAAGTCAATAAAATCTTTACCATCATTAAAAGTTTCTAAAATTGGTTGTTGAGCTATTTTAGGATACTTGAGATTTGTTCCAAGATTTAATAAGATATTCTCTGCAGCAATCAGCGCATGGATTAAGGAATAATTGGGCAGATATTTTGAAGCACATGGACAATTGAAGGCTTATAAAAGGAAGACCAAGACCTAGGGAAAAATAGTTCTTAACAGTTTGTAAAATAAGGTTCTAGGTCTTTGAGAGTCTCTTGTGTTCATGGTGGTGTATGTCACCCTTGTATTTTTTGAAACTTGTGGTAGACGCAGTGTTCTCACTTAGAAGCCTTTAGGAAATGAGTTAAGTATTGTTCTTGGTGGAAGCTTTTAATTAACCCAACACTACTACAAAACGCACAAACAACAATGCCATGTTTACAACGAACTCATATACACCATAGTAATAGTTTAAAATTTTTACACCCAATGAGCTGCTGGATTTATAAACAGTAATTTAATGATGGTTGTCTTTAAACACCGTAGTAAAAATTGATGTGTAACACGCTCTGATTCCCAGCAACTACATTTTTTCCATTTTTTAGAGTACATTAAGTGTGTTTCACTTAAGTCCATTATTTAAAAAATAAATTGTAAATGATTTAATAACACTTAAGTACACCAACCATTATTAGAGGACTTAAGTTTCCACTACGATTGCTTTGTCCAACCATGAAAGGGTTTACTGATAAATTAAAACAAAATTTATTTTGTATTTCTTTCATAAGATTCCCTAGGAGAAAATGCGAGGTAGAGATGATAGAAGTGGCATAATCTTTACCCTCTTTGTATCCTTTCATTTGGAGCTGAAATCTTCACCATCTTTGTTCATTTGATTCTTCAGCTTCAAAGTATAAAAGACTTCAACATCTTCATTTCTCTTTTCTTGGTTTATGTTGTATATGCTTAAACATTCACCCTCTTCATTCATTTGATTCTTCAGCTTCGCAGTACGGTACTCTTTAAAATCTCCATTCCTTTGTTCTTGGTTTATGTTGTATATGCTCAAATATTAACCCTCTTCGTTCATTTGATTCTTCAGCTTCGAAGTACGGTACTCTTCAACATCTTCATTCCTTATGTGCATTAGATTCTTCAACTTCGAAGTATGGTACTCTTCAACAACTTAATTCCTTTTTTTATTTGTTTATGTTTTATATGCTCAAGTTAGTATGAGAGTAAACTTTCCATATGCTTTAGGTTTAGATTTGCATATGCATATGCTTTAGTTTTTGGATTAGATTTTGGTATGTCATTCACATTATTATACGTGTATAAACTTTAGAAGTTGTTATGAATTGTAGTTGGATGAAAGTCGATATATTAGGTCCGATTTATGAGAAAGGAGTTCTTGTATTCCTTGAAAATGCTGATAAACATCTTCCCGACAATAATGGTATATTTTATTGTCCTTGTGTTGTTTGCACGAATATAAATAAGGGTACCAAGGAAGAAATATTCTAGCACCTTTGTTGTGATGGTATATGTCAAAATTATATAATATGGATGTGGCATGGTGAGGTGGATAAAGAGGAAAGTCGGGCGTCACAAAGTTAAAGAGTGGATGAAGATGAATATAAGGAGGATCAATTAGAGGAGTTGTTCTGTTATATTGGGGAATATACTTTTAAGAATGCTCATATTTATGATACCTTATATAGTGATAAAGACACCCCTTTATATAAGGGATGCATAAATTTTACACGATTGTCGACGGTGTTAAAGTTATTTAATCTGAAGGCAAAAAATGTATGGTCGAATAAAAGTTTCACGAAATTATTTGAATTGCTAAAGCAAATGTTACCAAAAGATAACAAATTGTTGGAACATTGCTATAAGGCCAGGAAAGAGTATGAAGACTTGTATCAATGTTCGAAACATGTTGTGTCACATTACAAGATGAAGACCAACAATGGTGATGACAATGACTATGACAATGTTAGTAGAAACCATCCTCCTGCTAAAGTGTTATGGTACTTGCCAATAATGTCATGATTTAAGATACACTTTTCTAATTCAAATGACGCGAAGAATATTATATGGCATGCATATGAAAGGACTCGTGATGGAAACATTCGCCATGTAGCTGATTCGATACAATGGAAGAAAATTGATTTGTTGTTTCTGGATTTTGGTGTTGAACCAAGAAACCTTAGGATTGGGCTTGCCACCAATGGAATGAACCCCTTTGGTAATCTGAGAACTAATCATTCTCTGTGGTCAACTCTTCTCACTATTTACAACCTATTTCCTTGGTTGTGCATGAAGTGCAAGTGTATATTGTTAAGTTTGATGATTTCTGGATCACGACAACCTGGTAATGACATAGAAGTGTATCTAATTCCATTAATTGATGATTTACGAATCTTATAGGATGAAAGCGTTGAAGTTGATAATGCATATTTTGGGAAAAACGTTATAATGTATGCAAAGTTATTTTGCACAATTAACGACTTCCCCGCTTTCGCTGACTTGGCTGGATATAGTGTCAAAGGACATAAAGCGTGTCCTATATGTGAAAATGATACTTGTTATCACAAACTTGAGTTTGGAAAAAAGATAGTTTACCTTGGGCATAAAAAATTTCTAAAACCAGGCCATCCTTATTGTAGATTGCTGAAGGCTTTTAATGGAGAGCAAATGTTTAATGAGGCCCCTAAACCTTTAACCAGGGATGAATTTTATCAACGAAGGGAACACATTAATGTTGTCTTTGGGAAGAGAGAAAAAGATAAAGAGGCAGTTGCGAAAAATATATGGAAAAAGAGGGTCCATCTTCTTTGATCTTCCATATTGGTCAAGTCTAGATTTTAGACATTGTCTTGATGTGATGCACGTGGAGAAAAACGTGTGTGATAGTTTTATTGGAAAACTTTTAAATATTCTAGGTAAGACTAAAGATAGTAAGACTTCTCGACTTGATATGGAGGCGATGGGTATACAAAAATAGTTGGCTCCAATAGAGAAAGGAAAAGAGTTTATTTTCCTCCAGCATGTCACACTCTATCTAAAAAGGAGAAGAAAATTTTTTGTGAGTGTTTGCAAGGTATTAAAGTTCCACAAGGTTACTCATCAAACATCAATAAACTTATATCAATGAAAGATCTCAAATTAATTGGTTTAAAATCTCATGATTGTCATGTATTGATGCAACAACTTCTATCAGTGGCTATCTGTGGGATCCTACCAAAGAATATGAGAGTAACTATAACGAGAATGTGATTATTCTTCAATGCCATATGTAATAAAGTGTTTGATTTCAAAAAATTAGATGAATTAGAAGATGAGGTTGCCATAATTTTGTTTCAATTGGATATGTATTTTCCTCCAACATTTTTTGATATTATAATTCACTTACTTGTTCATCTAGTCAAAGAAATCAGAATTTATGGTCTAGTTTATTTAAGGTGGATGTATCCAATAGAGGGATATATGAAGATATTTAAAGGATATACGAAGAATCATCATCGATCAGAAGTTTCAATTGTTGAAAGGGTATATGAATATCTTTGTACAAACCATTTGTCGGACGCAAATCCTATAGGAATTCCAATATCTCGTCATGCAGACACAGACGAAAGAGGTATTCTAGGTCTAAATGTTAAGTAAATGGATCTATATATAGTTATTCAAGCACATTACTATATATTGAATAATATAAATGAAGTTCAACATTTCATAGATACTCACAAAAGACTTTTGAGGAAAAAATGCCCCTGAATGAGTGACAAGTTGTTGTTGATAGAGCATAACAAGAGATTCATAGATTGGTGTAATAAAAGTGTATCTAATGATCTTAGTGCATCCAATATACTTAAATGGTTATCGTACGAGCCAAAATTTTATGTCATTACTTGGACTGCATACGACATTTGTCATTATACCTTTTATACAAAATCAAAATATGATCGATGTAAAATACAAAATAGTGGGGTTATGATTGAAGTTGAATCGATGTATTTCTCTATTTTGAAATATAAGAATCTTGTATTGGAAACTTTCGCGTTTTATGGTGTCATTGATGAGATTCGGGAGATTGATTATGTTTGTAAGTATTTGTTGGCAGCAATTTTGGTAAAATAATGACTTTTTAATGTTTTGCTAAATGTCTTAACATTTAGAGCAAAACTGTTTTGAATGATGTCAAAGCAGATGTCTTGACATCTTCCTACTGAACTGATCTCAGCCCAAAATCAGTTAAGTCTTTTGTTTCCTGATTTCTAGCATTCTATAATTCAGGATTCGTGAACTACAGGTTGCGAAAAATATGGAGGAATATTTTTCAAATTGCATAATTATATTTTGGCCTATTTGTATGGAAATATTCTAAAGATTTGAATATTTGTTTTCAAGCCCAAGCCCAAAGCTGCGCATATATAAGGACTCGCTTCCTTATTCAAAGTTAAGCAATTTTTGAAGAAGAATACTTTATTTCTGATTAGAAGTTTAAGCTTGTTATTTGTAATAAACTATAAGTATTAGTTTAAGTACTTGAGTTGTTATTTGGGTTGTTAATTGTGTGTCATTCATAAGCTTTTAAGCATTGAATGATTGAAGTGTTTCAAAATTATTAATTTTGTAAGTGATTGAAGGGATTTGAGGATGTCCTCATACCTAGGTGAGTCTTAGGTAGATGTTTAGCTTGGGTAGTGATTAAGTGATTAGATCGTAAACTGGTTATTTACTAAGGTTCTATGAATTGATACTATTTAGTGAACTTGTCCCTGGCTTGGTAGACCCCAGAGTAGGTGTTATTGTACACTGAACTGGGTGAACAATCTCTTGTGTTTTTACTGCTTTTGGTTTTACTGCACCTTACTTGCAAACAAATTTTTGTGTCGTGACATCTCTTTTGACATCACATATCTGATACCATAATTTCAATTGGTATCAGAGCAGGCATCCTGCTCTTTATCTGGGTGAGATCTAGGGAAGATACTTTTTGGTACTATGGACAAGGAAGGAGGATTTGTGAACAAACCACCCATTCTGGATGGAAGCAATTATGACTACTGGAAACCACGTACGGTTGCCTTTCTAAAGTCCTTAAACAGTAGAGCTTGAAAAGCTATTTTAAGAGGATGGAAACACCCTGTCAAATTGGGAGAAAATGGAGAACCTACTTTTGAATTAAAACTAGAAGAAGATTGGTCTAAGGAAGAAGATGAAATTACTCTTGAAAATTCTAAAGCCTTGAATGCTATATTCAATGGAATTGACAAGAATATTTTCAGATTGGTGAATACTTGTGAAGTTTCTATAGATGCATGGGGAATTCTTCAATCTACTCATGAAGGCACATCTAAGGTTAAGATGTCAAGACTTCAGCTGCTCACCACAAAATTTGAGAATTTAAGTATGAAAGATGATGAAAGTATGAATGACTTCCATATGAACATCCTTGAAATTGCTAATACCTCAAGTGCTTTAGGAGAGAAAATACCTTAAGACAAATTGGTGAGAAAGATGCTCAGGTCCCTTCCCAAAAGATTTGATATGAAGGTAACTGCTATAGAAGAAGCTCAAGACATTGACAAAACGAAAGTGGATGAATTTGTTGGATCCCTACTAACATTTGAATTGAGCATAAATGAAATATATGAGAAGAAAAACAAAAGCATAGCCTTTGTATCTAATACTGAAGATGAAGAAGAGGATTGTGATCTAGATACTGATGGAGGAATATCAAATGCCCTAGCTATGCTTGGAAGACAATTTAATAAAGTGATAAAAAGAATGGACAGGAACCAAAGGTCAAATGTCAAGAACATCCCATCTAACATGGGAAGAAAAAGGGCTGAAGAAAAAAATTCTCAAGGGAAGGTAATACAATGTCATGAATGTGAAGGATTTGGTCTTATTATAGCTTAATGTCTTACATATCTAAAGAAGCAGAAGAAGAATCTATCTGTTACTTGGTCTGAAGAGGACTCAGAGAGTGATCTTGAAGAATCTGACAAATATGTGAAAGCATTGACAGGTAAATATGTATTTGATGAAGAGTCTAGTGATGGGGAACTAACCTTTAATGAGTTAGTTGCTTCATACAAAGAATTATGTCTTAGAAGTTCAGAAGTATGTCTTGAAGGGGAGAAATGGAAAGCCCTTATAACTCAGCTGAAGGAGGAAAGGGAAGAGCATCTTAAAACTATTTCTGATCTGGAAAGTGAAGTGTCCTATCTAAATTCAAATCTTGATAAAATGGCCAAATCTCTCAAGATGCTGAATAATGGGTCTGACACATTAGATGAAATTCTCCAAGCAGGAATAGTGACAGGAGATAAGAGTTCTTTAGGTTTTAATGAGAAAAGGGAACCTAAATCAGAAAAGGCTTCATCTGTTTCCACTCATGCCAAGCTTAAACCAAAGATGTTGAATTAAATGTCTCAACATCATGGTAAGAAAGGACATCATGGAAGACATCATATAAAGAATAAACATCATGGAAAACAGCCTGCATCTATTTCCTCACATGCCAAGGCTAAACCAAAGATGTTGAATCAGATGTCTCAACATATGGGCAAACATCATGATAAGAAAGGACATGAAGGGAAGAAAAAGCTTAATCACACCAGAGAGAATCCCCAACCCTGGAAATGTCATCACTGTGGAAGGCTTGGACATATAAGGCCCTTCTGTTTCAAGTTGTATGGGTGTCCTAAAAATTCTCCTCCTCCCAAAAATGATAAGATTCCCCAAAACAGCAAAAAGAAGAAATAGTGGGTTCCCAAGTCCAATGTTAGAAGTCTCATTGCTCACACCTCTCTCAGAGTATCAACCAAAGATGACTGGTACTTTGACAATGCCTATTCTAGACACATGACATGTGTCAAGAATCTGTTGGTGGATGTCAAATCTCATTCCACCAGTTATACGACTTTTGGTGATGGAGAAAAAGGATAAATTAAAGGTGTTGTCAAGCTTGATTGTTCAGGAGTTCCTAAGCTTGATAATATGTTACTTGTAAAAGGGTTAACAACTAACCTGATAAGTATAAGCCAACTATGTGATCAAGGATTCAAAGTTAACTTCTCCAAAGAAGAATTTCTTGTGTGCAATGAAATGAATGAAGTTGTCATGAAAGAAATCAAATCTAAAGACAATTGTTATCTATGGGTTCCTCAAGAGTTAAACATCTCTTCAACATGTATTTCAGCCAAAGAGAATGAGGTTAAACTATGGCATCAAAAATTGGGGCACTTGCATCTGAAAGGTATGAAGAGAATTATATCTGAAGAAGCAGTGAGAGGGATTCCTAAGCTCAAGCTAGAAGAACGAAGGGCATATGGTAACTGTCAAATTAGAAAGCAGACTAAGATGTCACATCAGAAGATTCAACTTCTTACTACATCAAAAATATTGGAACTTCTTCACATGGACTTGATGGGACCTATGCAGGTTGAAAGTCTTGGTGGTAAGAAATATGCTTATGTTGTTGTAGATGACTTTTCTAGATACACATGGATAAGCTTTATTAGAGAAAAATCAGAAACCTTTGAAGTTTTCAAATATCTTTGTCAAAGACTTCAAAGGGAAAAGGAAAGTCGTGTCATAAGAATCAGGAGTGATCATGGAAAAGAATTTGAGAACAACAAATTTGTTGAGTTTTGCTCCTCTAAAGGAATCAGCCATGAATTCTCTTCTCCCATTACTCCTCAACAGAATGGGATTGTAGAATGCAAGAATAGAACTCTCCAAGAATCTGCCAGAGCCATGATTCATGCTAAGAAGCTACCCTACCACTTTTAGGCAGAAACTATGAATATTGCATGCTATATTCGTAATAGAGTCACACTAATGAAAGGCACTTCAGCCACTTTATATGAAATATGGAAGGGAAAAAACCAATTGTAAAATGCTTTCATGTTTTTGGAAGTAAATTTTACATCTTAGATGATCATGAACAAAGGAGGAAGATGGATCCTAAGAGTGATGAAGGAATATTCATGGGATACTCTACAAACAGCAGAGCATACATAGTGTTTAACTCCAGAACCAAAGTAATGATAGAATCATTAAATGTTACTATTGATGATAGAGGATGGAATATTGAAGAAGATGTTGGAACATATTTGCGTGATAGTCCAACTGAATCAAATGATACAAGTATTGATTCTAATCCTCCTTAAGCAGATCCCCAGCCAAGTCAACTCAATAAAGGACCTTCAATAAGAACTAAGAAAGATCATCCTAAGGAACTCACCATAGGAGATCCAAACAAGGGAGTTACTACCAGATCAAGAGAAGGGATTTCTAACTCTTGCTTTGTATCAAAAATAGAGCCTAAGAATGTCAAAGAGGACCTAACTAATGAGTTCTGGATTAATTCTATACAAGTGAAGCTGGAACAATTCAGTAGAAATGGAGTTTGTGATCTGGTTCCAAGACCTGAAGGGACAAATGTGATTGGCACTAAATGGGTACACAAGAATAAATATGATGAAAAGGGGGTGGTCACTAGAAATAAGGCAAGGTTATTTTCTAAAGGATACACTCAAATTTAAGGAGTAGACTTCGATGAAACCTTTGTTCCTGTGGCTAGACTTGAATCAATCAGACTACTGTTAGAAGTTGCATGCATTTTGAAATTTAAATTGTTTCAAATGGATGTAAAAAGTGCCTTCTTGAATGGGTACCTGAATGAAGAAGTTTTTGTTAAACAACCAAAAAGATTTGTTGATCCAAGTTTTCCTAAGCATGTTTATAAACTGAAGAAAGCTTTGTATGGATTGAAGCAAGCTCCAAGAGCTTGGTATGAAAGACTGATAGAATTCCTTGGGGAGAATGGATATAAGAAAGGTGGAATAGACAAAAACCTCTTTGTCAAAGAAGAAGAAGAAGGGAAGATTATAATTGCTCAAATCTATGTTGATGATATTGTATTTGGAGGGATGTCAAATGAGATGGTGGAACATTTTGTCAAGCAAATGCAGTCTGAATTTGAAATGAGTCTTGTTGGAGAATTAACCTATTTTCTTGGTCTGCAGGTTAAACAAATGGAAGACTCCATATTTTTATCTCAGAGCAAGTATGCCAAGAATATAGTGAAGAAGTTTGGGATAGATAATGCCAGTCACAAAAGAACCCCTGCTCCCACACATCTGAGGTTGACTAAAGATGAAAAAGGAGTAAGTGTAGATCAAAGTCTCTACAGAAGCATGATAGGCAATCTTATATATCTCACAGCTAGCAGACAATAAATTGCCTTTTCTATAGGGGTGTGTGCAAGATATCAAGTTGATCCCAAAGTTAGTCATGTAAACCATGTAAAGAGGATTCTCAAATATGTGAATGGGACAAGTGACTATGGTATGCTATACTCTCATAGATCAAATTCTGCCTTAACTGGCTTTTGTGATGTTGATTGGGCAGGGAGTGCTGATGATAGAAAGAGTACATCAGGAGGATGCTTCTTTCTGGGAGATAACCTCATATCTTGGTTCAACAAGAAGCAAAATTGTGTATCTCTATCCACTGTTGAGGCTGAGTACATTGCTGCAGGAAGCAGTTGTTCTCAATTGGTTTGGATAAAACAAATGTTAATAGAATACAATGTCAAATAAGATGTCATGACATTATTCTGTGACAATTTAAGCACCGTAAACATTTCAAAGAATCATATTCAACATAGCAGGACAAAGCATATTGACATCCGTCATCACTTCATAAGAGAACTGGATGACATCTTCACAAAGGCTTTGGTTGCAAATCAATTTGAGAATTTAAGAAGAAAATTAGGGATATGTTTATATGAGGGTTTTTATCAATTAAAATTGTGTGGAAATATCATTAAAGTGATATTATATTGTTTGTGTTTCCAACAAATAAATTTTAGAAAACAATCATTACAAGACAACCTAAAATTGTTTCCCACACGCTACTACATTTCTTCTCTCTACTTTCACAAACTCTTCATTCTCCTTAATAGAAGAAGAACCCTTTCCATTCCTTATCTCCTTGCCAGAATTTTTTCAATCATGTCTCAACATCACACATCATCCTCCTCAAAATCTACAAATGAAAATCTTTCTCTTGATAGAGTACTAGATGTTACTCCTCTATCAATGATCCCTCCGCTTGATAAAAAGGTCAAGAAACCTAGATCATCACCAGCTAAGAAATCTAAAGATGATAAAGGTAACTCCTCTTCTACTACTGACAATAGAACTGGAGAATAAATTGTCAATGTTGATAGAAGCATCAGAAGGCTTGTGGATAAAGTATTAAATGAAGGATTTGTTGTGCCTGGGATTTCTACTCCCCTTGCTCGCATGTCTCTTCCTGCTGACAAAGGAAGTAATCCTAAAAATGATGTTGTTGAATCATCTAAGAAAGATGTTGTTGATAGCAAACTTGAGAAGCTCGCTACCTCTGCCCTAAAAGAAGTGTTAGAAGAAGATGTTGATCAAGATGTTGATCAAAATGTTGAAGAAAAATCTCCCTCTAAAGAAGATGTTGCTGCCTCCAAGGACGGATAAGATCAAAATGATGACAATGTAATCAATGTAAAAGAGCTCTCTGACAATGGGCTCATCACTAATGTTGTACTTGGTATTGCTAGAAGGATAAAGTACAGGAAAGTCAAAAATGCAAGTGTCACACCCCCTCCCAAAACAGTCAAATAGAAAATTATGTATAGACCCCCAAAAGCAGGAAGTAAAGTGGTCCCTCCATCTAGCAAGAGAAAAGTTAGATATGTTTGCTCTACTGATGATGATGAGGATGTTGTAAAAAGGTCCAAGAGTAAGAAGAAAGTTAACTTAATTGAAGAGAGACTCTGAGTATGATGTCGAGTAAGATGTCCTGGACATGTCTCCTATCAATAAATCTTCAAGTAAGAAATTGTCTGTTAGGGTTCGTGATGCCCCACTTGACAACATCTCCTTTCATTCTGTTGGGAATGCGGAAAAGTGGACGTATGTGTATCAAAGAAGAATTTCCCTAGAGAGAGAACTAGGAGTTGGAGCTTTAGAATGTAAGGAAATCATGGAGCTGATCTCCTATGTTGGACTGATGAAAAAAATTACCAGGTTTGAAAATTTCTATGAAACTCTTGTTAAGGAGTTCATTGTTAATATTATTCCTGTTGACTGTGTTGACCATAAGAGTAAGGAATATAGAAAGGTTTTTGTTTGAGAAAAGTGTGTAGAATTTTCTCCTGCCATTATAAACAAATTTCTAGATAGGTCTGAAGATGTATGTTGTAAGTTGGAAGTAACAGACAATCAAGTGTGTAGAGCCATTACTGCTAATCAAGTAAGTCAGTGGCCAATGAAAAACAAACTTCTTGTCAGTAAATTGAGTGTAAAATATGAAATTCTACATAGGATTGGATCTACAAATTGGGTTCCCACTAATCACACTTCAACCATCTCCATTGGTTTAGGAGAGTTCATATATGCTATTGGAAACCAAAAACTTTTGATTATGGGACTTATATCTTTGATCATACCATCAAACATGCAGGAACTTGTGCCATTAAGATGCCAATTTCTTTTCCTTCCCTCCTCTACGGAATTATCCTAAATCATCATCCTGGAATCCTAAGTGGAAATGATGTTGTCTGCAAGAGGGAGTCTTCCTTGACCCTCTCTTTTAAGCTCTTTTCAGGAAAACATGTCCCAGACATTGTTTTAACATCTGCTCCTGCTGAAAAGGCCTTCGCTAAGGATGAAATGATCAATGAACTAAGGGAAGCCTTCAATGAATTAGATGATGTGATCAGAGTGAGCTTAGCTAGGAAGAAAATCTTTGAAAATAAGATTAAGGGCCTGCAAAAGGATAGCAACCTTGATAATGCAGTGAGCTCTGAAGGTGAAGACTCCAGTATGGAAAGAAGTTCTGGTTCAACCAAGTCAACTGGTCCGGATGACAGTTAGACTACCTGATGTTTCTCTGAACACCTTTTTTCTTTTTTTAGCACTTGCATGTGCTTGACATTTGAATTTTGTGGTATGTACCCTAATACTGATTAATCGCTAACTGACCACTGACCATTGATTAAGGGGGAGCTCAATACTTGAGGGGGAGCCTCATGTCCCAGAAGATGTTTTGACATCTTCATATGCTAACAGCGAACTGATAATTGATTGTATGTCTTAATTGCCTTGCTTTTGTTGTTATCCTAATGATGCTCTAATAATTGTGTTGTTGCTCTGATAATATGCTTTAACAATGTTTTAGCCAAAATTTTCCAAAGGGGGAGTTTGTAAGTGTTTGTTGGCAACAATTTTTGCAAAACAATGACTTGTTAATGTTTTGATAAATGCCTTAACATTTGGAGCAAAACTGTTTTGAATGATGTCAAAGCAGATGTCTTGACATCTGCCTACTGAATTGATCTCAGCCCAAAATCAGTTAAGTCTTTTATTTCCTGATTTCCAGCATTCTATAATTAAAGATTCATGAACTACAGGTTGCGAAAAATTTGGAGGAATATTTTTCAAATTTCATAATTATATCTTGGCCTATTTTTATGGAAATATTCAAAAGATTTGAATATTTGTTTTCAAACCCAAGCCCAAAGCTGCACATATATAAGGACTCGCTTCCTTATTCAAAGTTAAGAAATTTTTGAAGAAGAATACTTTCTATCTGATTAGAAGTTTAGGCTTGTTATTTGTAATACACTCTAAGTATTAGTTTAAGTACTTGAGTTGTTATTTGGGTTGTTAATTGTGTATCATTCATAAGCTTTTAAGTATTGAATGATTGAAGTGTTTCAAACTTATTAATTTTGTAAGTGATTGAATGGATTTGAGGATGGCCTTATACCTAGGTGAGTCTTAGGTAGAAGTTTAGCTTGAGTAGTGATTAAGTGATTAGATCATAAACTAGTTGTTTACTGAGGGTCTATGAACTGATACTATTTAGTGAACTTGTCCCTGGCTTGGTAGGCCCCAGAGTAGGTGTTGTTGTACACTGAACTGGCTGAATAATCTCTTGTGTTTTTACTACTTTTGATTTTACTGCACCTTACTTGCAAATAGATATTTGTGTCGTGACATCTCTTTTGACATCACATATCTGATACTAGAATTCCAATGTTATTTTCAAAGTGGCTTTATTTTTAATGGTGTATGCATTGATAACAGGATTCACTCGGGTCAACCTTAGAAAGGCATATTTTATAACCAAACCATTCATCATGGCTTCTCAAGCAAAATAAGTTTTCTATGTTACCGATCCATCGGACATATAGGGGAAATGGTCAATCGTTTTACAAGGAAAACACATTCCTCTTAATGATGAAAGTCTTGATATTCTATCCACACCTTCTTACACAACACAAGTTCCTACCTCATATGATGAAGTTGATGGAGATATTGTCCATGCTATTCGAATCGATCATGAAGAAGGAATTTGAGAAAATTAACAAGTACGTAATTTATTCTTTATTCATAATATATTCAATTGTATGTTATAGTTTTTAAGTATTTTTACTAACAACTATAATAATTTGAAATTATAGGTCTTTAGAGTCAAAGAACTAAGAGACAAGACACCAAGAGACAAGACAACAACAAACAAGAAACCAAAACACCAAGTTACAATTATGTGTGTGATCGGTGGATCTGGAACTGACTGTTTAACGCTGGTTCGCGAAATGTCGCGGAAGCAAGAGTCGCCACCGTCTTTTATTTTCTCCAAATGGAAAGGACAAAAGCACAGAAAAATTCCTTAAAGAGATTGCTCTCGGTTCGGGAGGTAGGTTATAGAAAGGGAAGGTGTTAGCACCCTTTCTATCCATGGTTATCCATGGGCTCTTAGATACTTGCTCACTTGTGTTTTCAAAACTGGTTTGTTTGCTTTTCAACTGTGGGTTTTAAGAAAAAGTTTCTTTGAAAATTTCAGTTCGACTCTTGTATCGGTCCTCAAGAGTGTTTGAAAAGTTGCTTTCGAAAGCTTTTTGAAAAGGTGTCGGTGTGAAAAGTATTTTGATTTGTTTTGAAATTAGAGCAAGTATCTAGAGTCGTCTACCTACCCTAAGGAATTCGTCTGTGTAAATGTCCTTTACAGTAGTGCCATCCCACCATTGAGAGGTAGGTAGCACCACCGTTGGAGGTGTTCGGGTCAATTCGAGTTTAGGGACAGTGTGGTCACCGAGCGGAGGTAAGATACCTTAGGAGCTACCCTTATGCCATTGATCTTTTATTCCGAGGCGACTATTCCGAGGCAACTTGTTTTGAGGCAACCAGATCAATGGGACATAAGGACTCACTAAGACGTCCTATAGTCGGCGACCACGTTTCGAGGGACAAGGCAACAGTGTGATCACTGGAGTAATGGGAAGATACCTTAGAAGCTACCCTCATGCCAGGTTCCCGGATCATGAGGACTTACTAAGACATCCTCTACTCGACGATCACCTTTCGAGGCAAGGCAACAGTGAGGCGTACCCTGGGGGTGGTGTGTGATTTGTGTGTCAGATTCATTTATTTTTGTCTTGTCATGTCATGGGTGATCTACGCATTTGTTTTTATTTTTGTCATTCATTCTTGCATGCATTTATTAACAGTTAAAATTGTGAGAAATATAAAGTTCCTAAACTATTACAAAGGCGCGGGTCCACATCGCCAAAATAAATCCAGGACCCGATTTGACAGAAAATAAAGAAGTAAAGTGCGAGAAATATAAATTGTCCGAGTTACATGGCTTTGGGAGAATTACATCAATATTACACGAAGTAAAATGCGCGAATTGGAATTAAAATTGGAAGCGAGGGCGTTGGACCCTTTTTAAAGGAATTAAATTAAATTATTAAATTAAATAACAATGAAAAAAGAAATTATTTTTGAGATTTTGGTATTTATGATTTTAATGAGAATTAAATGAAATTTAAACCTAATTCTACAACTTTTATTTATTAAGAAAAACATGTTAAAATTTAAACCTAAAATTAAATTAATTAATTAATGGCAATTTGATTTATAAAAATAATAGTAAATAATTAGTGAAAAGAAAAGAAAAAGGATAAAAATTGATTAAAACCCTAATTCTACAAATTTTAAGTTAATTAAGAAAAATGTTTGAATTAAACCTAATTTTACAAAGCTAAATTAATTAATGATATTTACTTAAAAAATATTAAAATAAAATATATTTTTAATTTTGTCTTTTCTGATTTTTTTTGTTATTTTTATATTTTTATGAAAATAATTAAATTAAATAATTAAATTAAAAAAACTAATTAAAACAAAAATAGAAAAATATGAGAAAAAGAATTAGAAAGGCAAACCATGGGGGGTCTGTCCCCAATTGGAGGTTTTGCTTAGTAATTCAGGCCCACTGATCTTTGGCCTCTTTTGACTTTTCTTGCCAGCGTGTGGCTTCGTTGACTAGCGCCCAGGATGTTCTTCCAACCAATGCCCTTGGATTGAGGTAATAGGCCATGTGGCAAGCTGGATATGAGGGACGTATGGTGCACCCTTGTAGTGAAACTGCACAGAAACGCGTTTAGAAAAATAATATGGAAAGGGATGGGGGACCTGGGATTCGAACCCAGGTCCCAGGGATTACCATACACATGCCTGACCAGTGGAGCTACCAACGCGTTTTGATTATTATGTAACTAAAGAACAATATAATACAAAACAACAGTTAGTGGGAAATTTAGCGCGCAAATTTAAATATTCCAATCAGCAGCCTACACATCATCGTCTTCCTCCTTATTGCGCTTTTTCCTGAAACATACAAAAGGTTAGCGGGGGTTTTAAACCCCCCCAAAACAAGCAGTTTTCCAAAATAGCGATTAGGCCATGTGGCCACATAAATTAGGCGCGATGAGTGTTTTCAAATCGTCCAAACTTCCTGAACTCAACCATGGTATTGGCATGTCCTAATTTTACAGTATCCAGAAATGCCTAATTTGAAAGCTTGGTAACCCTAACCTGTTTCAATGGTGAATCCTCTAATTTGGCACGAAAACTCAATTAAAGCATGCAGTTAGTTTTAGAATTAATCAAGGAACATAAATCAATCATTAAAAATTACTAAAGACGCATGAATCATGATGCAAGAATGTGAAAAAAATTATGTACAAGACACGATTATTCTCACGTTTCTTGGTGTTAGAGCTTATGGTTTTGATTCAAACTCCTTCCTTGAAGCTTCAGGAACACAATGGAATAGGTATTTGGCCTTGAATCGCGCTGTAACCTAGTTTTCAGTATTTGAGTTTTTTCACAAAAAATGCAAAAGTGATGATGAGGTTCTTGCGCAGCTGGGAGGTTCTTGGCATTAGGGTTGGCTTCATGCTTATGTATGGAATGATTAGGGTTGGGTTTTTTGTCCAAAGAATCAAAGCATTGATGGAATGGATATTGAGTTTCATGGTATATATTTTCCAATCTTTTTCATGCAAATTTGCTTCAAATCTTGTCCAATTACCAAGATTTTTTCCAAATCTGATCATGCACGAAATATTGAAGTTATCCCATGCATAAAAAGATTTAAAAACTTAGATTTAGTATTTTCCACATATTTATTTTAATTAAATGAATAATTAAAAATCCAAATAAATAAATAAAAATGATAAATAACTTCCCTTTGGGCCAAATGGTCGTGCACATGTTTTGGATGATGGATTTTGGAAGAAAAAGAGGCCCATTAGCAATTTTAGGACATTTGAGGCAAAGTTGACTTTTCAAAATATCCAAAAATTTCCCAACTTCCACAAGGCATATCTTGCTCAATTTTTAAGCTTTGCTCATGTTCTTGGACATTTTGAAAAGGTCTTTGAGTCCCCTAACCAATGCCTTTGGTCCCATGTCATTTTTATTTACCAATCTCAAGTTATGGCCTTTTACTTAAAGTCCCTTTTTGTTGACTTTTGAAAATGACTTATAATATTGAAATTGATAACTTTTTGTGAGAGCATTTCTTGGACTTGAAGTGTGAATAGGAGTTGTAGGAAATTTCATTCTATTCAAAATGAGCTTTGTATGGAATTTTTCTGATAATCCATGTGAAAGTTATGCCTTGGTCAAGTTACAGTTGACTTTTTCAACTGTCCAAATATGGAAACTTTTGCATCTTGAGACTTTTTGAGCCAAGCTTTGAGAATCATGATCAAGCATTGATCAAATGATGTTTGTGGCTTCAAAATGAGATGTTGACCAAAAATTTGAACTTTTGACTGTCAAATGACCATTTTGCCCCTGCAGTTGACTGTAGTGCAATTAGGGTTTTGACTGTGCAATTTTGTGCTGTAAGTCTTGAAACTTGGTATGAGGATGCTTGACCATGTTTGTAGGCATGTGGGACTTGATTGGACCCTTGGAAACTTCAACTTCTTTGTCAGAACCAAAACCCTAATTTTTGACTGTTAGGAGGCCCTTGAACTGTGCAACCCTTGGGGAATTTTGAAGCTTTGACTTGGCAAATTTTGAAGAATATGGGAGGGCAAATTTTGGGGTACAACAGTTGCCCCTGTCCAATCTTCTTAAACCTGAGGATGCAGATTGGCTGACGTGCCTTTCGTAATCCGAAGGTGGAAGATGATTGAACACTAGAGTGCCCAGAAATTTGTGCTCACATAGTAGTGTGATGGTGGGAATGGGCTTATAGATGCCATTTGGAGATTGATGGATAGGATGATGGGCTTATAGATGCCATGCTAAGAGATGATAGAAGGTGGATGGGCTTATAGATGCCATCTGGGTGTTGGTCGCGTAAGAGATTCCCTAGCGAGAACTTGCGTACCTGCAAAAGAAAAAATGATTACCTGACCCGTTACAGGAGCTGGTCTTCAGATTCTTTGTATAGATGTGTCCTGACTGGTTACAGGAGCTGGATCTGGAGCTTCAAACGGTGATGAATGAACCAGGGGTGGTTACTACCTCAACCGGAACGATGAGAGAACCTTGGATGATTACAACCTCAACAGTAACGCTGAGAGAATCTGGGGACGATTACTATCTCCGCAGTAACAGGGAGAGAACCATAGGCGACTTCAACCTCAACAGTAATCATTGAGAGAATCTTGGGCGACTTCAACCTCAACAGTAATCATTGAGAGAATCTTGGGCGACTTCAACCTCAATAGTAATCATTGAGAGAATCTTGGGCGACTTCAACCTCAACAGCAATCATTGAGAGAATCTTGGGCGACTTCAACCTCAACAGCAATCATTGAGAGAATCTTGGGCGACTTCAACCTCAACAGCAATCATTGAGAGAATCTTGGGCGACTTCAACCTCAACAGCAATCATTGAGAGAATCTTGGGGCGATTACTACCTCAACAACAATCATTGAGAGAATCTTGGGCGACTTCAACCTCAACAGCAATCATTGAGAGAATCTTGGGCGACTTCAACCTCAACAGCAATCATTGAGAGAATCTTGGGGCGATTACTACCTCCGCAATAACAGGGAGAAAACCACAGGCGACTACAACCTCAACAGCAATCATTGAGAGAATCTTGGGCGACTTCAACCTCAACAGCAATCATTGAGAGAATCTTGGGCGACTTCAACCTCAACAGCAATCATTGAGAGAATCTGGGGATGATTACTACCTCCGCAGCAATCATTGAGAGAATCTTGGGCGACTTCTACCTCAACAGCAATCATTGAGAGAACCTTGGGCGACTTCTACCTCAACAGCAATCATTGAGAGAATTTTGGGCGACTTCAACCTCAACAGCAATCATTGAGAGAATCTTGGGCGAATTCAACCTCAACAGCAATCATTGAGAGAATCTTGGGCGACTTCAACCTCAACAGCAATCATTGAGAGAATCTTGGGCGACTTCAACCTCAACAGCAATCATTGAGAGAATCTTGGGCGACTTCAACCTCAACAACAATCATTGAGAGAATCTTGGGCGACTTCAACCTCAACAGGAATCATTGAGAGAATCTTGGGCGACTTCAACCTCAACAGCAATCATTGAGAGAATCTGGGACGACTTCAACTTCAACAGTAACGCTGAGCGAATCTGGGGATGATTACTACCTCCGCAGTATCGGGGAGAGAACCATAGGCGACTACAACCTCAACAGTATCATTGAGAGAATCTTGGATATCTTCTACTTCAACAGTGACGCTGAGCGAATCTTGGGATGATTACTACCTCCGCAGTATCAGGGAGAGAACCACAGGCGACTACAACCTCAACAGTAATCATTGAGAGAATCTTGGATATCTTCTACTGAGTCTTTATCAGGAAAATCTGTTAGGGGTCGATTTAACTGGACTAGAGAAGGCCTTGGACTGGATAAGAAAACAGAAAAATCTTAGGGTCGATTTAACTGAACCGGTCTGGGTCTTGAAACGTCTTCAACTGGATAAGAAACAGGGAGATCTTAGGGTCGATCTGACTGAACCAGAGAAGGCCTTTGACTGGATAAGAAACAGAAAAATCTTAGGGTCGATTTAACTGAACTGGTCTTGGTCTTGAAATATAGTTGAGAACTTAACTGGATCTTTCCTGAAAGGTAAAGGTCAGTCATATGCAATGCATGATATGGATCAAGCAATGATGTTCTCAACATAAATGAGATTTGTAAAGTATGATGCGTATATGCATGCTATAATGATGTATGGGATGTTTATGAATACATGTTTTCGTCTTAGGAAAATAAATCCTTGACGGGTGTCGGGAAGTCATATCCTGGGCTGATGTTGGAGAATAGATTTTTTGCTTCCGCTGGGGATGATAGTTGCAAGAATACCGGTAGGAGAAGATAACTCCGTTGGGGAATAACTTGGCGAATGGATTACTCTGCGGGGAGAAAAGTACTCTAACGATCTTGCTGGGAAGCAATACTTTGTGGGGAGAGAGGTACTTGCTGAAATGTTGATGGTAATTTTGCTGGGGATACCATTGTTGTGTTGGAAGTGTTAATAGACTTCGCTGGGGATAAGAAGACTTCGTCGAGGACGCTCTTTCCGTGGATTTTGGCTGAGGATAACCCAGTTATATCCTGGTACGGAAATAACTCTTTGAATAAAGCCGGGAGACGCGTTCGTGCTCTGCGAGGATAAGCTTCCAGAATCTACTGGGGATAAGCTTACTGCTTGGGGAGGTGGATCCCAACTTTCCTTGGGAACTAGATTGGACACTCCTGGGGAAGTTTGAACTGTAACGGGGAAGTGACTCCATTGAATGTTTGATAGACCGCCGGGGAACAATCTTTAGGTCAAGACTGCCGGGGATACTTGTTAGGAATATATATACTGCGTTGGGGAATTTTGAGATCTGCAGAGGATACCCAACTTCTTTAAGACTTGATAGTAGCTTTGCTTGGGGAGAGTGCACTGACTTGCTGGCTCACTCTCTGGGGAATTAAGATGTCTGGTTATGTTCTTCAGTCAAACCTACCTTGATACCTTGGTGGACGGAGCAATTAGTTCGCTTAGACCACTCATTATTGCCCCTGTTTCTGAAGTGGGAGAGGAAGACCTGTGAGGTGCTGACAGTTGTTTGATGGATAAACCTTCTTCTGGTAGGCAAGTGATGAGATTACTGGACATAGTCGTACGCTTTGATCCCTAACTTTTTCCTGGACCGCCCTTTCGGGTTTTCAGTCCACCGGGATACCCATTTTTGCAAGCCGCCTTTTCAGGTTTTCGACTTGCCGGGTGTACAGGTTTTTTTTCATTTCATCCCTTCATTTTGCCCGAACCCTTTTGGTTCGCCGGGAAGCCCTTATTTTTGCCTAGGTATGTCAACCTAGCGGGTTTTTGATTATGCGCAGTATCTTTTCGACTATATCCACGCTCTCAGAATGTAGGGAGTTGCCCCTGTTAGAAGTGTTTTGCCATGCCATCAGAAGGTGTTTGATCAGACAAGATTCGTTGTTGGGATGCCCCAAGTGACTCAGGCGGAGATTTGCCCCAGGCTATTTGGCCTTTGAGAGATTCTCCGAATCTTGATTGGACTGCCCCAGATAATAGACCATGATTATACCGTGCCCCTTGATTGGAAGTGCCTTTGTTCACCAGGTATTCATCGTGCGAATTTCCCTGCTGTTCAAACAAAAAGTCATATGCAAACAAAGTTATGTTAAAAATGCAAAGCCTATGTCTGTCTTGAAGATTTTGAAAACGCATTATTTTTCATAAAACAAATGAATGTTTGTAAAACGTGATGTCAACTTCGTATTTACCGTAAGCCTTAAGGAGTCAGGATACCTTTCGTAACAGTATGCTTTCGAACTAACCCATGCTTCAGCTAGGACTTTTAAGGGTTATAACGTGGCCTGGTTCACGGTTTAAGAAACAAAGGATAAGGCTCAAAATGTATTTGTACCCACCCGCTCTTCGTGATGTTCTTCAAACCTAAACTCAGTTGATCGTGCATTAGACCTTGTTTGAGTCTTTGCTCTGATTTTCCGGTGATGGTTCGGATACTGAACATTTATTTTGAATAGGCAGTCATTCCTTTTTTGTTGATGGTTTGTAGGACCTCTTTATTTTTTGATTTTGTTATCCATATTTTTTGCCTGAACTATTTCTTTTGTGATTACAGTCAGCGGGATGCCCCAGTTTTTGTAAGTCTTCTTCATAGGGTTTTTTTTTTTGACTTATTGGGCTTTCTTTATTTTTGAGATATAATGACTGCCTATCCTTATGATTATTCGGAATCATCACGGTCTTTTTTTCGTAAGGATCTATTTGGTGCCATTCGTTATGCACTCGGATCAACTGAGAGAACTACCCTGCCCCAGGTTATGATAAAGGGTTTTAATTTTCGAAAAGAAAAACTCCTACTTCTTTGGCTCAGAGGGGTTAACGAGGGATTATCTTCCTTATAACTCCAGTGTTTAGGGATTGAAATAATGCCTGTACCTCATCAGCGAGGTCTGTTCAAAAGCATACTGTAGATTGTGGTATCGTTTTCGTCATCCTCCCTCAAGAGGCTTAGAATTGTTAACCGAGCGTTGATCATCAGAAAAATATGAAAATAATTTGCATATAGTGAATACGAATATATTGCTTCAAAACAGACATATGCGATGCATTAATGAAATAACAGCGTTTAACATGAATAGAATGTTTGAACAAAAGAAAATTACGACTTGAGAATCCTAATGAACAAAGGTCTTTTCATCTCAGGGCTTGTCACTTCAAATGGTGAGCCTTGGAGGGATGGTAGAAAAATTCTGTCTGACCATCTTGTGTGAACTCCAATGCTCCTTCATCAATCAGGTCCTGGATCTTGTTCTTCAGAGCCCAACACTCATTTGTATCATGTCCTGGACAGGCAGAATGGTAGGCACACCTTTTATTGGGATCATAAGTAGGATGTGCTGTGTTGGGATTCTGTCAAGATCATTTGCCATCTTGCTATTCTCCCGGACAGAGCAGGCTTTTCAAATATGTACTTTATAGGATCCATCTTTGAGATCAATAAGGTAGTGTGAGTCAGCATATACTGTCTCAGCCGGCGAGCAGCCCATACCAAAGCGCAGCAAGTTTTCTCGAGCAGTGAGTATCGGGTCTCACAGTCGGTAAACTTTTTGCTAAGGTAATAAATGGCATGCTCTTTTCGGCCAGACTCGTCATGCTGCCCCAGCACACACCCCATTGAGTTGTCAAGTACTGTCAGGTATAGTATCAGAGGTCTCCCTTTAACCGGTGGCATAAGGATGGGTGGTTCTTGGAGATACTCCTTGATTCTGTCAAAAGCGGCCTGACATTCATCATTCCAACGTACTACCTGATCTTTCTTCAGCAGCTTGAAGATTGGTTCACAGGTAGCAGTCAGATGCGAGATGAATTGAGAAATGTAATTCAGGCGTCCTAGAAAGCCTCTGACCTCTTTCTCTGTCTTAGGAACTGGCATCTCTTGAATAGCTTTAACCTTGGCAGGGTCCACTTGAATGCCCTTATCACTGACAACGAAGCCTAGTAACTTCCCATATCTAACCCCGAAGGTGCACTTGTTCGGGTTCAATCTCAGCTTGTACAACTTCAGACGGTCAAACAACTTCTGCAGATGATCTAGGTGCTCTTCCTCAGTCTGGGACCTTGCGATCATGTCGTCAACATACACTTCTATCTCATGATGGATCATATCATGAAATAAAGCAACCATGGCACGTTGGTAGGTTGCCCCAGCGTTCTTCAGTCCAAAAGGCATGACCTTGTAGCAGAAGGTGCCCTACTGAGTAACAAATGTAGTCTTATCTATGTCTTCAGGAGCCATCTTGATCTGATTGTAACCTGAAAAACCATCCATGAAAGAGAACACCTTATGCTGAGCTGTATTGTCAACAAGGACATCAATGTGAGGTAGGGGAAGTCATCTTTGGGGCTGGCCCTGTTCAGATCCCTGTAATCGACACACATTCTGACCTTTCCGTCCTTCTTAGGTACCGGCACCACATTAGCAACCCACTGAGGGTAAGAAGTCACTGCAAGAAAACCGGCATCAAACTGTTTCATAACCTCGGCTTTGATCTTCTCAGACATCTCTGGACGCATACGGAGGACCTTTTGCTTAACCGGAGGGCAGTCTTCCTTAGTAGGCAAGTGATGGACCACAATATCGGTATCCAACCCGGGCATGTCTTCGTAGGACCAGGAAAAGATCTCCATATAATCATGTAGCATCTTAGTCAACCGTTGCTTCACGCTGAGCTCTAGGTTGGCACCAATCTTTACCTCCTTTCTGTCTGCCTCAGTACCCAAGTTTATTATTTCCACTGGCTCTTCATGTGGTTGAATTGCCCTCTCTTCCTGGAGCAACAGTCTTGCAAGCTCGCCAGGCACTTCGCAATCATCTTCACCTTCGTCTTCGGCTAAGTTGATCGGATTTTCGAAGTCATAACTGGCAGTAGCAGAGTCGTTACCAGTGAGATCCATAGTGGATTGAAACCTGTATGAGTGAGTGTGTGTAAATACAGTTGTTTTGAAATATATAAAGGAAGGAAAGACAGAAAAGGAGCATAAGATTTGAAATGCGGGAAAACGTCCAAGATCTTTATTCATGATATATGAAATGACAATTTATATGCCCTCACAAATGAAGCCACGGTGCCCCGGGTAAGACACCGGGCCATAGAGTTTAATTTATTGTTTATTACAAATAACAAAACATAGGAATTCATTACTTAGTAACAAGAGAAACAGGTAGATTGTCCTTTGCACTCCAATTGCTAGGTCCACTGTCGGTTGCCGGGTAAATCCAGCTATCAAACTCAGCTTCATCCACTTCATCTTCGTCCCCAATAGCATTCACTCCATGAGCAGGCAGGGGAGCTGTCACTACATTAGGCTTCTCAGATGCCTCAAACTGTACTTCCTTCGCATCAATAAGGTCCTGCAGCTTGTTCCTTAAGGCCCAACAGTCGTCAGTGGAATTCCCCGGGCTATTGGAGTGATAAGCACAGCGGGCATTTGGATTGTATTTGGGGGAGACAGTGTTCACAACTTTAGGGGCCTCTCTGACAGTCACTAGGTTGGTGGACAGCAACTGCGGCAAGATCTGGGATAAAGTCATGCTCAAACGGGTGAACTCCCTTCTAGGTCTTTCAGCCCTTTGAGGATTGTTTTGCCGAGGAGCGGCAGCAGGCTTAGTGATCATCACCGTGTTGACAGATTGGCGGCGCTCAGGTTTCTCTTATTTTCTGGAGCCATATACAGCACTGGCCTCCTTCTTGAAGGGTTTCTTCTCAGAACTTGTAGATGCCCCTTTCTGAATCTTACCAGACTTCAACCCAGCCTCAATTCTTTCTCCGGTCAGAATAAGATCAGTGAACCCTGCAGACGAATTCCCGATAAGATGGTTGAAAAACGGCCCAGATAGGGTCCCTAAGAACATGTCTACCAACTCCCGGTCATTCAACGAAGGCTGCACCCTGCCAGCCAGATCCCTCCACTTCTGCGCGTACTCTTTAAAACCTTCGCTTGAACCTAACGACATACCCTGGAGTTGGGTACGTGTAGGGGCAAGGTCGGCATTATATTGATACTGCTTATAGAAAGAAGTAGCCAACTCCTCCCAGTTACGAACTTTGGTCCCATCCAGCTGATAGAACCATTCGAGATGAGTCCCTGAAAGACTCTCCTGGAAGAATTGGATCCACAAATTCTTATCCACTGAGTACGGTTGAATCTTCTGCACGTAGGACCTGAGGTGTAGCTTGGGACAAGACGCCCCGTCATACTTGGTAAAGGATGGTGCTTTGAACTTACGAGGAATGATCACACCAGTAGACAAACCCAAATCTCCGAAATCCAGCCCAGGCACTTATTGGATCTCCATAGCATTCAGCCTATCCTCCAACTGCTTGTATCTGTCTTCTGCAGGAGGATATTGTTCCTCATCAAAATCAGTCTCGTTGTCGGAGACTACCGGACTTGGACCTTTTCCCTCTTGGGGAGTACCCTTGCCTATAGAAGAACCAGCCTCTTCATTCTGCAGAGTGTTGCCAAACCTTCGGCCCGTGTTGAAAAGAACAGTTCTCCTCTTCTTCTTCTTCTCCTTCTTCAGGAGCAGAGCCTTCAACTCTTCTTGGCCCTGAGCCAAACCCATGATTAGTTCCTGAAATTGCGCATTCTGCACCTGAAGAGCCTTGATGGACATCTCAGTTGATGATGAGTCAGGATTCATGATGCTGAAATAAACAGCGAAGAACGGTAAGCAACCTGAAAAGAGGAAAACCTGCTATGCACATGATGAATGGAATGCATATGATTTATGTTTTCAAAGACAATCGAGAATCAACTTTGTAAACAAAAAGGAACACACTTCATTAGATTCAACTTTGAAACTTAAATTGTTCAACAGGTTGCCCTTAGGCGTTACATGAAAGGAAATACTGAAAAGGGAAATAAAACTGTAAAAGAACATCCAGAGCTCCTTATTGATCCCATGGTCTCCTCTTCTCAGTACGGATGTAAGCATTCAAAGCTCGCTCATTCTCCAACTGCTTTGTCAGCTTCTGGATCTTCAATTCCTGTTCGTTGAACTTTTCCTGGTAAGAATCCCGCTCTTCTCGCAGTTGCGACCAAGACCTCTTTAACGTCTCATAATCAGTAGGTACCTGAGGAGGAAGGACAGTTGGAGGAACACCATCTTTGTCAGGACACTCAAGAATAATAGGTCTGACGGCTTCGTATGGCATACCTAACTTCTGAGCATGGATGCGAACCCTATTTGTAGTAGGCTTCCATAGGTAAAGAAGTCTTTGGCCCCAACTCTTGTGGGTCAGCTTTATGAACTTTGTCCCAAGCCTTGATGAACCTACGATGCAGCTCGTCACTATCCACCTGAAACTCAAAACTGATGTGAGGTACCAACATTTCATGAGGCCCTGCTCTTCTGGCTCTTCCAAACTGACGGAGAGCTAGGCATGGATTGTAAGAGATCCCTCCTTGGGTACCAATCAGAGGGACATTAGGGTATTCCCCGCATCGATCAATAATAGCTATCTCATCCAAACCTTTGCAAGTCCAAATGATGTCTTTATCGGTGAGAGACATTAACCAATGAGCCCAACCTCTTCCTTCTTGGTTCTTCAGCACGAACTTAGGGAGGTGCGAAATAAACCACCTCACCAACAAAGGGATACAACACCATAGAGTTCCTCGTCTTCGGGTAGTACGAGCATGAAGTTGTTGCAAGATGTCACCCAAGAGAGTGGGTACAGGATTCTGAGACATGAAAATCCTTATGGCAGTGACATTGATGAAGTTGTCAGGATTAGGAAACAAGACCAACCCATAGATTAAGAGAGCCAAGACGTCTTCATATGCCCTAAAGTCCAGGTCATTCCAGAAACTGTTAGCTTTACCAATCAGAAACTTGGCCAAGAAACCCTTAACTCCGCTTCTAGTTACCCAGTTGTCCATTACCTCTTGATGTGTCAAGGGAAGAGCTGCAGCAACATCCTCAAGCCTGAGGGTCTTTTCCCAACCAGTAAAGGGAGTCTGATCCAAGATAGGGATACCAAGCAAATCAGAGAACTCTTCCAGGGTAGGGACCAGCTGGAAGTCTTGAAAGGTGAAGCACTGGTACAGAGGGTCATAGAACTGGGTCAGAACACTCATCAACTGTTGATCCCGCTTTGCAGTGACTAAACTGAGAAGAGAACCATGCCTCTGAACGAAGGAAGTGGTATTTGGAATTCTGCTAACCAACTCTTCAAGCAACTCAGGTGAGTGAACAAAGTTGAACCGGATAGTATTCCTTCGCACAGGTATCATGGTGTCCTACAAAACAGAGCAAAGGTGAAACCCTCTTGTCTTTGAAATGGTCAGTCCTTATGCAGGATGCATGCAATGCTCATGATGTTATGATGTTATGATAAAGCACACCACAAATAGATACAAAGGCAAACATGGTAAGGCACACAAGTCACACAAGGCAAGCCCTTAAAGTTTAGGCCAGCATGAGGTCTAGATATTACCCTCTTTCAGTTTGTTGGTTCATACCTGTCCTATCAAAGTAACCGGGTTCTTAGAGGATCCTAATATCATTGACTACCCTCAATCGATCATAACTCCAGCATCGTAATCTTTTCTTGCGGCCAGAACCATCACGAGAGTTTAGCCTCAATGGGCGTAGCATACTGCTACTGTTCTAATGGCCAAGTTGTGTCATTTAAGGTTCTAAGGTTGTTGGTGCTTAATGACTCCTCGGAAGACCCATATTCTCCTCGTTGCAACACAAGGGATATCGATACAGACCAAGGTGCCACACCAACGTAGCCACTGCTTCACCCATGTCGGTCTACGCCGGACAGGTCCCTCACAGCTTATGCTACCTAAACAGGGTATCCCCAGATCCGGGTTAGGATCTATGTAACTCCCATGCAACCCACAAATTTAAAGCAGACAAGTCAATACAATTGAAAACACAGTTATGAACTAACCCTAAGGTACACCTCACTTTAAGTTTAATATCCCCAACAGAGTCGCCAGTTCTGTGATCGGTGGATCTGGAACTGACTGTTTAACGCTGGTTCGCGAAATGTCGCGGAAGCAAGAGTCGCCACCGTCTTTTATTTTCTCCAAATGGAAAGGACAAAAGCACAGAAAAATTCCTTAAAGAGATTGCTCTCGGTTCGGGAGGTAGGTTATAGAAAGGGAAGGTGTTAGCACCCTTTCTATCCATGGTTATCCATGGGCTCTTAGATACTTGCTCACTTGTGTTTTCAAAACTGGTTTGTTTGCTTTTCAACTGTGGGTTTTAAGAAAAAGTTTCTTTGAAAATTTCAGTTCGACTCTTGTATCGGTCCTCAAGAGTGTTTGAAAAGTTGCTTTCGAAAGCTTTTTGAAAAGGTGTCGGTGTGAAAAGTATTTTGATTTGTTTTGAAATTAGAGCAAGTATCTAGAGTCGTCTACCTACCCTAAGGAATTCGTCTGTGTAAATGTCCTTTACAGTAGTGCCATCCCACCATTGAGAGGTAGGTAGCACCACCGTTGGAGGTGTTCGGGTCAATTCGAGTTTAGGGACAGTGTGGTCACCGAGCGGAGGTAAGATACCTTAGGAGCTACCCTTATGCCATTGATCTTTTATTCCGAGGCGACTATTCCGAGGCAACTTGTTTTGAGGCAACCAGATCAATGGGACATAAGGACTCACTAAGACGTCCTATAGTCGGCGACCACGTTTCGAGGGACAAGGCAACAGTGTGATCACCGGAGTAATGGGAAGATACCTTAGAAGCTACCCTCATGCCAGGTTCCCGGATCATGAGGACTTACTAAGACATCCTCTACTCGACGATCACCTTTCGAGGCAAGGCAACAGTGAGGCGTACCCTGGGGGTGGTGTGTGATTTGTGTGTCAGATTCATTTATTTTTGTCTTGTCATGTCATGGGTGATCTACGCATTTGTTTTTATTTTTGTCATTCATTCTTGCATGCATTTATTAACAGTTAAAATTGCGAGAAATATAAAGTTCCTAAACTATTACAAAGGCGCGGGTCCACATCGCCAAAATAAATCCAGGACCCGATTTGACAGAAAATAAAGAAGTAAAGTGCGAGAAATATAAATTGTCCGAGTTACATGGCTTTGGGAGAATTACATCAATGTTACACGAAGTAAAATGCGCGAATTGGAATTAAAATTGGAAGCGAGGGCGTTGGACCCTTTTTAAAGGAATTAAATTAAATTATTAAATTAAATAACAATGAAAAAAGAAATTATTTTTGAGATTTTGTTATTTATGATTTTAATGAGAATTAAATGAAATTTAAACCTAATTCTACAACTTTTATTTATTAAGAAAAACATGTTAAAATTTAAACCTAAAATTAAATTAATTAATTAATGGCAATTTGATTTATAAAAATAATAGTAAATAATTAGTGAAAAGAAAATAAAAAGGATAAAAATTGATTAAAACCCTAATTCTACAAATTTTAAGTTAATTAAGAAAAATGTTTGAATTAAACCTAATTTTACAAAGCTAAATTAATTAATGATATTTACTTAAAAAATATTAAAATAAAATATATTTTTAATTTTGTCTTTTCTGATTTTTTTTGTTATTTTTATATTTTTATGAAAATAATTAAATTAAAGAATTAAATTAAAAAAACTAATTAAAACAAAAATAGAAAAATATGAGAAAAAGAATTAGAAAGGCAAACCATGGGGGGTCTGTCCCCAATTGGAGGTTTTGCTTAGTAATTCAGGCCCACTGATCTTTGGCCTCTTTTGACTTTTCTTGCCAGCGTGTGGCTTCGTTGACTAGCGCCCAGGATGTTCTTCCAACCAATGCCCTTGGATTGAGGTAATAGGCCATGTGGCAAGCTGGATATGAGGGACGTATGGTGCACCCTTGTAGTGAAACTGCACAGAAACGCGTTTAGAAAAATAATATGGAAAGGGATGGGGGACCTGGGATTCGAACCCAGGTCCCAGGGATTACCATACACATGCCTGACCAGTGGAGCTACCAACGCGTTTTGATTATTATGTAACTAAAGAACAATATAATACAAAACAACAGTTAGTGGGAAATTTAGCGCGCAAATTTAAATATTCCAATCAGCAGCCTACACATCATCGTCTTCCTCCTTATTGCGCTTTTTCCTGAAACATACAAAAGGTTAGCGGGGGTTTTAAACCCCCCCAAAACAAGCAGTTTTCCAAAATAGTGATTAGGCCATGTGGCCACATAAATTAGGCGCGATGAGTGTTTTCAAATCGTCCAAACTTCCTGAACTCAACCATGGTATTGGCATGTCCTAATTTTACAGTATCCAGAAACGCCTAATGTGAAAGCTTGGTAACCCTAACCTGTTTCAATGGTGAATCCTCTAATTTGGCACGAAAACTCAATTAAAGCATGCAGTTAGTTTTAGAATTAATCAAGGAACATAAATCAATCATTAAAAATTACTAAAGACGCATGAATCATGATGCAAGAATGTGAAAAAAATTCTGTACAAGACACGATTATTCTCACGTTTCTTGGTGTTAGAGCTTATGGTTTTGATTCAAACTCCTTCCTTGAAGCTTCAGGAACACAATGGAATAGGTATTTGGCCTTGAATCGCGCTGTAACCTAGTTTTCATTATTTGAGTTTTTTCACAAAAAATGCAAAAGTGATGATGAGGTTCTTGCGCAGCTGGGAGGTTCTTGGCATTAGGGTTGGCTTCATGCTTATGTATGGAATGATTAGGGTTGGGCTTTTTGTCCAAAGAATCAAAGCATTGATGGAATGGATATTGAGTTTCATGGTATATATTTTCCAATCTTTTTCATGCAAATTTGCTTCAAATCATGTCCAATTACCAAGATTTTTTCCAAATCTGATCATGCACGAAATATTGAAGTTATCCCATGCATAAAAAGATTTAAAAACTTGGGTTTAGTATTTTCCACATATTTATTTTAATTAAATGAATAATTAAAAATCCAAATAAATAAATAAAAATGATAAATAACTTCCCTTTGGGCCAAATGGTCGTGCACATGTTTTGGATGATGGATTTTGGAAGAAAAAGAGGCCCATTAGCAATTTTAGGACATTTGAGGCAAAGTTGACTTTTCAAAATATCCAAAAATTTCCCAACTTCCACAAGGCATATCTTGCTCAATTTTTAAGCTTTGCTCATGTTCTTGGACATTTTGAAAAGGTCTTTGAGTCCCCTAACCAATGCCTTTGGTCCCATGTCATTTTGATTTACCAATCTCAAGTTATGGCCTTTGACTTAAAGTCCCTTTTTGTTGACTTTTGAAAATGACCTATAATGTTGAAATTGATAACTTTTTGTGAGAGCATTTCTTGGACTTGAAGTGTGAATAGGAGTTGTAGGAAATGTCATTCTATTCAAAATGAGCTTTGGATGGAATTTTTCTGATAATCCATGTGAAAGTTATGCCTTGGTCAAGTTACAGTTGACTTTTTCAACTGTCCAAATATGGAAACTTTTGCATCTTGAGACTTTTTGAGCCAAGCTTTGAGAATCATGATCAAGCATTGATCAAATGATGTTTGTGGCTTCAAAATGAGATGTTGACCAAAAATTTGAACTTTTGACTGTCAAATGACCATTTTGCCCCTGCAGTTGACTGTAGTGCAATTAGGGTTTTGACTGTGCAATTTTGTGCTGTAAGTCTTGAAACTTGGTATGAGGATGCTTGACCATGTTTGTAGGCATGTGGGACTTGATTGGACCCTTGGAAACTTCAACTTCTTTGTCAGATCCAAAACCCTAATTTTTGACTGTTAGGAGGCCCTTGAACTGTGCAACCCTTGGGGAATTTTGAAGCTTTGACTTGGCAAATTTTGAAGAATATGGGAGGGCAAATTTTGGGGTACAACAATGTGGTATCATGTAATGTGTAAACTATAGTTAGTTTGTACTGATAAATTTGTAGGATGTTTGTTATGATAAAATTGAATATGATACAATTATGTGATATTATAAATATGATATAGATAATATTATTATGATAACTTTATCACAAATGTAAGTTGTATTTTATGATGTGGTATGGTGAATAATAATATAGGTTAAATCATGGGATTAATTATAAAAGCATGATAATATTTGTTAATTATGCATAAAATGTAACAAAGGTTATAATCATAACTGTTATAATATCTCGCGCACTATCCAGAAAAAAAAAATCAAAACGGCGCAGATGTGAATTGAACCTAGGACCATTAATTTCATCACAATGGTCTTTTGGTAAACCTGTTGCGATAGGTAGCGCATTTTCCAGTTTATTACAATGGTTTCTAGGCCTTGATTGTAAATATCATATATTCAACAACACTCTACATAACCAGGCTTGGGCCCGTGTTATTATATATATTTCCCAATCGTTGTTAAATGGGTTTTCCATAGTAGTGCAAGTATTGCTTTTAGTTAAGAGTCTTAACTGAGTATTTGTAATTTGGAAGTATGTTCTTCCTGGAAGTTCCCGGGATTGGGACTATCTTCCTTTGTAATTGGGAAGTATGTTCTTCTTGGTTGTTCCAGGGTTTGGGATTATATTTCTCTATGATTGGGAGTTTGATATCACTGTAGTTTAGCTTTGAATTAGTACTATTGATAGTGGATTTCCTTCCTGGCTTGATAGCCCCAAGAGTAGGTGAGTTGCATTGAACTGCGTTAATAATTGGCTATCTTCTTTATCATTTTGCATTTATAACTCTCCATAATATATCAGTTTTGTATTGTTGCTTAGTCCGTAGGCAGATGTTGTAACATTTGTCATGACATCATATTCTGATGTTTGTATCATCAATTCTTCCATATTATGTAAGTGCCTAAATTTCACAAACTAGTGTATTTGTTTTGTCAGCATAAGTATAATATTACACGCATTTTAAACATTCATTAAAACATCACCATGCAAAGCTAAAAGTATACTTGCACTCATTTTCATTTTTCGGTGTTTCTAAATCCACTTCCCATGGTATTGTGTCACCCCAAGCAAAAAGTATTTCCTTTATCTCCCCACAGAGTTTGTACCTTATGTGGTAATCATATTTTAGCTTTTCTTTCCATCTCATCATTTGGATAGAACAAATCCCTAACTGAGTTCATTCCTCGTTGGGTAGAGTCTCGCTTATCATGTATTTTTAGTTCTATTCTAGATTAAACTTTGGTCTCTTGCAGTAATGATTGATCTTTCTATGTTGGATGCCTAGATGATGAAGAAGGTTTTATCCTTTGAGGATCTTGTTTTCCTCAACAGAGCCATATATTTATGGTTTGCATCCCCAATAAAGTATGAAGAAGTAATATTCTCACCAGTGTTGTTACAACACTCTTTTGAAGTTTTGCTCAACAGCAAGCAGCAGTCTCTTTATTTGAGAAGCTTGTATGTTACTGGCATTTTGACCTTTTGTGTGACATCAAATGGAAGTCTATTTATTTGAGAAGATTGTATGTACCCATTATATCAATACTTATCTTTACATCAAATGGAAATCTCTGCAGCATGTCCCCAATAGGGAAGCTCGTTGTGAAATCCTCAATTAGATAAAGCCTAAGCACTGGCTCATTATTTTAATAGATAGTTGTCTCTTTATTTGAGAAGCCTGTTGTGATCCAAGTCAAAACCTAATCCCCATCAAGTGGTTGTCTCTTTATTTGAGAAGCTTGTTTGTTACCCTTTCTAGGAGGATTCCTTGGTTAAAGAAGAAACTTAGACTCATTCCCTCTTGAATATCAGAAGTTTTAGGAAGTTTTGTTACCCTTTCCAGGTGGAAGACTTGGTTAAAGAAAAAGATGATACCAATTCTAGGTGGAATACCAGAAGTTTTAGAAATCTTATTATCAATATAATCTTTTTCTGCATCCGTCCATGAGTTGGTAGCTCATCGTCATCTATGAGACAGTGTATTGATATTTTGTTACCTCTGTCCATGAGTTGGTATCACACAATCGTCTATGAGTTGATATATCAATCCTTTCCTGACCTTCATCTATGAGTTTTTGTATTTCTTTCCTCTACCTTCGTCCATGCATTGGTAGTTTACCGTCATCCATCAATTGGTATTTCTGAACTTATTACCTTTGTCTTGAATCAGTATTAATGTCTTTCCCCACTACCCACTTAGGGTATTTTCCCCAATTGATTCAGTGACCCTTTTTAGAGATTATTCCCTAAGTGGAGCCAATAATTTCTTCCCATTGTTCTACTCGAAATTTTTCTGATAGAACCAGTAATCCTGCCTCAAAGTGTGTTCCCACTAGAGTCAGTGATGTTTTCCTAGCTTCATATTCCCGGTGGATCCTTCCACTGTTGTTTGCTATTATTTTCCTATCCTAGTTATGCTTTGGTTCCTCTCCAAGCATAGTTTCTCGTAGGCTTATATTGTTCCCCATTGAGTCATGTTTCCCTGGTGGTTCCCTTTTGTTCTTCTCCAGCAAAATAAAATTTGTAGTTACTCTATGAAAATTTTGGTCTCCAGTAGAGCTATCCCACAAAGTCCAATCATTTGCATACATATCATAAGCATTTCGTGCAGTATCTTAGGGCCAAAAATCAGGTCTTCTGTATTTAAGTATCTTCAATCTCGTCAAGATGAAGATTCCAATCTTCATATCTCTGAATAAAAGAAACTTAAAAAAAGCATCTATCATACCCTAATTTTTACCCCTAAGATCCTACCTATCATTCCATTGCATCTCATCAAAACCACAAAATTTGTAGCCTCGTAATCTTTGATGCTTTAGGGTTTGCCTTTGAGGTCACCAAACACCCTTTGTGTTTTTACTTTATCTTTGTGTTTACTTGTTTTATGCTTTACTAACCCTACTCAAAATAAATAAAAAAAATACACTTTTTTTTCCTTTTATTTTACAAGGTAGAGCTTTTTCTTCAAAAGATCAAGATGGTTTCTTAATTAGAGTTTTGATCCCCTAAGTCGAGGTCAAACTAAAAAAGTGGTCAATAATGCTTATTATTCAAGGCATGACCTATAATCTTATATCACATTCATGTCAAGCTTCATTTAACACCAATTGTCCAAAATAAGCTCAAGTTGATGCTTTGATTGCATGATAACTCAAGATAGGTTCACGTGTTTATTTCCATGCATTCTTCATCATTTTCCTCCTGGTTTCATCAAGATTAATCAAGTTTCTATCAATGAATATTTATTTGGATTTCATGTGATCTTCATTGTGCCGTGGAATGCAAGAAAACATAAAAAATGACAAGCTGGAACAAGGTGGTTTGACTTAAAATCATGTATGGCATGTCCTTTGGTCCAAACGCCATAACTTCTTCAATTATAAAAATTTATGGGAGCTTCTTTGAGTCAAATGTCAAGAATTATGCCCTCTACAACTTTGCTTCAGAGGTCAAACATCAGTTCAAGATCTAAGACCATCAAATGTTGGAGTCCATTTATGAACAAAACTAGGTCATGATCTGTTTTTTCAGTGCCACGACCCCAACTTTCAACTCATGCCATTTTTACATCAATCATCCTTTTGAAGTAGTTCTTTTTGGATTGTGTTCTAATCCATGCAATAATAATTTCGCTCAAGAAAAATAACAAAACGCACGAGGAAATTTCATTTGGCCTAAGCATGAACATGGGGACATGAACTCTATTTGTGCCAGTGACTCGTAATTAGAAATGACCTAAAAATTTCTTGGGATTAGTTTACACATGTGAAAACTTTTTTATCATGATGAAACACATTTGGTACAACATAAAACAACTTGATTTGCTCATAAAATCATACATTCCATGCTTCATTTCACACAATTAAGATCTAGAATTTTCCAAACTTGGTTTACACGATTCAAGAGGAATTTGGCCCGTACCATGGCCTCACTCATTCTCTTATAAATAGATCTCACTTCTACTCTCCTTTCCAAGCCTCAAGGATCAAAGAAACTCTACCTCCATAGAACCTAAAACTCTTAAAAAACCAGAAGTTGGTTTCTCATTTTATCTTTGTTTCAACCTCAATTCTCCACCCATAATCCTTCATGGGCACCATCTGAAGCATTACACAAGTTAGTCCTGACCTTTAAGTATCAACTTGATGTCACCATTTTGATACCTTATGAGCTCACTTCGAACAGGTAGCTATGAGTTTCCTTTCCACTCAAACAAGTTACTACACTCTTCGTCTTGATCTTTTGAGTGAAAGCCCTCACCTAACTGTGATTTATTCTTCGTATTAGTCATTTAACTATACTTTGAAGTTGTTAGGTTTTCTGCGTATTTCTTCAAATTCTCTCTTCTCATAGCAAATAAATTGCTCTGATCAAGAGAGACACAAACTATGGCATGAGACGAAGCTAAATCATGGGGTTTCATGGCTTGAATCTCAGAGTTTGTAAACCTGCAAAACTGATGGTTGGAGGTTGAAGATTAAGTTACTTCGCACGCTTCCCTAGGAATTTTTTAATTTCAACCAATGAGAGCTTACCATCGTGCCTAGCCACTGGATCTTATTTTCTTTTATTTCATCTTCTTTTAAAAAATAGCTCTATTAATGATTTTCACTCCAATTTTTCCATATTTTTAGCATTTTTTGCTATTTTATTTTGTTTTCTATTTTAATTGATTTCAAAAAACAATTCTCATTGATCTTGAAACATTTGGGATCCATACATTTGAGTTCTTGATCCTTGGAGTTTTTCTGACTTTCTATAATTTTCTTGAATATTTATTTGATGTTTTAGTGCATAATTTAAAATTTTCTTTTATTATCCATTTTGAAACCATTTTAAACCCGTTTAAATTTCATTTTATTAATTGATTTTCTCCATCTTTTTTTGGTTTGACATCTAGTTGACTTAGATCATGGCTTGATTGATCAATGCTTCATTAAGATCAGTGAACTTTGGGTGATGCTTTGGTTGTATGAACCTTCATCATTTCAAACTTATCATTAAATGATCAATTGGATCATTTTTGGTACTTTGGATTGATGATAGGTTTATCCCATTGTACTGGCAAGAGAGGTGATTGAAATTAATTATAGATGATCTCAATCTATGTTTGTTTTGGTTTGATCAATTTTTTTCTTCGTCTCCTTCTTCTTTTGTTTGTTTTAAATCATGGTGTTGCATTTTTTTTGGAGAATGATTTTGTATAATTTCTATAACATGCACTACACCTACATGGATATTGCCCGACCTCAGATGGGTGCAACTTTCACATAAGTTCATTTGATACTTTGGAATTTCATATGATACATTGAGCTTTATTTGATGCTTGGATCTTCATCTGATATTCTTGATTTCATCTGATGCTTTTAAAGTTCATCTGCTTGTGTCTTAAATCCAAAAGGACAAATGCTTCTTTTTTACAAAGTTAAAAGCTTGTTCTTCTTGTGGTTAGTTCACTTGCACACATAAAGGCTTTTTCTTAGACTACCTTACGATGATACCATTTATTTCTTGCTATTTACTTTATGCTTTAGGATAGTCCCTTCATCTCCTCCCCTTCTTTAATTTTAAAAATCTTCTCCTTATTTCAAAAACTTCTTATTTTCAAACTTCATATCTTTTCTTAAATAAGCTTTGACTTTGTCAAGAGATCCAGAAAATATTTGTTTCTTAATAAATGCTAAAATACTTAAGCATATTCAAACTCTTTCAAAAACTCCTCAAAAAGACAAAAATCATCAAACTTCTTTTTTTTCCTTAATGAACTTTTCTTTTTAAACCATACCCTTTTTTTGAATGAAAGGATATGAGCCTATTCTCAAAGTGATGCAAAATCATATACTCCTACAGTATGTTGTGTAATTGATAGACATTTTCCACTTGAATGTTGACATAAGCTTGTTGAGTAAATCCAAGCTATATTCTCCATATCAAGATGATGCAAATGCTCATTTCCTTATACTTGTGGGTAGTAAGTTGAGTTTTCCACTTAAATATGACAAAATATTTGTTTCATGAAAAATCAATCAACAAACAAAAGCTTATTTCATAAACAAATGCAAGTGGTTCGTATGGAGTACCATAGATGTAATGGGTTCTAATACCTTCCCCTTGCATAACAAAACCCCGTACCTAAATCTCTCTTTTGCTTTGGTTTTCAAAACTTTTTGTGGGCTTTTTCCCTTTCCCTTTGGAAACAATAAAGTTCGATGGTGACTCTTTCTTTTTTCTGAGTTAATTTAATCAGTAGCTTAATCCCAATTTCTCTCTGACAGGTTCGTACTGAGTTTTGGTAGATTTAGAGAGGTAGGTTTAGAATCTGGAGAAACGCATACCATATTTGGACTCAGTGAATGAGAACGAATAAGTTGATGTAAGAATCTTTGAAGATTGGTGGAGCTCCACCGCTTCCAACACGGTGAAGTGAGTTCCATCAACGATTTGAAGCTGAGAGAGAGGGGAGAATGAAGAGAAGGGACATTAGTTCAAAAAGAGATTAAGAGTCATAAAACCTTATTGAAACGATTGTGTTTCCCCTCTTTTCATTTTTTATTAATTTTAAGTAAAATAAAAAGATGATGGATTAAAATATTAATGTTTGGCTTGGGCCTGGCATTTTGTTTTGTTGTGCATGAAGCTTCCTGAAGCCTGTCTCCATTATTTTTAGCATAACTAATAGCTTTATGGACAAAAATTCCTTCTGGACTCTCACACTTTGGGCCGCGCACCTGGATTTCTTAACCATACAACTTGATTAGGCTTTGCACCCCTCTAATCTTGTCTTTTTTTCTTCTTTTAAGTTTGCTTCCATAATTATTTGACAATAAAAATAAATAATAAAAAAAATTAGAAAATATTTATTGTTTTTAGGAGTTAATTATATTTATTTTCTATTAATTCCTTCATCTTTTGGTCAAGTTTAATGTGATTTCTTTGTGTTTTTTAGTATGCAACATTGATGATTGATTTGTGTACTTGTCTTGACCTATTTTGAATGTTGATGCATGATCCACTTAGGTTTTCTTTGGTCCAATTTAATCGAAGTCTTGGACTTGATTAAATTGAACTAAATTATAAAATTTAGATTTAATATTTGTATGATAACATTTAGGTAGTTTCCTTTGAAAACTCATCTTAAGTCCATCTTATGCATGATAGTTTTAGGTAGAATATTTCCCTTGGAAACTAAACTTTAGGGTTATCTTTGAATGATAACATCTAGGAAGAAGTTCCCTTGAAAACCTAACTTTAGGTATATTTTTCATGACAACAATTAGGAAAGATTTCCCTTTGTCTTGCACCATTAATATTTCATTCTTTTTGCTTTTAATAAAAAAAAGAAACATCTCTTTTCCAAATCAAATTCGGAATACAATAAAAATATGATGTGTCTTATACATGAGCCTTAAGTAAATGGATAAAGGTGAGCGGGTGCATTCCTTATCTCACCTTAGAGTATCTTTGTGTACGGGATGCCTGGCCCAGTTATTCAAAGTATTCGTCTCCATTTCATAGTCTTTAGTATGTTACATATCACAAACAATTTCATAATTAAAGGCGAAAAAGGAGTTGGTTCCCGAATTCCCACATATTCAAATACCCCTACCTTGGGAGACCATTTGGTATGCGGATCCTATCAATCAACTCTAACAAATCAAATCTCTTTTGTCTTAGGGTGTTGTACCCCAAAATTTGCCCTCCCATATTCTTCAAGATTTGCAAAGAACATGCTTCAAAATCTCCCCAAGGGTTGCACAGTTCAAGGGCCTCCTAACAGTCAAAAACTAGGGTTTTGGTTCTGGCAAAGAAATTGAAGTTTCCAAGGGTCCAATCAAGTCCCACATGCCTACAAACATGGTCAAGCATCCTCATGCTAAGTTTCAGGACTTACAGCACAAAATTGCACAGTAAAAAAACCATAATTGCCCTACAGTCAACTGCAGGGGCAAAATGGTCATTTGACAGTCAAAAGTTCAAATTTTTGGTCAAAATATTATTGTGAAGCCACAAACATCATTTGATCAATTCTTGATCATGATTCTCAAGGCATGGCTCAAAAAGTCTCAAGATGCAAAAGTTTCCATATTTGGACAGTTGAAAAAGTCAACTGTAACTTGACCAAGGCATAACTTCCACATGGTTCATCAGAAAAATTCCATCCAAAGCTCATTTTTAAGAGAAAGACATTTCCTACAACTCCTCTTCACACTTCAAGTCCAAGAAATGCTCTCACAAAAAGTTATCAATCTCAACATTATAGGTCATTTTCAAAAGTCAATAAAAAGGCACTTTAAGTCAAAGACCATAACTTGAGATTGGTAAATCAAAATGACATGGGACCAAAGGAATTGGTTAGAGGACTTCAAGACCTTTCCAAAATATCCAAGAACATGATCAAAGCTTAAAAATTGAGCAAGATATGCCTTGTGGAAGTTGGGAAATTTTTGGGAATTTTGAAAAGTCAACTTTACTTCAAATGCCTCAAATTTGCTAATGGGCCACATTTTCTTCCAAGATTCATCACCCAAAGGCTATGCACGACCATTTGGCCCAAAGGGGATTTATTTCATCATTTTTATTTATTTATTTGAATTTTAATTACAATTAATTCATTTAATTAAATAAAATATGGAAAAATACTAAACCAATGCATTTGAATCTTTTTATGCAGTATTTGCTCTCCTTAAAGACTCAAGATTCGTGCACAACCCAAATTGGAAAGATTGGCCATGATTGGAATCAAAATCACATGGAAAAGATTTGAAAAAATATGCATGAAAATCAAATATTCCATACATCAATGCAAAGGGTTTTGGATCCAAATTTCAACCCTAATCCGTTCCCATACATATACTGATGCAAACCCTAAAGCTAAGGACCCTGAAAGCTGCGCTCAAGCCATAAACACACTTTGCAATTTTTTGAAAAAGTCAAAAACTGAAAACACCATTCCAAAGCGTTTCAAGGCAAAAGAATTATCCCAAACGCTTCCTAAGACACCAAGGAACCTAACTGAATCCCTTTCAACGCTTCCAGCACCAAGAATTGGTATATGGAGATCAAACTTTGTCAAACTTTTTGCATATTCGTGTTTCATAATTCATGCGTGGTTTTCAATTTCTAATGCTTGATTTGTGTTAATTTATTCATTCTGAAGCTAACCATGTTAATTAATTGAATTTTTATGCCCTGTATGAGAACCTACCATTAACGTCCTCTAGGGTTTCAGAGGTTCAAATTTAGGGTTTCTCTTGTCCAGAAAAATTAGACCATGAGACCAGGACTATCAAACTCAGAAGCTTCACGCGAATTGAACACACCTGTCGCGCTTAATTTATGAGCAACCATGGCGTAATCGCTATTATTCTGTTCATCATTTAGTGGGGGTTTAAAACCCCCGCTATCCATTTGTTTTTTTTCAGGCTAACGCGAACAAGTGGAGAAGAAGATCATGTGGCAAGCTATGGTTGGACAATTTGAATTCAGCGCGCGTTTTTTTGTTTCTAGGCCACTAATGCTAATTTTCTTTTATATTATTTATTTGTTATTCTAGGTACAACGCGCGTTAATGGTTCAGTTGGTGGAGGATAACATTGGTAAGCCTTGGGACCTGGGTTCGAACCCCAGGTCCCCCTTCTTTATTCCATATTTTTCTTCTTAACGTGGTTCTATGTAGCTCGCTCCCTGAGGCCTACCATGCAGCCTCATGACTTGGCTTGCCACACGTCCCATGGCATCAGTCCAATGGTCCAGATCTAAAGCATATGGAATGGTTCAGTCAATGCCTACGCACATGATCACCCAGAAGTCAACAAGGCCAGGAATTAAATGGGCCTAATTACTGGGACAAACCTCCAAACTGGGGTCAACACCCCCCATTGGTTTGCATCAATTCTTCTTTCTTTTTTATTCTTTTCTATTTTATTTGTTTTATTTCTCTTTTTAGTTTAATTCATAAATTAATTTTTCATAACATAAAAAAATAATAAAAAATCAGAAAGTCAAATAAAAATATATTTTATTTAACGTTATTTTGTAAAAAATCTTATTAATTAATTTAGGTTAATTTTAGGATTAATTTTAACATTTTCTTAATAAACTTAAAAAATTTGTAGAATTAGGGTTTTAAACACTTTTATCCTTTTTTCTTTTCTTTTATCATTACTAATAATTAATTATTTATTTTTGTAAATAAAATTGTATTAATTGATTAGGTTAATTTTAGATTCAATTTTAACATGTTTTTTTAATAAATTAAAAATAGCTAGAATTAGGTTTTAATTCTAATTTAATTTTCTTACTTAAAATCCATAAATACCAAAAATTCAAAAAAATAACTTCTCTTTTCTCATTTAATTTAATTAATTTCATAATTATAATCTAATTTCCTTAAAAGGGTCCAACGCCCTCGCATTCCCGATTTTAATTCTTTTCGCACTTTTATTTCTTTTTGTGAATATTCATGTAATTCTCCCAAAGCCATGTAAATTAGACATTTACCTTTTTCGCACTTTATTTTTTCAAATCGGGTCCTGGATTAATTTGGCGATGTGGACCCGCGCCTTTGTAATAGCGTAGGAACTTTTAATTTCCGCATCTCTTTAATTGTTAATTAAACTGCATGAAAGAATGAATGTCAAAAATAAAAGCAACGCGTAGATCACCAATGTATGACAAGACAAAAATAAATGAACATGACACACAAATCACACACCACCCCTAGGGTACGCCTCACTGTTGCCTTGCCCCTCGAAAGGTGGTCGTCGAGTAGAGGATGTTTTAGTAAGTCCTCATGTCCATGAACATGGCATGAGGGTAGCTTCTAAGGTATCTTCCTATTACTCTGGTGACCACACCGTTGCCTTGTCCCTCGAAACGTGGTCGTCGACTATAGGACGTCTTAGTGAGTCCTTATGTCCCATTGATCTGGTTGCCTCAAAACAAGTTGCCTCGGAACAGTTGCCTTGGAATAAAAGATCAATGGCATAAGGGTAGCTTCTAAGGTGTCTTACCTTTGCTCGGTGACCATACTGTCCCAAAACTCGAATTGACCCGAACACCTCCAACGGTGGTGCTACCTACCTCTCAATGGTGGGATGGCACTACTTTAAGGACATTTACACAGACGAATTCCTTAGGGTAGGTAGACGACTCTAGATACTTGCTCTAATCTCAAAACAAATCAAAAATACTTTTCACACCGACACCTTTTCAAAAAGCTTTCGAAAGAAACTTTTCAAGCACTCTTGAGGACTGATACAAGAGTCGAACTGAAATTTTCAAAGAAACTTTTTTAAAACCCACAGTTGAAAAGAAAACAAACCATTTTTGAAAACACAATGAGCAAGTATCTAAGAGCCCATGGATAACCATGGATAGAAAGGGTGCTAACACCTTCCCTTTCTATAACCTACCTCCCGAACCGAGAGCAATCTCTATAAGGAATTTTTCTGTGCTTTTGTCCTTTCCATTTGGAGAAAATAAAAGACGGTGGCGACTCTTGCTTCCGCGACATTTCGCGAACCAGCGTTAAAGTCAGTTCCAGATCCACCGATCACAGAACTGGCAACTCTGCTGGGGACTCTTATAAAGTGAGGTGTACCTTAGGACTAAGATCACTTGTGTTTTCAATTGTTGTGCTTGTTTGCTTTATTATTGTGGGCTGCATCGGAGTTACATAGATCCTAACCCGGATCTGGGGATACCCTGTTAGGTAGCATAAGCTGTGAGGGACCTGTCCGGCGTAGACCGACATGGGTGAAGCAGTGGCTACGTTGGTGTGACACCTTGGTCTGTACCGATATCCCTTGTGTTGCAACGAGGAGAATATGGGTCTTCTGAGGAGTCATTAAGCACCAACCGACCTTAGAACCTTAAATGACCCAACTTGGCCAATAGAACAGTAGCAGTATGCTACGCCCATTGAGGCTAAACTCTCGTGATGGTTCTGGCCGCAAGAAAAGATTGCGATGCTGGAGTTATGACCGATTGAGGGTAGTCAGTGATATTGGGATCCTCTAGAACCCGGTTACTTCTGATAGGACAGGTTTGAGCCCACCAACTTCAAGAGGGTAGTACCCCAAAATTCATGCTGGCCTAAACTCTAAGGGCTCTTTGTGTGACTTGTGTGCTTTCAAACTTGACTACTTGCATACTTGTTATCTGACACTTGAGTTTCTTGCAGGTTTTGTTTACAGTCCTAAATCTGGACTCATAACAGGGTTTACCTACATTAATCCATGCATAGCATAACATCATACCATTGCATGCATCCTACATAAGGACTAACCCATTTCAAGGATCTCAAGGGCTTGTGATGTAGGTCATGATGAACCAACTGTCCAGCAAGGGGCAAAGGGGATTTATTTTCCTCTAGACAAGGTTGTCAGGGGCTATGACCCACTGGATATGGTGAGCCTTTGACCCTTGAAGAAGAATTCTCAACAACATGGGTTTCCTTCAATCAAGCTACAAATTCCAATACTAACAATTTTCTTGTTTACCCCGCGAGATCTTTGAAAAACATTGCAAGCATACATACACATCATTGCATTACAGGTACCCTTTGTACAGGTCACTTACCTCCTCCGCTGTTTATTTCAGCAATGGCTTCCCAACAATACAACCAGGATTTCCATGCTCAAGAGACTCGGTTCGGGGAAATCCTCCTGAATCTATCCAAGGGGCAGGAAGAGCTGAGAACACTTCTCATGGGGACTTTGGTCAGGAAAAGTGCTGAGGATGAACGGCTGAAACATCTGCAAGCGGAAGTGGATGCAATGAAAGTCCAAATGCTGGGGCAGGTGACTGCCATTCAAGGTTTAGCTCAAAGACAGGATGAGCTCGGAGTTCTCATCAACCAACTGCTTCAGGGTAACCAGCTGGGGCAAACGTCTAAGGGTAAAGAGCCAGTCATCGTTCAACCACCTTTGAGACAAGGAGATAAAGGGAGAGCTCCTCAAATGGCTCCAATGTCACAAATTCAGCATCAACCTCACCAGCTTCAGCCAGACAAGCCTAGGAGGCAATTCACCCAGCTCAACATGTCGCTGTTTCAAGCTCTACAACGCCTGTTGAGATTGAATCTGATCACATTAAGGGCTCATCCCCGGAACCCCAACACATCATCTCCTACCTATCATCCCAATAAAAGGTGTGCCTACCACTCTGCCAGTCCCGGACATGATACAAATGAGTGTTGGGCTCTTTAGAACAAGATCCAGGACCTGATTGATGAAGGAGCACTGGAGTTCACACAAGATGGTCAGGCTGAGTTTTTCTACCATCCCTCCAAGGCTCACCATTTGAAGTAACAAGCCCTGAGATGAAAAGATCTTTTGTTCATTAGGATTTTCAAGTTGTAATTTTCTTTTGTTCAAACATTTACTCATGTTAAACGTTATTATTTCATTAATGCATCGCATATGTCTGTTTTGAAGCAATATATTTGTATTCACTATATGCAAATTATTTTCATTTTTTTCTGATGATCAACGCTCGGTTAACAATTCTAAGCCTCTTGAGGGAGGATGACGAAAACGATACCACGATCTATAGTATGCTTTTGAACAGACCCCGCTGATGAGGTACAGGCATTGTTTCAATCCCTAAACACTGGAGTTATAAGGAAGATAATCCCTCGTCAACCCCTCTGAGCCAAAGAAGTAGGAGTTTTTCTTTTCGAAATTTAAAACCCTTAATCATAACCTGGGGCAGGGTAGTCTCTCAGTTGATCCGAGTGCATAACGAACGGCACCAAAGAGGTCCTTACAAAACAAAAGACAGTGATGGTTCCGAACAATCATGCAGGCAGGCAGTCATTACTTCTCAAAATAAAAAACCCATTAAGTCAAAACCTACGAAGGAGACTTATGAAACTGGGGCATCCCGCTGGCTGTAATCACAAAAAGAAACAGTTCAGGCAAAAAATAGGGATAATAAAATCGAAAAGAAAGAGGTCTTACAAACCCTCAACAAAAAAAGGAAATGACTGCCTGATCAAAATAAACCATCAGTATCCGAACCATCACTGGTATGTCAAAGCAAAGACGCAACAAAGTCTAACGCACGATCAACTGAGTTTAGGTTTGAAGAACATCACGAAGAACGGGTGGGTATAAATAATTTGAGCCTTTATCCTTTGTTTCTTAAACCGTGAACCAGGCCACGTTATAACCCTCAAAAGTCCTAGCTGAAGCATGGGTTAGTTCGAAAGCGTACTGTTACGAAAGGTATCCTGACTCCTTAAGGCTTGCGGTAAATACGGAGTTGACATCACGTTTTACAAACATTCACTTGTTTTATGAAAAAGAATGCATTTTCAAAATCTTCAAGACAGACATGAGCTTTGCATTTTTAACATAAATTTGTTTGCATATGACTTTTTGTTTGAACAGCATGGAAATTCGCACGACGAATGCCTAATGAACAGAAGCACTTCCAATCAAGGGGCAGACGTGATTATTGTCCATCATCTGGGGCAATTAAGTCAAGATTCGGAGAATCTCTCAAAAGGCCAAACAGCCAGGGGTAAACCTCCATCTGGATAACTTGGGGCATTGGACGATCAAACGAAGATCTTCTGGTAGTATGGCAACACTACACTACTGACAGGGGCACCTCCCTACATCCTGAGAGCATGGACATAGTCGAAAAAATACTGCGCATAATCAAAGACCCGCTAGGTTGACACACCTAGGCAAAAATAAGGGCTTCCCGGCGAACCAAAAGGGTTCGGGCAAAATAAGGGATGAAAATGAAAAAATCTGTACACCCGGCAAGTCGAAAACCTGAAAAGGCGGCTTGGGCAAAAATGGGTATCCCGGTGGACTGAAAACCCGAAAGGGCGGCCCAGGCAAAAATTAGGGACCAAAGCGTACGACTATGTCCTGGAATCTCGTCACCTGCCTACCAGAAGATTTGTCAATCGGCAGCCGTCAAGCACCTCCACAGGTATCTTCTAACATCTGAAACTGGGGCAATAATGAGTTGTCTAAGCGATCTAGTTGCTCTGCCATCAAGGTACCAAGACAAGTTCAGCTGAAGAATGACCAAGATACCCTAATTCCCTAGAGAATTCGCCAGCAAGTCAATACACTCTCCCCAAGCAGAGTTATCCTATCAGCCTCAAGGAAGTTGGGTATCCTCCAGCAGATCTCAACATTCCCCAGCAATATACATGCATCCTTAACAAGCATCCCCGGCAGTCTTAGTCTAAAGATTGTTCCCCGGCGGTACATCAAACATTCAATGGAGTCACTTCCAGTATAGTTCAAAACTTCCCCAGGAGAGTCCAAAGGTTTCCCCAGGAAAGTTGGAATCCATCTCCCCAAGCAGTAAGCTTATCCCTAGTAGATTCTGGAAGCTTATCCTCGCAAAGCACGAACGCGTCTCCCGACTTTATTCAAAGAGTTATTTCCCTACCAGGATATAACTAGGTTATCCTTAGCCAAAAGCCACGAGAAGATCATTCTCGGCGAAGTCTTCTTACCCCCAGCGAAGTCTATTAAAACTTCCAACATCAATGGTATCCCCAGCGAAGTTACCATCAACATTCCAGCAGAGTACCTCTCTCCCCACAGAGTATTGTTCCCCAGCAAGATCGCTAGAGTAATTTTCTCCCCGCAGAGTGTTCTATTCGCCAAGTTTATCCCCCAATGGAGTCATCTTCTCCTACCGGTATTCTTGCAACTATCTTCCCCAACGGAAACAACAAAGCACTATTCTCCAACATCAGCCCAGGATATGACTTCCCGGCACCCGTTAAGGATTTATTATCCTAGACAAAAACATATGTTTATAAACATCACATTCCCATACATTATAGCATGCATATATGCATCATATCTTACAAATCTCATTTATGTTGAGAACATCATTGCTTGATCCATATCATGCATTGCATATGACTGACCTTTACCTTTCAGGAAAGATCCAGTTAAGTTCTCAGCTATATTTCAAGACTTTAGTCTGGTTCAGTCAGATCGACCCTAAGATCTCCCTGATTCTTATCCAGTTGAAGATTCCAAGACCTTGCCCGGTTCAGTTAAATCGACCCTAAGATTTTCCTGATTCTTATCCAGTCAAAGGCCTTCTCTAGTTCAGTCAGATCGACCATAAGATCTCCCTGATTCTTATCCCAATAGAAGATACCCAAGATTCTCTCAGCGTTACTGTTGAGGTTGAAGTCGCCCAAGATTCTCTCAGCGTTACTGTTGAGGTTGAAGTCGCCTATGATTCTCTCAGCGTTACTGTTGAGGTTGAAGTCGCCCAAGATTCTCTCAGCGTTACTGTTGAGGTTGAAGTCGCCCAAGATTCTCTCAGCGTTACTATTGAGGTTGAGGTCGCCCAAGATTCTCTCAGCGTTACTGTTGAGGTTGAAGTCGCCTATGATTCTCTCAGCGTTACTGTTGAGGTTGAAGTCGCCCAAGATTCTCCCAGCGTTACTGTTGAGGTTGAAGTCGCCCAAGATTCTCTCAGCGTTACTGTTGAGGTTGAAGTCGCCTATGATTCTCTCAGCGTTACTGTTGAGGTTGAAGTCGCCCAAGATTCTCTCAGCGTTACTGTTGAGGTTGAAGTCGCCTATGATTCTCTCAGTGTTATTGTTGAGGTTGAAGTCGCCCAAGATTCTCCCAGCGTTACTGTTGAGGTTGAAGTCGCCCAAGATTCTCTCAGCGTTACTGTTGAGGTTGAAGTCGCCTATGATTCTCTCAGCGTTACTGTTGAGGTTGAAGTCGCCCAAGATTCTCTCAGCGTTACTGTTGAGGTTGAAGTCGCCCAAGATTCTCCCAGCGTTACTGTTGAGGTTGAAGTCGCCCAAGATTCTCCCAGCGTTACTGTTGAGGTGGAAGTCGCCCAAGATTCTCTCAGCGTTACTGTTGAGGTTGAAGTCGCCCAAGATTCTTTCAGCGTTACTGTTGAGGTAGTAATCGCCCCAGATTCTCTCATCGTTACTGTTGAGGTAGTAATCGTCCAAGGTTCTCTCACCGTCCCGTTGAGGTAGTAACCATCCCTGGCTCATTCATCACCGTTTGAAGCTCCAGACCTGATTCCTGTAACCAACCAGGGTGCATCTATACAAAGAGTCTGAAGACCAGCTCCTGTAGCAGGCCAGGTAATCATTTTCTTTTTCAGGTACGCAAGTTCTCGCTAAGGAATCTCTTACGCGATCGACACCCAGATGGCATCTATAAGCCCATCCACCTATCCATCACCTCTCAGCATGGCATCTATAAGCCCATCATCCTATCCATCAATCTCCAAATGGCATCTATAAGCCCATTCCCACCATCACACTACTATGTGAGCGCAAATTTCTGGGCACTCTAGTGTTCAATCATCTTCCACCTTCGGATTACGAAAGGCACGTCAGCCAATCTACATCCTCAGATCTAAGAAGATTGAACAGGGGCAACTGTTGTACCCCAAAATTTGCCCTCCCATATTCTTCAAGATTTGCAAAGAACATGCTTCAAAATCTCCCCAAGGGTTGCACAGTTCAAGGGCCTCCTAACAGTCAAAAACTAGGGTTTTGGTTCTGGCAAAGAAATTGAAGTTTCCAAGGGTCCAATCAAGTCCCACATGCCTACAAACATGGTCAAGCATCCTCATGCTAAGTTTCAGGACTTACAGCACAAAATTGCACAGTCAAAAAACCCTAATTGCCCTACAGTCAACTGCAGGGGCAAAATGGTCATTTGACAGTCAAAAGTTCAAATTTTTGGTCAACATCTTATTTTGAAGCCACAAACATCATTTGATCAATTCTTGATCATGATTCTCAAGGCATGGCTCAAAAAGTCTCAAGATGCAAAAGTTTCCATATTAGGACAGTTGAAAAAGTCAACTGTAACTTGACCAAGGCATAACTTCCACATGGTTCATCAGAAAAATTCCATCCAAAGTTCATTTTGAAGATAAAGACATTTCCTACAACTCCTCTTCACACTTCAAGTCCAAGAAATGCTCTCACAAAAAGTTATCAATCTCAACATTATAGGTCATTTTCAAAAGTCAACAAAAAGGCACTTTAAGTCAAAGACCATAACTTGAGATTGGTAAATCAAAATGACATGGTACCAAAGGCATTGGTTAGAGGACTTCAAGACCTTTCCAAAATGTCCAATAACATGATCAAAGCTTAAAAATTGAGCAAGATATGCCTTGTGGAAGTTGGGAAATTTTTGGGAATTTTGAAAAGTCAACTTTACTTCAAATGCCTCAAATTTGCTAATGGGCCACATTTTCTTCCAAGATTCATCATCCAAAGGCTATGCACGACCATTTGGCCCAAAGGGGATTTATTTCATCATTTTTATTTATTTATTTGAATTTTTAATTACAATTAATTCATTTAATTATATAAAATATGGAAAAAAATACTAAACCAATGCATTTGAATCTTTTTATGCAGTATTTGCTCTCCTTAAAGACTCAAGATTCGTGCACAACCCAAATTGGAAAGATTGACCATGATTGGAATCAAAATCACGTGGAAAAGATTTGAAAAAATATGCATGAAAATCAAATATTCCATACATCAATGCAAAGGGTTTTGGATCCAAATTTCAACCCTAATCTGTTCCCATACATATACTGATGCAAACCCTAAAGCTAAGGACCCTGAAAGCTGTGCTCAAGCCATAAACACACTTTGCAATTTTTTGAAAAAGTCAAAAACTGAAAACACCATTCCAAAGCGTTTCAAGGCAAAAGAATTATCCTAAACGCTTCCTAAGACACCAAGAAACCTAACTGAATCCCTTTCAACGCTTCCAGCACCAAGAATTGGTATATGGAGATCAAACTTTGTCAAACTTTTTGCATATTCGTGTTTCATAATTCATGCGTGGTTTTCAATTTCTAATACTTGATTTGTGTTAATTTAGTCATTCTGAAGCTAACCATGTTAATTAATTGAATTTTTATGCCCTGTATGAGAACCTACCATTAACGTCCTCTAGGGTTTCAGAGGTTCAAATTTGGGGTTTCTCTTGTCCAGAAAAATTAGACCATGAGACCAGGACTATCAGACTCAGAAGCTTCACGCGAATTGAACACACATGTCGCGCTTAATTTATGAGCAACCATGGCGTAATCGCTATTATTCTGTTCATCATTTAGTGGGGGTTTAAAACCCCCGCTATCCATTTGTTTTTTTTCAGGCTAACGCGAACAAGTGGAGAAGAAGATCATGTGGCAAGCTATGGTTGGACAATTTGAATTCAGCGCGCGTTTTTTTGTTTCTAGGCCACTAATGCTAATTTTCTTTTATATTATTTATTTGTTATTCTAGGTACAACGCGCGTTAATGGTTCAGTTGGTGGAGGATAGCATTGGTAAGCCTTGGGACCTGGGTTCGAACCCCAGGTCCCCCTTCTTTATTTCATATTTTTCTTCTTAACATGGTTCTATGTAGCTCGCTCCCTGAGGCCTACCATGCAGCCTCATGACTTGGCTTGCCACACGTCCCATGGCATCAGTCTAATGGTCCAGATCTAAAGCCTATGGAATGGTTCAGTCAATGCCTACGCACATGATCACCCAGAAGTCAACAAGGCCAGGAATTAAATGGGCCTAATTACTGGGACAAACCTCTAAACTGGGGTCAACACCCCCCATTGGTTTGCATCAATTCTTCTTTCCTTTTTATTCTTTTCTATTTTATTTGTTTTATTTCTCTTTTTAGTTTAATTCATAAATTAATTTTTCATAACATAAAAAAATAATAAAAAATCAGAAAGTCAAAATAAAAATATATTTTATTTAACGTTATTTTGTAAAAAAATCTTATTAATTAATTTAGGTTAATTTTAGGATTAATTTTAACATTTTCTTAATAAACTTAAAAAATTTGTAGAATTAGGGTTTTAAACACTTTTATCCTTTTTTCTTTTCTTTTATCATTACTAATAATTAATTATTTATTTTTGTAAATAAAATTGTATTAATTGATTAGGTTAATTTTAGGTTCAATTTTAACATGTTTTTTTAATAAATTAAAAATAGCTAGAATTAGGTTTTAATTCTAATTTAATTTTCTTACTTAAAATCCATAAATACCAAAAATTCAAAAAAATAACTTCTCTTTTCTCATTTAATTTAATTAATTTCATAATTATAATCTAATTTCCTTAAAAGGGTCCAACGCCCTCGCATTCCCGATTTTAATTCTTTTCGCACTTTTATTTCTTTTTGTGAATATTCATGTAATTCTCCCAAAGCCATGTAAATTAGACATTTACCTTTTTCGCACTTTATTTTTTCAAATCGGGTCCTGGATTAATTTGGCGATGTGGACCCGCGCCTTTGTAATAGCGTAGGAACTTTTAATTTCCGCATCTCTTTAATTGTTAATTAAACTGCATGAAAGAATGAATGTCAAAAATAAAAGCAACGCGTAGATCACCAATGTATGACAAGACAAAAATAAATGAACATGACACACAAATCACACACCACCCCTAGGGTACGCCTCACTGTTGCCTTGCCCCTCGAAAGGTGGTCGTCGAGTAGAGGATGTTTTAGTAAGTCCTCATGTCCATGAACATGGCATGAGGGTAGCTTCTAAGGTATCTTCCTATTACTCTGGTGACCACACCGTTGCCTTGTCCCTCGAAACGTGGTCGTCGACTATAGGACGTCTTAGTGAGTCCTTATGTCCCATTGATCTGGTTGCCTCAAAACAAGTTACCTCGGAACAGTTGCCTCGGAATAAAAGATCAATGGCATAAGGGTAGCTTCTAAGGTGTCTTACCTTTGCTCGGTGACCATACTGTCCCAAAACTCGAATTGACCCGAACACCTCCAACGGTGGTGCTACCTACCTCTCAATGGTGGGATGGCACTACTTTAAGGACATTTACACAGACGAATTCCTTAGGGTAGGTAGACGACTCTAGATACTTGCTCTAATCTCAAAACAAATCAAAAATACTTTTCACACCGACACCTTTTCAAAAAGCTTTCGAAAGCAACTTTTCAAGCACTCTTGAGGACTGATACAAGAGTCGAACTGAAATTTTCAAAGAAACTTTTTTAAAACCCACAGTTGAAAAGCAAACAAACCATTTTTTAAAACACAATGAGCAAGTATCTAAGAGCCCATGGATAACCATGGATAGAAAGGGTGCTAACACCTTCCCTTTCTATAATCTACCTCCCGAACCGAGAGCAATCTCTATAAGGAATTTTTCTGTGCTTTTGTCCTTTCCATTTGGAGAAAATAAAAGACGGTGGCGACTCTTGCTTCCGCGACATTTCGCGAACTAGCGTTAAACAGTCAGTTCCAGATCCACCGATCACATAGGGCTTTTCAACTTCAAAACTATTTTTAGAAAGGGCATGTTATTTTTGTTCTACCACAAACAGGTAACGTGTAAGTCTCCATACAATGAGTGACAACACCTAACTGGTGGAATGCAAAAGAAACATCTTCCACTAAAAATATCAACAAACAACCATTTTCTAGATGAACTACGAAGCTCTGACTTCTCTACTACACTATGGGGATACACAGGCACATGATTTAGGAAATCTTGGTGAGCTCACTAATTTTAAACCTTTTGTTTTTTCTTTAATTACATCGTCCATGCATTCTTAGCAAGTAGACCTTTATATAACAACACCCTTATAAGCAAACAAGCAAAATGGATCCCGTTGAGTACAACAGATGTGAGGGGTGCTAATACCTTCTCCTTGCATAACCGACTTCCGAACTAGAATTTGGTTGCGAGACCATTTTCTTCACCTTTTGGGGTTTTCTCAATGGTTCCACTTCCCTTTGCGATAAATAAAGTTCGATGGCGACACTGTGTTTTTGCGCATAGAAAAAAATAGAAGAACAACATTGAAAACACCTAACTAGAAAATGCTACAATAGGTTTGATAAAATAATCCACCAAACTCGTCAGGACCTGGAGAGCTGTCTTTACTCACGTTGAAAAAAACACTATTAATTTCTTCCAAAGAAGGGAAAGTAGTGAGGATATTTTTAATTTTATATGTCATCAAAGTAGGAATAATATTATCTAGATTTGGGAACTCTTAACCTACAGCTGCATTAACAAAGAGGTTAGTGAAATAATTTGTTGCATGACGACCTATGCTTTGAGGTTACATCAACAGGTTATCACCATCTTTTAAATGTGTAACAATTTTCCCTAGACCTTTAGTCTTAATCATCGTATGAAAGAAAGTTGTCTCCATAATGGTGCCAAGTAATCTTTGAATTTTGTTTCCAAAATTCATAATCAATATCAAGCATTTTTTCTAAATCAAGTTAGGCTGATTTTTTTTCAAAATAATCTTATTAGAGGCCCATTTCTTGGATTTGAAGTTGAAGTTGGGTAAGAGTGTCAGTATTATCTTTAACATTCTTTTACACATTTCCAAAGGTTTCTCTCTTCCACTATTTCAACCTAATATTTAACAGTTGAAGCTTTTTGTTGAGAATATACATGGGACAACCCACTTGACGAGAGTTCCAAAAATCCTTGATAAGGTCAAGGCATGAGTCATTGAGAGACCACATATCGTGAATCTTAAATTGGGTTTTAGTTTGAGCAAAGGTGAAGTTGAAATAAAAAAGAAAAGGAAAGTGATCTGATTTAAGTTTAGGGAGGGTGGCAACATTCAACTTCTTACAATCTGTCAACCAGTTTTGATTACAAAAGACCCTATCCAATCTTCTTTCAACAAGACCAAGACTATTTCTACCATTACTCCAAGTGAAAAAAGCGCAAGAGGTATCAAGATCAACCTTGTTGTTGATATCAATCTAATTAGAAAAGTCCAAGAAGGTGTGGCTCTACTATGGGTAACCCTACCTCTATGCTTATGAAATCCCACATTTGAGTTAAAGTCTCCTAATAAGAACTAAGAAAGAGAATAAGTGAGGTGAATTCTAGAAAGGTCGTCCCATGTTAATTTCCTATTAAGATGACAAGTGGATGCATAAATAATAGTAATGGATATACCGATGTATCCAAAATCCATTTTAAAAGAAACCAATCGGTTAGTAAACAAGATAACATGAGGGTTTTAAGTTTTATCACATATGCACCAAAGATTAGGGTCAAATTTAAGTCTCATATTCTGATCAAATAACTTAAAACCTAAGTTATCAAAAAAATTGTGAGTGAATTTGGAGTAGGGAATCCAAGGTCAAGACAAAAAGTAAAAAATCAGGTTTTTGAACTATAAGAAAGGACTTGAGGACTTTGGTGGGAGAGTTAGCCAAGCTTCTGGCATTCCAGAAAAGACATTTCATGATGAAGTTTTATGGTTACTAGATTTAGATCTAGTGCGTTAGATCCACGGTTTTATGATTGGCATAAATTTTTCTAAAACATGGTTCACACATGATTTTGTGAGAGATTCCTTAACATGTTGAACAGATCTCATTAAGGACAAATGTTCTAAAAAATGGTGTGACATCATGTACCGGAACATCAATATAATCTGTTGTTACTTTTTGATAGATTATATTTGATTTTATTATATTCCTTTTGGATATATCACACTTATTTGCATAGTGTAGCGGTAGAAATGTTTTAAGACTAAGCCATTGGATTGACTAGACTTATACATATCAAAATAAAAATCGCCACTGTGCTTTATTGTTTCCAAAGGAATGGGAAAAGAGAGAGTAACCCAAAAAGAAGGGGAAAGATTCAAGGTAAGGGGGTTGGTTATGCAAAGGGAAGGTATTAGCACCCTAAACATCTATGGTACTCTGCAGGAACCTCTTTGTAAAATCTGTATGTTTTGGCTATAAAAAGTTTATAAAAATGGATGGTTGGAGTGAGAAAATAAATATAGTTTTATGGTTTTTGCATCCGCCGCGGTTGTGAACCTTTAGTGCCTACGTACCACCTTTCATACAATAGGGGATCAGGGTACACGTAGTTCCTCTTTTAAAGATTTTAAAACACAAGTGTATTGGTTAATTTTATGAGATAAGACATCATCGTCATTGTCCATGTGGAAAACATACTTACTACCTATAATCATGAGAAAGGAGAATTTGCATCATCTCAAAGTGGAGGATATGGCTTGGATCTTAAAATCAATAATGCCTCATGTGATCGGTGGGAATAGAACTGACTGTTTTGGAATTCTGGTTCGCGTTTGCGTTTGTTTTCGCAAAATGTCGCGGTAAGCAAGAGTCGCCACCGTCTTTTATTTTATCCAACAAGGAAAGGACAAAAGCACAGAAAAATTCCTTTTCGAGATATTTCTCGGGTTCGGGAGGTAGATTATAGAAAGGGAAGGTGTTAGCACCCTTTCTATCCGTGGTTATCCACGGGCTCTTAGGTACTTTCTCACTGTTTTCAAAAGTTTGCTTTTCTTTGTGTTTGTGGGTTTTGAAAACAGTTTTGTTTTTGAAGAGAGTGTAAGTGCGAAAAGTTTTGTTTTGTTTTAAAAGGAGCAAGTACTTAAGAACATCTACCTACTCAAAAAGAAATTAAACTGTGCTAATGTCCTTCAGACAATGCCATCCCACTATTGAGGAGTAGGTAGCATCGTTGTTGGAGTTTTCGGGTCAATTCGATTTAAGGGACGTGTGGTCACTAAAGCAATGTTAGGACGCCTTAGCGGTAACCCTAATGTCTTAGATCATTTTATCTGAGGCAACCGTTTCGAGGCAACTTATGATCTTTGGACAAGAGGGAGACCTCTAAAACATCCTATACTCAATGACCACGTTTGAGGCAACCAAGTGAGGTGTACCCTAAGAGTGGCATGTGCGAGTGTATTGTTTTTCAGTTACATTATCTTTGTATATTTAGGTGTTCTACCGTTTGTTTTTAGATCTTATCATGCAATCCTAGTTAGCATACATCTAAACAGTTAATATATGTATAGGAATTTAAAGTGCGGGAATTGTAAATCCTACGCTATTACAAGGCTTCGGGGAGGGGGATTATTTACATGTCCAAAATTGGGGGAATAAAGCAGTAAAGTGTAAAAGTCTTAGTTAAGCTATTACAAACCAGTAGGCAGTTACAATAAAATAAACGCGCGCAAATCTGAAAATAACCTCTAAAAATCCTAAGAATAAAATTTTTTTGTTGTTTTATTTTATTTTGGGAAAATGATTTAAATCTTCTTAATTTTAGTTTTGAGAAAATGTTAAGATAATTAAATGATTAATTAACAAAGTTAATTTAATAGAAAAACTAGCCTAATGTTTTTGTGGTTTTTCTTTAATTGATTTTATGTTGATTAAAAAAAAGAAATAAAATAGTCAAAACAAAGATGAAATCGAAGGAACATGCAGTAAATCAAGAAAGGTATAATTCTGGAGGCCTGGATCGAAAGAGGTGTGGGCTGTCTTTCGATCCAGTGAAGAGGCTTGATCGAAGGTGCACGAGGGGCTGCACTTTGGGGGTGTTCGATCTGGATATGTCATCCTTCGATCTGGGAACCCTGGATCCAGTTCGAAGCTAAGCTGCTAAGCTTCGAAGCTCTGAACAAAATTATGAGAAGATATTTCCTGCAAAACGAGATAAATATTAAAGATCCAGGGGGGACTTTACCCCCCTGATTCGAATCTCCTCCCAATTCGAGTCCTTCCTCAATTTGAATCTGCTGAATCTGGGTCTGGGTTTGTTTTATCCTGAGATTCGAAGGAGAAACTTAGATCGTGCCCAACCAATGGCACGATCTCTTCTTTGCGCTTTAGCTTACATGCAACATAATCAGTAATAACAAGAATACATATGCAATGTGTATTTAAATGTTATGAAGGTGCAATTTTGGTTTTGCAAACCCTTACCAATTAAAGATGTATGATCTATGGCTCTGGGTGTGGAGATGTTTGCTGAATGGCTGCTTTGGCTTGGATTACTTCTGAAAATGTTGACAACCGTTGGTGGTTTTGTGGGCAGCATATCTCCAAATCCTCCGTTTTTTCCTTCTTTTCTTTTTTCGTTCCTTGTTCCCCCCTGCACTGTATGCTTGCCCTTGTATTTATAGGAGTATGATGGTGCATGAAAATGGCAAGGGACAACCATTTAACCAGGCCTTTAAAGCCATGAGACAAGAATCAGACATATTAAAAGATTTCCTTTTTTGAAATATTCATGTCTCTTTGGAATCTTGAATGAACCTGGACACTTTTGATTTTCGAATGCCTTCAGGCCCTGCTCTTCGATTGGTCTTGATTCGCCTCCTTCGAATGGATTTCTTATGTACCCTTCGAATGGGCCTTCTTTGCCAGCTTCAAAGTCCAATTCGAATCTATTTAGAACATTCCTTATTAGACAACTTCGACCAGCCCTTGTGATGAGTCTAAGTTCTGATTCGAAGTGTTCAGAACTTCCTTCATCAGAGCATCTTAGATTAAGAGAAACTATGCATTGAAATGCCATTCGAAGGTTATTTCGTTCTGATGTTCTTATTATGGGAAACTCTGAAGTTCCAGTCGAAAAACACTCTGAAGTTCCAGTCCAAGGACCTTTTGAAATGCCAATTGAAGGGTATTTGTCCATATACCAATCAAAGGGTACTTGTTAAAATTCCAATCAAAAGGCTTTGTTAACAGGCCAATTGAAAGGTGTTGTTCATGCTAATCGAAGGACATGGTTAACATGCCTGTCGAAGCTGCCTTGACACAATGCTAAATCGAAGGATCCCTTGGCATGCCAATTTAAAGGCTTGGCCCAGGGTGCCAAACGAAAAGGTCTTTCAGAATGTCAATCAAAAGGTACTTAAAGCACCACTCAAAAATTTTCTTTTTCCTTAGGAAAGGGTTTCTGGTCAACCATGCAGGGGGAAGACTTTGGAAAACATGAAAGGGAAAATTTTGGGGTGCAACAGTTGCCCCTGTTCAATTTTCTTAAACCTGAGGATATAGATTGGCTTTCGAGCCTTTCGTGATCCGAAGGTGGAAGATAATTGAACACTAGAGTGCCCAGAAATTTGCACTCGCATGGTGTAGTATCAGCATTGTGACGTCGGAAATGGGCTTACAGATGCCATTTGGAGATTGTTGGTAGGAGGATGCGTTTATAGATGCCATCTGCAGGAGTGATTGTTGGATTGTATCTATAAGCTGGAACTGGATGATTGCCAGAATTGCGTCTGCATCTGGAGCGTATCTGAAATGTATTTGAATGAGTGACAGAATGACATCTGAATCTAGATCGTATCTGGACTATAATTTGAATGAGTGACAGAAAGACATCCGAATCTGGATCGTATCTGGACTGTATTTTGAATGAGTGACAGAATGACATCTGAATCTGGATCGTATCTGGACTGTATTTTGAATGAGTGACAGAATTACATCTGAATCTGGATCGTATTTGGACTGTCTCTAGAAGGAATCTGGAACAAGTGTCAGAATGTAAGCCATATCTGGATCGCATCTGAACTGCCTCTAGAAGGGATCTGGAATAAGTATCAGAATGTCAGCCATATTTGGATCGCATCTGAACTGTCTCTAGAAGGAATCTGGAATAAGTATCAGAATGTCAGCCATATCTGGATCGCATCTGAACTGTCTCTAGAAGGAATTTAGAATAAGTATCAGAATGTCAGCCATATCTGGATCGCATCTGAACTGTCTCTAGAAGGAATCTGGAATAAGTATCAGAATGTCAGCCATATTTGGATCGCATCTGAACTGTCTCTAGAAGGAATCTGGAATAAGTATCAGAATGTCAGCCATATCTGGATCGCATCTGAATTGTCTCTAGAAGGAATCTGGAATAAGTATCAGAATGTCAGCCATATCTGGATCGCATCTGAACTGTCTCTAGAAGGAATCTGGAATAAGTATCAGAATGTCAGCCATATTTGGATCGCATTTGAACTGTCTCTAGAAGGGATCTCAGAAGATGATGATCTTTACTTGTTGATTGATCTTTCCTGAAAAGGTAAAGAGTTAGTTGTATGCAATGTCATGATGTATGTATTGTCATGGTGTATGCATTGTGTAATGATGTCCTCAAAATAAAATGAGATTTGTGTCATATGTATTTTGTATGCATATGTTATGAATGTTGTTGAAGTGTAATTTTGTCTTGGACTTTGCTCAAAATGTTTCCACCGGGGATCCCTGCTTTGTTGTTTGAGGAGAACTCCGCTGGGGGATATTGAAAACTCTGTGGGGAGTATGTTTATTTCTGCTTGGGAAAAGAGTTTAGGAGTCTTAGTCGTCTGTTTCTCTACTGGGGAGTCGAAGTTGAACTGATATCTGGTCGTGTCCAGGTTTCACAGTAAATTGCTGGGGATTGTAGAGTAGTCTACTGGGGAAGAGGAGTTGTGGTCCTTTGATTTGTAGTAGTCGGAGAGGCAAACTTAAGCTGGGGAATCCTGGTGTTGTTGGGGAAATAAACCTTGTCGTCAGTCCGCTAGAGAGGTGACATCTTCGTTGGGGGAAGTCCTCGAGGATTCTTGAGGTTGATTCATCTGGGGAAAGGTTTTCAGAGATTAAACCCTTGCTGGGAGTCATCCTATGAGAAGGATTTTGGGGAGATTTGTCATTTCCCCTAGTAGCAAGTGTTTGTGACATTGCCAGAAAATGTTTAATTGTACGTAACCCTTCACCGAGATTGATGTTCAATGCCCCAAGTGACGGAGATGGAGACTTGCCCCTGGTTACTCTGCACTTCTTCAGAGATTTCTTGAAATCTTGACTGGACTGCCCCAGGTGTGCTGGATAGTGACATGTCAAGTCCCCTTGTTGATAGGAGATTTGTCAATGGAAGTGTCATCCTTTTTGAAGTGATTTTGTTCACTGAGAGGGCTTTCGTTCATCGAATATTCGTTGTGTGAATTTCTCCGCTGTCAAACAAATAGCCAAATGCAAACAATGATATTCAAATAATGCAAAGTTTATGCTTGTCTCGAAGTTTTGAAAAATGCGTTTTTTAGCAGAAAATTTTTTATAAGACAAATTCAACACAAGATTTAGGGAAAAGCCTTACAGGAGTCAGGATACCTTTTGTAATAGTATGCTTTTGAACTAACCCATGCTTCAATTAGGACTTTTGAAGGGTTGTAACGTGGCTTGGTTCACGGTTTAAGAAACAAAGGATAAAGGCTCAAAGTATATTTGTACCCACCCGCTCTTCGTGATGTTCTTCAATCCTAAACTCAGTTAATTGTGCGTCGAACTCTATTCGATTTTGGAACGACGTTTTGGTGATGGTTCACACAAGTTGGATTTTTGAAGGCAGTCATCATTTTTTTTTGCAACATTTTTCATGTTGTCGAGGATTTGTAATGACCTCGTTCTTTTGATTTATTATCCCTAATTTTTGCCTGACTGTTCCTGTTTTTGAGATTACAGTCAGCGGGATGCCCCAAATTTCTTGAGCCTCCTTTATAGGTTTTGGCTCAGTGGGCTTTTCTCTTTTGAGAGATTAACTGCCTATGAGATAAGGAACCATCACTGTCTTTTGATTCCAGAGGAATGCTTTTGATGTCGTTCATTGTATTATGAACTGAGAGTTTTGCGACCTCAATGCGCATCTTTTTGAATTAACTGAGAGACTACCCTGCCCCAAGTTTAAATTAAAGGTTTCAATTTGTGTTTAAAACAGAAAAATCCTACTTCTTTGGCTCGAAGGGGTTGACTAGGGATTATCTTCCTTATAACTCCAGTGTTTAGGATTTGAAAGAAACGCATGTACATCGTCAGCAAGGTTTGTCCAAAAGCATATTGTATGAGATTATGGCATTGTTTCATCATCCTCCCTCTAAAGGCTTGTAACTTTTAGCAAGAGTTGAATGTCATAAAGTGAGTAAAAAAACATAGTTTAAATGTAATGAAAATGAGTGGATCAAATCAAGACAAACATATGCAATGCATTAATGAAACAGAGTTTGACATTAATAGATAATTGTTCGAATAACAAAGAGATTACAACTTGAAAATCCTAATGAACAAAAGTCTTCTCGTCTCAGTACTTGTCACTTCAAATGGTGAACCTTGGAGGGATGGTAGAAGAACTCAGTCTGACCATCTTGTGTGAATTCCAATGCTCCTTCATCAATCAGGTCTTGAATTTTGTTGCTCAACGCCCAACAGATGTTATTATCATGCCTCGGGATGTTGGAGTGATATGCACACCTTGCATCAGGATTATACTTTGGGGAGGCTGTGTTGGGATTCTTAGGAGGGTCCCTTAACGTCACCAGATTCAATCTTAACAGGTGTTGTAAAGCTTGAGACAGCGGCATGTTGAGCTTGGTAAATTGCATCCTGGGCATGTTTGGCTTACTCTGATCAAACCATTGTTCTTGGCAAGGTCTTTGTTGAACCTGTGAGGTAGTAACAACTTGGAGAGGTCTATTCTTCATCAAACCAAACCTTTGACTTCTCGAAAGTTGATTAATGACTTGGTCCCCGGCCTTGACTGTTTGCTTCATGTTGTTGTATCTGTCTTGATGAAGTTGGCTGATAATGGTTCTCAGCTCTTCTTGTTCCCGGGTTAGGCCTTGGATAAGAGCCATCTGCCCCAGCATCTGGGTTTTTATGGCACCTAACTCAGCTTGCAGTTGTTCCAGCCGTTCGTCCTTATTGTCTTCAGGATTTTTCTTGACCAAGTCCCCAACGAGGAGTGTTTTCAACTCTTCCTGCCCCTTGGATAGGTTTAGGAAGATTTCCTTGAACTGAGTCTCTCGAGTTTGAAGATCTTGATTGTCTGGTTGGACAGCCATTGCTGAAATAAACAGCGAGAACATGAGAGACTTGTATTGGGAGACCTGTTATGCAATGATATGTATGATATATGTATGCAATGTTTTCAAGGATCTCGCGGGGTAAACAAGAAACTTGTTAGGATTTGATTGAAGAAACTTTGTGTCGTTAAAAGTCCTTCTTCAAGAGTCAAGCTCACCATATCGAGTGGATCATAGCCCCTGACTCAAGTTATCCTGTTTTGATCTCTAGACGACATTAGCTAGAGGAAAATAAATCCCCTTTGCCCCTTGCTAGACTTTTGATTTACCATAACCTGCATCACAGACCCTTGAGATCCTTGAAATGGTTAAAGAAATGTTAAGGCATGATGTTATGATGTGTATGCTATGCGTTTAAGCAAAAGTGTCAGATGCTATAAGTAAACCCTGCAATAAATCCAAATTATCGGATAAGGAATGTAAACAAAACCTGCAGGGAACTCATGTTGTCAGATAACAAGAATGTGCAAGTAGTTCAAGTTTGAAGGCACACAAGTCACACAAACAGCCTTAAGTTTAGGCTGGCATGGAGTTTAGGTATTACCCTCTTTCAGTTTCAGTTGGTTAAGACCTGTCTTAAAAAATAGTAACCGGGTTCTAGAGGATCTCAATATCACTTACTACCCTCAATCGGTCATAATTCCAGTTTAGCAACCTTTTCTTGCGGCCGGAATCATCGCGAGAGTTTAGTCTCAATGAGTGTAGCATACTGCTACTGTTCTATGGCCAAGTTGGTCAATTTAAGGTTCTAAGGTCAGTTGGTGCTTAATGACTCCTTAGAAGACTCATATTCTCCTCGTTCCAACACAGGGGATATCGGTACAGACTAAGGTGCCACACCAACGTAGCTACTGCTCCATTCGTGTCGGTCTACGCCGGACAGATCCCTCACAGTTTATTGCTACTTACCTAAAGGGTATCCCCAGATCCGGGTTAGGATCTATAGAACTCCGATACAAGCCCACAAAATTAAAGCATACAAAGCATACAATTGAAAACACAAGTGATCTAATCCTAAGGTACACCTCACTTATATATTCCCCAGCAGAGTCGCCAGTTCTGTGATCGGTGGGAATAAAACTGATTGTTTTGGAATGTTGGTTCGCGTTTGCGTTTGTTTTCGCAAAATGTCGCGGTAAGCAAGAGTCTCCACCGTCTTTTATTTTATCCAACAAGGAAAGGACAAAAGCACAGAAAAATTCCTTTTCGAGATATTTCTCGGGTTCGGGAGGTAGATTATAGAAAGGGAAGGTGTTAGCACCCTTTCTATCAGTGGTTATCCACGGGCTCTTAGGTACTTGCTCACTATGTTTTCAAAAGTTTGCTTTTCTTTGTGTTTGTGGGTTTTGAAAAGAGTTTTGTTTTTGAAGAGAGTGTAAGTGCGAAAAGTTTTGTTTTGTTTTAAAAGGAGCAAGTACTTCAGAACATCTACCTACTCAAAAAGGAATTAAACTGTGTTGATGTCCTTCAGACAATGCCATCCCACTATTGAGGAGTAGGTAGCATCGTCGTTGGAGTTTTCGGGTCAATTCGATTTAAGGGACGTGTGGTCACTAAAGCAATGTTAGGACGCCTTAGCGGTAACCCTAATGTCTTAGATCATTTTATCCGAGGCAACCGTTTCGAGGCAACTTATGATCTTTGGACAAGAGGGCGACCTCTAAAACATCCTATACTCAATGACCACGTTCGAGGAAACCAAGTGAGGTGTACCCTAAGAGTGGCATGTGCGAGTGTATTGTTTTTCAGTTACATTATCTTTGTATATTTAGGTGTTCTACTGTTTGTTTTCAGATCTTATCATGCAATCCTAGTTAGCATACAACTAAACAGTTAATATATGTATAGGAATTTAAAGTGCGGGAATTGTAAATCCTATGCTATTACTAGGCTTCGGGGAGGGGGATTATTTACATGTCCAAAATTGGGGGAATAAAGCAGTAAAGTGTAAAAGTCTTAGTTAAGCTATTACAAACCAGTAGGCAGTTACAATAAAATAAACGCGCGCGAATCTGAAAATAACCTCTAAAAATCCTAAGAATAAAATCTTTTTGTTGTTTTATTTTATTTTGGGAAAATGATCTAAATCTTCTTAATTTTAGTTTTGAGAAAATGTTAAGATAATTAAATGATTAATTAACAAAGTTAATTTAATAGAAAAACTAGCCTAATGTTTTTGTGGTTTTTCTTTAATTGATTTTATGTTGATTAAAAAAAAGAAATAAAATAGTCAAAACAAAGATGAAATCGAAGGAACAGGCAGTAAATCAAGAAAGGTATAATTCTGGAGGCCTGGATCGAAAGAGGTGTGGGCTGTCTTTCGATCTAGTGAAGAGGCTTGATCGAAGGTGCACGAGGGGCTGCACTTTGGGGGTGTTCGATCTGGATATGTCATCCTTCGATATGGGAACCCTGGATCCAGTTCGAAGCTAAGCTGCTAAGCTTCGAAGCTCTGAACAAAATTCTGAGAAGATATTTCCTGCAAAACGAGATAAATATTAAAGATCCAGGGGGGACTTTACCCCCCTGATTCGAATCTCCTCCCAATTCGAGTCCTTCCTCAATTTGAATCTGCTGAATCTGGGTCTGGGTTTGTTTTATCCTGAGATTTGAAGGAGAAACTTAGATCGTGCCCAAGCAATGGCATGATCTCTTCTTTGCGCTTTAGCTTATATGCAACATAATCAGTAATAACAAGAATACATATGCAATATGTATATAAATGTCATGAAGGTGCAATTTTGGTTTTGCAAACCCTTACCAATTAAAGATGTATGATATGTGGCTCTGGGTGTGGAGATGTTTGCTGAAAGGATGCTTTGGCTTGGATTACTTCTGAAAATGTTGACAACCGTTAGTGGGTTTGTGGGCAGCGTATCTCCAAATCCTCTGTTTTTTCCTTCTTTTCTTTTTTCGTTCCCTGTTCCCCCCTGCACTGTATGCTTTCCCTTGTATTTATAGGAGTATGATGGTGCATGAAAATGGCAAGGGACAACCATTTAACCAGGCCTTTAAAGCCATGAGACAAGAATCAGACATATTAAAAGATTTCCTTTTTTAAAATATTCATGTCTCTTTGGAATCTTGAATGAACCTGGACAGTTTTGATTTTTGAATGCCTTCAGGCCCTGCTCTTCGATTGGTCTTGATTCGCCTCCTTCGAATGGATTTCTTATGTACCCTTCGAATGGGCCTTCTTTTCCAGCTTCAAAGTCCAATTCGAATCTATTTAGAACATTCCCTATTAGACAACTTCGACCAGCCCTTGGCCTTGTGATGAGTCTAAGTTCTGATTCGAAGTGTTCAGAACATCCTTCATCAGAGCATCTTAGATTAAGAGAAACCCTGCACTGAAATGGCATTCGAAGGTCATTTCGTTCTAATGTTCTTATTAAGGGAAACTCTGAAGTTCCAGTCGAAGGACACTCTGAAGTTCCAGTCCAAGGACCTTTTGAAATGCCAATTAAAGGGTATTTGTCCATATACCAATCAAATGGTACTTGTTAAAATTCCAATCGAAAGGCTTTGTTAACAGGCCAATCGAAAGGTGTTGTTCATGCTAATCGAAGGACATGGTTAACATGCCTGTCGAAGCTGCCTTGACACAATGCTAAATCGAAGGATCCCTTGGCATGCCAATTGAAAGGCTTGGCCCAGGGTGCCAAACGAAAAGGTCTTTCAGAATGCCAATCGAAAGGTACTTAAAGCACCACTCAAAAATTTTCTTTTTCCTTAGGCAAGGGTTTCTGGTCAACCATGCAGGGGGAAGACTTTGGAAAACATGAGAGGGAAAATTTTGGGGTGCAACACCTCACTCAACACCAAAGTGGAAAATATCTCACTTCACTACATATTGTGGAAGTATAGTTGTTTGCATCACTACATGGATTGACAAGAGTCCAATCTTTTAAGAAGAAGTTTTAAAGTAAAAAGCCAAAGTGGCAAAAATAGTTTGAAATGAGATTGATTAACTTTTAGTCTTCTCACAAAAAAATGTCAAGATATTATTTAGTTGATTGAAGCTTATTTATGAAAATGTTTTTAAAATGCATGGACCTAAGTCCAAGTTTATTATGAAAGTGGTTCAAGTTTAGAAACAAGAAGAGTTTTCAAAAGGAGGAGGAAGATTTTTAAAATTAAATAAGATGGGAAGAGAAGAAGAGACTATCTTAAAGCATAAGGTAAAAGCTAGGGATAAGAACCATCTAACTAACAAGAAGCCAATACTTGACATTATGAGTCAAGATATAATTCTCATTCTTTGGATTGAAACCAAGCAAGCAAAGATACTAGACCTCTTGAGAACTAAACTTCAAGTGTATTAAGTCTTCACAAAAATTGGGCAGAGTAACGGCTGTATACGGGTGAATTCCATATTACAAACAAAGTATGTAATCACAATAACCTGCACACAAAATAAACAAACAATCCAATGTCTTGAGGTAAACCTCAAGAATTCCAGACAAAATATCAATTAAGGTCACAAGGTCTCCAACATAAGACAAGGTTTCTAATCCTAAGTCGAAAAAGTTCAATGCTCCATAATGCCAAGGATAGTATCCAAATAGTCCAAGTATCATTAATATTTTTTATGGTTCTTGTTGATTATTAGGTGTCTTAGAAGAGAAAAGAAAAGGCTCAAGTGAGCAACAATAAAAATTACATGAAATGTAATTCTTAAAGTAAATGGTACATAAAGCATAAAAAATAAAAGCATAAAGTAAAAATAATTTATTAATTAGTGGTTAGTTGGATGACCATCTTGAAACTTGCATTTGGAACTCATTAGAGGATTGGTAGAACCAAAGCCTCCACACAACAAGTTGCATTTTCTTTTTGTCAAGTATATCATCCATTTGGAATCCTCAAAAGTATCATTTAATGATCAACGATGTTTAAGTGATCCGCGTTGACCAAAAGTGTTGTAGATCCATTAGAGGATTGGTAGAACCAAAGCCTCCACACAATGAATCTCAAAGTTATTGGATCAAAGAGATCAAATTAACATACTTGGGCTTGCAAACATAGGTTTGAGCCACGAATGATCATTTATTTGAATCGAGAAAAAATTTAGCGCTATGTTAAACAATTGTAAGTGGACTTATGTATAAGTCGCATCTATTTTGAGGCCGGTCAATAGAAATCTATGTACTTCATGTTTGGATAAATGATATAGAGATCATCATCTCTTAACATGTAGCAAAATCAAAAAAAGAGAAAGGGATAAGATAAAGAGGGGTGTGAAAGAACATACAAACCACATTTGAATTATACTTCAAATAAACTATTATTAAAATCATTCATCCATTTTTATGGAGTTAAACTCAACACCATGGATCCAATGATGTTAACAAAGTTCATAATCAAAAATCCAACCCAAGATCAGCCAAAAAATAATCACAAAATAATATTGCATTTAGTATATATATTAAAAAAAAGTTTTAAAAAGTTTTAAAATAGAAATAAAAGAGAAAAATATCAACTATGTTCAAATTAATCAAGAAAAATAAGTAAGACCATAGAAATTTCAGAAATGAACTAAGATAATTTTATAAAATTTTTGGTAATTTTTTAAAGTCAGAAACTATTTTTAAAATTAAAAGAAATGAGTAAAATAAACCAAAAATGACAAAAAAAAATACCAAAGTCAGAAATAAAAAATAAATGAGGTCACCAATATTTGTCACGATATCATTGGATCATTCCATATTTTTTTCAGAATTAAAAAATTCATAAAAGTATTTTTAAACATTTAAAACAATTCAAAAAAAGTGAAAATTTATAAAAAATATCAAAATACAAAATAAAATTGTCAAAAAATAAAAATCAGAAAGAGAAAAATCAAAAAAAAAATTCATATTTTTTTCATATTTTTTTGACTAAAAATGAATTTTCTATGATTTTTTGAAGTTTAAAACAATTAAATATAAAAATCAGAAAACAAAAATAAAGTCAAAAATATGTGGATCATTGGATGAGAGTCAAAACGCATTAGTAATCAAATCCAAGGGATCTGGCGCGATCTGCATATCATGGTCATTAGTGAATAAAGTATTGAATCAAATGTAAATTTGAAATTTAAAAAATCCAAATGGCGTTGTTTCATTGGTTGAAGGATGACACGTTGGTCATCTTCAACCTCAATCCAGTCCCAAAACCAGGTTTCTCAATCTGTAAAATTTGAGCACGAGACCTATGCCATTCACTTTGTCTCTTCAAGGCGAAGACAACCACACCTTCGCGATAAATTTATATAAATTGTAGCTCAAGCAATTTGGAAGGAAGGTTTTGAAAAGGGATTTGAAATTTCATGGTCAAAATATGTTTCCAGATAAAGGTAAGTGTTACGACTAGAACCGGGGAAATGAGAGCATCACAATGATATCAAAGTTTTGAAGAATTGATGAAGAAATCTACCTATTGAAGTTGAGTTGCAGAGCTCGGAAACTGGACTTCTATGGAGCAATATAGGGCACGATTCTTGAAGGTAACTATATGGTTAGTTTCAGGGAAGATCAAGGAAGGTAAATTAATAGAGAAATTGGATTGAAAAAGGCTTGAAAACAGATTTCGAAGTTGCATAATTTTGAGTTATGGAACAAGTTTGACAGGGTGATTCTGGCTATCCAAGCTTAAGAAAATGAATGAGGGATGACCCTACATTTATAGGGAATCAAATGGAATGTCCAAGCGTGTGAAATGATGAAGTTTGGAGGGAAATCATGTGAAGTTCCAAACAAGAAAAGTGTGACTTCTAACTTGATCAAACCTCATCCAAAATGCGTGTTTTGTTGTGCTAATCACTTCTCTAAGTTCACTGAACATGTTTAGAGACAAAAACACGCAGAAACAAAGTGTTTAGAAGCTAAACCAATGATTTCAAATTCTGACTTTTGAAGAAACTTCAGTTCTAAGTTACCAAGTTCAAATCAATGGCATTCTCAGCTCAAGGGGTCTTAGGGCATGATTCTTGATGCTTTAAAAAGATGAGGTTACAAGCTTTTCAATGGCAAAAGAATGGAATCAAATGGATGCTTGATCTGAAAGTTACATTGAGTCAAAGTTGGAGAAAAAGGGTTGACTTTCCATACTTAGAAATATTTCAAATTTTTCTTCAAAAGGGACCTATAATGTTTTGCATCCAAACATGGCCTTCCAGTTAGAATTTTCTCTTGACCAAAAAATATGGCATGGAAAAGACCTCGTGAATGACATTTTGAAACTTGAACCATTCAAAATCTCCAAAAATTGAGAGAGTTATGAATTGTTGAAGTTGGCAAAAAATCATGAAATCACCTATAATATTTTGTATCCTTAGGGCATCCTACATCCATTTTCTTACTTTGCATATAAAAGAAGAAATAAAGTTAACATCCTAAAGATAATTATGGAAAAAGAGTGGGCTCAAGGTGATAAAAATTGACCAAGTTATGATCATTTAAAGTCACACATGGAAAATTAAGGGTTCATCTAGAGGACTTGTAATCTTTCTTTCTCATCAAGTTTCTTCCACATGAAAACTCCTTGAAACTTTTGAAGTGATTTGATAACAACCCTTTAAAGAGAAGGATTTATTTTGAATCACTCAAAAATAACAAAATATGAGCAAGATATACTTCTTTGAAGTTTAAAACCCTAGCTCCTAGATCAAGAAAATGCTTTGAGGAACCTTGACAATTTTAAATAACCTTCTTGTACCAACACTCTTGCTTTGTAAATAGAAGTTGTTGACGATGAAAATGAGAACTCATAGCCACAAAAACCACTTCCATATCTTGATAATTGAGAGAAATATGCACTTGTGATCAATGGGAACAAGACTTTGTCAAACCATGACAACTTCTTCAATCAATCCCTTGCACTTTTGAATCAATCTTGATATCTTGGGAATGTACTGAACCAAAATAACCTTTCCATACCATCCCTTACAAAACAACTTCAATGGTGAGGTTTGGACTTCTCAAACTTTATTTCCTAGGGCATAGAAATAAACTCATGAACCCATGGAGCAACTTGTTAAACCTCATTGCCTTTACCTACATTAGTAACAAGTAAGACAAACCAACATTGCATTTTATTAATTAAAAGGAAAATCAAGACAAAATATTCATGATCATAAAAGAAAACAAGTCAAGGTGCCTGGTGATTCCTCAAAGAGCAAAGCTAAAGATAGGGGGAGAACCAAGAACCCTAATGTGATCTTATTGTGATGGAATCAATATGGTATAATGAAGGGATCTTAGGGGGGAAATTTGGGGTACAACATATAGGTCAAGAAGATTTAATTTGGAACAATTGATTTGATCTTCTACTGTACATAAGTTTCTAAAATTGGATATTGAGATAATTTAGGAACTTTGTGATGTTCTATTCCAAGATTCAAGGAGATTTTTTTCTGCATAATTGGAGCATCTCTCAACTTGTGGATCAAGAAATATTTGAATGAAGATTTCGAAGCCCGTGGAATGATGAGGAGTATATAAAGAGAAACCTAAACCTAATGTAATTTGGCTTTTCACAATTTAAAAAAGGGGATGCTTAGAGTCTTAGTTTTGAGAGTCGTTTTACCTTGTTTGTTTATGTGTCACCCATGTATTCTTTTGATACATTAGGGGAGACTGATTGTTCATTGTTACTTGCCCATCATTCATGAGCTTTTAAGCAAAGAGTTGATTTAACACATGATCTTTTAAGAAAATATTTTATTGAGTGTCAAGTTGTTATTCTTAGTTAAAAGCTTTAAAGCAAAACTAAGTAATGTAATTGGAAGTGTGGTCTTCTGTTATTGGTATTTGTCATTGAGGTGATTGTGAAAAGTGAGAGGGGGATCTCATATCTAGAAGGTTTCTAGGTAGAAGTTGCACAAGGTATTGATTAGGTGATAACTTGTAAACTAGTGTTTTTTAGCTTTGAACTAATACTATCATAGTGATTTTCCTTCCTTGCTTGGATGCCCCCAGAGTAGGTGATGTTCTACTGAACCGTGTTAACAATTTACAGTGTTATTTATGTTCTGCAATTTACTTTCTGCATAATGTCTATCTTCTATAAATTTCTATTGTCATACCCCATTTTTTGCCCCTTAAATTTTTTTCATTCGACGCATATTCTTTGTCTTTTGAAAAGTTATTATTTTCGCATATTTCTTGTTTTAATTCATCCTTTTAATGTCTATTTCAACAAAATCCAAAAAAAATAAAATCCAAATTTACATATATATATATATATATATATATATATATATATATATATATATATATATATATATATATATATATATATATATATATATATATATATATATATATATATATATATATATATATATATATATATATATATATATATATATATATATAGGGTTATGCTAACACACGCCTATGTAGTTATGTCGTTAACAACATACGCCTTTGTGCATTTCTAAGTGGGTCCCATCAATTTGTGCACTTTTTTTTCTCCACATTTTTATCATTTAAGGCGGATTTAAAACCGCCGCTAATTTACTGTATAAAAAAAGCGCTAAATCACCAAACACATAATCTTTTTTATTTTTTTCTACAATAAATTAGCGCGGACTTAAACCCCCCTTAAATGACAAAAATATGAAGAAAAAATGAAAAATACACAAATTGATGGGGCTCACTTAAAAATACACAAAGATATATATATATATATATATATATATATATATATATATATATATATATATATATATATATATATATATATATATATATATATATATATATATATATATATATATATATATATATATATATATATATATATATATATATATATATATATATATATATATATATATATATATATATATATATATATATATATATATATATATATATATATATATATATATATATCAATTGCATTTTGCATTTTGCATTTTTTTTAACAATAATATATTCATTTAAAAAAACAGAGAAGGTACATGGAGGACGCTAGGATCCATCCCAACAAACAAAGACTTAATTCACCATAAGGGAAGCTATATGGGCTCTAAGAACTATGTTATACCACCCCCTATATAAAATTTTATCTAATATACTCTTTACTATACTCTCCTTGTTGATTTTAGTCCCAAAACTGATGGAATTACGATAGCTCCGGACCCTGTAGACTGTCTCAGTGACTGCAAGATTTATGAGAGATGCACGCCAACCTTTGCCTTTTCATTTGTTTACAATCCACTTTAACTCATTCTCTCACGATGTGTGGTTGTGAATAATCTAGATCCAGTTAAGAATCTTTGGCCAAATGATCTTCATGTCTACACATTCGAAGAAAAGATATTCTATCGTTTCCTCTTCATTATAAAACTCGCACTTGCTGGAGTTCAATAGACCAAACTTCCTCAATCTGTCTTTTGTTGCTAGCTTCCTATGGTAAGTTATCCAAAAGATGAATTGAGCTCTAGGTCTGGCAAGGTTTTGCTATAACATACTAGCCCAATCTACTTCTTGGGTATCATTATTCAAGCTCTTGTAAGAAATCTTCTTGTGAAACTTCTTGGCAACACTCATTTGATTCAAGATTGAATGGATGATTTTGGAAATTTCTCTTTGTTGGAGGATTTGTTTCATTATCCAAGTATAATTACTCTTTATGTTTACCTCCATTATACGCTCCCCTTTAAGATATTATGCATGAACCCACTTCACCCACAAGCTATCTGACTTGTTACAGATATTCCATAAAAGTCTCAGCATGACAACTCAGTTCCAACTCGTAAGATCAATAATGCCAAGCCCCCTTATTTCCTGGCCTTGCAACAATCTTTCTAGGGTACAAGGCCCTTCTTACTGATGGTGTTCTTACCAGTCCACATAAAGGACCTACAAATTGATTCGATCTTCTTAATCATAATTTATGGGAAAGGGAAACACATTAGCCAGTAATTATCCATAACAGAGGAGATGCTATTGATTAACTACAATCTTCCTGTATAACTCGAGAGATGAATAATTCAGTGGGAAATCCTACCAACAATCTTATCAATGAGAACAATATAGTGGTTTGTGGATAGCTTTTTGCTAGTCAAGGGAACACCAAGGCATCTGAAGGGAAGGATACCTTCATTAAAGTTGGTCATCTGGAGAATCTGTGACTTGGTTCCTGCATCAATACCTCCACAAAAAATCTTGCATTTGTTAGGGTTTTTTTATTCTTGTTGACAAAAGGATACTTTGAAAAGCCTGCACCAAAAGCTCTATGGATATGCGGTCTCCTCTAGAATACAACATCACATCATCAACAAAAGATATATTGGTCAACAAAATACGTATTTAACTTCATCTTATGTAAAATCCTTTAAAGATACTCCATAATAATGTCAAAAAGATAAGGGGATATGGGATCCACTTGTCTTATGCCTCTCCTAGCTTGCAACAAATCAGTGAGGGTGCCATTGAGATTGAACCTATAAGAGAAAGTAGTTACACTAACCATTATCCAGTCTATGAATTGGTTAGGAAAACCAACTTCCTGCAAGATGCTCTTCAAAGCTTTCCAATCGACCATGTCATAAGCCTTTTGGAGACCAATTTGTAACATGCACCTTGGTGTTCCTCCTTTTCTAGTATAGCCTTTGATTAGCTAATAAGCCAATAAGATGTAACTATGTATTTGCTGCCCAGGTATAAAAGCTGCTTGATTTGAGCTGATGATGCTACCAATAACATTCCCTAGTCTATTTGTAAAAAATTTAGAGATGATTTTGTAGAGAGTGGTGCAGACAGAAATGGGCCTATATTCCTTCACATACTTTGCCTAGTCATTTTTTTGAATGAGAAAGACTATTGTGCAGTTGAAAGCCTTAAACATCTTCCTTTTCTCAAAAAATTCCTGAAGTACAGCCATTAGGTCATGTTTTATGGTGCTCGAATTGTAATTAAAGAAATGGGCCCCATATCCATCTAGGTCTAGAGCTTTTATGTCATTAATGCCTTTTAGAGCATACATGACTTCTTGTTCACTAAATAGTTTAACCAAATCCTCCCTCTGCAGCATACTCAATTGGGGACCCTGTCTGATTGCACTAACATAAATGCCCTTAATAATGTGCTCTTTCTTTCCCATTAGATTGCCATAATAGTCTAGAATTGTTCTCTCCAAATCCTTTTGAGAACTGATGCTAGTGCTATCATCTTGGCAGAAATTAAGGATAGTACCAGAGTTTTTATTAGTTCTAATTGAAGCATGGAAGAAGGAGTTATTCCCATCTCCTAACTCCATCCAAACAATTTTGGATCTCTACCTCAAGAAATATTCCTCAAGGTCATTCCACTTCATCAGATAATTAGTGCATATCTTCACCTCATTAACTTTCTGACTGTTGAATCTGTCAATTGTAAGGTCTTGTTGGGCCCTAGCAAGAGTATCTCTAGATTTAGTGATATTATGATTAGCATGTGTCATGGGGTAGTTAAAGCTTTTGAGAATATGTTGCAATCTCTTTAACTTTTTCCAAAGGACAGCCATAGGCCTACCTGTCAAAGGGGCATTCCAATTGTTAGTAACAGCTTCATCATAGCCTTTGCATTTTTTTTTCATTAGCCCAAAGTAAATTTCAATTTTGTGACTTATTTTTTTGGATTAAGTTTAGAATTTCTATTTTTAATTCAATAATTCATGTGATTTAGTTTAAGTTTAATTCAATTTAAAATTTGAATTTTAATTAAATTAGAATCAAATTTAAAGTCTTTTCTTTACATTTTTATTTTGATCCATTCATATGTTTTATTGTTACTAACATTTCCTTTTCTTTATTATTATTATTATTATTATTACTATTATTATTTTTTATTTGTCTTTTGTCAAAAAATAGGAAAACGCAAGTTGTTGGGACCATATTGAGAAGAGATTCACACGGTTCATGCAATAAGACTCAAACAAAACCAAACTTCAACCAATCTCTACAACTCATTCAAAACTATAAATGGTCACAAACTCCCTACAAGAGATGGCACGACTTCATACCTCAAACTCCCTCTCAAACTCTCAAAAATTTTATCTAAAATTCAAATCCCCTCTCCAATTTCCCACACAAATTTCATTATAAATTTTAGTTTGATTCCTATATAAACACATCTCCGAACCAAAAAATAGGATGAAAAAATTTAGAAGAAATAGTTACAAAATCCTTTCAAAATTACTGTTAAAATTTTCCTCCAGTTTGCAATCTCGACAACAACAAACGAATTCCATCACCTTCTTCAAATACCATTGTTCATCATGACCGAAAATTTCCCTTCCACTTAGTTTCAAATCCATCTATAACTTCTTTCATCAGAACTGGACTTCCATCTAACGCAATTAACCTGCAGGCATAACTCCACACGTAATCGATTCCACAAGCATCAACACAACAACATCACACCCATAACTGCAGAACTCAAATTGAAATAGAATAAGATTGAAGAAGGAAGAAAATAGTTTTTAAAAGTAATACCTGAGAGTTTGAAGACCCATAAGAGGAGCTTTGATTTGGTATCTTTATTTTTCCTTTTATCCGCCTTTTCTTTGTGATGCTTTTGAATTGTTATATTGTTTTTTTTCCGCGAGTTCTCATTGTTGTGAAATATTTGTTGTTGTTGTTGTTGTTGTTGTTGTTGTTATCAATGAGACAACCTAAACTGAGTTGTTGTTGTTTTTGCAATAAAAATAAGAGAGATTAGGAGATGAGTATTTTGTTGTTGTTGTGAGATCATAAAGAGTTTTGTTTTCGGATTTTCCCTTAGGTTAAGGGATTGTGTAACGGCAAAAAGTTGAGACTAAGTCATTGATTGACTTAACTCACAAAGTGAAAGTCTCCACCACACTTTATTATTTCCAAAGGAATGGAAAAATAAAGAATAAAACCAAAATTAAAATAGAGATGAAGGTAAAGGGGTTGGTTATGGAAAGGGAAGGTGTTAGCATCCTAAACATCTATGGTACTCCACAAAAACCTCTTTGAAAATCTATGTATTTGGCTAAAAAAGAAATATTTACAAAAAGATTATGGAGATGAAAAAAGAAGTTTTTTTTTTACAATTTTAGATTTGACAAAGCTTCCAATGACTTCTTGGCCTACATACCAACAATGTGAAATATTGAAATCAAAACTCATGTAGTTCGGGTAAAAAATACCAAAATTGTGTGTTGGTTAATTTTTAAGAAAACGTTTTAAAGATGAAAAGCCAAAGTGGCAAAAATGTTTGAATTTGTTTTGTATTTTTTAAGTATTAAAAAAGGAAGTCATATCTTGATTAAGATGGATTGATGAATTTATTAAGAAAATAATTTTGAAAAGTGCATGGACCTAAGTCCAAGTTTACTATGAAAGTGGTTCAAGTTGGAAAACAAGAATTCGTTGAAGAAGGGAGAAGATTTTGAGAGTTAAAGAAGAATAGGAGGAGATGAAGAGACTATCCTAAAGCATAAAGTAAAAACTAAGGTACGGAAGGGTATAACCAAACAAGAAGTCAACACTTGACATAATGAAGTCAATGTAGAATTCTCATCCTTTGGATTAAAAGTTACAAATACTAAATAGACCAAGAGCATACCAATAATCATGTGAAAATAAATGACAAATAAGGAAGTATCAAAGAAACCCAAGGTTTTAAAACCCAAAGCAGTGTCTTCAATATTTACCATTTTCCGTATAGATCACTTAAGGCCAACATAACAGTACCTGCACATAAAATATTTCCTAATACATAATCAAAATAACAACAAGTATATAAAGTTCAAAGGTCTCAGGGTCTCCAAGTATCAAGGCTTATAATCCTAAGTCCAAGAGGTCCACAACTTCATTATTCTGATGATAGTAACCAATAGTCCATAAAGAGCCTTAAATATTTTAATGTTCAAGTTTATTATTAAGTGTCTTCAAAAGAAAAAGAAAAGCTCAAATGAGCAAAGAAGAAATGACACAAAAAATAAATGCTCAAGTGAGCAAAAGGCAAATAGCATGAGATGTAAATGCTAAAGATAAAAGGTACATAAAAGTAAAGACATAAAAAAATGCATAAAGTAAAGGCATAAAGTAAAGTTAATTGTTAATGAGTTAGAATTAATGGTTAATGGTTAATAGTTAATGGTCAATGTAATGATATATGATGATTGAACGATGATCTTGGACAAATAATAATGAAACCTCATTAGAGAATTGATAAAATCAAAGCCTCCTAATAATAAGTTTCAAAGATATTGGATCCAAAATAATCAATCAATCATACTTGGACATTCAAACGTAAATTTTGTGCCACAAATGATCATTTAAAGAAAAGGAAGAAGGAATGGATGAAGGAGATATAATTAATAATAAATGATCAATGATGATTAAATATTGAACTAAGATCAATGTTGATGAAAACTTGTTAGAGGATTGATAAAATCAAAGCCTCCTAACAATAAGCTTCAAAGATTTTGAACCAAAATTCAATAATCAATCATACTTGGATACTCAAACATAATGTTTGGGCCACTAATGACCATTTAAAGAAAAAAATAAAGAGATGAGATGAGGGGATGTCACAGTGGAACCAAAGCCTCAGATGAATAAAAATGAGGGTTTCAATTATCATCAACATCATTCATCCATTTTGGTGGATTTGGTTTTTTAACCTATCAACACCCAAGATTCAATGAGGTTGAGGAAATTGACCCAAAGTGTCATCAATTATCCACAAGTCAAAGCCAATCACAAAAAAGAAAATAAAATGCATTTAAAACAATTAAAAACAATTTTAAAAATGATTAATTAAATGGAATTAATTTATGAAATACACAAAGTGTATCAAAATACAAAATAATAACTCCAAAAAATTATCAGATGTCAAACATGAGTCAAGAATTGTTGAAATGTTTTTCCATAATTTTAAAAGGTCGGAAACTAATTTTAAAAATACAAAAATTAGTTAAAATAAACAAAAAATAGCAATTTCATAAATAAAAATCAAATGAGGTTATCATAAGTTGTCAAACTACCATTGTATCATTCCATAAATATTTTAGAATTAAGAAAGTATTAAAAGTATTTTTAATACCAATTAAAATAAAGAAAAAAATACAAAAATTATAAAAAATAGCAAACATCAAAATAAAAAAATGAAAAAATATCCATAAAGTCATAAATAATTCAAAGTATTTTTGTGTAATTTTTCATAATTTTTGGATACAAATGAAAGAGTTATGAATTTTTGAAGTTAAATGAATTAAAAACAAAAATAGAAAAAAGAATAAAAACCAGAAAATATGAGAGGCGTTGGATCCACTTCAGTAATCAGACGTGGCTGATCTGATGGTCCAGGGATATGCATCTATGGTGGAGTTGAGTCAAAGCGTGTGCAGCAGAGCCAAAAAGTCAGGCCAATCAAAATATTTCAAGTGGCACGCCTTTATTGGTTGAGGATGACATGTTGGTCATCTTCAACCTCCAGCCACCTGCAACTAGGAAAAGTCGTGTTTCTTAAAACAAAAACCATTGGTCATGAGGTTGGTACCATTAGAAGCGTCTCATCATGACGATCTCAACCATGCCTTCGTGAAAAATTTATTTAAACCACAACTCAGTCGATTTGAAAAATACCAGAGATAAAATGTAAAACTAATTTTGAAATTATAAGCTCAAATTAACATCAAAATTGAAACCATAAGAAGCATAAGCTTCAGAAAAGAAGGGACTACATCCTAAAAATTTTGTGAAACGATTTGGTTCAGTAATCTACCCGAACGAAGTTCACTTTATATGCTTCTGAAACTGAACTTTTGTAGCTTGATTCTATGCTCAAACTGCTTGGATTTTGTTGTGAAAAGTTTGTATGATGATCAATGATGAAGAATCAATAAAGAGTTTTGAGAAAGAAGACTTGAAATAATTAAATTGATTTTCAAATTTCAAAATTCGAGTGTGACTTTGGCAGGGTGATTCTGGCTATCCAAGCTTGAAGAAATGAATGGAATATGTTTCTATATTTATAGGAGAGTGAATGGTGATGCGAGTTGGAAGAATTTGTGAGAAAATCGTGCAAACCAAGCCAAATCGATGATTGTAAAAAGTGTAACTCCATGTGCATCAAAACTTACTCTAATAATGTGTTTCAATGCTTAAACCGATCTAGGAAAGTTTATTAGTCATGTTTAAGTTGAAATCATATATCAATTTGGTCATTAGAAGCCACATTTATCAAATTCGAATCTGACTGCAAGTGGAAAATCCAATTTTAAGGTGCTCACTTTAAATCCTTGAGGAAACTCGCACAAGAGGCTTTATGGTCTCATTCTTGTCACATTTGGAAGACATCATCACAAAGTTTACAATGTGCCTAGAAAGACTTCATTTGGACATTTAAGTTGAAAGTTGTGCCATTTTGAAATCAGGAAAAACCAACTGATTTTGACACTTAGAAAAATATCTAAGTATGGAGGTTCATAGTGACCTATAATGTTTCTCAAACTTACATGGCCTTCCACTAAAAATTAGTTCTTGATCATTGAAGATGAAATGAAGTATACTCTTCAAATAGAATTATGGAATTGAGATCACTCAAAATCATAAAAAATGACAGAGTTATGGGTCTTGGAAGTTGATGAAAATTTCTTGAGAAATCCATAGACGACCTAAAATGTTTTCATTAATTCTATAACTTTCTAACATTTTTAGATATTGCATTTTGAATCAAAGTTGTAGTATACATCTTCAAGATTGTTGTGAAAAAAAATAAGCTCAAGGAGATTTAAATTGACCAATTTATGGTCTTTTGAAGTCAAGTCAAAGATTCAAATGGTTTTCTCAAAGGACTTGTAATCTTTCTAAACTTTTGATAATACTCCTTTCACAATTGGATATTGTCATCTGAAGAGAAGTTATTTTAAATAAAGAGAAGAGTCCATAGCAAAAAGAACCACTTAAAAATATTTAAAATTGAGAGATTTATGCACTTGTGACCATAGAATCAAGGACTTTCCCAAATTAGGTCAACAATCTTGAATCAACTTTGAATCTTTTGAACCTTTCTTGAAAATTAAGGCTTGATGAATCACACTAGAACCTGAAATGATGTTATCTTGAAGCACACTTGATGAGAGGACTTATTTCTTGATGAAACTTGCTCAAGAAGGCATGTAAATAAACACATAAATTTGTGAAGTTTCTTGATGAATTTAACCACTAACTTAGAGAAAAACTCGACCAAATGAAGTTGAGAGAGTTCTTAAACCATATCACTTTGATACCATAAACATAGCCTTGAAGTTAAAGCTTTTAAATTCCAATGAATAGCCAATTGACTGAGGACCAATCTTAATAATCCTAGCTTAGGAGGTGGGGGAGATGCACTTGGCTCTATACCTACATAGCATAAAAGGAAATGCATGCATATTTTTGGATTTTGGTTAAGGGTTAGTAAATATAAAATACACATATACAATACACAATACACAAATCAAGTTTCTTGGTGATCCCTCAAGGGCAAACTTAAAAATAGGAGAGAGTAGAAGAGTTGACCAACCCAAGTGTGTGATCTTGGTGTATTGTGATGATATGAAATGATAAAGGATCTTAGGGGCAAAAATTAGGGTATAACAGACTGAAAAAGTTGTTGTTGATGTTTTAACCGTGAAAGATGTTAAGAAATAAAGTTTGTTGTTGTTGTTCTGAAGCAGAGTAAAAATTAAGTGAGAGAGAATCAGAACAAGAGCTGGATTAGTTGTTGTTGTTAGTTTTTGATGTGAAGTTTAGAACTGAGAGAAAAGTAACAGAGGAAGTTTACTAATGAAGATAAGTAGAGGAATAAGTTTGAGAGTGTAAAAAAACAGAGAAATAGTAGCGTGAATACGGAAGAGGGGGTGCAGCAGCCACTCATTTAGCCTTCTAGAGTTTTAATTGTTGAATTTAATTTTGGGCCTTACATATAGCCCAGTCTGGTTCCCTTTTAATGCAGCCCAGTGGGTTGCTTAGTCTGCACCCCTCACTTTTCTTTTTTTACTGTTGATTAAATAATACTGATTGGGCCTAAGCTGAAATAGCCCATTCCAAATTTCTACAACCCCCCTCAGCTGTATGGTTTCTTTTATGTGTTTTTAGCTATCTATTTTATTATTAACTTGGGTATGCTTCTATCTTTTCAATATTTCTTGATCCCATTAGCGAAATTAATGCTACTTTACCCTCTGTTTTGCTAACTTTCAGCCATTTTCCTTATAATTGCTTTTAATTGTTTTATGTTATTAATTGCTATTGTTAATTATTTTTGTTAGTTAATTTTATTTAAATAAAGCTCATGTTGATCGGTTAGTTTTATTAAATAATTTCAAGTAACTTAATTAATTTTTGTGTGATTATTTAATTGTTTAGTTTTTCTTTTTCGATTATTTGATTCCATCTTTGCATACTTTATTGTTTTTAGTTAATTAATTAAACATTGATTTAATTAGTTGATTTTGTTATTTAAAAATTAATTAATTTTTCTAATTAATTTTTCTTATTCTAATTAATTAAGTTTAATCAATCTTTAATTAATTAATTAAATATTTATTTCATATTTCATTTGTTCATTTAGCTTTGATGTATGACATTGACCAGTGGGACCTGAGTTTTTATTTCATGAGACCTTTGGGTTATTTCTCTGTTATCTTGGATTTGTCTGACTGTGTCGCTTTTCATCTGATGCGGGAGTTCTTATCTGATACCTTGAGCTTATCCGATGCTTTTTCTTCTTGTGATTTATTTTCACCTGATGCTTGATATACTCTTGGTTTATTTTTTGCATGTGACTTTAATCCAAAGGAATAGGACACATTATTTGTTTTCTGTCAATATGATTCATCTTATTTGATCAGATCTTCCTTACCTTAACTTTTACTTTATGCTTTAGGATAGTTTCTGCATCTCCTCCCATTCTTCAATTTTAAAAACCTTCTCTCTTTTTCAAAGAATTCTTTTTCCAAACTTTAACCACTTTCATAATAAACCTTGACATTGTCAAATGAATTTTTCTAAACTTCTTTTTCTTTAATCGAATGTCAATCCATCTAATCATATTCTAACCTTTTTAAAAAGACTAAAAAACACTCAACCTCATTCAATCCTTTTTGTGCCCTCGTGTATCTTTTCTCTTTAAAACCTTTTTCATGATTAGATATGAGTCATTTATAGATGAGATGTGATTCTTCTATCCTCATAGTTATGATCAAAAATTGTCAATTTTTTCACTTGAGCGCTTGAGGAACTTGTCGATCTTACCCAAGTGTAAGACCTCTCTCATGTGATGTATTATCCATTTTTCTCATACATTGTGAGTGATTATTCGAGTCTTCTCCTAAAATAACAATTTGTCTCTTCATTTAAAATCAACCAACACACAAAGTTTTGTTCTTTTTTAGAAGAACTATGTGGTTCTGATTTCATCACTGCACATTGGTGGTACATAGGAATAGGACTCTCGAAGTCTTGCCAAATCAAAATAATAAAAACAACTTCTTTTCTAATCTCTTCAATCATTTTTAGAAACAACCATTTTTAGCCAAATACACAGATTTTCAAGAGGTTCCTGCGGAGTACCGTAGATATTTTGAGTGTTAAACCTTCTCTTTGCATAATCAACCCTCGTACCTTGATCTTTCTTTTATTTTGGATTTTGTTCAATCTTTTCCCATTTCTTTTGGAAACAATAAAGTTTTGTGGCGACTCTTGCTTATTTTGTGGAAATGAGTTAATCAATAGCTTATTCTCGAATTTTTTCCTGCCGCAAAAGTTATATAAAAAATATGGTGTCTTAACATCTGCTTTAACATTGTGTTTAGTGTTAAGACATTAGTTTTTACATATATTTTTAAAGTGTTAGAATTTCATGGTGATATAGTCAATCCTAGATTTATTTCTCTGTTTTAATTTTATTATTGGGATCTAGACATAACTATTTAGAATAAGGAGTTTCTTTTGACAAGAGAACGAGGATTTAGATCCCTCATTCCATATGTTTATTGAACAAAATAAATTATATAAATAATAACACATAGTTAAAGTATGATTATTATTACATTTATGCGATTCTACTCGAGCAAAGTGAGATTACAATCGTAATAATTAAATATGTCTACTTAATTATTTAGTATACAAATTTTAAAATAATAAAATTTTAAATATTCTCTTAAAATTAGAATTTTTTTTAGTTTATTATATAACAAGAAATGAATTTATGACAATAAATAGAGAATTTTAATTTTATATAATTTTGAAATTAATTTCACTTTATATAAATGTACATTTTATAATTTTCAATGATATAAGAATAAAATAATATATATCATTGCCTTCTTTTTTTTATAGTGCCCTTGTCTTCTTTTATCTGTGTACTTTGGTCCGTAGTGCTCTTGCCTTCTCTTTTCTTTTTTATATAATATATTTACTTTGCCTTTAAAAAAATACTAATACTGTATTATTTTTCATTACCAACAAAAGAATATTATCCGTTAGTTTTCCTTAAATATTTAACAGATAAAACAAATTAATATATATAACTAAAAGCGATGACCATTTGCACAACTCAAAACCCGATCTCATGATGAAGTTTCACCGAAGTGAGTTTGAAAGGTATGTGTATTTAAAAAATGAATAACACTACGCGGTTTAAATTGTCAGTTTTTGAATAAACAATTCAATCAACAAGAGTTGTTGTTATATATAAATAAAATTTGTTGTATATATAAGACTATATTCTGAAGTTTCCTAAGTCTCAGTTACTCTCTAAAACGGTAAACTTTATTTAGATCCAAAACTTCACTACTCTCATCCATAACATGGCTTCTACCACCAATACAGATTTTGCATATTTGGAACACGTTCAGCAATACCTTCTTTGTGAAGATTCCTACCTTCTAACATTTTCTCAACCTTTTTCAAGCCCTAAAAGTGAGAGTGATTCCCACAGATCTGCGGGAGCGGGTGAGGTAAGCGCCCCTCCACCGTCTTGGAAGCGGTACAAGGGCGTTAGGCGTAGGCCATGGGGGAAGTTCGCGGCGGAGATAAGAGATCCAAAAAAGAACGGTGCTAGGGTTTGGTTAGGAACTTATTTGACCGAGGAGGAAGCAGCTGTGGCTTACGACAAAGCTGCTTTCAAGATGCGTGGCCAAAAAGCCAAGGTTAATTTTCCCCACCTCATTGGCAACGACGCGTCTATATCGGAGGCAAAAAGAGAGGTGGTTTTGAAACGGGACTCACCCGAACCGTCTTCGTCGGAGGGAAGTTGTGAGTCATTGTCACCTGGGTCGAAGAGGAGGAGGGGTATGGCTGATCTACTTAACAAATTAGCCAAGAATAGAAGTCAAGCCATGGCGGTTAAAATTAAAAAGACCTCGCTGGAAAATGATTTTGAGCAATGGGTGAATGAGTTGAGTGATTGCACTCTGATCTGGAGTTCTTAGTGTAGTTTTGTTAATTTTATGTTTTCTTTTTCATTTGTGCACTTTCTTAATATTTTTGCATTACCCTGTTGATATTAAAGGGGTGATGTTTAAGCAAAACTACAACAGTTAATGTTGTTATTTTTCCAAAAGAACAGTTCTTTTGGATTTGATGTTAAGTTTAAAAAGTAAAAACATATTTGAGATGCACAAATTCAATCTATCTTTGTATGAGGAAATATTGAGATGCACTACTTCTGTCCCAATTAACATCACTTTCACTTGAATATTATGTTGTTGGATTATAAGAGGAGAGGAATAACTAAAAATAAATAGAATTTGATAATACTGTATTGAATAAATTCTCTCTACAAGAGAATCTATCCAACAATAATTGTCAAGAAAAGACTATCATTATTTGTGTGAAAAACAATGTGTATGAATTAAATGCAGCTGTTTGCATAAAGACAAAATAAATGCAAATCTTAATTCAAGAAAAGCTTTGGTATATGACAAGTGTGTAAAATACAATAAATGACATTAAACAAAAGTGGAAATGTGATACAATAAAAAAGAAATGTTTCATTTAAGAAACCAAAAGAACAATAAAAAGACAGGACGTAGACACAAACATGTTTCTCACAAACTATTTTACTCTTTGACTCAGGTACTTCAGTTCTATAGAGATAATGTATGAGTCTGCAACTTATACTATCCTACAAATAACCATCTTCGACAGTTATACTTTCAGACGGAAGACACGTATCAAAATGTGCAGTTTAACGTTTTAAAATGCTTCCACCTCGTCATAATTCAAAATTTCCCATTATCTCACGTTTGTAACTGCTCAGAACTACTAACTACTTCTCAAAACTATCGGACCCATCACTCGTCGACGCAACCACCCTGTCGAGACAAACTTTTGTCGAATGTCCTTTTTGAGGTTTTGGACATGTTTAGAGGAAAGGGTGATGTTAATTTTATGGATTTGTTCTTGTGACTTTTCCAAACTATAACTATCATGTTAGTCAAAGCTTCTCAGTCGACGAATATGTTTATGTCAAATCATGTTAATAAATGCTTTTAACACTTAGCATTTCTCAATGGCATATTCTTCCTTCACTTCTCTTTTAGTTGGAAATTCCATGCTAACATATGTCCCCAAAAATGTCAATTTTGATCATATTTGTCAGATGGAAAATGTGGCATTTTTATAATCACTTCAACACTAATTTTAATAGCATGTAAACGTCACTAGTGGGACGTTTTTCAGTCTTCATGATTAACTTTTCACCAAACTCTCACGTTAAAATGTGCAAATAGATGATCATCATTATCCCCTATTTCTTACGAGATTAATTAGCCACTAACATAAAGGAAATTAAAAAGAGAAATGCCTTTTTTATTTAAAAATATCATATTCCTCGTAACTTAACGCTTTATGTCGACTCAGACAATGCCACTTGTCCATGTTTTGGAGGGAAAAACTTAAACTTTTTCTCTGTATTCTTTTGACTATTTAGATATCTCTCGTCAACTCTTCTTCTTCTTATTATTCTTCTTCTCAACATTTCCTTTTCTACAAAATAAAGTAAAAAAGCCCTCACAAATTTCAGCAACCTCTATCATTCTTCCCTTCATTTTCTTCCAGAAAAAGCTTCACATCAACAATGGCACCTGAACGTGCCGCTTCTACTCACCACCTATCGCTGCTCACATTAAAAACATATCCTCACCAACAATCCCCCCTACATTCCTGAACCTCCCATGGAGGAATAAGGGAGACATCCTGGGTATTTTGATACGTTGATCCCCTACTCTATTGCAGGTACCACCTTATCCTTCACGGGCCCTCTTCCCAAACACGTTAGAAAATCCAATGTTTTGCAAAGCTTATTTCCTAGTCTACCTGAGTGGGAACCATAGGTTTTCTATGATCAAGCTTTTGATTTCAGCTCTTTGAAGCATAGGGTGTTTAGGTTCGCGCATCCTCTTGAGGATGCTAATTGACCCTACATCGAATGATTGATTAGAGTCCAACAGAAGAAAAAGTTCTTGTGGAAAGATCAGGGCATTTATGACCTGATAGAGCTTTCAAAGGTGTGCCCTAGGTAGAATCCCACTATGATTCTATATGCTCTAGACTTCAGGAAGGCTATTACAAACACATTCCATCTTTCTTTTGGGATTACGACTCCCACACTTTTTGATGTTGCTGCTATTGCTAGTCTTCGACCACCTGGCTAGGATTTTAAACCCAGAAAAATCAACATGACCAAGCTTGATTTTAAATTCAAGAAAACTGCCTAAGATACCTTTATGGAAGAACATTCTGGCTCGACTGAAACTAACGAAGATTATGAGCATACTACATTTTTAACTTACTGGCTCTCTCTTTATTCTTTTATTCTCACTTAGTTCAGGTGTCCAAAACCTTTGTGTGTTTGGCTACTCACCTTCACGAGAAAAATAAAGTCTTCCTCAGCAAACTAATCATTGGTGGTTTGTACGAGTCTCTGTCATTAGCGTTCCTCGACCTCATATGTCGGGAAAAACCGAAAATTCTCCAAATACGTGGCCATATCCGGCTTCTGCAGTTATGGATGAACGCCACTTCGAACCTGCTTTAAACACCTTTTTCCCACCTAATACATGAGTGGGCACTGAATTCATGAGTCTTACTTAACTCACTGATGAATGCTTGATTCATGGAAATTTTCACATCATCACATAGCATTTAGCTTACTTAATTGACAAGATTATAACATAAAAAATCTCAATTATTAAATAAAAGTGTTATTGTGAAATTTTACTTGGTTTGATTTGTTTTGTGCAGGATTTGATCCCTAAAGCAAAAACCAGCTATTAGACACTTTGCTAAGCGGGCTGTAGCGAGAAGACCAATTCTCTTAGCAAGGAATAGTTCGCGTAGCGAACACAATACAAAATCGAATCAACAAGTTTCTCCAGCAGTGAGGAGAAGCAAAGCAGTTCTCCTATCAAATTGGGCCTTCGCTTAGCGAAACAGGGCGGTCAAACAGACTTCAGGCTGAAGAAAGCAACTTCGCTAAGCAAGTATCACTTCGCTTAGAGAAACATGGCGGTCAAGGGAAGATATTTTGAAGACTTCAGGATAAAGAAAGCAACTTCTTTAAGTGAGCCTCACCTCGATTAGCGAACTCTGGCGGTTTATGGATAATATTTGAAAAATCTTAAGGACAAAGAAATCAACTTCGCTAAGCGATCCAAACTTTGCTTAGCGAACTTTGGCGGTCTCAAGTTGGAAATTTGATTTTAAATCTTAGCTCGGAAGCAAGTACTTCGCTTAGAGAAGTACCGTTCACTTAGCAAACTCAGGCGGCCAGAACAGCTATAAAAAGGACAACAACTCAGTTTAGCAGAAAATTCCACTTTTTATCTTGTAATATAGTATACAATTGTAATAGCAGTAGGAATAGAGGAGGTTTTAGGTAGAAGGGTTTTATTCGCATCAAGAGTTGGGAAATCATCATTGATGTTGGTTCAACTTAATTCTTCCAACTGTGCTTCAATCTACCATGAGTAGCTAAATCCCTCTCTTGTTGGGATTGGTCGTAGTTCACCAAAACAGTATGTATTTACTTTGATCATGGCATTATATGCAATTTATGGTTGAATCATTATCGTTGTTACCTTTGTTTTACCGTTTATTTCATGGATAGATTGATATTGACAAATACAGTTCTAATCTTGATCCAAGATAACAACTATTAAACTCTAAATGCTAGATATATAATTAGATTTAATATTCACTAAAGTATCGAATCATAATGCTACCATATTGTTTAATAGGGTGAGAAATCATCGATTAAACCATAAGGTAGAAATCTCATCAAAATTTAGACATGAGCTTTATTTATATGTGATACGTGATGATAATGAAACAAGCATAGACTGGGTATAACTGATCTGAGTTTTACATATCGAATCGGTGAATGAAAACCAATTCCAAACAAGTCTATTTCTCTGAACCTTATCTTTCGTATTTTATGCATTTTACTTTTCGTCACTATAAACCAAACAAATCTTGAAACTTATGCTTAAAAATATAGAAATCATTGAATGGTTTTGATGTTGCTCCAATCACAATCGTTTCTGTACTTCTAAGTTTTATGAATTTGTTATATATTGTATATATTTGTTTTTTCGCAACTGTTTGTTCAAGTGTGTAGATAAGTTAAAATTCTATTTATGCTCTGAGGAAAAAGTCCGGAAGGAAAAATTTTCTCTTTGATCCCGAGATCGAAAGAATAATCCGAAAGAACAAAAGGCAGAAAAAGAAACAGAAACTGTTAGAACAAAGTTTGAATCTACTACCCTATATTTAAGTTTTGATGATAACAAAGTGAAAAGATATACTATTTATAAGATTCATGTATGAACTATCTGCTGCCTAAAATTACTATGTTCTGACTTGCAGATACTCTGATTGATATAAGCTAGATCACATCTAATCAGCATCAGAATTTGGTTCTTGACACCAGCATCAGAAGTTGCCATATCAGAATGTCAGAATCAGATGATCAACTCACGTATATGCTGAAGCCTGATGAACAAGACTGCGCTCAACACTCTGATAAAGAAACACAACAGTTCATCAGCAGCTAAGCAGAGTCAGAATGAGCCAATCCAGAACTTGCATTAAGTAAGCAACGATACTATGCATTGAAAGCAAATTAATACCAACGGCCTCATTCCAGACAAGATCTGCTCGATAAGGAAAGTTTGTTAATAGCATTGAATCAAGAATATTGCATCCAACGTTCAACATCTCAGTGCTATATAAACAAGACTTTGAAGATTGAAATGGCTAATGCTCTCCAAATCTCTACACGCATAAAAGCTGATCAAAATCTTCTTTCTCTCAGTTTTTGCTAAACACTACACATTCTGATATTCTATCATTGTTTAGCAATCTATTTTCTAAGCTTTAATTTGTGTATACATCACAATTGTGATACAGTTTTGTAGAAAACATTCACACACTTAGTTTTATCTCTTTGTAAGAAAGTGTTTCCTTGACAAACCGGGTTGTGGTTTGGATCAAGAAGGCTTTAGCAGTTGTTAAAGCAGTCTGTAATATTCAGTTGAATATAGTGGATTAAGACCTCGTTGGAGAGAGGCGAAATCACCTTGACGGGTGGACTGGAGTAGTTTGAGATCAAACGAACCAGGATAAAAATATCTTGTTCATTGCATTAGATTTCAGTTTTACAATTCAACCCCCCCCCCTTCTTGTGTTTTTCACTACTTCAATTGGCATCAGAGCGCCTGGTTCTGAGCTAAAACACTTAACCGTGTCAGTACAAGATCCAGCGTCAGAAAAACACAATGGCAGGAAACAATTCTCACATCAGCAATGACAACAATGAGGACAGAGACAGATTCAGCGGCAAACCTCCAGTCTTTGATGGAGAAAACTTTGATTACTGGAAAGACAGAATTGAAAGCTTCTTTCTGGCACATGATGCTGATCTGTGGGATATGGTGACAGATGGATACACGCACCCTGTGAATGCAAGCAGTCAGAAGATTGATAGAAAAACAATGTCTGATCAACAAAAGCGTGACTTCAAGAATCACCACAAGGCCAGAACCATCCTCCTCAGCGCCATCTCCTATACTGAGTATGAAAAGATCTCCAACAGAGACACAGCAAAGAATATTTTTGACTCACTCAGAATGACGCATGAGGGCAACGTTCAGGTCAAAGAAACAAAAGCTCTGGCGCTTATTCAGAAGTATGAGGCGTTCAAAATGGAAGAATTTGAATCCATTGAAACCATGTTCTCTAGATTCCAGATTCTGGTAGCTGGTCTCAAAGTTCTGGACAAAGGATACTCTACTGCTGACCATGTCAAGAAAATCATCAGAAGTTTACCCAAGCAGTGGAGACCAATGGTTACAGCTCTGAAGCTAGCTAAAGATCTCAACAAAATCACTCTGGAGGAACTTATCAGCTCCCTCAGAAGTCATGAGATAGAGCTAGAAGCTGATGAGCCTCAGAAGCAAGGTAAGCCTTTAGCATTAAAATCTAACAAAAAATTTGAGTCTAAAGTTTTGCAGGCAGTTGAAGAAACATCTGATGGATCCTCATCAGAAGAAGACGAACTCTCTCTCCTTTCCAGAAGAGTAAATCAACTGTGGAAGCAAAGACAAAGGAAGTTCAGGAATCCCAGAAGATCTGATCAGAACGAGTCTTCTTCCAGATACAGAAGGACAGATTCTTCCTTTGGATACAGAAGATCTGAAGGCTCCTCCAGTAGCAAAAAGCCAAACACCAAGGACATCATCTGCTATGAGTGCAATGAGCAAGGACACTATAAGAGTGACTGCCCAAAGCTTCAGAGGGAAAAGCCCAAAAAGAAGTTTGGAAGAGAGAAGAAGAAAAGTCTCATGGCTACATGGGATGACTCTGACTCGTCTGAAGCTGACTCAGAATCAGATGATGAGAGGGCAAACATAGCTCTCATGGCTAACATCTCAGAAGATAGTGAAGCTTCTGAATCAGACTCAGAATCAGATACTGAAGAGGTATTTCCTAACTTTGCTGTTAACTTTACAAAGGCTGAACTTGCTGAAAGCCTTAATGAGATTCTGGAACGGTATCAGCAAATTAGAGTTAAATTCAGAGACCTGAAAAGGAATCTTGAATCTGACTCTAATAAGACTGAGAGTCTCAAATTGGAAAATTCTGAGCTGAGAAATAAGATTTCAAAATTAGAAAAGACTTTACAAAACTCTCAGAAGGAACCAATTTCTGAAACTCCCAGCAACGCTGATGAGATCATCAAGGAGTATGATCACAGTTTCCAGAAGTTCCTAGCTAAAAGCATAGATAGAAGCAAAATGGCTTCAATGATCTATGGAGTTAGCAGAAACGGCAGGAAAGGAATAGGATACCAAGGTAAGGTTCCTACACCAAAGAATGTCATGGACTTAACTGTGATCGGTGGATCTGGAACTGACTGTTTAACGCTGGTTCGCGAAATGTCGCGGAAGCAAGAGTCGCCACCGTCTTTTATTTTCTCCAAATGGAAAGGACAAAAGCACAGAAAAATTCCTTATAGAGATTGCTCTCGGTTCGGGAGGTAGGTTATAGAAAGGGAAGGTGTTAGCACCCTTTCTATCCATGGTTATCCATGGGCTCTTAGATACTTGCTCATTTGTGTTTTCAAAAATGGTTTGTTTGCTTTTCAACTGTGGGTTTTAAAAAGTTTCTTTGAAAATTCCAGTTCGACTCTTGTATCAGTCCTCAAGAGTGTTTGAAAATTTGCTTTCGAAAGCTTTTTGAAAATGTGTTGGTGTGAAAAGTATTTTTGAATTTGTTTTGAAATTTAGAGCAAGTATCTAGAGTCGCCTACCTACCCTAAGGAATTCGTCTGTGTAGATGTCCTTTAAAGTAGTGCCATCCCACCATTGAGAGGTAAGTAGCACCACCGTTGGAGGTGTTCGGGTCAATTCGAGTTTCGGGACGTGTTGATCACCAGAGCAATAGGAAGACACCTTAGAAGCTACCCTCATGCCAGGTTCCCGGATCATGAGGACTTACTAAGACATCCTCTACTCGACGATCACCTTTCGAGGCAAGGCAACAGTGAGGCGTACCCTAGGGGTGGTGTGTGATTTGTGTGTCGTTTTCATTTGCATTTATCTTGTCATGTTATTGGTGTTCTACGCTTGTTTTTATTTTTGTCCATACATTCTTTCATGCCTTTGATTAACAGTTAAAAAATAGTGCGGGAAAGTAAAAATTCTAAGCTATTACAAAAGGCGCGGGTCCACATCGCCAAAATTAAACCAGGACCCGATTTGACGGAAAAATAAAGAATTAAAAATAAAGTGCGAGAAAGTTAAAAGGTTACATGGCCTTGGGAGAGATACATAAATATTATAAAGAAATAAAATAAATATGCGAATAAGAATTAAATCGAAACGAGGGCGTTGGACCCTTTTTGCAAAATTAAATTAATGAGGAATTAATTAAAATTAAAAGAAAGAAAGAACTTGTTTTTTTTTTGGTATTTTTTAGTATTTTAGGATTTAATGTGAAAAAAAAGGAATTAATTGAAATTAAATGCTAACCCTAATTCTATTTGTTTTTTAATTTATTAAGAAAAGAAGATTAAAACCTAATATTAACCCTAATTAATTTACATGCAAATTTGATTATAAAAGTAAATATTTAATTATTTAATTATTATGGAATAAAAGAAAAAAAAGAATAAAAAATTAATTAAACCCTAATTCTATGTTTTTTAGATTTTTTATTAAAAGAATTAAAACTAAACCTAATTTAACTAATTAATTTATGAACTTATTTTACAAAATATTAACTAATTAAATATATTTAATTTTGGGTCTTTTCTGATTTTTATGGTATTTTGATATTTATGAAAATAATAAAAATAATTAATAAAACAAGAATAAAAAGAAAATATAAAATAAGAAAAAATAAAGAAAGTAGAAAGAATTGCAAACCAAAGGGGGTTCAGACCCCAAATAGGAGGTGAAATTGTGGTAATTCTGGCCCATTAACCTTGCTGGCCTCTTTGACTTTTCAGGACGCGTGTACACGCGTTGACTAGGGTGCATTATGTTCTCCAATCCATGGCCTTCTGATTGATCTTGAGATGGACGTGGCAAGCTTGATTTGGAAGTGTATGGTGCTCCTTAAGGCTTGAACTGCATATGATAACGTTTGAAATAAAAATAATATGAAAGGGTGGGGACCTGGGATCGAACCCAGGTCCTGAATGTTACCAGCCTTATGCCTTGCCAATTGTACTGGACGCGCTTCTTGTATATTAAATAACTGAAGAATAATATAATGAAAAAATAATGGTTAGTGGAAATCAGCGCGCGAAATTTAAATTAGCCAACCAATTTATGCCACGATATCATCTTCTTCATGGATTTTGTTTCCCTGAAAATACAAAAGAAACAGGCAACGGTTTTCATGGTGTTCTTTTAGGCCATCTATGGAAAAATAGCGAATAGCCCTAGGACGCTCATAAATTGAGCGCGAGGGTAGCTTCTTCTTCGTCCAAATGCGCTGATCATGACCATGGCAACATGGTGTCCCAATTTTGCCTCATGTTAAAACCCCTAATTTGAAATCCTGTAAACCCTAATGAACAACAATGGCATAATCGTGTATAATGCACAAAAATACAATTAAACATATGGGTTAGCTTCAGAATTGCATAAGGAGTATGAATCAACAATTAAAATGCCATGAAAATGCGTAGATGTTAAAACACGATTATGAAAAAAAGTGGAAAAGTGTGACTTCTGTACAATGATTCAAAGGGTTATGTTTGATGTTTTTGATCCAGGAAGATTGCTCGAGGTCTTAGGAGTGCAATGGGATGAAAATTTTGCCTTGAATCGTCCTGCAAAGATGTTTTCAATTATGGAGTTTTCTTGAAAAAATGCAAGTTTGTGCAAGGGTTTTCTGAGCAGCTGCATGGTCAATGGCATTAGGGTTGTGTTCCTTGTATATGTAGGAATGAATTAGGTTAAAGAAATCAAACAAAAAGCTTGGCATTCATGACTTTGAAAGATTTGATTTTCAAGATCTTTTTTCAAATATTTTCCATGTGTTTTTGTACAAATCATGATCAATTCTCTCCAAATCTTTCCCTATTTAATTATACACGAATTATTGAGTAGATTTCATGCACAAAAAGATTGTAAAACTTAGGTTAAATATTTTTCATGTATTTAATTTGATTTAAATGAATTATTATTAATAAAAATTCAAATAAATAAATAAAAAATGAAGAAATACTTCCCTTTGGGCCAAGTGGTCGTGCACATGCTTGGGATGATGAATTGTGGAAGAAAAATGGGCCCATTAGCAATTTTAGGTCATTTGAATCAATGTTGACTTTTCAAAATATCCAAAAATTTCCCAACTTCCACAAGGCATAACTTGCTCAAGCTTTAAGCTTTTCTCATGTTCTTTGACATTTTGGAAAGGTCTTTGAGTCCTCTAACCAATGTCTTTGGTCCCATGTCATTTTGATTTACCAATCTCAAGTTATGGCCTTTGATTTAAAGTCCCTTTTTGTTGACTTTTGAAAATAACCTATAATGTTGAAATTGATAACTTTTTGTGAGAGCATTTCTTGGACTTGAAATATGAATATGAGTTGTAGGAAATGTCTTTCTCTTCAAAATGAGCTTTGGATGGAATTTTTCTGATAATCCATGTGAAAGTTATGCCCTGGTCAATTTACAGTTGACTTTTTCAGCTGTCCAAATAAGGAAACTTTTGCATCTTGATGATTTTTGAGCCAAACTTTGAGAATCATGATCAAGCATTGATCAAATGATGTTTGTGGCTTCAAAATGAGATGTTGATCAAAAATTTGACCTTTTGACTGTCAAATGACCATTTTGCCCCTACAGTTGACTGTAGTGCAATTAGGGTTTTGACTGTGCAATTTTGTGCTGAAAGTCTTGAAACTTGATATGAGGATACTTGACCATATTTGTAGGCATGTGAGACTTGATTGGACCTTTGGAAACTTCATTTTCTTGATCAGAACAAAAACCCTAATCTTGACTGTTTAGGAGACCCTTACACTGTGCAACCCTTGGGGAACTTTTGAAGCTTTGACTTGGCAATTCCTTGAAGAATATGGGAGGGAAAATTTTGGGGTACAACAGTTGCCCCTGTTCAATCTTCTTAGACCTGAGGATGCAGATTGGCTGACGTGCCTTTCGTAATCCGAGGGTGGAAGATGATTGAACACTAGAGTGCCCAGAAATTTGCGCTCACATAGTAGCAGCGTGATGATGGAATGGGCTTACAGATGCCATTTAGAGATTGATGGATAGGATGATGGGCTTATAGATGCCATCTGGATGTTGATCACGTAAGAGATTCCTTAGCGAGAACATGCATACCTGCAAAAGAAAAAAATGAGTACCTGACATGTTGCAGGAGCTGGTTTTTAGATGCTTTGTATAAATGTGTCCTGACTGATTACAGGAGCTGGATCTGGAGCTTCAAACGGCGATGAATGAACCAGGGATGGTTACTACCTCAGCATGAACAGTGAGAGAACCTTGGGTGACTTTAACTTCAACAACGCTCGTTGAGAAGATCTTGGTGGGAATTACCATCTTCGCAGTATCGGGAAGAGAACCAATAGGCAATTATAATCTGAAAGGGAATTACATCTCACGCACCGTCGGGGAGAGAACCATAGGAAATTATAACCTGAAAGGGAATTACATCTCACGCACCGTCGGGGAGAGAACCATAGGAAATTATAACCTGAAAGGGAATTACATCTCACGCACCGTCGGGGAGAGAACCATAGGAAATTATAATCTGAAAGGGAATTACATCTCACGCACCGTCGGGGAGAGAACCATAGGAAATTATAATCTGAAAGGGAATTACATCTCACGCACCGTCGGGGAGAGAACCATAGGAAATTATAACCTGAAAGGGAATTACATCTCACGCACCGTCGGGGAGAGAACCATAGGAAATTATAACCTGAAAGGGAATTACATCTCACGCACCGTCGGGGAGAGAACCATAGGAAATTATAACCTAAAATGGAATTATCATCTCACGCACCGTCGGGGAGAGGACCATAGGAAATTATAACCTAAAATGGAATTATCATCTCACGCACCGTCGGGGAGAGAACCATAGGAAATTATAACCTGAAATGGAATTATCATCTCACGCACCGTCGGGGAGAGAACCATAGGAAATTATAACCTAAAATGGAATTATCATCTCACGCACCGTCGGGGAGAGAACCATAGGAAATTATAACCTGAAATGGAATTATCATCTCACGCACCGTCGGGGAGAGAACCATAGGAAATTATAACCTGAAATGGAATTATCATCTCACGCACCGTCGGGGAGAGAACCATAGGAAATTATAACCTAAAATGGAATTAACATCTCACGCACCGTCGGGGAGAGAACCATAGGAAATTATAACCTAAAATGGAATTATCATCTCACGCACCGTCGGGGAGAGAACCATAGGAAATTATAACCTGAAATGGAATTATCATCTCACGCACCGTCGGGGAGAGAACCATAGGAAATTATAATTTCAAAAGCGAACGTCTGAGAAAAACCTGGGTAACTTCTACTGAGTCTTCATCAGAAAAATATGTTGGGAGTCGATTTAGCTGGACTAGAGAAGGCCTTAGACTGGATAAGAAATCTTTGGCGTCGATTAACCGAACCGGTCTAGGTCTTGAAATATGATTGAGAATTTAGCTGAATCTTTCCTGAAAGGTAAAGGTCAGTCATATGCAATGCATGATATGGACCAAGCAATGATGTTCTCAACATAAATGAGATTTGTAAGATATGATGCGTCTATGCATGCTATAATGATGTATGTGAATGTTTAGGAATGTATGTTTTCGTCTAGGAAAGTAAATCCTTGACGGGTGCCGGGAAGTCATATCCTGGGCTGATGTTGAAGAAAAGATTTTTGCTTCCGCTGGGGATGATAGTTGCAAGAATACCGGTAGGAGAAGATAACTCCGTTGGGGAATAAACTTGGCGAATGGATAACTTTGCGGGGAGAAAAAAATACTCTAGCGACCATGCTGGGGAGCGACACTCTGTGGGGAGAGAGATACTTTGTTGAATTGTTGATAACTTGCTGAGGATATCTTTGCTGTGTTAGAAGTATTGATAGACTTCGCTGGGGTTAGAAGGAACTGTGTTGACGACGACCTTTCCGTGGCTTTTGGCTGAGGATAACCCAATTATATCATGTTAAGGAAATAACTCTTTGAATAAAGTCGGACGACGCATTCGTGCTCTGCGAGGGATAATCTTCCAGAATCTACTGGGGATAAGCTTACTGCTTGGGGGTATGAATTCCAACCTTCTTGGGGGAACTAAATTGGACTCTCCTGGGGAGGTTTTGAACTGCGTGGGAAGTGATTCCTTTGAATGTTTGATATGCCGCCGGGGAACCATTTTTAGACCAAGACTGCCGGGGATGCTTGTTATGAGTATGTATGCTGCTGGGGAATGTTGAGATCTGCTGGAGGATACTCAACTTCCTTGAGATTTAATAGACTTTGCTCGGGGAGAGTGTATTGACTTGCTGACTCACTCTCTGGGGAATTAAGACATGTACTGGTCATGTTCTTTAGCTGAACCCACTTTGATACCTTGGAGGACATAACAATTAGATTGCTTAGACAACTCTTGATTGCCCCTGTTTCTAAGGTGGGAGATGAAGACCTGTGAGGTGCTGATAGTTGTTGATGGACAAACCTTCTTCTGGTAGGCCAGTGACAAGATGCCGGGACATAGTCGTACGCTTTTGATCCCTAACTTTTGCCTGGACCGCCCTTTCGGGTTTTCAGTCCACCGGGATACCCGTTTTTGCCCAAGCCGCCTTTTCAGGTTTTCGACTTGCCGGGTGTACAGATTTTTCATTTCATCCCTTATTTTTGCCCGAACCCTTTTGGTTCGTCGGGAAGCCCTTATTTTTGCCTAGGTATGTCAACCTAGCGGGTCTTTGACTTTGCGTAGTATCTTTTCGACTATGTCCACACTCTCAGAATGTAGGGAGTTGCCCCTGTTAGAAGTGTTTTGCCATGCCATCAGAAGGTATTTGATCAGGCAAGATTCGTCGTTGGAATGCCCCAAGTGACTCAGGCGGAGATTTGCCCCCAGACTTTTATGCTTTTGAGAGATTCGCCGAATCTTGATTGGATTGCCCCAGCTAATGGACCATGGTCGTGTCTGCCCCTTGATTGGAGGTACTTCTGTTTATTAGGCATTCGTCGTGCGAACTTCTATGTTGTTCAAACAAAAAGTCATATGCAAACAAAGTTATGTTAAAAATGCAAAGCTTATGTCTGTCTTGAAGTTTTTGAAAATGCATTTTTTCCATAAAACAAGTGAATATTTGTAAAACGTGATGTCAACTCCGTATTTTACCGTGAGCCTTAAGGAGTCAGTATACCTTTCGTAACAGTATGCTTTCGAACTAACCCATGCTTCAGCTAGGACTTTTAAGGGTTATAACGTGGCCTGGTTCACGGTTTAAGAAACAAAGGATAAAGGCTCAAATTATTTGTACCCACCCGCTCTTCGTGATGTTCTCCAAACCTAAACTCAGTTGATCATACGTTAGACCTTGTTCGAGTCTTTGCTCTGATTTTCCAGTGTTGATTCGGATGTTGATAACTTGTTTTGAATAGGCAGCCATTTCTTTTTTTGTTGAGGGTTGGTAAGACCTCTTTCTTGTCTGATTTTTTGTTATCCCTTTCTTTTTTTGCCTGAACTGTTTCCTTTTTTGGAATTACAGTCAGCGGGATGCCCCAGTTTCGTAAGTCTCCTTCATGGGTTTTGACTTAATGGGCTTTTATTTTGAAAGATAATGACTGCCTTTCTTTATGATTATTCGGAATCATCACTGTCTTCTTTTTTTTTTGTAAGGACCTCTTCGGTGCCATTTGTTATGCACTTGGATCAACTGAGAGAACTACCCTGCCCCAGGTTATGATAAAGGGTTTTAAATTTCGAAAAGAAAAACTCCTACTTCTTTGGCTCAGAGGGGTTGACGAGGGATTATCTTCCTTATAACTCCAGTGTTTAGGGATTTGAAACAATGCCTGTACTTCATCAGTGGGGTCTGTTCAAAAGCATACTGTAAAGATTGTGGTATCGTTTTCGTCATCCTCCCTCAAGAGGCTTAGAATTATTAATTGAGAGTTGATCATCAGAAAAAATATGAAAATAATTTGCGTATAGTGAATACGAATATATTGTTTCAGAACAGACATATGCGATGCATTAATGAAATAACAATGTTTAACATGAATAAATGTTTGGACAATCAAAGCACAACACAACTTGAACATTCGAATGAACAAAAGTTTCCTAGTCTCAGAGCTTGTCACTTCAAAAGGTGAGCCTTGGAGGGATGGTAGAAAAATTCAGCCTGACCATCTTGTGTGAATTCCAGTGCTCCTTCATCAATCAGGTCCTGAATCTTATTCTTCAATGCCCAACAATCCTCTGTAGCATGCCCCGGGCTATCAGAATGATAAGCGCAGCGAGCGTTGGGGTTATACTTTGGTGACATTGTATTTTGAAACTTCGGAGCCTCTTTTAGAGTTACCAGCTTGGTCTCCAGCAACTGTGGCAATATCTGGGATAAGGTCATGCTGAGCCGAGTGAACTGCCTTCTCTCACTCTTTTGTTGGTTGCGATGTTGAATTTGTGATACTGGAGCCATTTGGGGAGCTCTCTCCTTGCCTCTTTGTCTCAAAGGTGGTCGAACGATGACTGGCTTTTTACCCTTAGACTTTTGCCCCAGCTGGTTACCCTGAAGCAGTTGGTTGACGAGAAACCAGAGCTCGTCTTGTCTTTGAGCTAACCCTTGAATAGCAGTCACCTGCCCCAGCATCTGGGCCTTCAATGCACCCACCTCAGTTTGTAGGTGTTTCAGCCTTTCATCCTCAGCACTGTTCCTGACAAAAGTCTCCATGAGAAGTGTCCTTAGCTCCTCCTGCCCCTTGGATAGATTCAGTAGGATTTCCCCGAACCGAGTCTCTTGAGCAAGAAGGTCCTGGTTATCTTGTTGGGAAGCCATTGCTGAAATAAACAGCGGAGATGGTAAGTGACCTGTCCAAAGGGTACCTGTTATGCAATGATATGTATGATATGCATGCAATGTTTTCAAGGATCTCGCGGGGTAAACAAGAAATTTGTTAGAGCTGGGATCCGGTAGCTTGATTGAAGGAACTTCATATTTGTTGAGAGTCCTTTTTCAAGGGTCAAAGGCTCACCATATCCAGTGGGTCATAGCCCCTGACAACCTTGGCTAGGGCAACCTTCTTCAAGTGTCAAAGCTCACCATATCAAGTGGGTCATAGCCTCTGACAACTTTGTCTAGAGGAAAATAAATCCTCGTTGCCCCTTGCTGGGATAGTTGATTCACCATGACCTGCATCACAAGCCATTGAGATCCCTGAAATGGGTTAGGATGTATGCAATGGTATGATGTTATGGTATGCATGGGGTAAGGTAAGTAACCCTGTCATGAGTCCCAATTAAGGACTGCAAACCAAAACCTGCAAGAAACTTAGTAAATTCTGTTAGGAGTCCCAATTAAGGACTAAAACAAACCCTGCATGAAACTTGGTAAACCTTGTTATGAGTCCTGGTTAAGGACAAAAAACCTGCAGGAAATTCAGTAGACCTTGTTATGAGTCCTAATTAAGGACTATAACCAACACCTGCAAGCAAACTCAGTAAACCTGCCATGAGTCCTAATTAAGGACTATGGAAAAACCTGCAAAAACTTAGCAAACCCTGCTATGAGTCCCCTATTAAGGACTATAAGCAAGCCCTGCAAGTAATTCCTGTGTTAGATAACAAGCATGCAAATAGTCAAGTACGAAGGCACACAAGTCACACAAGGCAAGCCCCTAAAGTTTAAGGCCAGCATGAGGTCTGGGCATTACCCTCTTGAAGTTGGTGGGTTCAACCTGTCCTTTCAAAGTAACCGGGTTCTAAGGGTCCCAATATCACGGGATTGCTTTCATTGTTCATCGTTTCGATTTAGCCACTGAATTGGCGACCGAAATATTCCAGGAAAGCAACCCTCAACTGAGTGTAGTATCGAGTATCAACCAACCTCGGACTGCACCAAAGTCAGTTATCTCACTACCCTAAAGAGGCCAAGATAGTTCAATTAAGGTTCCTAAGGTCTGTTGATGCTTCACGACACCACGCGGAGGCCCCATACTCTCCTTGACTGAACTCAAGGGTTACCGGTACACACCAAAGTGCCACATCAACGTAGCAGACTGTTTCAACCATGTCGGTATACCCCGCACAGTTCCATCACAGCCTTGTTGCTACTTTCTAAGAAGGTATCCCCCAGATCCGGGTTAGGATCTATAGAACTCCCGAGACAGTCCCACAATAATAAAGCAAGCAAGTCAATACAATTGAAAACACAGTTATGAACTACCCTAAGGTACACCTCACTTTAAGTTTAAGTCCCCAGCAGAGTCGCCAGTTCTGTGATCGGTGGATCTGGAACTGACTGTTTAACGCTGGTTCGCGAAATGTCGCGGAAGCAAGAGTCGCCACCGTCTTTTATTTTCTCCAAATGGAAAGGACAAAAGCACAGAAAAATTCCTTATAGAGATTGCTCTCGGTTCGGGAGGTAGGTTATAGAAAGGGAAGGTGTTAGCACCCTTTCTATCCATGGTTATCCATGGGCTCTTAGATACTTGCTCATTTGTGTTTTCAAAAATGGTTTGTTTGCTTTTCAACTGTGGGTTTTAAAAATTTTCTTTGAAAATTCCAGTTCGACTCTTGTATCAGTCCTCAAGAGTGTTTGAAAAATTGCTTTCGAAAGCTTTTTGAAAATGTGTTGGTGTGAAAAGTATTTTTGAATTTGTTTTGAAATTTAGAGCAAGTATCTAGAGTCGCCTACCTACCCTAAGGAATTCGTCTGTGTAGATGTCCTTTAAAGTAGTGCCATCCCACCATTGAGAGGTAAGTAGCACCACCGTTGGAGGTGTTCGGGTCAATTCGAGTTTCGGGACGTGGTGATCACCAGAGCAATAGGAAGACACCTTAGAAGCTACCCTCATGCCAGGTTCCCGGATCATGAGGACTTACTAAGACATCCTCTACTCGACGATCACCTTTCGAGGCAAGGCAACAGTGAGGCGTACCCTAGGGGTGGTGTGTGATTTGTGTGTCGTTTTCATTTGCATTTATCTTGTCATGTTATTGGTGTTCTACGCTTGTTTTTATTTTTGTCCATACATTCTTTCATGCCTTTGATTAACAGTTAAAAAATAGTGCGGGAAAGTAAAAATTCTAAGCTATTACAAAAGGCGCGGGTCCACATCGCCAAAATTAAACCAGGACCCGATTTGACGGAAAAATAAAGAATTAAAAATAAAGTGCGAGAAAGTTAAAAGGTTACATGGCCTTGGGAGAGATACATAAATATTATAAAGAAATAAAATAAATATGCGAATAAGAATTAAATCGAAACGAGGGCGTTGGACCCTTTTTGCAAAATTAAATTAATGAGGAATTAATTAAAATTAAAAGAAAGAAAGAACTTGTTTTTTTTTTTTGGTATTTTTTAGTATTTTAGGATTTAATGTGAAAAAAAAGGAATTAATTGAAATTAAATGCTAACCCTAATTCTATTTGTTTTTTAATTTATTAAGAAAAGAAGATTAAAACCTAATATTAACCCTAATTAATTTACATGAAAATTTGATTATAAAAGTAAATATTTAATTATTTAATTATTATGGAATAAAAGAAAAAAAAGAATAAAAAATTAATTAAACCCTAATTCTATGTTTTTTAGATTTTTTATTAAAAGAATTAAAACTAAACCTAATTTAACTAATTAATTTATGAACTTATTTTACAAAATATTAACTAATTAAATATATTTAATTTTGGGTCTTTTCTGATTTTTATGGTATTTTGATATTTATGAAAATAATAAAAATAATTAATAAAACAAGAATAAAAAGAAAATATAAAATAAGAAAAAATAAAGAAAGTAGAAAGAATTGCAAACCAAAGGGGGTTCAGACCCCAAATAGGAGGTGAAATTGTGGTAATTCTGGCCCATTAACCTTGCTGGCCTCTTTGACTTTTCAGGACGCGTGTACACGCGTTGACTAGGGTGCATTATGTTCTCCAATCCATGGCCTTCTGATTGATCTTGAGATGGACGTGGCAAGCTTGATTTGGAAGTGTATGGTGCTCCTTAAGGCTTGAACTGCATATGATAACGTTTGAAATAAAAATAATATGAAAGGGTGGGGACCTGGGATCGAACCCAGGTCCTGAATGTTACCAGCCTTATGCCTTGCCAATTGTACTGGACGCGCTTCTTGTATATTAAATAACTGAAGAATAATATAATGAAAAAATAATGGTTAGTGGAAATCAGCGCGCGAAATTTAAATTAGCCAACCAATTTATGCCACGATATCATCTTCTTCATGGATTTTGTTTCCCTGAAAATACAAAAGAAACAGGCAACGGTTTTCATGGTGTTCTTTTAGGCCATCTATGGAAAAATAGCGAATAGCCCTAGGACGCTCATAAATTGAGCGCGAGGGTAGCTTCTTCTTCGTCCAAATGCGCTGATCATGACCATGGCAACATGGTGTCCCAATTTTGCCTCATGTTAAAACCCCTAATTTGAAATCCTGTAAACCCTAATGAACAACAATGGCATAATCGCGTATAATGCACAAAAATACAATTAAACATATGGGTTAGCTTCAGAATTGCATAAGGAGTATGAATCAACAATTAAAATGCCATGAAAATGCGTAGATGTTAAAACACGATTATGAAAAAAAGTGGAAAAGTGTGACTTCTGTACAATGATTCAAAGGGTTATGTTTGATGTTTTTGATCCAGGAAGATTGCTCGAGGTCTTAGGAGTGCAATGGGATGAAAATTTTGCCTTGAATCGTCCTGCAAAGATGTTTTCAATTATGGAGTTTTCTTGAAAAAATGCAAGTTTGTGCAAGGGTTTTCTGAGCAGCTGCATGGTCAATGGCATTAGGGTTGTGTTCCTTGTATATGTAGGAATGAATTAGGTTAAAGAAATCAAACAAAAAGCTTGGCATTCATGACTTTGAAAGATTTGATTTTCAAGATCTTTTTTCAAATATTTTCCATGTGTTTTTGTACAAATCATGATCAATTCTCTCCAAATCTTTCCCTATTTAATTATACACGAATTATTGAGTAGATTTCATGCACAAAAAGATTGTAAAACTTAGGTTAAATATTTTTCATGTATTTAATTTGATTTAAATGAATTATTATTAATAAAAATTCAAATAAATAAATAAAAAATGAAGAAATACTTCCCTTTGGGCCAAGTGGTCGTGCACATGCTTGGGATGATGAATTGTGGAAGAAAAATGGGCCCATTAGCAATTTTAGGTCATTTGAATCAATGTTGACTTTTCAAAATATCCAAAAATTTCCCAACTTCCACAAGGCATAACATGCTCAAATTTTAAGCTTTTCTCATGTTCTTGGACATTTTGGAAAGGTCTTTTAGTCCTCTAACCAATGTCATTGGTTCCATGTCATTTTGATTTACCAATCTCAAGTTATGGCCTTTGATTTAAAGTCCCTTTTTGTTGACTTTTGAAAATGACCTATAATGTTGAAATTGATAACTTTTTGTGAGAGCATTTCTTGGACTTGAAATATGAAGATGAGTTGTAGGAAATGTCTTTCTCTTCAAAATGAGCTTTGGATGGAATTTTTCTGATAATCCATGTGAAAGTTATGCCCTGGTCAATTTACAGTTGACTTTTTCAACTGTCCAAATAAGGAAACTTTTGCATCTTGATGATTTTTGAGCCAAACTTTGAGAATCATGATCAAGCATTGATCAAATGATGTTTGTGGCTTCAAAATGAGATGTTGACCAAAAATTTGACCTTTTGACTGTCAAATGACCATTTTGCCCCTATAGTTGACTGTAGTGCAATTAGGGTTTTGACTGTGCAATTTTGTGCTGAAAGTCTTGAAACTTGATATGAGGATACTTGACCATATTTGTAGGCATGTGAGACTTGATTGGACCTTTGGAAACTTCATTTTCTTGATCAGAACAAAAACCCTAATCTTGACTGTTTAGGAGACCCTTACACTGTGCAACCCTTGGGGAACTTTTGAAGCTTTGACTTGGCAATTCCTTGAAGAATATGGGAGGGAAAATTTTGGGGTACAACATTAACCATTAAACACACTCCTCTGAATTCACATTTTGTATATGGTCACACACATGATATTAAATACACTAGCAGTAAGCACTCTGTGAAACCAAAATTCAACCAGAGTTTTGGTAAAACTAACAAATCAGGACCCAAGAAAATCTGGGTACCGAAGGATAAAATAATACATGTTGCAGATATCTTTAGCAGCAAGTCAGAAACACCAGTCATGGTACCTGGACTCTGGCTGCTCACGACACATGACGGGAAGAAGGCATATGTTTCAAAGCCTGGAACTTAAGCCTGGAGGCCACGTTGGCTTTGGAGGCAATCAGAGGGGAAAGATAATTGGCTCTGGAACTGTAGGTAATGGAAATCTTCCCTCTATTAATAATGTTCTGCTAGTAGATGGATTGATGCATAATCTGTTATCAATAAGTCAATTAAGTGATAACGGTTATGATATAATCTTTAATCAAAAATCATGTAAAGCTGTTAGTCAGAAAGATGGGACTATCCTGTTTAATGGTAAGAGGAAAAACAACATTTACAAAATCAAACTTTCTGAACTAAAAAGTCAGAATGTAAAATGCCTTCTGTCTGTTAACAACGAGCAGTGGATCTGGCACAGAAGATTGGGGCATGTTAGTATGAGAAGAATATCTCAGATTAACAAACTCAATCTGGTCAGAGGACTTCCTAATTTGAAGTTCAATTCAGATGCTCTGTGTGAAGCATGTCAGAAAGGCAAATTTGCAAAACCTTCTTTTAAATCCAAAAATGTTGTTTCTACCTCTAAGCCATTAGAACTTCTGCACATTGACTTATTTGGACCAGTTAAAACTGCTTCAGTCAGTGGTAAGAAGTATGGGTTAGTAATCGTAGATGACTATAGCAGATGGACATGGGTAAAGTTCTTAAGACACAAGGACGAGTCACACTCTGTGTTTGTTACCTTCTGTAACCAAGTTCAGAATGAAAAGGATCTTAGAATCGTTAAAGTCAGAAGTGATCATGGTGGAGAATTTGAAAACAAAGATTTTGAGTCATTCTTTAATGACAGAGGCATTCTGCATGATTTATCTTGTCCTAGAACTCCCCAACAAAATGGAGTTGTAGAACGAAAGAACAGAACATTGCAAGAAATGGCCAGAACCATGATCAATGAGACAAACGTTGCTAAGACCTTCTGGGCAGAGGCAATAAACACAGCGTGCTACATTCAGAATAGAATCTCAATAAGACCTATTCTGGAAAAGACTCCATATGAATTGTGGAAGAACAGAAAGCCCAACATTTCATATTTTCATCCATTTGGATGTACTTGCTTTATACTAAATACAAAGAATTATTTGAACAAGTTTGACTCTAAAGCACAGAAGTGTATTATGTTAGGATACTCTGAACGCTCAAGAGGGTACAGAGTATACAATACAGAAACACAGATTGTGGAAGAATCAATCAGTGTTCGTTTTGATGATAAGCTTGACTCTGAAAAGTCAAAGCAGAATGAAGTTTTTGCAGGTATAGAAATTGAATTTACAGGTTCTGAAGACAAGTCATCAGAAGCTCTCAACACAGACATTCCTTCAACGTCTGAAAGGAGCACTGCTAGCAATCCTACAACAGCTGCTGATCAACCTCAGAAGAGATTACCCAGAAGCAGCTTGGATCACCCAGAAGAGACTATCTTAGGAAGAAAGGAAGATCCAATCAGAACAAGAGCAAGCTTCAGAAACTCTGAAGAAACTCTTATGGGACTTGTGTCTCTGATTGAACCTTCTTCTATTGATGAAGCACTTCTGGATAATGACTGGATTCTGGCAATACAAGAAGAGCTGAATCAATTCACCAGAAACGACGTATGGGATCTCGTTCCCAGACCAAAAGGATTCAACGTCATTGGAACAAGATGGGTGTTCAGAAACAAGCTAAATGAACAAGGTGAAGTCATCAGAAACAAGGCACGACTGGTTGCACAAGGTTATAGTCAGCAAGAGGGGATAGACTATACAGAAACCTTTGCCCCAGTCGCCAGGTTAGAATCTATCAGACTTTTAATTTCATTTGCTGTTAATAGAGGCATCACTCTGTATCAGATGGATGTCAAAAGTGCATTCTTAAATGGTTATATAGAAGAAGAAGTTTATGTACACCAACCCCCTGGTTTTGAAAATACAAAACATCCAGAACATGTTTTCAAGCTAAAGAAGTCACTGTATGGTCTGAAACAAGCTCCCAGAGCTTGGTATGAAAGGCTAAGTAACTTTCTGTTAGAAAATGAATTCACCAGAGGGAAGGTGGACGCTACTCTATTCTGTAAATCAGTTAAGAATGACATCTTAGTCTGTCAAATTTATGTTGATGATATTATTTTTGGTTCTACTAATCCTTCTCTTGGAAGAAAATTTGCTAAGTGTATGCAGGCAGAATTTGAGATGAGCCTCATGGGGGAACTGAAATTCTTTCTAGGAATTCAGATCAATCAAACTCCAGAGGGAACTTACATTCATCAGAGCAAATACATCAGAGATCTTCTGAAGAGATTTGACCTCTCAGAATGTAAGCCATCAAATATTCCAATGCATCCCACGTGCATTCTGAAAAGAGAAGAGGTAAGCAAAAATGTAGAACAGAAAGTCTACAGAGGTATGATTGGTTCTCTCCTCTATCTGACTGCTTCAAGACCTGACATATTATTCAGTGTTTGTATCTGTGCTAGATTCCAATCAGATCCTAGAGAATCTCACTTAACAGCTGTTAAGCGAATTTTCAAGTATCTGAAAGGTACTACTAATCTGGGTTTGTTTTATAGAAAATCTAGTGATTACAGCTTAGTAGGCTACTGCGATGCTGATTTTGCTGGAGACAGAGTAGAACGAAAAAGTACTTCTGGAAGCTGCCAGTTTCTGGGAGAAAATCTGATCTCTTGGTCCAGCAAAAGGCAATCAACAATTGCACTATCAACAGCAGAAGCTGAGTACATAGCAGCAGTAGGATGTAGCACACAAATGCTCTGGATGAAAAGTCAGCTTGAAGATTTCCAGATTTTTGAGAGTAACATTCCTATACTCTGTGATAATACTTCTGCTATTTGCTTAAGTAAGAATCCCATTTTACATTCTAGAGCTAAGCATATAGAAATAAAACATCACTTCATTAGGGACTATATTCAGAAAGGTATTTTGAACTTAAAATTTATAGATACAGACCATCAATGGGCTGATATCTTTACTAAACCCCTTTCAGAAGATAGGTTTAATTTCATTCTGAAACATCTCAGCATGAAAGTTTGTCCAGAGTGAAAATGTTTTAATTCCATATATTTACCTTCAGAATGTAATTGTTTTACTGTGAACTTCTGATCAATCTTCAGAAAGATAGAACATGTAGATTGTATCAGATGCAAGTCTAAAGATCTGAGAGTCTAAGCTCAAAGACAGACGTGCTGATCACTACATCAAACAAGTGTCATCCAATCATCAGCATATCTCTGAAGCAGAACGCGTGCACGCTTCTGAGAAGGCAAAGCGCTGATTGGGTGCATTGAGACACATGTCTGGTAACCGTTTTTAATTATCTTTCTCAAATCCCCCAAAATCAGCAAGCATTTAATGAAAATTAATCATGCTTTTAAAATGTAATCATGATTTTTCTCTTTCTTAAAAACGTTTATCTTTTCAAAATATTTTGAAACTCTATTTAAACACATTAATCTCTCATTCTCATTCTTTACGTTTTCTCACTAATACTCAAGCATTCTCTGCATATTTCTGTGTTCATCTCTTGCAAAACCCTTTTTCCTCAGTTTCTTCTCAAAACCTTTTAGTGTGAACATGGCAACCTCCAGCAGTGCTTCTGCAGGTCCTCAGATGAAAGCATCATCTGAGCAATATCAAGTGCCATTCAGAACACTCCTCACTCCTGTGAAGAATCTTGAAGTGCTTTCTGAATTAATCATTGATTTTGGAAGCTTGAAGGAGAACGGTTTTGACCTAACTGAAGAAGTTAGGGCACAGAAGTGGGAAAGGTATTTTGACAGGTTGGTTGGACCAACATTCCCTATGCTAGTCAAGGAATTCTGGATTCACGCCAAGGCTTCAACACATCTAGTCACCTCCTTTGTTATGGGGAAGAAGATTGTGATCACTGAGGATCACATTGCAAGGCTAATCGGTTACAGTGGCGGTGGCGTCCGTTGTGTGGACATGGCTGAAAGATGTGCTGATGTGGGTGTGATAGCTACAAGGATTTTCACTCATGGGGTGCCCAGCAGCAAGATCAAAGATCTGAAGGATCATTACAGAGTTTGGGCTAAGATAATTCTGGGGTGCTTCAACCATAGGAAGCCAACCAGTTCACCTGATTACATAAATGTGGATCAGTAGTTTCTGATCTACTTTATTGATCAGAAGGTAAAAATCAATCTGGCTCATTTCCTGTTCAACCACCTCAGAACAAGTGTGAAGGAAACCAGGGAAGAAGAAAGAACCAATAGGGATTGGATACCTTTTGGAAGGTTGATATCAGATATTCTGACAGAGAATAGGCTGATAGAGCATCTGATAGAAGCTCAAGAGCTAAGCACCATTGAACCAACAGTTGGGAAACATCTGAATGCAAAGAACTTGAAGAAAATGAAGCTGATAGAGAATATCCAGAAGGAACCCAGAGCTACTCCTATTGCTGATATCACCAGCAGAAGAGTCCCTCTGAGTGACTTTCCTTTATTTTCTGAGATAGAATCCAAACCAGAGGTGGTTCTCAGATACTTGGATGCGTGCAAGGCAGATGGTACAGATCCAAATCTGATTATCAAAGCTCTGCATCAACCTCAGCAAGAAGTGACTCTGAAGAAGACGAAGAAGAGGAAGGCACCTTCAGAAGGATCATCCCAGCAGACACCCAAGAAAAGAGGTAATTTATCTGCTGCTTCTGTTTTAAATTCTTCTACTATTCCAGCATCTATTCCTTCTCAAACCTCTCATAGAATCTCAATCCCCATCCCTACCATAGATGAAACTGTACCAGAAGATGACCCTTCTGAGGCATTAAAACTCAGAAGACCCAGAACCAAACATCCCAAACCAACAATCTCAACAACATCAGCAATTGACAAAGTGTTGTCTGACATTGATCAACACACTTCTGATCAACCAAACTCTGAACCACAAATTGTCCCTCCTCCACAACCAGAACAACAGCAATCTGCTGAAGAACCAGAACAACAACAACAACCACTCTCATCAATTCCTGAAGAACCCCTTATCCCTGAACAACCAGAAATTCCAACAACTTCTCCTCAACCAGAAATTCCGTCTCCCTCTCCTCAACCAGAAATTAATCCACCATCACCTCAACCAGAGTTTCATCACTCTGAAACTCCTTCTCCTCAACCATATGAACCTCATTCACCTCAACTATCACCTTTGGCAATCCAGCTTCCAGGTGGAACAACAATCACCTTGGCACAATTGCCATCCTCATCAGAATCTACACCACCAAATACTCCCAAAACACCACCCAGTCCAATCATTATTTCTGATTCTGAAACCCCCTCTCCAAAACAAACAGCTGCCAAGAAAACCTCTGAAAACCCCAGCAGGACTTTCATAGACTTAACCAGTCTTGACCGTCTTGCTGATCTGAAACATAAAATAGTCATCCCAAAACCAAAACAACCAGATGTTGGCTCTGGTATTATGAATTTTGAAACAGGTGTGCAGCAATGGATTGCTTCTTTGAAGCAAGTCTGTCCTGGAATGATTGACCCAGCTGCTTCTGATCAGCTCTGGTCACAATTCAAACTTTGGGTACGTGCTGAAGCCCTCAAGTTGCAGGATATCAACTATGAGCAGGCACAACAGAATTTCAGCAAGCTTCTGAATGAAGTTGGAAGTCAGCTTCTGAAAGAAGACGTGCTCCCTCTGGATAGTGAACCTTGGTCTGAGAAACAGCCAGCTTCAAAGGTGCAACCAGAAGAAGACAAGACCATTCAAGCTGAAGAAATCCAAGCAGAAGATGTTGCTGAAAGCTCTCAGAAGCTTCCTGCTTTTGATGCTTCTCAAGCTGCCTTGGACAGGCAGACTCTGGAAGAACTAAAGCTGAATGACATGCGTCTGCAGCAGCGGATGGATGAAAGCGACCAGAAAATGAAAGAAAGAATGGATGTGCAGGATAGCAAGATTGACACTGTTGTCAGCATGGTGCACAAGCAGAATGAGACTGTTGAAAAGATCCAAGCCATGCTGGAGAACCTGTTCACACACTTGCCTCCTCAACCTTAGTCTTTTTTCATTCATGTCTTTTTCATGTTTTCTTTGATTTTCTGATGTACTGTTTGAATATGTTTTGTACTATTTTCATGTTTTGATTCTGAACCATTTCAATATGACAAGTTTTTCTGATCTTAATTGTTTTAGCACATCACTTACACTTTTTGATTGCTGACAAAAAGGGGGAGAACAAGAAATGATATTTTAAACAATAACGGCTAACTAGACAGAAATTCTCAAACATTCTAACTCTATTACTTGAAAATGTCTGTTCTATTTTGCTTAAAGTCTACAGGTACAAGGAAGCTCCTGGACACTCTAAAGACTAAAAGCTATGAAGCTCTGATCTGCTCTGATACTCTGATCCAAAGCAAAGCTCTGACAAGAAAAGATCTGATATGCTGATCTGAAGCTCTGCTCTGATATGCTGATCTAAAGCTTCTGATAGTCAAAGACTCTGATACTCTGATGTTCAAAGAAAGGCAAAAAGATATGATCCTGAAGAACACTTGTAATCAAAGGGAAGTAATAAACTCAGGGGGAGTATCTCTCAACTCTGATATCTTTTTACTCCTTATCCTTTGTACTTCTTACTCTGATGCATATCTCTGATACCTTTTCACGTTATTTTCATTTAAAAATATCTAGTTTTTGTCATCATCAAAAAGGGGGAGATTGTTAGAACAAAGTTTGAATCTACTACCCTATATTTAAGTTTTGATGATAACAAAGTGAAAAGATATACTATTTATAAGATTCATGTATGAACTATCTGCTGCCTAAAATTACTATGTTCTGATTTGCAGATACTCTGATTGATATAAGCTAGATCACATCTAATCAGCATCAGAATTTGGTTCTTGACACCAGCATCAGAAGTTGCCATATCAGAATGTCAGAATCAGATGATCAACTCACGTATATGCTGAAGCCTGATGAACAAGACTGCACTCAACACTCTGATAAAGAAACACAACAGTTCATCAGCAGCTAAGCAGAGTCAGAATGAGCCAAGCCAGAACTTGCATTAAGTAAGCAACGGTACTATGCATTGAAAGCAAATTAATACCAACGGCCTCATTCCAGACAAGATCTGCTCGATGAGGAAAGTTTGTTAATAGCATTGAATCAAGAATATTGCATCCAACGTTCAACATCTCAGTGCTATATAAACAAGACTTTGAAGATTGAAATGGCTAATGCTCTCCAAATCTCTACACGCATAAAAGCTTATCAAAATCTTCTTTCTCTCAGTTTTTGCTAAACACTACACATTCTGATATTCTATCATTGTTTAGCAATCTAGTTTCTAAGCTTTAATTTGTGTATACATCACAGTTGTGATACAGTTTTGTAGAAAACATTCACACACTTAGTTTTATCTCTTTGTAAGAAAGTGTTTCCTTGACAAACCGGGTTGTGGTTTGGATCAAGAAGGCTTTAGCAGTTGTTAAAGCAGTCTGTAATATTCAGTTGAATATATTGGATTAAGACCTCGTTGGAGAGAGGCGAAATCACCTTGACGGGTGGACTGGAGTAGTTTGAGATCAAATGAACCAGGATAAAAATATCTTGTTCATTGCATTAGATTTCAGTTTTACAATTCAACCCCCCCTTCTTGTGTTTTTCACTACTTCAGAAACAATTATCCAAGAAGACAAATAAAAAAGGAGCATCTACATCAAATTCCTCATCAAATCCAACAAACAAAACAATGGCCAAAGTTGTCAGTGGTTCGTGCCCAAGAAATCTGAGGCGACTGGCTCGTCTCAATAATAATCCAACTGCAAGACGAGCTAAAAGGAAAATAGGTTTGCTATAGATTCTTTACGCTAACCCTTTTTCAGGTTTGAATCACGAGGATCCATGTATCCATCTCACAAAATTTTATGAGCTGGTTGGTACGTTAGGTGACCCGAAGACGAAGAAGAGGTTGTCTTCATCATATTGTTCTTTCATTCCTTGATCGGAAAAGCAAAGGATTGGTACCTTGACCAACCTAATGAAATCATGACAAATTGGAATGTATTGGGTGTTAGTTTTCTTAACAGGTTCTTTCCGCACAATCGGTTCATGAATGAAAAAACAAAAATAGTCGCATTCATGCAAAGTGCAACGAAAATCTTTGTGAAGCTTGGGAATGATATAAATCTATGTTGCACAAATGTCCGAATCATGGATTTGATAATCTCACACAGATTCATGTTTTCAATAATGGACTGTATCCCCAACCAAAGATCTAACTTGACGCAACAGTCGGTGGTTCATTGTTATCTAAAAGTGCAGAGGTAGCAGTGTCTATTATCAACCGTATGGCTCTAAGTGATCACCAAGTCCAGTACAACAGAGGTACAATGCAAAAGAAATATGGTATTCTTGAGTTGGATACAAATGACGCGATATTTGTGTAAAACAAACTTCTTACTCAAACGGTGGAAGAATTAGCAAAGCAACTTTCAAATCTTCCACAACAGCTCAAATAAATGCACGAAACACCTAAACCGCAACAAGTAGCATCGTGTGAGCTATGTATAGGAGACCATCCAACTGGATTTTTTCCTCCGATCAATGAAGAAGTCAATTATATGGGAAATCAGTAGCAACAAAGGCAACTACTATATCAAAGTAATAAAGGTTACTCATATAAAATCAACACAAGCCATGGCCAAAACGGACAGAATCAATACCAAAGTTACACTAAGCCAGATAAGCTTCAAAGATAGAGGAAACCTTGAATAAATTTATGCAGCTGTCCATGGAAAATCAGAAAAACACTTATGCTTGAATCAAGAATTCGGAAACACAAGTTAGGCAAATTGCAAAACAATTGAGTGAGCAACAAATGGGAACTTTCACCGCCACCACTCAAACCAATCCAAAAGAAACTTCGAATAAGTAACCTATTCCAAATTTAGGGAGAACGGCAAAGGAAAAGAGTTGAAAATGAGAAAAAGGAAGAAAACACCAAAGTTGATCTTGGAAGCGTTATATTACCAGTCATCATTGAAAATATCAAGTTTGAAAAAGCTTTGGTGGATCTTGGATCAAGCACCAACCATCTCCAATTATCCATTCTCAAAAATATTGGTAAGCTTGATTTGAAGTCAACAACAATGAAATTTCAACTTGCTGACAAATTCATAGCACAACCAGTTGGCATAGTAAAGGATGTAATGGTGAAGCTTGAAACTTTTCTGTTTCCAACTGATTTTGTGGTGATGAATATTGATGAAGATGACATCATACCTCTGATCATAGGTCGTCCATTCATAAAAGCAGCCCGAATAATGATCGATGTCGATGAAGGAATGATGAAAGTAAGGTGAAAAAATGAGGAAGTAAACTTCAAATTGTTTCAAGCCTTGTAGCACAAAGAGGAAGACTATTCCAAAGATAAAGCTCCTGATGAAATAGGCCTGGTATTGAAATGAATGAATGACAAAGAAAGACTAAAGAATGGTGGCAAGGAAACTTTGAAGAGTTCATATAAACCACCTTGATTTTTCGCAAAAACAGACGTCGAGCTAATGTCGTTAAATAAGCACTTGTTGGGAGGTAACCCAACCCTTTACATATTTATTTCCTTGCATAATCAGTTTTGAATAGGAAGAAAAATAGCATGAATAAGCCAAAAATAAAATTCTACATAACATGAATCAAAAAAGGTGCAATGGTATGGATCTAGTTTTGAAAGAATTGCACAAACCAAGCTATGTGTTTATTGCTTTCTTAGGGTTTAGCATGAATATGACATGAGTAATTTGCATAAAATCAACATATTCATTCTAAGCAATAACATGTTTTTATTATAAATCACTTAGTTCCAAAACCAAAAAAGGTGAGGCATCCTTCCATGGTTCACCATATGCTTAGGAGACTGATAAGTTCTTGTTTTAACTCGTTTAATTCATGTTTAATCTTGCACTTATGCTGATTAATATAAAGACATATAAGGGATCACGGAATTTCTTTGAATTTGAGCATAACTAGTAAACCAAAATGTAGCCTCATTAGTCTTTGTTAGTAAGTGATCATTTGCAACCACTTTTTGAGCCATATGACATGAATAAATCAGCTATGAATTGAATAATGCATTAAGTAAGTCAATTAGTGAATATTATTCCATATCTTTGAAAAATCATAAAAGTTAATAATTGATAAGATTATATTTTCTTGTATTGAACTTTGAAACCATTGAGATCTTGAGAAATATTTTGAAGAGCATTCAAAGAAAGGTGAAATTTTTGTTCAACTTGGGGAGGAAACGAAAGAGGTTTAGTTCAAAAGAAAAAAAAAAGGAAGGGGTAAGAATCAAAAATGAAATAAAAAGAAAAGTGTGAAAGGAAAAGAAAAAAGAATAACAAAGATGAATGTGTTCAAAAAGAAAAAATAACAAGGAAAGGTTTTGATAAGTAATTTAATTCAAATAAATCAAAGTTTATGAATGCACTTCAAAGAAAAACTAAACAAACACTTTGTTTCTATTAGTCATAGGAAATGACACTTCTTTGGTACCTTGGCCATATTATAACCATAAACCTTAGTGATCTTTGTCTTTACATGTCAACATGCTTTGTTTAGATAAATGCGTGAATTAATCAAGATATTAGCAATTTTATCATATGAGAGATTAAAATACCTCATCATTTTTCAATTGCGTAAAAATTTGATAGGTGTGATTCATCAAAATACATGTCTATTAATTTGGATTGCTTGACATGAATTTTATGTGGAGGACTATTTTTATAAGTATGTCTAAATTCTAGAAGATTTATAAACATGGTATACTTGGATGTTGAAATTAAACATTAAACCATGCACTTGATTACTTCTTTGAAAAAATTGGTTGATTATGTGAAAGGTGGTATAGAAACTCTTTCTTTTGATTTACTTTGATTGAGGACAAACAAAGATTCAAGTTGGGGAGAATTTGATAACTGTTTAATTCATGGAAATTTTCACATCATTACATAGTATTTATCTTACTTAATTGCCAATATTATAACATAAAAAACCTCAACTATTGAATAAAAGTTTTATTGTGCAATTTTACTTGGTTTGGTTTGTTTTGTGCAGGATTTGGTCCCTAAAGCAAAAACCAGCTATCAGACACTTCACTAAGCGAGTTGTAGATAGAAGACCAATTCTCTTAGCAAGGAATAGTTTGCATAGAGAACACAAGACATAAGCAAATCAAAAAGTTTATCCAACAACGAGGAGAAGCGAGGCAGTTCTCCTAGCGAATCAGGCCTTCGCTTAGCAACACAGGGCAATCAAACAGACTTCAGGATGAAGAAAGCAACTTCGCTAAGCAACTATCACTTCACTTAACGAAACAGGGCAGTCAAGGGAAGATATTTTGAAGACTTCAGGCTAAAGAAATCAACTTCTTTAAGCGAGCCTCACCTTGCTTAGCGAACTATGGCAGTTTATGGAAGATATTTGAAAAAGCTTAAGGACAAAGAAATCAACTTCGCTGAGCGAGCCAAACTTCTCTAAGTGAACTTTGGCGATCTCAAGTTGGCAAGTTGATTTTAAATCTTAGTTTAGAAGCAAGGACTTCGCTTAGAAAAGTATCGTTCTCTTAGCAAACTCAAGAGGCCAGAACAGCTATAAAAAGGATTATAACTTAGTGCAGTAGTAAATTCCACTTTTTATCTTGTAATATAGTATATAGTTGTAATAGCAGTAGGAATATAGGAGGTTTTAGGTAGAATGGCTGGATTTACATCAAGAGTCGGGAAATCGTCATTGATATTGGTTTAACTCAATTCTTCCAATTGTGCTTCAAGCTTCTATGAGTAGCTAAATCCCCCTCTTATTGGGATTGGTCGTAGTTCGCAGAAACAATATGTATTTACTTTGATCATGGTGTTATATGAAATATATGGTTGGATCATTATCATTGTTATCTTTATTTTACCGTTTATTTCATGGACAGAGTTGATATTGACAAATACAACTCTAATCTTGATCTAAGATAACAACTATTAAAATCTAAATGCTAGATATAGATTTAGGTTTAATATTTACTAAAGTATTGAATCGTAACGATATTGTATTGTTTAATAGGATGAGAGATCATCGATTAAACCATAAGGTAGATTTATCTCTAACTTCAGTTAGATTTTCTAGTCTTTCCTTAGAGACCTTATACCCTTTAACTATCTGAGCCAAGTAATTGGCCTATTGATTCTCAATCTGAGGCACATGTTCAATGTCGACTAGGTCGAATCGTTTTAGCAGTGAATTCTCTTTGATGAAATATTGTACTAGATTTTCTTTAATGCACTTGTATTCTTTAGAAAATTGATTTACTACCAATTCAGAATCGCCTCTGATCTTTACTTTAGTTTCCCCCAGGTTTAACGAATTCATAAGATCTATTATCAAATTTTCATACTTAGCTATGTTGTTAGAGTAACAACCATTAATTTTAAATCTATACTTAGTTGGAATTCCTGGGAGGGAAATGATCAAAATTCTGACGCCCATTCATTTAGTATGGCTAGAACCATCGAAGTATAATTTCCATGTTGGAAATTCAATATAGTTTTGAGACATTTCAGTCACTACATGATCCACTGTGAAATCATTGACAATATGGCCTTTCATGGCCATTAAAGGCGTGTATGTCATGGAATACTTAATCAAGGAAAAGGCCCACTTTCCAATTTTACTCTGTAGAATGTACTTTGACAACATATGTTTGATAACATCGAAATGCGAATGTACAAACACATCTATATATTTCATATAATACTTGAGTTTAGTACAAGAGAAGTAAAGAGACGTGAACAACTTTTCTATCATACTATACCTAGTTTCTGCATCATTCAATACTCTACTTAGTTAATATATTGCTCTTTCGATGCCATCATCATCTTCTTGGGCTAACATGTTCCTTATCATTTAGTCAGATGCAGCAATGTATAATTTCATAACTTCGTTTCTCATGGGAGCCATTAATATATGAGGCTTCAACAGGTACATCTTGATGTCACCTAAAGCCCGATGATGCTCTGGTTCCCATCTAACCCCCCCTCTTTCTTCAAGTGAAAAAATGGTGAGAAAAACTTTGTCTTGACGCTTATATTCAATATGAATTTCCTTAGAAAGTTTATCTTCCCAAGTAAATATTGGATTTGTTTTTTGTTGGCTGGTGGCTATATGTTAAGTATGGCCTTTGTCTTGTTCAAATTTATCTTTATGCCTTTCTTATCGATCATGAAACCCAGAAAATCACCCGCATGGACACAAAAAGCACACTTTAATGGATTCATATTAAGTCCATGTTTCCTCATCCTTTTGAAGGATTGTCGAAGGTGGTCTAAATAGCCATTTTCTGAAGAGGATTTAACACTTATGTCATCGATATTAACATGCATAAATGTTTCAATAAAATCGTGAAACATAGAGTTCATTACCCTCTGATAAGTTGCACCAGCATTTTTAAGACTAAAAGGCATCACCCCCAATTCGTATGTGCCTAAAGCCCTCGGGCATCAAAACTCCATTTTTGATATGTCTTCTTCTATAATAAAAAATTTGATTATATCCATAATAACAATCTAGAATACTAAGATACTCAAAACAAATTGATGAATCAACCATCATTTCTGCTACAGGAATTGGGTATTCATCTTTTGAAGTGGCAATGTTTAAATATCTAAATTCTGTGCAGACTCTGAGAGTTCCATTCTTTTTAATAACTGGTACTATATTAGCTAGCCACTTGACGAGCCTGGTCAGTCGAATGAATTTGTTTCTAAGAAATCTCTCTCGATCACCGCCTTGATTTTCGATATGACCTCTAGCGCGAACCTTCTTGGGGTTTGATTCACTTGGATTTTATCAGGCCTCATAGGTAGCTTTAATTGCACCAAATCCCGACTGAGTCCAAGCATTTCGTCGTAGTCCCAAGAAAATCTATCTTTAAATTTTCTCAACACCTTGATTACTTATTCTTTTAGGCTTTAGGCTAGTTTGACACTTATGTAGATTGGCCTCTTTGTCGTCTCATCTCCTAAATCTACCTCTTCTAGTGGATCTTGCGCTTCCATATCTTTGGTCGAGGTTGTTGGGTCCTTTTCGAACCCTAAAGTCTCATTATCGTATATATAATCGAGCCTCCGACTTTTTATGAAGCTATTTCTTTGCCATCTTGGCCAAACTGATTTTTATGAACAACTTCATACCCTAAGGCTTTGACAACCAAAATGTCTTGAGAATCAACCTCTAAATCCATTATTATCCTATTTTCAGCCACATAGGCCACAATCTCAGCTAGAGAGCTCGACTCAGGCATCATTACCTTTCGATTCAGACCATCTGTTGTAACCTTCGACGGTCTCATACTCCCAAATAAAACTATGCAAAGGATGCAGGTTTACAGAGTATTATACATCATTCCCCTCAAAGTTGAAAACTTCTCCTTTGGGTCTTCATGGTGGTATTTTTGCCAATTTCCGGTCAAAATTATTGCTATCGATATGGTTAACATTTGCACGAAATAAACTTTGATTAACCTCAATATGCTCGATGATCCCGTCAGGCTTCTAAGTATTTATCCTCTAGTACATGGTAAAGGTACACAACCTAATCCAAGCATCCACTATCGAACCAACAAAAAAATGTAGTTTTCTTTTGTTGGAACTACTAGAAATAATTTTTGTCTTGTGGTGGTTCCTACAACCATGTCTACTTGAATAACCCCTAATGGTTTGTTCCTCTTTCCTTCGTAATTTGACATAACCATGTTGTTTGAACTTAAATCCGTGTCATATTTTCCAATTTTCCTGAGAAGGGAAGGTGGCATGACATTGACGCAGGATCATGTTTCTCCGTGAAACAATCACTAGCCTCTTATTGAAGGTTACTTGCAGGATCAACTATAATAATCCTAGACTTAGTGTTTTAAGTGTTTTTAGGTTAAAACTGGTTGATATTGAATAAAAGGGAAAAGGTGAGACAATTACAAAGTTAATAAATTAAAGACAATACTTGTAATATAATTTGAAAAAAACTGGAAATTGTTATGAATTTAAATGTGGAAGCATTCATACATTGTTAGGCCTGAAACTCGTTTCCCTCTTAGAAGCAGGTACTTTGAGTGTAATGCTCTAAATGTGAAGAAATGCGACCTTTGACACAAATAAAAACATTTTCTTAAATATAAATACTAAGTATGTAACCGTCGACGGTTACTAGCCCACATTGGGACTTTATGGAAAAACTGCCCTAAACTGCTTTGAACATCCCCAAGTTCTTACTGGCTTGCATGTTGATAATCGTTTTCCCCACCATAAATCCTTGCTCGTCGACCCCAACGCATGTCGATGATGTCCTTCCCATCCCATTTCTTTTGTCGACTAGCTCTTCTGGTCGATACCCTTCAAGGTCGACACCTCTTATTGTTTTTCTCGAACTCATCCCTTTTTATCCAAAGAAACCTTACATCTTAAGGCTTATTTCCCTAGTCAAAAATTTCTTGTCAACAAATTTCCCCCCAAAACTTCGTGTTCGACGGAGCCCTGTCGATGGGAGAACTCTGGCGTTCTCTCTTCCAAATTTTCAACTGCGTGCCTCTTTGGGATGACGTCATGCGTACTCATGGTTACTTTCTGTGCAACAGTTTCCCATGTTACTTTAATTACTTTTCATGATTACTCCTAGGTTTTAGGGCGTGGGTATTTAAGCAAACTCCACTAACTTTTCCACTTCCTGGGATTGTTATCGTTGGATCATTGCCACTTGTCAATGATCGACGATTCTAATTTTCTTTAAGTAACCTCTTTGGGCTAACATTACTTCTTTCCTTCATTTGTCTTCTCTTTTTCTTCTTGCTCATAAAAACCCCTTTGTTTTCCGCACTTTCTTTCAATCTAATCAACTAGACACTACAATGGTAGCTTCTGGTTCTTCTCCCGTTTCTACTGGTACCAGCACAATGGCTTTTTCTCTTACAAACAACGCCACTCTTCTAGTTATTCCACAACTAACATCCACTGATTCTTGCACCACCGAAACCTGGAAAAACAAATTCTCATTCCATTCGCTATTTCTGGGGAACTCCATGCTTTTTATGGGTCGTATCCGAAACCAAAAAATGATCCCAAAAAAGTTCAGGAGTTCTTTCCCTATTATACTCCTGTGAAACCCCTCACGTTTGCTCAAGATTTAACGCTTGATGTAAATTTTGTGGATTCTTCTACCAGGCCATTTCGTTCTACTCCTACTCCTGGAAATTCGGCCTATTTGGTCTGGCTTGGCATATTCCAAGCTAAGAAAAAGTCTTTCTGGGAAGCATCCGGCATTTTCGATGCAATCCAGCTATCGAGAAATGCTCATAAAATTAATCCTTGTATGATTAAAGCGTAATTATTATTTTGGGAAGGTTCATCCAACATCTTTCAACTCCCTTGTGGGATGTTAACACCCACCCTCTGTGACGTAGCAGCCATTACTGACTTGTCTCCCTTGGGCAAAGTTTTTTATCCTAATTTGTCAATAGAGCTCAAATTCTGCTTCGATAGAGCCAACCTTACAAATTATATTAAAGACCATCATGATACTCAAAGTGTAGATGTTTTTTATGAAGAATACATTGCTTTCCTCACTTTTTGGCTTTCCTACTATTTATTTTGCCCTGGGTCTCTGCAAGTGGCGAAAGGTTTTGTCCCTCTGGCCACTCAACTACACGAGGGTCGACAAATTTCTTTGGGCAAGCTCATGCTGGCCTATCTTTATCATACCCTTGGTGTTGCTTCTTCTAGGCTCAAAAATCTTCTAGTAATCCTAAGAGACCATCTCTCTCGGGGCCATCTTGGCTTTTTCAACACTTGTTGAATGCTTCCTTTGAGCATCGACTGACTTCTCCCGTATCAGAAGTTGTTGAACGCTCTTTGACGACCAGATTTATTGAGGGGTTGAGGCTATCACTGCCCAGTCCTCAAGAGGATTCGACTAGGTATGTATTTATGATGTATACTAATTTATTCATACAGACCTCTTCTTTTGTCGAGGCTATGGCCCCATTCGTGAGAAAAATCATTGGCCTTACTTGGTTTAGGGATCCCTTTCCTGGAGTTAGCCCTAAATGGGCTGCTAAATTAAACACTGTGTGGAGAGCATTTTTTACTCCTACATTTTTGTCCTCTCGAATTAACATTGGATCAAAAGGCTATGGGTTTGTGACATACCAGCCTAACCTGGTTACTTGACAATTTGTCCTTAGCCAAATGACGTTGAAATCTCTGATCTCCCATCAACTTGATATCATTTGGTTTGGAAAAAAATTGGATGACAAAGAATACATCGAATGTTTCCATTATGTTAGAAACTCTCCACACTCTGAATTGCCTGCGTTCAAGTTTAAATCTTCCTTTTTCCATATCAAAGAGTTCGACTACTGGTGGTCTCAGTACTAGATGCAATAATTTTCTGCTACTGCCTTCTTGCAAAAATTAACGGAAGCTTTCGAGACTTGGGAAACCAGTTAACCTTCTATTGACCTTATTTCAGAGGGTCCACCTGCTGACCAACGATAAAATCCTGATGTTGAAGCTCAAACTACTAAGGTACTTTCGTTTTCCATCCTTAAGGTGAAAACGTTCTTTGACCGCAAAAAAAGCTAATGTTTTGACTACCCAAGTACATACATGCATTCTTATTCAATATGTTATTTTCATCCTATTGTAGATTAGCTCCTGAAATCTTCCATGCTCCGCTAGGTTTCTGAAAGGAAGCCACAACCTTCTATTGGTCCAGGCGGCTCCGACAATGGTGACTGTTCCCACATTTTTTCTTCATTCAAAGCTTTGACTCCCACGAAGCCCAAAGGGCCCAAGAAACTCAAGAGAATTGTCCTTGAAGCCAACACCTCAAAAACTAAAATTGTTGGTGTTGACGTTTCGCCTTCTCCTACTCCTGATCAAGAAGAAACTTCACCTCCTCAACAATTCCAATTCAGGAAGAACAAAATGTCCAACCCACTAAAGAGGTGTTTATTTCTTAAACCACTTCCTTTTACGAAAATAAAATCTTCTTTTAAATATTGTACTATTTTCAGGCACAAGTTCATGAGGAAGTGGTTGGAACTACTCCATCCATTGACACTACTTCAGCCATAGATGCTGACCCCTTGGAAACTGGGAATTATCCCTCGATCAACATCACCTCCCACTCGACCCCGCCTTATGGTCTTACTCATTGTTCGACTGCACACACTAGTAAAGAAAACACTGAAGCGAATCGAGAGCCAACTACAGATAATGCTCATCCTTAGGAAAACCCTAACCACCAAGCTCCTTTTGGCGATAATTTGGTACACTCTATTGCTGTCAATCCCCAGTTTCACAACATCCTGCAAGACACTAGCTCAAACAGTTCTTTAAGCTAAGCAAAAATTATAGCAATGAAACAAAAGCATCTGGTGAGACTTTGCGGAGACTTCAAAAGCTCTAACAAGAACATGTCGTCCCTATTTCTACAACTTCCTCTGTTGCAGGTGTTGACTAATGTGACTCTCGAATTGCAGCAGTTAAAAGCATACATGCTCAATGGTGATTTCCTCTCTGTCGATATCGAGGAGAGTGTTTTGGTGGCTAATGTTTTCAAATTATTCGATGAGATCTCTTAGCATACCAACATTGAGGCTTGGGTTTTATACTTTATCAACCTCGAGGCATTCTTTCTCCAAGCTATCAATGATCTCTCTTTGAGCAAACAAATTGACAACCAACTCTAAGCTAGCAATACCGATATGGAAGCTGAGTGGAATCTTAATAAAGCTTGTGAAGATAAATTGACTACCTTCAAGTGTAAAATCCAAGCGCGTCTCGACAAACGCTTCGCCTTTGATCAGCAGATTTCTTCCTACAAAACCCAAATATCTGATCTCCAAAAGAAAATAAGTGACTTTGAAATCAAGAAGGCCCTGTTGGATTCGGCTGAAGCGCTCCCCAGCCAAAGCGAAATCGATGAATAAATTGAGAAAGGCATTGCGCATGGCAAAAAGGCTTTAAATATTAAAGGCAGAATTAGCAAGCTGATGACGAAGAAAACACACCTCGACAATAAGACTGTTTTTGAAAAGGCCCGCTTTGAGGACTTTAAGTCTTGTTTTCCTGCTTAAAAATCTTTATGGGCTCACTTTATATTTTTTTCAGATTAACTCCCCTTCTCTTGAATTTGTAACCCCTTTGGGGAACTAATGGTTACCATTTTGACATTTCCTTCCATTTTTGCTACTAGTAATTTAGCGTTACACTTATTATTATTCCCCGTTAGTATGATCGACTAAATGTTTTATGGTTAGCTTTTTCCAATTTGCACCTAACAAGATAGGCAATGGCAAAATACTTTCAAGAGTTTTCAAAAAATTTGAATTAATTCAAATTTCAGCCTTGTTATTAGAAAACTTCAAAATTTTCAAAATCTGGATTTATGAATTTGATCCCTTTGCATGCATATGCCCTCTGCCCCCCCCCCCCCCCCCCCCCCCTTCAGTTTTTGGGGTTAAACATTTTGGCGAAGCCACTAACACTAAGATAAACCACAAAATTAACTGGTTTAAAATACAAATCTTTGGTGAAACCACCAACATTAAGATAAACCAAAAACATTAATTGGTTTCAAATACATATCTTTTAGGCTTAATACACGAGAAATACAAATCTAGGCATACTATATCAAGTTACACCTAGTTTATACACCTATTAATAAGTTGCTTTTAAGCCCCAAAGGCTTGTATCTTTCTATGGCTTTCTTAACCTGTTGTTTAGGCTAAACTGACCTATTTATCGATATTCCTTTGACTGCCTATATTTCACTCCCAAGGCCGAATATATATAATATGTTCAGCCATAAGCCAAATTTAGAGTTAAACTTATCATTCACTTGTCATGATTGTCGACCAAAGGCCACCCTGTGGGTGGAATCAATTCCCTAGTCCATGCTGCCTCTTAAGAATCCCACATAAAACCATGATCAGGATCCAAACTCAGAAAATGATTTGAGTTTTCATTAGGAGTGCAACTTTCATTATCACAAGGCGATACATTCGCCAAATGTTGTTCGAGAGACTTCTTTCGACCTTTAACTTCATCGAATTTATAGTAGCTCATACCAACTTCTATATTTTCCAGTATGCCATCTTTCTACCAAATGGAAATCCTTTGATGTAAAGTTGACGGGATTGCACCTATCCCATGGATCTACTCACGGCCAAGTAATAAATTGAAGTTTGCTTTAGAATTTATGACCATAAACAAAATCGACCTGGTTGTTGTTCCAACAGCCAATTTGACATGAATGACACCTAGTGTACTACTAGTTTTTCCTTCATAGTTTGATAAAACCATGTTGTAAGGTGGAAGATCTGACCCACACTTCCCTATTTTCTTAAACAGAGCATGTGGCATTAAGTTTACAGCTACCCCACTATCGACAATAACTTTGTTCACCAGCTTGCCATCTATATTTTCCCTTGTGAATAAAGGTTTAAGATTCTACAACATCATTGGGCTTGGTTTCTCAAACACTGCCTTCTATTCTTCGACCACGCTACTCTTTATCACATAGTAGAATAGAGGCTTTTTATCATCCACTTCGTCAGAGGTAAAATCTTCTTCATTTTCTGATACCTCTAACACTCTGTCATATACTGCAAGCAGAATCGACACAATTCCATAATTAATGATAAAGTCTTCACCACAATATTCATCCACCATATCATCTTCTAGAGAAGGTTCATAATCAGGTTCTTCCTCTTCTTCACCTTCAAACTTAGGAGTATACTCAAGTGTAGGAGTATATCCAACACTTTGTGTCGCTACCAGCTCTTTGTCACCTAAAGGAGCTACCCTCATAGTCAACCTTTGGTTAGCAGTAATCTTCTCCTTTTCAGTTAATCTTGACCTCAGATAGGATCCTTTCTAAACTGGGGCTTCACCATGCTTTGCAACCTCTGTTGGTTATATGCTTTCGACACGCCTAGAATTCTCGACCGGTTTCAGCTAGAAAGTTGAAGCCTCCTTTGCAGCCTTTTTGTTCCTCTGATAATGCCTCCATTGCATCCTTGTCATTGGATTTTTCCCCATATAATTAGGAGAAACTTGATAACCCTTCGACTCAGCTTTCTTTTCTTGAGCCTCAGCTTCATGCACAATTACCTTACACTTTGGCATTTTCCCCCCCTTTTGGCTCACCAGTTCCATCCATTTCTCTTGTGGGATGTCCAACGGAGGGAAAAAGGTTTTCAGACGAGGTTTTTGGAACAATATTATGTATTCCTCATTGCATCAAGGTATTCCTTCCTTGCTGAAAACAAATCTTGGAACTGGAGGCTTCTCTTGCTCAAGAGCCTTTTTTTACAGCCTCATATTTCTCAACTGCTTCTTCATTATACACAGCGTTGAATCTTGGGCACAAGTTTGCCTTCGACCCTTTCACTTTGCATTTCTCTTGAAATTCAGACAAGCTCTCTCCAGGTTGAGGGAACACTGCTTGTAATCCCTCTTCCATCTTACGGATGAAACTATCATTAATTCCAACCATCATAACTTATAGGTCACCAATCATTATGACTTCTCTGTCGAGGCCCTCAGTAGCTTCAACCATCATGCAATCTAGAGGATATGAATATAAACCCTCCTTCACTTGTAAAAGATCAGTGTCAACTTGCATCTTTGGCTTTTCTCCAAATTGAAGCATGCCATCTTTCAAAGCTTTCTGCGCCAAATCACTGAAAAGAACACATTAAGAAGTTTTATGACCAAGAAAATTATGAAATTTGCAGAATCCCCTTTTCTTCTTTTGTTCAAGTGGGGAATTCTTCAGGCCCTGAGGGACCACAATTTGACCATCAGCTACTCATAAATCAAATATTTCATCACATTTGGTTATGTCAAAATTATAGGTCTTGGTGATGGCTTTGCCATTCCTTTCAGTTTCAATGGGGTTTTTCCCGTTTGAAGGTTTTAAAAGGTTACACGCATAAGGAGGTCTAGGATGGAGTTTAGATACATTAACCTCTATTTCTTCCCCAACTCATTTTTATCAAAAGGATATTGTTGTACCCAAAAATTTTCCCTCCCATTTTTACTCAAAGCATGCTCCTAAAGATCCTCAATTGCTCAAGGATGACCAAGAATTGACCAGACAAATTGTCCTCCTAAACAATGAACCTCTAACTAGGGTTTCACTTCTCATCAAGATGTGTGAGCTCCATAGGTCTCAAATGTTTTCCATTGTTCTAATATGCCTTCAAGATTTTGCATGATAAGTTTCATGCCTTGAACTACAAGTTTGCTCAGTCAATTGCTCAAATGCATGAAAATCAACTATATTAGGTCAAAAGTCAACTGCGGCCCATGTATAGTCAAACTTCAAGATTTTTGGTCAACATCAATATTTTGAAGTGATATCCATCATTTTATCAAGGGTTGATCATGATTCCTCAAGAAATTCTCTTAATTCATCAAATGTCAAGAGTTGCTAAATTAGGATTTCTATAGGAAAAGTCAACCAAACTTTGACCAGGCATAACTTTCTCATACTTCATCCATTTTCTCCTAACCAAATCTCATTTTTAATAGAATCCAATTCCCTATATCTTATCTTCATCCCTCAAGTCCAAGAAATGCACCATTTGAAAGATACAAGCTTATATATTACAGGTGATTTTCAGAAAGTCAACAAAAGGCACTTTTTGTTAAGACCATTTACATTAAGATAAAATCTTCAAATCAAAAATTGATCAAAATAGGGATTGAAGTAGACATCTCGGGATTTCCAAAAAGTCAAAGATCATCATCATGAGATAAATATTGAGCAAGTTATGGCTTTCCCGAGTTGGGAAAATTTGGGAATTTTCAAGAAATGTGCATTGAGCAAGTTTAAACTTTTAAGGCAATGGCTCAATTTCTTGGACTTCAAACATCTTCCTATGATCATAGAGGACACCTAAAACCATTTTTGCCTATTCTTGATTTTATTTTCATTTTATATTATTTTTCATTTAATTAAAGTCAAATAAATAAATAAAAAATATGCAATTTATATGGGCCATTACTATTTGGGTTTGGTTTAATGCACGAGGAGGCCCCAAATTTCGTGTACAACAAGGCCAACATGTCTACATTCTTGAAAATTTGAAAATGGACAGAATCCCATGTTTTTAGCCAAGGTTACAAAATGATATTCACGGCCTTGAAACATATGCTTAATGGCTATTATTTCCCTTGCTTTCTTGCCTCCTCACTACCTCTCTATATAAACAAGCCATTAGCAAGCTCCAGCAACAAACACACGGCCTGGAAAACTCTGTAAAATTTGCAAATTTGTCAAAGTTGTAAAAATTCAAAAACGCAATTCCAGTCTCCCTCAGCCCAAACAAAGGATCCCATTACATCCCTGGAGGTTCCCAAAAGTTTTTCCAACCGTTATCAGGCTTTAAAACATCACAAAACACATCAACCAACTCTCACAGTTTGTACTTCTTTGCAATTTAATTTTTCTTTATTTATGTAACATAAATACGTTTTAACCATGCATTACTGATTATCTGAGTGTTTGCAAGCTACCTGTATAGTTGGATTGGGTTTTTGATGCAGGAATCGAGCGTTGCCATTTCTAGGGTTTGAACCTTAGAATTAGGGTTTTCTTTTTTGGCCAAAATTAGCCCAAACCAGAGGCACTATTATGCTCAGGAGGTTGAACACAATCGACCCATGGCCTCAAAGTTCATTTTTGTTGCGTATTGTGAATTTTATAGTTTACATGTGCTATAGCGACATAACAAAATTGTCACTATAGGTCTTATGTCTAAGACGACGGAGGGAGGAAGAAGATGATGCGTTGGCAGCCCTCCATTGGCTTATTCAAATCTAGCGCGCGTTTTTTTTATTTTTTGAATATTGTTGAACTGGTTTTATATATAATATTATTATGTTATATGGATTAACGAGTGGACAGTTGGCTCAGTTGGAAAAGCGCGCTTGTGTGAAGGGAGAGGACCTGGGTTCGAATCCCAGGTCCAACAGTTTTACTTTTCTCACATATTTTCTGCAGATCCAATAATACAAGTCCAAATGCGCGCGTCATGAGGCTTCAATCCAAGCCATCAGATTACCATCTGATCCAAACCAATGCCTCTGATCTGCAGGTTCATCATGCGCCTTCAGAGTCTATCCTCATTGAATCCAAGGGAAGACAGTTGGACTCCTTTTCATTGGGCCTAGCGGAATTACAATTCATACATCCCCCCTACTTGGTGAATAACCCCAAGCCCATTTGTTTTTTTAATATTTTCTTTTTGTTTTTAATTTTTCTTTCATTTATTTAATTAACCATAAAAATCAGAAGAAAAAAAGTCATAAAAGTATTAGGTTAATAGATTTTTTAATTAAATTATTTTTGTAAATAAATTAAATATTTATTTTAACCATTTTCTTTAAGTTTAAAATTACTTAGACTTAGGATTTAATTCTTTTTTAATAATTTTCTTTTTCATAATAAATTATAATAAACTCTTAGATATTTTCTTAATTAAATTTTATTTTTCTAAGCAATTTTAGGACATATTAATTTAATTATTTTCTTAAATAAATAAAAACCAATAACAAAAAGATTTTCTTTTATGTTTTTAGACGTATTTCTAATTTTTCGCGCATTTATTTCCTTTCTTATTTTTTTATATATATTATTGTAATTGTTGTCTGGGATGTAATAGATGATAAGTAGGACCTTTTTATTGCTTTATTTTCTTTTCCCCATTTGGTTTGGAATATAAATATCCCTCTCCCCGAAGCCATGTAATAGTGTAGGTTTATCTTTTCCGCACTTTATTTTCTGTACCATATTTCTGCTAGTAATTAGGATTGCATGGCAAGACTGAAAACAAAAAACATTAGCAAACCTAAATACGCAAGATAAATCTTTGAACTAAACACAATTGCACATGCGTACCTCTAGGGTATCCCACTTCGGTTTCCTTCGGAAAACGGTCACAATTCTTGAAATGTGAGAAGTTTTAGTGTTTGTCCTCTAGTTTGAAAGATCACAAGTCCCTCAATGACCCTTTCGACGTTGCCTCGGTTAAAAGTGATCTTAGAAACTTTAGGACAGTTACTAAAATTTCCTACCAAGTTGCCTTCGTGACTGTATATGTCCCTTCGATGTCCCTCAAACATCCAATGATAGGGCTACCTACTCACTAATAGTAGGATAGTGTTGTCTAAAGGATAGGAGGAAAAGAATGACCCTTTTCGAGTATAAAAGTAGATAGTTGTTAGAAGTTTGCTCAAAAAAAATTTTGCACTTACACAAATTTTACTTTTCAAAAACGCTTTCAAAAAATTTGCTTTGTTAACACTCTTGAGGACTGATACAAGAGTTAAACGCAAAGAAAATCGCCGCACTAAGGCATTTCCTAAATATTTTCAAACACACAAAGCACAAAGGTATTTCAAAATGAGAAAACCTCTAAGAGCCCGTAGATAACTACGGATGGAAAGGGTGCTAACATCTTCCCTTTCCATAATCTACCCCCCTTACTCAGAAAACTCTCGGAAATGTATTTTTTTATTCTTTTCAACCTTTACTTAAATTGGATAAAAGAAAAGTCGGTGGCGACTCTTGCTTACCGTAACATTTGCGAACACAAAACACAAAAACCAGTATATAACAGTCAGTTCTGCCACCGCATCACGGAAATGGAGACTCTAATGGGGATAAATAAAAAGTGGTGTTACCTTAGAGTTAGTTCATTTTAAAACTGTTTTAATTGCTTACTTCGTATGCTTTATCCTTGGAGGGTGTGTTTGGGTTGTTACTATAGATCCTACACCCGGATCTAGGGAACCTTTTAGGTAAGTAACAATAGATCGTGGGGGTTGTGCAGGGTATACCGACACGGTTGAAGCAATAGCTATGTTGATGTGACACTTTGGTTAGTATCGGTAGCCCTTGAGTAGTCAAGGAGAATACGGGACCGCTGCGTGGTGTCATGAAGCATCAACTAACCTTAGAACCTTTAATTGACTAACTTGGCCATTAGGAAGTAGTGAGATAGCCGTCTTTGGTGTAGTCCTAAGTCGGTTGATACTCGATACTACACTCATTGAGATTTGACTCCTGAGTTTTGTTTGATGGAAAGTCAGTTGTCAATAAGAGCGAAACTTGTGGGAAAGATCAGTGATATTGAGATCCCTTAGAACCCAATTACTATTACTAGGACAGGTTGAGCCAACTAAATTTTAAGAGGGTACTTACCTACAAACCCCATGCAAGCCTTAACCTAAGGCTGCTTGTGTGATTTGTTTTCTTTCAACTTGACCTACTTGTAGGGTTTTTATCTAACAACATGATCTCCTTGAAGGATTTGTTTATAGTTATTATCCAGTAACCTGGACTTCTTAGACTCACTTGTCTTCATCGCCTTACACTTTTTCTTAACGCATAACATACACATCATAACATCATGCCACAACATTTCCTTAACCATTTCATAGGACTCAGAGGACCGGTTAAACGAGCTCTAGATCTCACAACTCCATTAAACGAAGGGGATAATCATGAAGAAGTCAACAACCCCGAGGCTGATGAAGAAGAAGCTGATTACTCTGAGGAACAATATCCTCCTGCTAACGATAAATATAAACAGCTAGAGGATCGTCTCAATGCTATGGATATTCAGCAAGTACCTGGCTTGGACTTTGAAGATTTAGTGTTGGTTCCTGGAGTGGTCATCCCACCAAAGCTCAAGGTTACCACATTTTCTAAGTATGACGGTGTCTCCTGCACTAAGTTGCACTTAAGGTCCTATGTCAGGAAGATCCAGCCTCACACTGCTGACCGGAAGTTGTGGGTCCATTTCTTCCAAGAAAGTTTAGTTGGCACGCAACTGGAGTGGTTCTATCAGCTAGAAAGAACAGACATTCATACCTGGGAAGACTTGGCTGCTTCTTTCTACAAGCAGTACCAATACAATGCTGACCTTGCTCCAACTCGTACACAACTTCAAGGCATGTCTAGGGGTTCTAGCGAAGGCTTCAAGAAATATGCCCATAAATGGAGGGATCTAGCTGGCAGGGTACAACCTCCTCTAAATGATCGAGAAATAGTAGACATGTTCATGGGCACTATGACAGGCTCTTTCTTTAATCAGCTTATTGGGAGTTCCTCATCCGGTTTCACAAAGATGGTTCTGACTGGAGAAAGGATCGAAAGTAGTATCAAGAGCGAGAAAATCCCGATGGATGCATCTTCTAATGCTGAGAAGAAGCCATTTGCTGGTAAGAGGGAAGCCAATGTTATGTATGGCTAGAAGGGTCGTAATAAGGCAGACTACCACCAATTTGTAGGGGCGGTGCTGGTCTCTAATTCGGTACGCGTGCAGCGACCATAACAACGGGGTAATCAGCGAAGGCAAGACGAGCCCAAGAGACAATTTACCAACATCAACATCCACTGTCACAAGAATTGCAACACATGTTAAAGATGAATCTGGTTACGATGATAGGACCTCATCCAAACCCTAAGACTTCTTCTCCTAACTACAATCCTGATGCAAGATATGCCTATCATTCTGGCAGACCTGGGCACGATACTAACGATTGTTGGGCACTGAAATACAAGATTCAAAATATGATTGACGCCAAGGAGATTGAGTTCGACCCTCTTGAGACTCCCAACGTGATCACTGCTCCCATGTCAAATCATGTCTAAGATTGAGAGCATTTTTATTCATTTGAATTCTCAAGCTGTATTTTCTTTGTTTGTTCAAACAATTATTGTCATGTCAAACCTTGTTATTTCATTAATGCACTTCACATGTTTGTCTTGAATTAATTTGTTTTCATTATGCTTAAACTGTTTCCTTACTTCCTTTTTGTGATATTCAATTCTTGATTAAAAGCTCTAAGCCTTTAGAGGGAGGATGACGAGAACGATACCATAATTTCTACAATATGCTTTTGAACAGACCCCACTGACGATGTACAAGTGTTGTTTCAAATCCTAAGCAGTGGAGTTATAAGGAAGATAATCCCTAGTCAACCCCTTTGAGCCTAAGAAGTAGGAGTTTTCTTTTCACACAAATTAAAACCCTTAATCATAACATGGGGCAGGGTAGTTTTCCAAGTTAATTCAGATATGCATCCAGTCGCAAGCTTTCCCTTCATACATGACAAATAGTGTGGAAGATGCTCTCAAAAAGATGGTGATGGTTCCACATAATCATTAAGAACAGGCAGTCGTTATCTCTCTAAATAAAAGCCCATTAAGTTAAAACCTATGAAGGATACTTAAGAAAAAAACTGGGGCATCCCGCTGGTTGTAATCACAAAAGAAACAGCTCAGGAAAAAGACAAGGATAGAAAAATAAAAAAAGAAAGAGGTCCTACAAATCCTCAACAAAAAGAAAAGGTCACAAAAATGACTGCCTTCTCAAATAAACGTTCAATTTCTGAACCATCACCGGAATATCAGGGCCAACATTCCAGAATTCAACTGGGATTCGAAATGCACAATTAACTGAGCATAGGAATGAAGAACATCACGAAGAACGTGTGGGTACAAATAAATTTTGAGCCTTTATCCTTTGTTTCTTAAACCGTGAACCAAGCCACGTTACAACCCTTAAAAGTCCTAGATGAAGCATGGGTTAGTTCGAGAGCATACTGTTACAAAGGTATTCTAACTCCTGTAAGGTTTGCTATAAACCATGAGTTCATATCACATTCTTGCAAATTTTGTTTTACTACAGAAAACGCATTTTCAAACAATTTCAAGACAAACATAAGCTTTGGATTCTTTAAATGGAATTGTTTGAATATGGTTAATTGTTCAAATGGAAAAGAAATTCACACAACGAATATTCAGTGAATGAAGACCCCCTCAATAGACAGAATCACCTCAGACGAAAAAAACATTCCCAATAACAAACCTTTCATAATCAAGGGGCATGACATGGTGTCTAATTAATCTGGGGAAGTCAAGCCAATATGCAAAGAATCTCTCCAAAAATGCTGAATAGCCAGGGGAAGATCTCCATCTAAGTCACTCGGGGGCTGTTACATTGATCGGCAATTCCAGAAGAAAATCATTGTGACATTTGAATCTTTGGTACCACCAAATTGATTGTTTGTGCCAGTAGTATCAGATGGTGTCAGTATCATGTCTTCGAATCCTTCCATGATAGTTCTTAGAAAAGATACCTAGGAAATTCAAGACTATTAGAAACTTGATCAAACATCAGGTGCACCAGATTCATCCTGAAGCATCCCCACACAGGCTCCCACGTATGAAAGGGCACATGCGATCACATAAACATTTTCTGGCATTTCTACAACACTTGTTGTCATGGACGGTGACAACTCTCCACATCCTATGAGTGCGGACATAGTCAGAAAATACTACGCATGAAAAAGACCTGCTAGGTTGACAGGCCTAGGCAAAATTAAGGGCATCACGGCGAACCAAAATAGTTCGGGCAAAAATTAGGGATATATACAAAAAAATTGTACACCCGGCAAGTCGAAAACCTAAAAAGGCGGCTTGAGAAAAAAAGGGTATCCCGATGGACTGAAAACCCGAAAGGGCGGTCCAGGAAAAAGTTAGGGATTAAAAACGTACGACTATGTCCCGCCATCTTGTCATTTATTTATCAGTATAAGACTTATCATCCTGATCAGAATTTACCAAATACCCCATAAGTTGGGATGATAGTTAAACCATCCACAAAGTCTCCACAAGTACGTTCTCCAGCAGGTACAGAGGCAGGGGCATCTTACTAAAAACTCGCCGCCATATCCTCATCTTACAACCTAGTGATGTCAGGTGTTCTTGTATCCCCGGTAGAACAGGAATTTCCAACTACTGCTCTGACATCAGATTTTCCCCAGTAAAGTCGTCAAACTTCTCAAGATTCCCCAATAGGATTTCACAAAATCCTCAGGCAGTGTACAGAACTTTCCTTCCCCAACAAAGTTTATTTCTCTAACAACGGAAGATCATCTCCCAGCAGTTCAGCTTCAACAAAATCTGAAGACCTACATTCGTCATCGCCAACTGCAATCAGGGATTTATTTTCCCTAATTCAACAGCGCTGGAATAGAACAATTGATACATTCACATATTGCATGGCAAGACTGAAAACAAAAAATGTTAGCAAACATAAATGTGCAAGATAAATATTTGAACTAAACACAATTGCACATGCGCACCTCTAGGGTATCCCACTTCGGTTACCTTCGGAAAACGGTCACAATTCTTAAAACTTGAGAAGTTTTAGTGGTTGTCCGCTAGTTTGAAAAATCACAAGTCCCTCGATGACCCTTTCGACGTTGCCTCAATTAAAAGTGATCTTAGAAACTTTAGGGTAATTACTAAAATTTCCTGCCAAGTTGCCTTCGTGACAGTGAACGTCCCTTCGATGTCCCTCAAACATCCAACAATATAGCTACCTACTCACTAATAGTAGGATAGCATTATCTAAAGTATAGGAGAAAAAGAATGACCCTTTTTGAGTATAAAAGTAGATAGATGTTAGAAGTTTGCTCAAAAAACATTTTGCACTTACACAAATTCTACTAATCAAAAATACTTTCAAAAATATTCGCTTTGTTAACACTCTTGAGGACTGATACAAGAGTTAAACATAAAGCAAACCGCCACACTGAGGCATTTCCCAAACATTTTCAAACACACATAGCACAAGGTATTTCAAAATGAGCAAACCTCTAAGAGCCCGTAGATAACTACGGATGGAAAGGGTGATAACACCTTCCCTTTCCATAATCTACCCCCCTTACTCAGAAAACTCTCGAAAATGTATTTTTCTGTTCTTTTTACCCTTTCCTCAATTTGGATAAAAGAAAATTCGGTGGCGAATCTTGCTTACGGCATCATTTTCGAACACGGAACGCAAAAACCAGTATATAACAGTCGATTCTGCCACCGTATCACAGATATCCATCAGTTTCCACATAAGTAACCTTTCCTTTTTTGTTGTACTTGTTGGAGGTGTGAAAAACACAAGAAAGGGGATTTGAATTGGGTTTTAAATAAAAACTTTTCTTTTAAAAATGTTCCCCTTTAATTAAAATACTTTTTCCTTCACTCTTGATAATAACAATAATTAAGAACGGGAAATAAAGAACAAGGTATATTTATACTAGTTCACTTGAAAACTATCAAGCTAGTCTAGTCCACCCGCCAAGGTGATTTCGTCTCTCTCAATTGAGGACTTAATCCAATAACCCAACTGATTGTTATAATGCACAAGCTACCCGCAAGTGACTAAAAACCTATAAGACACACAAGTTCTAGACTTCTAATGGATACATACCTAACTGGTCCCTTAAGGAAAACTAAATCTCTAAGACACACTAATTATAGACTTCTCAACAATACTGACCTAACTGGTCTCTTAAGGAAATCAAACAATTATTTAAATACAAGTTATGTTTACAATAATATTGCTTCTACATAAGCTGAATATGCAAACTATTTTAAGAACGGTGACTTAAGAATATGAAAGCTATGAACAACACTTGTGCGTTGATATTCAGTGAAAATTCGTCGCTTTCTGTCTTAGTCTTCAAGCCTTTCTTTAGCCAATAAAATAATATATCCATTGAGGGGTACTCTTGGGATTTCCAAAAACATTGACAGCTTTTGCAATCATGTGAGGGACAATATCATGCAATGCGTCTGTCTTTTCATGGTAGTGGAATGAAATGTTTATTGTACCATGTATTATTTGTATCATGCTAATGTTATCTTATGCCCTTCTGCACTTTAGAGGCTTCTGCGAGCAACGGTTTAGAAACGAGAACATAACACAAGGTCATCAGAACTTCAAGTCTTCAGAGTATTCAGAACTGCATCTTTAGAGTCTTTAGCACTTGGTTGTAAGAACATTTTCTTAAAATCTTGGGTCTTTAGAACTTCAAGTCTTTAGAGTCTTTAGAACTTCTTTCTTTAGAGTCTTTATCACTTGGTCTTTAGAACCCTTTTCTTAGAACCATAGGTCTTTAGAGTCTTTAGAACTTCGTCTATCAAAATCTTCAGCACTTGGTCTTGAGAATCCTTTGTCTTCATAAACATTAGTCTTCAGCATCTGGACTTAAGTAGAAATATTTGTCTACAGATCTTCTGACTTGTTTCTTTATAACATGTTATCTTCAGAAACATGAGTCTTTAGCATCTGGACTTAAGTAGAAACTTCTGTCTTTAGATCTTCTGACTTGTTTCTTTATAACATGTTGTCTTCAGAAACATGAGTCCTTAGCATCTGGACTTAAGTAGAAACTTTTGTCTTCAGATCTTCTGATTGATTTCTTTAGACTTCATATCAAAGCCTACACTTCAGAGTCTTCTTGAGTGTCTTTCTACTGTTCATCAGAACTTTTGTAGCCCAGATGCGGAATTAATTCTCTTCTAATGTCTTGGCCACGCCATTCATCAGAACTAGAAATTGTTTGTTAAATACTCAAAAACAACAAACATCAGAGTATCAAAATTGTTCATACAAACATACTCATATGTTATCGTCAAATATTGGAGATAATATTGTAGAACCAAATCTTATTCTAACAATCTCCCCCTTTTTTATGATGACAAAATTATGTATTTCAATGACACAATTTTGTTCATATAATCAGAAAAGTGAAAACAAGAAGGTAAGGAATACTTATCCTTTATATGACACTCCCCCTGAGTCAATGACTTAATAAAAGCTCGAATATCCTGACTCTGAATCATTTGAGTAAAAACTCCCCTTGGTGCCAATAGATCACATATTGAGATCTTGAGAGTCTTGACTCTAGATGCCAATGAAAATGAAATCAATTGAAATCTTGAAACTTTAATGTCACTAAGACAACTTCCACATTCTCAATTCTTGGAGTCTGATTCCATATTTCAATTCTTGGAGTCTGATTCCATATTTCAATTCTTGGAGTCTGATTCCATATTTCAATTTTGGAGTCAAGTCTGAAGCCAACATGTTAGACATAAGCCTTGCATAGTGCTTTCAGATCTTTGTCTTTAATTAGATTTCTCATTTCCTGAAAAAGAAAATAATTCTAACAGAAACATAATTTTAAATGGGTTAGTATATAAGCAGCTCTTTTCAGAGAACATTTTCCAGAACTTGATTATTGAAATCAAAATTACGTTCATTTAATTACTCCCCCTTTTTGTCATAATCAAAAAGTTAATTATGTGTGAAAACATAAAAACCAGAAGAAGATAACAAGTAAGAAAAGAAGTGATAAGCCAAAGCAAGACTTCATTAATTTCAAAAGATTACAACAGAAGGAGAAACAACAGAATAAATACAAACAAGGAAAACTAGATAAACTTCAAACACATCACAACTATCAACAAATATAGCATTGCCTCTGATGAACAGGTTTCTTCGAATAGATTTAATTACACCAGCTAACTCAATTAGTTCAAAAAATATACGTCCATAAGGAACGAATGATTTATGGGAGTTTCAGGATGCAAGGATTGATAGCTTCAGATGATTAAATATTATTTCCAAAAGATGAATTGAAATACTTTTGCAAAGACAATAAATAAGACACGTATTCCTAGGAAAAACTTTATCAAGATCTTCCCCTCTGGGATGAAGATTTTTCAATAAGAACTGAAGCCAGATTTCTGAAAGCGGTTTCAAATGATCTCAATTAAGGGGCTCATATCTAAAGGGAGAATTAGGAACTCTTGGAAACATATCAACATTCATGCAGGAGTTGGGTAATGGTGTACTCTAGATGACTACATCAATGGAGGAATGAGTGATGGTAATCAGAATGCCAAAGATATGAGAATGAATGAAGTTTCCATCAGGACTGACAAAAACATGAAGCCAAATTTTTTTCACAAGGTTAGGATAAATAAGACCTCTAAGCATTGTGGCATACCTAAAACATCCTTGATTTTTAATAAAATCGTTGATTAAACCATCATCAGACACATAGTTGGGTCTTTTCTCTTTGATTACTTTGAGAAGATTTTCATCTCCTGGAAAGGTTCTAACAGCCATGGTATGCAGAAAAGCTTGAAGAAAAGAAACGGTTAAAGATGATACAAGGATAAGGACTTGATGAAGGACTATAGATGAGAGGAGATATAAATAGTCAGTTAAGTCATTCAAGAAATGAGACGACTGAAGCACTCAAAGGAATTAATATCGAGAGAGAGAGAGAGAGAGAGAGAGAGAGAGAGAGAGAGAGAGAGAGAGAGAGAGAGAGAGAGAGAGAGAGAGAGAATCAAATGATGTCATAGACTGCTAAAAGTAGAGAATGAAAAGAGAGGTAGATCAAAAGTTAAGATAGAAGAACATGAGAACACTTCATTAGAGCCTGACAAGGAAGATCTTAGTAGTCATATTAGACAAAACATATGAATACGACACAAAACAAGTGTTCCCAAGACATAAAAGATAGGAGTAGTTAATAAATGTAATCATGATTAATCAATTCCAAGAAAAATAAATGCTCGTGCATTGCCTAGGTAGAGTGTGATAGTCACTAAGTTTATTTAAGTGATGCATTTGATATTCTCATCATCTGGAAAAACCGCGAAGATTTCCATCTGATCAGAGTCATTTTTTACGGAGACATCTTCTGATGACTGAGGTAAAAGCAATTAGAAGGCCTTTGATTGAATCAAAATCTTATCACTTTATACTAAGACTAAAACACGTTTGATTCTAATGACGTCTTACTCTGGAAAGAGATCCATTTTTAGATTCTTTAGAATAAACAAAAATCTATCTTTAGCTAAGGATTTTGTAAAAATATCAGCCCAATGATGGTCTGTATCTATGAATTTTAAAGATGGGATCCCTTTCTGAACATAGTCTTTAATAAAATGATGTTTGATTTCTATGTGTTTAGCCCTAGAGTGTAAGATAGAATTATTACTCAAGCAAATAGCAGCAGTATTGTCACAGAAGATAGGAATGTTACTCTCATAAATCTGATAATCTTCCAGCTGATTCTTCATCCAGAGCATCTGAGTGTGGCATAGTGATGCTGAGATATAATTTTCTTCTATAGTTGAGAGAGAGATTATTGATTTCCTCTTTCTTGACCATGAGATCAGATTCTTTCCTAGAAAATAACAATTTCCAAAAGTACTCTTCCTCTATAGTATATCTCCAGTGTAGTCTGCATCACAAAAACTAGAAAGAGTGTACTCTGATGTTTTCTCATACATTAAGCCAAGGTTAGTGGTTCCTTTCAGATACCTTAGAATTCTCTTAGCAGTAGTTAAATGAGATTCCATAAGATCAGATTGGAATCTAGCACAAAGATGAACACTAAATAAAATATTAGGTTTAGATGCAGTCAGATACAAAAGAGAGCTTATCATACCATAATACAGCTTCTGACAAACCTTTCCACTTACCTCTTCTTTCACAATAATAGATGTTGGATGCATTGGATTCTTTGCTACAATGCAGTCTTCCATATTGAATTTCTTCAAAAGTTCTTTGGTGGACTTACTTTGATGAATGTAAGTAGCCTCTGGTTTTTTGATCAATCTGGATTCCCAGAAAGAACTTAAGTTCTCCCATCATGCTCATTAAACTCAACCTGCATTAACTTGGAGAATTCCTCGCAGAGAGATGGATTAGCAGAACCAAAAATAATATCATCAACATAAATTTGAAAAATTAAAATATCATTTTTGAAGGTTTTGCAAAAGAGTGTAGTGTCAACCTTTCCTCTGGTAAACTTATTTTCTAATACAAAATTACTCAATCTGTCATATCGAGCTCTGGGAGATTGTTTTAGGCCATAAAGTGATTTCTTTAGTTTAAAAACAAAGTCTGATTTCTTATAATTTTCAAAGTCGAGAGGTTGTTTGACGCACGCTTCTTCTGAAATATAACCATTTAGAAATGCATTCTTAACATCCATTTGATAAAGGATGATGTTATGGTTTACAGAAAAAGAAACTAACAAACGAATAGCTTCTAACCTAGAGACTGGTGCAAAGATTTCTATATAGTCTATCCCTTCTTGTTGACTATAACCTTGTGCAATCAGTCGTGCTTTGTTTCTGACAACTTCACCTTTCTTATTGAGTTTGTTTCTGAACATCCATCTGGTTCCGATGATATGGACACCTTTGGGTTTCTGAACAAAATCCCAAACATCATTCTTTGTGAATTGGTTGAGTTCTTATTCCATAGCCAGACTCGAATATTTATCTGGAAGGGCTTCCTCAATAGATATAGGTTCTATTAAAGAAACTAAATCCATAATCACTTCATGAGAGTGTTTGAGAGTTGATCTTGTTCTGACTGAAGCATCTTTACTTCCAAGAATGAGATCTTCAGGATGGGAGAATGTGATTTTGTTCTTTCTTGGTTGAGGTTGATCAGAAGGATTATCAACAACATTAGAATAAGGAGCTTTTGATTCTTTATCTTCTTGAATATTCTCCTTTGGCTCAGCAAATGTTATAGTTACACCTGCAAGCTTTTCACACAGCTTTGACTTTTCATAGTCAAGCTTATCATCGAATCTGACATGGATTGATTCCTCCATGATTTTTGATTATATGTTATAGATTCTGATTCCTTTAGAGTGTTTTGAGTGTCCTAACAGCAGACACTTTTGCACCTTAGAATCAAACTTACCCAGATTCTCTTTAGTGTTCAACATATAACATACACATCTAAATGGACCGAAATAAGAAATGTTAGGCTTTATATTCTTCCATAATTCATAAGGAGTCTTACTCAAAATAGGTCTTATGGAGATTCTATTTTGAATATAACATGTTGTATTCACTACTTCCGCCTAGAAGTGCTTAGCCATCTGAGTGTCTTGGATCATGGTGCGAGCCATTTTTTGCAGTGTTTTATTTTTCCTTTCTACAACCCCATTTTATTGTGGAGTTCTAGGGCAGAAGAAATCATGGACTACGCCATTTGAATCAAAGAGTTTTCAAAATCTTTGTTTTCAAATTCTCCATCATGGTCGCTTCTAACTCTGATTATTTTGCAATCTTTTTCATTTTTCACTTGGGAACAAAAGGAAGAAAATACAAAGTGTGACTCATCCTTTTATTTCAAGAATTTTACCCATGTCCATCTGCTATAATCATCAATGATGATAAGCCCATATTTCTTACAATTGACTAAAGCAGTTTTCACTTGTCCAAATAACTCAATGTGAATAAGTTTTAATGGCCTAGAAGTAGAAATAATCCTTTTAGATTTGAAAGAGGCTTTTGAAAATTTTCCTTTATAACAAGCTTCATAAAGAGCTTCTGAAGTGTACTTTAGATTGAGCAAGCCTCTTACTAATCTAAGTTTATTTAGTTGAGAAATTTTTCTCAAGCTAACATGACCCTGACGTATGTGCTAGACCCATTGTTCTTCTTGAACAGTCAGAAGACATTTTACATTTTGATTTTTCAAATTTGATAATCTTATTTTGTAAATATGGTTCTTCCTCTTGCCAATGAACAAAACTGAGCCATCCTTCTGACTAACAGCTTTACAGGATGTTTGATTAAAAACGATGTCATAACCATTTTAACTAAGTTGGCTAATTGACAAGAGGTTATGCATCAGACCCTCGACTAAAAGAACATTATTAATAGAATGGAGTGTACCATTACCAATAGTTCCAAAGTCGATGATCTTTCCCTTCTGGTTGCCTCCAAAACCGACATCGCCTCCAGACTTAAGTTCCAAATCTTGGAAAATATGTCGTTTGCCTGTCATGTGCATCAGCATCCACTGTTCAGGTACTATGACCAGTGTTTTAGTGGCGCCATCAAGGACATATGAAACATAGATTATCTGATCTTTGGGTAGCCATTTTCTGGGTCTTTTCTTGTTAGCAGTTCCAGAGGTTATGACATCTTTGGACTTTTATGCAACATGATAATCATGTGAAATTTTTGCATATTTTAGTTTATAAGTTTCCTTATGTGTCTGTGTTTGTGCTACTGTAGTATCAGAACCTTCTTGTTTTGGAAATTTCAAATTTGTTCCAGCAAGCATGAAATGTTTAGAAAGAGGTTTTGGTTTTACATTCAGAATATCATCAATTTTTTTGATGGTCCTGAATATCCCAGACCTCTACTTCCATTTATGCTAACACCATAGATCATTGAAGTCATTTTACTTCTATCTATGCTTTTAGCAAGGAAGTGTTGAAAAGCTCCATCATATATGATTACTTCTTCAGTAAGATATGTGTTAGAGAAAATCTCTTCTTCTAATCTAAACATTTTACTTTTCAGAGAAATGTTTGATTTTTCTAAAACAAATAGTTTTTCATTTAAGTTAGAAATATTTAGCTCATCTATAGTAGTGTTCTTAGAAGTTGCTACAAAAATATTTTTCAATATTTTGTGTTTTCTTAGAAGAAGTTGATATCTTTTTATTAATTCAGAATAAACCAATTTCAAGTTCAGAACGAGACAAGGAAGAGAGTACCTCTTTGTCGTTGTTAGAGTCTGACTCATTATCAAGTGTAAGTTTGTCTTTTGATGTTTCTTCACTCTTACTATTCTTTAACATGAATGCTATGTTGGCATGCTCTTCATTAGAATATTTATCTTCTGATTCTGAATCATCCCGTGTTTCCATGAGACCTTTCTTTGCTTTGTATGCCTTATTGGGTTTCTTGTCCCTTTTGAGCTTAGGGCATTCATTTTTTTAATGTCCAGGCTCCTTGCATTCAAAGCATATGATTTCCTTTTCATAAGCTTTCTTCTGACCAAAAGTGGATTAATTTCTTCCATATGCCCTTCGCTGACTTCTAAATTTGCTTTGTCTATGCTTCCATATTTGACTGATTCTTCTAGATATCAATGAAACTTCTTCATGATCTGAATCTTCTTCAGATTCTTCTGATTCTTCCTTAGCTTGATAAGACTTGGTCTTTCCAGATGTAGACTTTAGAGCTTCAGGTTTGAATTTCTTCTGAGGTTTATCTTCCTCAAGCTCTATTTCATGACTTCTTAAAAAACTAATCAGTTCCTTAAGAGAGTTGTTGTTCAGATCCTTTGAAAGTTTCAAAGCAGTTACCATGGATATCCATTTCACAGGAAGACTTCTAATAATCTTCTTAACATGATCTGCTATAGAGTAACCTTTATTCAGAACCTTAAGTCCTTCCACAAGAGTCTGAAATCTTAAAAACATCGTTTCCATATATTCGTCGTCTTCCATCTTGAAGGCTTCATATTTTTGAATTAAGGCCAGAGCCTTTATTTCCTTTACTTGTACATTTCCTTCATGCATCATTTGAAGAGAATCAAAGAAAGCTTTGCAGTCTCTCTATCTGTGATCTTCTCATATTCATTTTATGAAATAGAACTAAGCATTATAGTTCTTGCTTTGTAATGATTATTATAAACCTTCTTTTGAGCATCTATCATTTCACTTCTTGCAATCTTCTGACCTTTATCATCTACTGGGTGAGTTTAGAAATCAACTACCAAATCCCATAGATCCAAGTCATATGCCAGAATGTAACTTTTGATTTTATCCTTCCAATAGTCAAATTTCTCCCCATCAAACATATGAGGTTTCGAACTATAGTGATCTCTGTCATTATCCCTATTATCAACAGTGGTAGTAGGTGTAGCCATTGGTTTTTCACACACATTGGATCGGTACTGAACATTATTAAGTGTTGATAAAAATGAAAAAAATTTATCTCCTCAGAACCGGAGCTTTGATGCCAATTGGAGGTGTGAAAAACACAAGAAAGGGAGGTTTGAATTGGGTTGTAAATCAAAACTTTTGTTTTAAAAATATTCCCCTTTAATTAAAATACTTTTTCCTTCACTCTTATAATAATAATAATTAAGAACAGGAAGTAAAGAACAAGGTATATTTATACTAGTTCACTTGAAAACTATCAAGCTAGTCTAGTCCATCCGCCAAGGTGATTTCACCTCTCTCAATCGAGGACTTAATCCAATAATCCAACTGATTATTGTAATGCACAAGCTACCTGATGTAGCGGTAAAATCAATGAAGTCACCACCGAGTATTTATTTATCCCATATGAAAGGGAAAGGAAAATCATCGAAGAAAAACCTAAAGGGGAAATCAAGGTCTTGCGACCGAGATATTGGGTAAGGGAGTCTATTACGCGAGGGAAAGGTATTAGCACCCCACACGTCCATAGTACTCTACGGGATCCACTCTCGTTATTCTAATCAAAGGGTGTGCTCAATCTAATACTTAAGGGTTATAAACTAAAAGAGAATGCATGCAAAGAAAACAGAAAGAATGTAGGGAAAATAAAGTTGACTCACTTGGGCCCTACCCCAATGCCTACGTATCCTTTTTGAGGAATCAGAGCTACCGTAGTTCAGCTCATATATTTTGTTTGTTTGTATTTTTTAAATGAACAATAGAGGTGGGGTTTGCGACTGAATCGGATGGTAACATAGCATCAAACTCTAGGCCCATTGCAAAGGATCCAACAAGCCGTTTTTTTTTTGTGCATTAGGTTTTAAAAAAAAATGGAGTATACATAGGCCTAGAGGGAGGCGTAGCGGATCAGGGGAGTGGACCACCTGATGGAATTATTCAACATAAAAAAAAATAGTAATTAAGGAAACTAAACTAAAACTATTGAAAAAGGGATTAGGGTTACTGTGACATTTGAGATTCCTCTATTATCTTCCTCCCTCGCCTTAACTCTCAGCTCCGCGATTCTCCTTCTCTCCTTTCTTTTATGAACACACAAGCGGCACAACACAACTGAAATCTTATCTCTGTCTTCTTCACTCTCTGCAAATCATCACCTTCCACCCTTCTTCAAACGGCGGCGCCATAACCATTCATCATCATCGTTCACTTACCACCGAATAGACATCTGAAAACCTTCATCCTCAATCATCCCTCTGTCTCGCTCTAACATGAACCTTGCCTTACGTTCTTCTTCAATTGTTATCAAATTCGTCGTCTCGCTCTCAACCTCTCACCATCCCGGTGATACTCTAACATGCAATCAATTCTAAAAACACCGGAAACTCGATGCAGAAACAAATACAAAAGAGATTGAAACTGCGTTTACTTACCGGAATTCGTCTGATGTGTATGTTGATGAAAATTGTATGTTGAAGATGAACGCTGATGACGATTGTTTAAAATTTGATGAAGAGTCAAGAATCGGTGAAGATGTTGTCGTATTGAATAACCAAAGATGAAGATTCCTTGAAGATTGGAGATGGAGATTCTTGAGGAATTCAACAATCTTGAGCGTTGCAGAGGAAATTTCTTAGAGACTTTTTTAGAGGTGAATTTTTCTTCTCAGTTTTTTCTTGATTTTTCTGCACATTCTTCTGAAATCTTCATTTTTGGTGTAGTCAGGGAGGTTACAGATACGGTGATGACTGAAGCTATGTTGAGAAATCGTTCTTGCGGATTGTTGATGAAGAGATAAAGATTTAAGATGAAGATGAGGATTGGGGTGATTTTCTAGAAGAAGTGTGAAGGTGATGATGTCTGGAGATGAAGAATGAAGTCCAGATTGAGGATGGAAGAGAGAGAGAAAGCATAAAGAGATTTCTGAGATCCCTTTCTGGTGGTTTGCCTCTGACTTTTCTGGTATGTTAAAAAAATCCCCCCCCCCCCGCCCTGTGCAATTAGTTTTCCATTGTATCTGTGTTAGGAAGTTTGTTACAGGTTTGTTATAGTTTGTTATGGAAGTTAGAGGGTTGGTTAGAAGTTGTTATTAGTGAGCTGGTTTTTAGAAGTTAGTTGGAAGAATTTGTTAGATGCAGTTAGGATGGTTAAGGAATTAGCTGGAGTTTGTTGAGATTTTGCTGGGAATTAGTTACAGGGCTGTTATAAACAGTTGGACAGTTAGAGCAATCTTAGCCATTGGATTTGAAGTTTCTGTTACGGAATGAAGGGAGGAGGTTGAGGAAAACATGAAGTTAGTTATGGGCTTGATAAATGTTAACTGTGAAGCTCCAACTGATATGCTTCTAATTTGTTAACTCTTTCTGCTTTTCTCATTTCCTGATTTTCCTGATTTTCCTGATTTGTTATATCAACTACTGATTTTCTTTGTTCATAACTGAAGTAGGGCGAGCTTGGTCTACTGAATTGTTAGAAAGTAGTTAGAAAAACTATTATGTGGTTTGATGGAAACTGTTAGTTAGACTGCAGGACGGTTAGGAAGTTTTGAATTTTGTTTAGTTATCAGTTTGTTTCTTTTTTTGATTCAGTCAGAGGTTCTGTTATGCTAATTAGGAATTGCTGAGCTGTAACCTTTGATTTCTGAGTGTTTTTCCTTGCTTGTATTCAAATGACTTCTTTTCTCAATTTCTGACTTCAGATTGCAAGGCTAATCATGCACATTGGTTTTTTTCCTTTGAACTATTATGTTAACCTGGTTTTTCCCATGAACCATTTTTTATATGAGTTTTGATACAACTGCTTTTCTGTTTCGGATTTTTTCATGCAGATTATCTTGAATGACTAATCTGAAGCATTGATTCAAGCATGGTGCAAGCTTCTATACACTCGGCCAAGATCGTGAAGATTCGTAACATAATGAGGAAGTTTTGAATCACACGGCCAGTGCAGAATTTTTCAGAACAGGTCATGTCTTCAGTAATCTAGCATCCTGCATATTTGGGTGAAAATGAATCACCATGATTTGAATCAAATTTGGGCGTACCTTGCACATTCAACCAATTGATACAAACTTGCTCTCTTCTTCAAGATTCATAACTCCATATATGTATCATTATTCCCCCTTTTTTTTTTGCATTTTTAAATGATGTACGTATATGAATCTTGGATCTTTTTGTAACTTGATCGAACATTGGATGTGATTTTGAAATATTTGAATAACATTTGTTCTTTTGGATGATATTTGGATTAGCCTTGAATAGTGGATGATGGACTTGGAGTTTGAAATTGAATGAATAAGGACGTATATCTTCCTCAAAATAAACCACATGATCTTGGACTTAATACTTAAGGCTTGAATCTTGCAAATGGTAAAAAAATATGTTTAAATGAACTTTTAATCAAGATATGCCTTGAAATGATGAAATTTGATTTATATCTTGAAAACTTGAATGAAACCAAATCCACTTGCAACAATTAATTGAATATATATATATATATATATATATATATATATATATATATATATATATATATATATATATATATATATATATATATATATATATATATATATATATATATATATATATATATATATATATATATATATATATATATATTATATATATATATATATATATATATATATATATATATATATATATATATATATATATATATATATATATATATATATATATATATATATATATATATATATATATATATATATATATATATATATATATATATATATATATATATATATATATATATATATATATATATATATATATATATATATATATATATATATATATATATATATATATATATATATATATATATATATATATATATAATATGACTTTGTCCACAAAGAGTTCACAAGCTTATCTTTTGCGCCATCTTGGTCAATGAGTCTAAATCTTCAATTGAATATCAAACTCAAGAAGCCAGACAAATCCTATCAACAAGCTTGGGTGAGCTCTTAATTCGTAGCTTAATCAATAATAAGCACATTGATTCGATGAATTCTTCAACAAATACTTAACCATTTAACAACTAGCATTAAAAGAACTAAGCCCTTGACTAAATCTTATGAACTTCTTGAGAGGAATGTCTTGAAATATAACGATTAGGATAAACCCTGATTGATGATGATGAACTCGCAATAAGGGAATAGTAGTGCTCAATGCAGCCTTGGAGTGAGAAATTAATTCAATAAACCTCCATAGAGGAATCACTACCAAGTTCAAATAAAATGAAGAGAAATCCTAATTCTCTAGCTGATTTAAACCCTAATGCACATATTCTTCAAAAACCATTCTGATGAAGAAAACTTTGTATCTTGAAGATTCTTGCCAAGAAAATATCTATGACACTTTTGGATCCAAGTCCCTAGTTTTATACCAAGAGTGATGAGAGTGCCAGTTGAATCAATTTTGAGCAAGACGACAACCTCCATTTAGAGACAGAAACCCTAATGCCAAAGATCTTCGATCTTATAACCACAAGACCAATGCTATGTGCAAAACGTACAAAGTATGATGAGGGATCTTAGTGGCAAAAATTAGGGTACAACAATTTCCCTTATTTAAGTGTCTTCTATCCGGAGATACGAAGATTAAAGTCTTCGTTTCGACGCGATTGAAGATACTTAAATACAAAACAAGCCCTATTTTTGGCCCTAAGATGCCATGCGATGCTTATGATTATGGATGTAACATACAAACTTCATGTAGATGGGCCAGACACACACTGGAGAAATGAAAATAAAATCAACAAACTTAACAAAGAGAAGTCAAACTAGGAAAATAAATCTCTAGGGAACAACACAACTCTGGGAACAGACATCTGAATCTATTGGAGACAAATTGACTACGTTGGGGAGTAGAAAACTCAACTTTACTGGGGTAAGATCGCGAGAGGAGACAAAATAACATAGACCCAAAAACTGAGGGAAAAGTAATGGATGACAACAATAACCGATGGGTGTGAACTATCCACTCATAAAAGGAGATAGCAAAAAGAGAGTAACATCAACACCGGGGATCGGCAATCGCTAACCAGCAAAGATCAATCTTACCTAAGAATGGTAATGAACTAGCCACTCAAGAATGAGGGTAAAAAAACATAGGACAATACTGACTTTTATTGAAGGTAAAGATATTAAAGCATGCACCAACTTTTACTGAAGGTGAAGTCTACATTAACAAAATTCTGGCATTCTACCTAGAACGGGTAAAGATACAACTTGTTTCAAATAAAGAGACTACCACTTGCAAAGATTTCACAACAAACTTCTCTTGTGAAACTTCCTCGAAGAGATACCATTTGATGGAGAATCAGATAAACTTCCCCTCGATCCTGACTATAAGCCATGAACTGGTCTCAGTTTCTTCTTTAACCAAGATATTTCACCTGGAAAGGGTAAAAAATACAAGCTATCTCAAATAAAGAGACTACCATTTGTAAAGATTTCACAACAAACTTCTCTTGCGAAACTTCCTCGAAGAGATACTATTTGATGGAAAATCAGACAAACTTCCCCTCGATCCTGACTGTAAGCCACGAACTGGTCTCAGTTTCTTCTTTAACCAAGATATTTCACCTGAAAAGGTTAAAAATACAAGCTATCTCAAATAAAGAGACTACCACTTGTAAAGATTTCACAACAAACTTCTCTTATGAAACTTACTCGAAGAGATACCATTTGATGGAGAATCAGATAAACTTCCCCTCGATTCTGACTATAAGCCACGAATTGGTCTCAGTTTCTTCTTTAACCAAGATATTTCACCTGGAAAGGGTAAAAATACAGATGTAGGAATCTTTCAGCGAACTTTCTTTATCATTGAAGTACAACCAAACTCAACAATGAACTATCTCCCATAATGACGAGACTACCATTCACTGGAGTAACAAATTTTCATCAACGAACTACCTTCCATAATGACAAGGCTACCATTCATTAGAATATAAAATTTTCATCAACGAATTACCTTCCATAATAACAAGGCTACCATTTTGGAATATAAAATTTTCATCAACGAACTATCTTCCATAATGACGAGGCTACCATTCATTGGAATATAAAATTTTCATCAACGAACTACCTTCCAAAATGACAAGGCTACCATTCATTGGAAAAAACATCTTCTTGCGTTAACAGACTTGCTGGAAAGGAACGGGTTGCTCAAATAAAGAGAACTGTCGCTTGCTGTTTTAAGAAGGAATTGTAATAAGACTGGCGAGAAATGAAGCTTGATTTCCTGGGAAAATACCAATACATTCATGTTGAGGAGGAAAAAGTCTTTTCGTGCAAAATAAATGCACATTCTCAAATCAAGGCTCGAAGCCTGCAGAAATCAGAATAATAATGTTGTCGGGGACTACAGACTCAAACCAGAAATAAACTGGAATGAAATAATTAACCAAGTCAGCACCCGATGAGAAATAAACTCAAAAGGGGATCACACTCCATCCAGATAGTGAACCGAATGGGAAGGCTAAAGCAAAAATCTTCCACGAGGGATAAATCGTTGGGGAAATTGAAAGGATATACACTTTCTATTTAACATTGACAACTCTATTAGAGAGAGAGTAACATAGCTTTGCAAAGAGGATAATATGCTGACAAAACATCAACGAATGCAAATGAGTGATGGGTTTTAAATTCATCTATGCATGATGTGTATGAATGTATGGATGTCACCATGTGCATGCTGACAAAATAACCATAATACACTGGGGATAACCAGACAAATCTAATCTTGGGTGAAGATAACACTTGGCCAAGTCACATGCAGGATGAAGATTAGATTCCACGAGAGAGTAAGCATCGACAGAGGAAACAAAGTCTTATTTCACGGCTTAACTTCAGTGGGAGGAAACATGGCTTGAAGACAAACCAAGAACCACCTGGCTAGTAACAAATAAAGTTGTGGGAATATCATAAACTCTTCTATGTCTCACCGGGGAATACCAATACGGACTTCGATAAGGGAAGAGGAAACTTCATCGTCTAGACTTCACTGGAGATTCCATAACTAACTTCACTAGGGGAAGATGAAAATTATATCGTCGAGACTTCAACTGGGGATGTCAATACAGACTTTACCGGGGAAGATGCAAAACTATATCGTTGATACTTCAACTGGGGATTGTTATGCTAACTTCATTGGGGGAAAAGAAGCCACACACACCAAAGAGAGCCTGGATACAGTCTTCAATATTAGGCATAATAGTTGTGCAAAATTCTCGGGAGAGAGATCATGAAATTTCACGGGATAACAACTTCAGAGGGAAGTATCATATTCGACACATCTGGAGAATTAAGAAGTTGACAGCACAGTAATGGGTCAGCTCGTGGGGATTTTAAATCAAACTCAGTGCACAGTGAGAGAAAACCCAAGGAGTAGACGCTTATCTCAAAACTTCTTAGAATGTATATTGCCCTTGTCTGGTTGTTTAGAAGCACACTACAAAAACAATGAGCATAATATCCTGCTAAAGATTACTTCTCAACACGAAGGGAGAAAGAGTTCAACAACTAAGCATATGCTTTTTAACTTTTCAACCTCCGCTTGATCACCCTTTGACCATGGAAAGAAATTACACTCAGTCGGAGAAATCTGAATCAAGACCTGACTGGGGAGGATGGGATTACAAATCCACCATCAAATAGCTGCTTGAAGGCGATCTGAACAAGAACTTAACTGGGGAAAGATGGGAACACAAGCCCAAATGCCACACCATGTATTAGCTTGTATGAGATTCATATATCCCAAGAAACAGTACCCTAAATGGAACACACGCACATTAATAAGAGCAACCAGGGGACTTTTCAAACTTAGGAGTTCGCACATCCTTGGAATCACTACTTATGTACCACTTGGATCACAATATCTGAAGTAAAAGGTGATTTTTAAATTATTTTCAAAACATTTTTTATTATTAAGTCTTTTTGTTTTGAAAATTTCTATGGATAATAGATGAAATTTTTGCGAACAGAATACAAGTAAGAACTGTAAAGAATTGGATAAAGTCTCAAAATTTATTAATAGAATGGTAGTCTGCAAACGGAGAGACTCCATAGATAATTACAAAGTTTGGAAAATGGTAAATATATGGGAAAGATACATTTGAATAGAATGACCACTGTTCTCCCTAACAACTTTGAACTAGCAAGCAAAGACTTCATTTGAAGTGTGATGAGAATCTGAGAAGATTGTTTCTTCAACGATCAAGTCTTGTCTGACGCAGTTACTTTCCAAGAAATCCCTAATTTTTGCCTAGGTGGCCCTTGCGGGTTTTCAACCTACCGGGAAGAATTTATTCTGTTTATGTCTCTAATTTTTGCCTAGACTGCCCTTTCGAGTATTCAGCCTACTAAGACGCTCATTTTTGCCTAAGTCGCCCTTTCGGGTTTTCAACTTAGCGAGTTGTTCTTTTATTTCTTTAGGTGAAGTATTTCTTGACTACATCAGTATTCAAAGGACGTGGGAACTCCTCGCCATCCATAGTTTCAAGAATTAATGCACCGCCAGAGAAGGATTTCTTGACAACATATGGGCCTTCATAATTGGGAGTCCACTTGCCCCTAGAATCAGCGTTAAAAGACATGATCTTCCTGAGCACGAGGTCGCCTTCTCTGAATTCACGGGGCTTGACTTTCTTATCAAAATCTTTCTCCATCCTCTTTTGGTATAGCTAACTGTGACACAAAGCCGTCATTCTCTTTTCTTCAATCAAATTCAACTGGTCGAACCTATTCTGGATCCATTCAGCCTCTGATAATTTGGTTTCCATCATCACGTGTAAAGAGGGAATCTCAACCTCGACGGGGAGCACCGCTTCCATACCATACACAAGCGAGAACGGGGTTGCCCCTGTTGAGGTGCGAACAGATGTACGATACCCATGCAAAGAAAAAGGGAGCATCTCATGCCAATCTTTATAAGTGACAACCATCTTCTGGATGATTTTCTTAATGTTCTTATTGGCAGCTTTGACGGCTCCATTCATCTTTGGCCTATGAATTATGATGGATAATTTTGAATTCTTCACAAAGTTCCTTCATTATCTTATTATTTAAATTCGAGCCATTGTCAGTGATGATCATGCTTGGCACACCATATCTAAAAATAAGATTATGCTTGATAAAGCGTACTACCACCTGCTTAGTAACATTGGCATATGAAGCTGCTTCCACACACTTGGTGAAATAGTAAATTGCTACCAAGATAAAACAATGTCCATTTGATGCCTTAGGTTCAATCATTCCTATCATATAAATACCTCACATAGAGAAGGGCCACGGGGATGAAATAACATTGAGAAGTTTCTGACACACATGAATCTTGTCGGCATATATCTGACACTTGTGGCACTTCTTCGCAAATTTGCAACAGTCAGATTCCATTGTCAGCCAATAGTAACCTGCCCTAAGCATCATCTTTGCCATTGAATGTCCATTGGCATGATTACCAAAGGAACCTTCATAGATCTCACGCATCAACATGTCTACTTCGTGTCTATCCACGCATCTGAGCAAGACCATGTCATGATTTCTTTTGTATAGCACATCTTCATTAAGGAAAAAGCTATCTGCCAATCTTCTCAAGGTCTTCCTATCTTTATTTGATGTGCCCAACGGGTATTCCTGAGTTCAGAGAAAATGCTTGATATCGCGATACCAAGACTTTTCATCTGACGTTTCCTCTATTGCAAATACATGGGCTGGTCTATCCAAACGTCGCACTGTGATATGAGGCACATCGTTCCAAGCATTCACCTGATACATAGACGCCAAAGTTGCCAAAGCGTCTGCCATTTGATTTTACTCCCTAGAAATATGATGGAATAAAACTTTGTTAAAGAAGGGTAATATCCTTCTAGCATAATATTTATAAGGGGTCAAGTCAGGGTGACGAGTATCCCATTCTCCTTTAATATGGTTTATTACTAAAGCTGAATCCCCATAAACATCAAGGATTTTGATTCTGAGATCCATAACTGCTTTGATACCCAGGATACATGCTTCATACTCCGCCATATTATTGGTACAATCAAAGGTCAGCCTTGCAGTGAAAGGGATATGAGACCCATGAGGAGTGATAATCACAACTCCAATCCCTTTTCCGAAGCATTCACAGCTTCTTCAAACACCATGCTCCAACGGGACCCTGGATCAGGACCTTCCTCAGGCAAAGGTTCATCACAATATTTTACTTTCAAAAACATCACATCTTTGTCGAGAAAGTCGTATTTGAAAGACTGATAGTCTTCAACCAGTTGGTGAGCAAGGTACTCCGCCAACACACTACCTTTGATAGCCTTCTGAGTGCGGTATTCAATATCGTATTCAGACAGCAACATCTTCCAATGAGCGATTCTTCCGGTAAGAGAAGGCTTTTTGAAGATGTATTTAATTGGATCCATGTTGGATATCAACCAAGTAGTATGATTCAGCATATACTGACGCAGACGCTTCGCTGCCTAAGCCAAAGCACAACATGTCTTTTCAAGTAGAGTGTATCGCGACTCGCAATCAGTGAAATTTTTACTCAGATAGTAAATGGTGTATTCTTGTCTTCCCGTTTTATCTTGCTGTCCCAAAATGAAACCCATAGAATGATCCAACACTGTTAGATACATAATCAAAGGTCTTCCCTCGACGGGAGGGAGCAAGATAGGAGGTTCAAGCAGATACTCTTTAATGCTTTCAAATTCCTTATGGCAATCATTGGTCCATACACACCCTTGATCTTTCTTCAGAAGCTTGAAGATGGGTTCACACATTGCAGTCATGTAGGAGATGAACCTGGAGATATAATTCAGACGTCCGAGGAAACCTCTAACTTGTTTTTCAGTCCTTGGGGCAGGCATTTCTTGAATTGCCATGACTTTATCAGGATCAACTTCAATTCCTTTTTGACTGACAATGAAACCTAGAAAATTTCCCAAATAAACACCAAAGGTGCATTTATTCGGATTTAAACGAAGGCGATACTTCTTTAAATGCTGAAATAACTTCAACAAATCTTCTATATGTCCTTCCTCGGTATGAGATTTAGCGATCATATCATCAACATATACTTCGATTTCCTTATGCATCAGATCATGGAATAGGGTTTTCATAGCCCTCTGGTACGTTGCGCCAGCGTTCTTCAACCCAAAGGGCATCACTCTGTAACAGAATGTTCCCCAGGGTGTGATAAACGTTGTTTTTTCCATGTCCTCAAGAGCCATCTTAATTTGATTGTACCCAGAAAATCCGTCCATGAACGAGAACACTTTGAATTTTGTTGTGCTATCTACCAATATATTAATATGCGGTAATGGAAAGTCATCTTTTGGACTTGCTTTATTTAGATCTCTATAATCAATGCACATGCGGACTTTTCCGTCTTTCTTTGGTCCCAGAACAATATTGGCAATCCATTGAGGATACACTGATGTCACGAGAAAACCAGCATCGATTTGTTTCAAGACCTCTTCTTTTATCTTCATTGACATATCAGGGTGAGTTTTTCTTAACTTATGCTTGATGGGAGGACATTCTGGCTTCAACGGCAAGTGGTGCTCCACGATGTCAGTGTCTAACCCAGGCATATCCTGGTAAGACCAAGCAAAAATATCAGAATATTATTTCAGTAACTCAATCGATTTCCTCTTCACATCGGGATGAAGTAATTCTCCCATCTTAACTTCTCTTGGGTCTTCCTATGATCCCAAGTTAATCACCTCCAACAGCTCTTTATACGGCTGAATAGTATTCTCCTCGTGCTCAAGCAACTGTGAAACCTCTTTTGGGATTTCATCGTACTCTTCTTCCTCAGTCAAATACACAGGATATTCGAAGTTGGGAGAGGGCGCAGGGTCATTGTATTCAATGGTTTTCTTAGTTAATCTGCACATGTGATTATGATTGATTTTAGAAACTGACCGACGTATAAGTGAGTATGCAAATTTTACTAATGATTATTATTTATTTTGAAAGGTTTTATCTGATTACCATTTTCCAAGAAAAAGTAATAAATATAACATAATTTGGAAAACAAAAACATCTTTTATTAATGATGTAAAAGTTCAAAACAAAAGACATGCCCGTACAATATCACTTTCACCTTGGGCAGAGTGAAATGATTTTTGGAAAGATAAACAAAAAACAAATTACTTCGAGATGTGGATGCAAGAAGGCACATCAATGGTGATCCAATTATAGACCCTCACTCCGTGCATTATGAAATTCAGCATCTCTTACCCTGGCTCGTCCTCAAGGATAGCATTGATCTTCGAAGTATTTGGATGCAGATACCCTTCTGTTGTACCCCAAAAATTTTCCCTCCCATATTTCTCAAAACATTTCAAGAAAGATCCTCAAGTTGCTCAATAAAGTCCAAGGGTTGACCAGACAAACTCTCTCCTAAGGCAGTCTACCTCAAATTAGGGTTTCATGTTGCATCAAGATACTTGAGTCCAAGGGATCCCAAATGCTTAACATTGTCCTAATATGTTCTCAACATCATCCATGTCAAGTTTCAAGCCTTGCAAAGGAAGTTTGATGAGTCAATTGTTCAAAGGCCTGAAAATCGATTATGCTAGGGCAAAAGTCAACTTTGGCCCACATACAGTCAAACTTCAAGATTTTTGGGAAACATCCTAATTTTGAAGTATTATTCATCATTTAATCAAGGTTTGATCATGATTCATCAAGGATTGCTCACAATTCATCAAAACCCAAAAGTTGCTAAATTAGGGTTTTGTAGGAAAAGTCAACTCAACTTTGACCAAGCATAACTTTCTCATACCTTATGAGAAATGACCCATCCAAAGCTCATTTTGAAGAGGATGCAATTACCTACAATTCATCTTCAGCTCCCAGGTTCAAAATATGCACTCACAAGAAATTATGAATTTGGACATTATAGGTCATTTTGAAAAGTCAACAAAAACACCTTTTTTTGTCAAAGCTTCATACATGAACATGGAAGACTCAATTGAGATGAGACGAAAAGGGTTGCTTAGAGGACATCTTGAGATTTCTAAAAAGTCCAAGAACACCTTCATAGATTCAAAATTGAAGAAGTTTTGCATTGGTGAAGTTGACCTTTTTTACAAATTTGCCAAAAGTCAAAAGTGCCTTAAATTGCAATTTTTGACAAATGGGCCTAACTTTTTGTACTTGGCTTAAGTTTGTAGCATGGTCCACGAGCCCTAACTCATCCCACTTGACTTTATTTTATTTTTACCATTTATTTTGATTTTTTATTTCAATTAAATCAATTTAAATCAAAATAAATCATGAAAATATCCAAATCATTCAAACCTTAAGATTTGATGCATGTTTCAGGTCCCTTATACAGCTAGCAAGTGAATCAAATCGTGTAAGGCATGGTTGCGCATAAAAACATTGGTTTTGGCCTATTTTTGGAAAGATTTTCATGAAGATCAAATCATGATCAAAGATCATAATTGCCAAAGATTGAGAACACATTTGCAACCCTAATTCGTTCCTTGGTATATAGTGGACAAAGGCATATCAAAAGCACAATGTTTGGAGGCGTGAGGAGGAAGAACAAAACTTGAAAAATTCAAGAAAAAGTGCTTATATGATTTTGTACTTCCAAGCATTTTCAAGACTCCCAAACCATCTCTTTCGTTTCCTGGGCACTCAAGAAAGCCATAGCAATCAAAAGCAAGCCTTCTCGCACGCTAGAACTCACTGTAAGTGGTTTATGAATTGGACATGTTCTTGAAATAGAATACCATTGTTTAAGCATTTATAGCATAAACCATTTACATATTCTGAACCTTTGAAGCATTTGCAAGCTCATGGTAACCATTAATTGCATTTTCGCTAACTGTATAGGAATCCACCATTGTTAGGGTTTCGTGTTGTGTTTTGGGTTTTTTCTATACAGGCAAAATTGGTCCACAAGAAGGGCACCATGATGCTCAGCAGGCCAAGGCGATTTTATCCACAACATTAGAATCCATTTATTGTGCCTGTATTTGATTTTGAAATGTGCAGGAGTTATAGCTACGGACATTTTTCTGTAGGTAAAAGTCACTGAACCTTTTAGTAACGGAGAGAGGACTGGGACGATGGCGTGGCAGCCCCTGATTGCTTCATTTGAAATTTCGCGCGGATAATTTTTGTTTTGTTTATTTTTAATATATTGTTTAATTGTTATCTCATATACAACAAAAGCATGTGGCTCAGTTGGTATTGAGGCAGTGGAAAAGGCCATAGGACCTGGGTTCGAATCCCAGGTCCCCCCATATATTTCATATTATTTTAATTTGTATGATCAGGCGTGCACACAGGTGTGAAGCCCACCATGAGTCCTCAAGGCTCAACCACTAAGATCTCCAGGAGGTCAGATCTAAAGGCCATTACATGAAGGTCCATCATGCATCCCAGTCAACATGCAGCACTGAATCCATGGAGGTCAATGTGGACCCTTGCTTTTGGGCCCAGAAGCTACTATTCACACACCTCCAAATTACTTGCAAACAGACCCATTTTCTTTTTCTTTTCTTTTCACATTTTCTTGATTTAATTTATTTAATTATTTTACTAACACACAAAATTAATTCTTTTTATCAAAAAATCAAAAAAATAATTGTTCATCCTATTAGATTTAGTTTATTTTTTTATCAAAAATTAATTTAATTAGTTTATTTAATTTATTAGGTAACTTTAATTCTTTTTATAAATAAATTAAAATCAATTAGAAGAATTAGGGTTTTTTGTCTAATTTAATTTTTATTTCTCTTTTCTTAAAAAAATCACAAAATACAAAAATAGGTCAAAATTAATTAATTTTCTTAATTTAAATTAATTAGTAACTAGGTTTGTACATATTTAATTTAAAACCTTATTTTCTTAAAATAATCAAAAACAACCAAAAATGATTTTTCTTGTAATTAGGTTAGACGGGGTCAAAACCCTAATTTCCTTTCGTTCTCCATTCGTCACGCGTTTACTTATTTTTTACAATATTGATGTAATTGCTCATGGGATGTAATAGATTAATTAGGAATTTTTGTTTTTCTTTATTTATCGTTTTAGCGGGGTTTTTTGGCTATGTAATTAATACCCGAAGCCTTGTAATAGTGTAGCTTTATTTTCCTCACTTTAATTCTCGCAAATATTAATTATTAGATGTATGATATTAGGGTTGCATGATAAGAATGTATGTTAAATTTAAAATGGTTAGCAAACCCTAAATGTGCAAAGATAATACTTGAAATTGAATCACTCACACATGCGCACTCCTAGGGTATACTCTCACTTCGGTTGCCTTTGGTAAATGATAATTAAGTATAGGGTATTTTAGTGGTCGCTCTCTTGTATAAACAAATATCAAAAGTCCCGTTCGGAAATGTTGCCTCAGAAATGTTGCATCGAATATTGATCTTAAGACATTAGGGTTATTACTAAGACATCCTAACATTGCTTTAGTGATCGTACGTCCCTTTCAAATTGACCCTTACAACTCCAACGAAGGTGCTACCTACTCACTAATAGTGGGATAACGCTGTCTAAAGGAAATAAGAACAAAAACACTCTCTCTTTTTCGAGTAGGTAGATGCTAGTAGGTACTTGCTCAAAACAAACTTTTTTACACTAAACACTCTTTTCAAACAAAGTTTTCAAAACAACTTCGAAACACTCTTGAAGACATAAGCAAGGGTTAAATTGAAGCAAAACAAAAACTTTTTTCAAATCAAACACACACAAGCAATTTTTGAAAATGATGAGAAAGTACCTAAGAGCCCGTAGAAAACTACAGATAGAAAGGGTGCTAATACCTTCCCTTTCTATAATCTACCCCCTGTACTCAAAATCTCGAAAAAAGGAATTTTTCTGTGCTTTTTTTCCTTTCCAGTTGGATAAAATAAAAGTCGGTGGCGACTCTTGCTTACCGAGACATTTTGCAAACACAAACGCAAAACACAAACCAGCATTTCAAACAGTCCGGTTCTGGCCACCGTATCACAGAACTGGCGACTCCGCTGGGGAATAATAAGTGCGGTATACCTTAGGATTAGTTCATCATAATTGCTTATATTGTTTGATTTGTTTGCTTTACCTTTGATGGTTTTGTATCGGGAACTATTATAGATCCTAACCCGGATCTGAGGACACCTTTTAGGTAAGTAGCAATAAACTGTGAGGGAATTGTATGGTGTAGACCGATACGGTTGAAACATTAGCTATGTTGATGTGGCACATTGGTTGGTGTCGGTATCCCTTGTGGAGAAACAAGGAGAATACGAGGCTGCTATATGGGTCGTTAAGCATCAACTGACCTTAGAACCTATAATTGACCAACTTGGCCATAGGAAGTAGTGAGATAGTCGGTCTCGGTGTAAAGTTGGGAACTGGTAGATACTCGATGCTACACTCATTGAGACCATACTCTCGAGATAGTTTCGGCTGCAAGAAAAGATTGCGTGAGCTAAAACCATGACCGATGGAGGATGGCCAGTGGTATTGAGAACCTCTAGAACCCGGTTACTATTATTAGGACAGGTTGAAACCAACTGAACTTCAAGAGGGTAATACCTAGACCCCATGCGAGCCTGAAACTTAAGGGTTATTGTGTGACTTATTTTCCTTTACCATGTCTGTTATCTGTTATACCTGTTGTGTGTTTTATCATGACATCATGCATCATAACATAGCATGCATACTTCATTAGACTAACCATTTCAAAGACCGAGGGGATTTATCTTTGTTCTGTTTTGCAGATTATGGCTTCCATGCTCAGAAACACCATCCGAGTTAACTTTATGCAAATACCTGCTCAACTCAAAGATTTAGCCTCGAGAGTTTCTGATACTTCTTCATTCATCAGAAGACATGGTCAGCTTCTTAGTTTGGTTACCTCCAGGTTTGATGAGCAAATGATGAGTGTGCTTTTCCAGTCCTCTGATCCAATGTATCATTGTTTCACTTTCCCGGATTATCAGCTAGTTCCCACTATGGAAGAGTTTTCTCACTTATTGGGCATATCCATCCTTGAGCAGATGCCCTTCACAGGTTTGGAAGAGACTCCTAGACCAGAGGACGTTGCTTCAGCTTTACATTTGAAAAAGGTTGATGTAGTATCCAACTGGGAGACACAGAGCGGGGTCAAAGGTTTCTTAGACAAGTTTCTAATGGATCAAGCTCAACTATTCTGGGACAGTCTGAACTTTCAGGCTTTTGAAGACATCTTGGCTCTCCTTATCTACGGTTTGGTTCTTTTCCCGAATCTAGATTCCTTCATATATGTGAATGCAGTTAAGATCTTTCTGTCTCGCAATCTTGTACCTACCCTCTTGGGTGATATCTTGCATGCCCTTTATACTTGTACGGAGCGTAGAAGAGGGACCCTCATGTGTTGCATGCCGCTGTTGGCGAGGTGGTTTATTTCGCACCTCCCTAAGTCCGTATTGAAGAATGAGGAAGGTTTAGGATGGTCTTACAGGATAATTTCCGTTACCCATACGGACATTCTTTGGAGTTCTAAGGATATGGAAGATGTTGCTATCATTTATCGATATGGGGAATACCCTAATGTCCCGTTGCTTGGAATTAGAGGGGTATAACCTACAGTCCTTGCTTGGTTTTACGAAAGTTTGGTCACGCTCGGAGAGACGGTCCTCATGAGCTACTTCTTACAGACATTGTCTTTGACTATAAGGAGGATGTTGAAGAGCATCGCCAAAGGTTTATACGAGCTTGGGGAATGGTGAACAGGTCTGAACCTCAAGAGCTGGGACCAAAGACTTCTCTCCTTATACAACCCTACCTCCAGTGGGTCCGAGATTGAGCTCAGAAGCTTGGGATGCCTTATGAAGCTGTGTTGCCAGTGATCGTGGAGCATACTAATGAAGAAGGTGTTCCTTATACAGTCCTTTATCCTTACATGCCTACTGATCTTGGGGCATTGGAGAGATCCTGGATTCAGCTAAAAGAGGAGAGGGATACCTACAGGGAGAAGTATCATGAGTAAGAGAGGAAGATCTTGAAGCTCACGAGGCAACTTGAGAATGAAAGGACGACCAATGACTATGTCAGCACGAAGGGAAAGCGTCCATGGAACTTCTGATTTTTTCTTGCTTTTTCTAGTTTAGATTTGTTTTCAGTCTATTTCTTTTGTAACGCCTTAAAGGCATTGTTAAACATTTTACAAGTTTAATCTAATAAAGTTTGTTTATTTCTTGGTTTGCAAATTTAAATCTCCCAAAGTCTTTGAAATCATTTCATACGTATTCCATTATCATGCACCTCATTACAGGTATCATTACAGGTTTCTCATCTTCTTCATTGTTTATTTCAGCACAGAATGTCTTCCGAAATACCTACCGATCAAGCCATCAAGGCTCTTCAAGCACAGAATGCTCAATTCAAAGAGATGTTCTTGAACCTGGCTAAAGGGCAGGAGGATTTGAAGACTCTCATCATGAAGGAGAAGAAAAAGAAGAAGAATAAGGTGGTTCTTCTGAACATGGGTCAAAGATTTGGGAATAGGTTGTGACAGGAAGCTGATCTGTCTCATTCATCTAAAGGAGGAGAGAATCAGGAGGAAGAAAAGGGGCCTAGTCCTGTAGTCTCTGATAATGACACTGATTTTGATGAAGAACAGTATCCTCCTGCTGAGGATAGGTACAAACAACTTGAAGACCGTCTGAGTGCAATGGAGATTCAGAAGATACCTGGTTTGGACTTCAGAGATCTGGGACTAGCATCTGGGGTGGTGATCCCTCACAAGTTTAAAGCTCCTGTATTTTCTAAGTATCATGGAGTATCCTGTCCAAAGCTCCATCTTCGCTCGTATGTCAAAAAAATCTAACCCTACACTGCTGATAGAAATCTGTGGGTTCATTTCTTTCAAGATAGTCTGTCAGGGACTCAGCATGAATGGTTCTATCAATTGGAAGGAGCTAATGTCCGCAACTGGGAGGACCTTGCTGCTGCTTTTTACAAGCAATACCAGTATAACACCGACCTTGCTCCCACGCGTACTCAGCTTCAGGGTATGTCTATGGGTGCAAGTGAAGGCTTTAAGGACTATGCTCAAAAGTGGAGAGATCTGGATGGAAGAGTCCAACCCCCTCTGTCTGATAGGGAGTTGGTGGATATGTTTCTTGGGACTTTGTCTGGTCCATTTTTCAATCACTTGATCGGAAGTTCATCATCTGGGTTCACTGAATTGATTTTGACCAGGGAGAGAGTAGAAGCTGGTATCAGAAGTGGCAACATACAGAAAGGCGCTTCATCAAGTACAGAAAAGAAGACTTTCAAGAAATAAGCTAGTGCAGTTTACAGCTCGAGGAGCCAAAACCGACCTGAACGCCGCCAAGTAGTAAATGCAGTAGTAATATCAAGACCCACCGTTGCCCCATAATGCCACAATCAGCAAAGAGTAGAGAGACCGAAAAGACAACACACTCGGCTCAGTATGACCTTGTCTCAAATTCTGCCGCAATTGTTGAAGACTAACCTGGTAACTCTGAGGGAGGCCCCATAGAATCCCAGCACCATATCTCCGTTGTATAATCCGAACGCCCGTTGCGCCATCATTCCGATAGTCCAGGGCATGATACAAACAACTGCTGGGCCTTGAGGAATAAGGTGCAAGATTTGATTGAAGCTAAAGAAATCGAGTTTGACGCTCCGAAAAAGCCCAACGTCATAACTGCTCCTATTCCCAAGCATGACCAGGGAGTGAATGCAATTAGGGATGATGAAGAAGAGTCAGATATTGACAGCTAAATTTACCCGACTATCGACGGTGGATTGAACAATTGGACGGCGAAGGACTTCGTGCCCGTTTCTTTTATTACACAGTAATAGACTTTTGTTTTAAAATTTGTAACAAACAGTTTAAAACTTTATGGCCTGGTGCCTTCCCCGAGGCACTTTGACTTTGTTTGTGAGGGCTTATTATTTGTCATTTTCATATATCATCAATAAAGAATTGGACGTCTTCTTGCATTACAAATTTTGCGCTCCTTGTTTTTATTTTCTATCTTGCACTTTATTAAAACAGCTATTGTCTTACACACACTCACATATCATAATGCAGATCCATATCCACTCTGGATCCCACTGATAACGACTCTGCTACTGCCAGTTATGACTTCGAAAGTCCGATCAACCAAGCCGAGGACGAAGGTGAGGATGATTGTGAAGTTCCTGGGGAACTTGCTAGACTGTTACTACAGGAAGAGAGGGACGTACAGCCTCATGAAGAGCCAGTGGAATCAGTAAATTTGGGTACAGAGGAAGACAAGAAGGAGGTTAAGATAGGTGCAAATCTGGAGCCTAGTGTCAAGCAACGGTTGATACAGATGCTACGCGACTATGTTGATATCTTCGCCTGGTCTTATGAAGATATGCCTGGTTTAGACACTGATATTATGGTTCACCGCTTGCCAACCAAAGAAGACTATCCTCCAGTAAAGCAGAAAGTTCGTCGCATGCGCCCAGAGATGTCTGAGAAAATCAAAGCTGAGGTCATGAAACAGTTTGATGCCGGTTTTCTAGCAGTTACTTCTTACCCGCAGTGGGTTGCCAACGTGGTTCCGGTGCCGAAGAAAGATGGTAAGGTACAAATGTGTATGGACTATAGGGATTTGAATAGGGCAAGCCCCAAGGATGATTTCCCGCTCCCTCACATCGATGTTCTGGTCGACAACACCGCGCAACATAATATCTTCTCTTTTATGGATGGTTTTTCTGGTTACAATGAGATTAAGATGGCTCCCGAGGACATGGAGAAGACAACCTTCATTACGTAGTGGGGTACCTTTTGCTACAAAGTCATGCCGTTCGGATTGAAGAATGCTAGGGCAACGTATCAGCGCGCTATGGTTGCTTTGTTCCACGACATGATTCACCATGAGATTGAGGTGTACGTTGACGACATGATTGCAAGGTCCCAGACTGAAGAAGAACATCTTGACCATCTCCAGAAGCTATTTGACAGGTTGAAGATGTACAAGCTGAGGTTAAACCCGAATAAGTGCACCTTCGGGGTAAGGTCTGGTAAGCTGTTGGGTTTCGTCATTAGTGATAAAGGTATTCAGGTAGATCCTGCCAAGGTAAAGACTATACAGGAAATTCCAGCTCCCCGAATGGAAAAGGAAGTCAGAGGCTTTTTGGGACGTCTGAACTATATTGCCCGATTCATTTCACATCTGACTGCTACTTGTGAGCCAATCTTCAAGCTGCTGAAGAAAGATCAAGTGGTAAAATGGAATGATAAATGCCAGGCCGCTTTTGAAAGGATCAAAGAATATCTCCAAGATCCACCTATTCGGATGCCTCCAGTTGAAGGAAGACCTTTGATCTTATACTTGACAGTACTCGACAATTCAATGGGGTGCGTGTTGGGGTATCATGATGAGTCTGGCCGAAAAGAGCATGCTATTTACTACCTTAGAAAAAAGTTTACCGACTGTGAGACCTGATACTCACTGCTCGAGAAAACTTGCTGCGCTTTGGCATGGGCTGCTCGCCGGCTGAGACAGTATATGCTGACTCACACTACCCTATTGATATCAAAGATGGACCCAATCAAGTATATTTTCGAAAAGCCTGCCTTATCCGGAAGAATAGCAAGATGGCAGATGATCTCAACTGAGTATGACATCCAATACACAACCCAAAAATCAATCAAGGGGAGTGTATTGGTAGATCATTTGGCACATCAGGCCGTGGATGATTACCAGTCTATGAATTTCGAGTTTACGGATGAGAACATCATGTTGGTGACCGACTGTGAAAAACCTGGACAGGATGAAGGACCTGAGGAAGGATCTCGATGGTCTATGTATTTTGATGGAGATTCAAACGCGTTGGGTAATGGCATTGGCGCCATAATCATATCTCCTGAAGGTTGTCATACTCCATTCACCGCCCGATTATGTTTTAACTGCACCAACAACATGGAGGAGTATGAAGCGTGCATCCTGGGCCTTCGAGCAGCTATTGACCTAAGGATTAAGTTCTTGAGTGTGTTCGGAGATTCCTCTCTAGTGATCAGTCAGATCAAAGGAGATTGGGATACAAAGCACCCAAATCTTATTCTTTACAAAGAGTATGTATTAACGTTTCTCCCACACTTCGAGGAGATAACCTTTGAACACTTCCCAAGAGAGAAGAATCAGTTAGCGGACGTGCTAGCTACCATGTCTTCTATGTTCAAGGTCAGGTGGGACAATGAAGCTCCCCAGATTACCATTGAGAGGTTGGATGAACCCGTACATTGCTGTGACATTGAGACTGAAGAGGTAGCAGATAAACCCTGGTTCCACGAGGTAAAGAGGTATCTTGAGGCTCAAGAGTACCCCGAGGGTGCATCTGTTAATGGTAAGAAGTTCTTGAGGAGGTTCGCTGCAAAGTTCTTCATTAGCAATGGTATCCTTTACAAGCGTAATCATGATTCAACCTTACTGCGATGTATGGATAAAAGCGAGGCAGAAAGGATTATGGCAGAGTTACATGAAGCTACTTTCGGAACTCATTCTAGTGGACATACTATGGTGAAGAAAATCCTTCGGGCAGGATATTATTGGTCCACTATGGAAGCCAATTGTTATCAGCATTATCGGACCTGTCACAAGTGCCAAGTCTATGCTGATAAGGTGCGTGTATCTCCAGTTCCTCTGAACATCTTGACATCTCCTTGGCCTTTTGCAATGTGGGGTATCGATATGATTGGCGAGATCATACCTATTGTGTCTAACGGGCATCGTTTCATCCTGGTAACAATTAATTACTTTACAAAGTGGATTGAGGCAGCTTCCTTTGCTACAGTGACCAAGAATGTCGTGGCGCGGTTTATTCGGCATAATTTAATCTGTCGATATGGTGTACCAGAGAGGATCATTATGGACAATGGTACAAATCTCAACAATACGATGATCACCGAGCTCTGCAAGCAGTTTAAGATACAACATCATAACTCTTCTCCTTACCGGCCGAAGATGAATGGGGCTATTGAAGCGGCTAATAAGAACATCAAGAAGATTATGCAGAAGATGACGGTGACATATAAAGATTGGCACGAGATGTTACCATTTGCTCTTTATGGGTACCGAACCTCAGCGCGGACTTCAACAGGGGCAACACTCTACTCTTTGGTGTATGGCATGGAAGCAGTCTTACCCATTAAGGTCCAGATACCCTCTCTTCGGATTATGAAGGATGCAGGTTTGAGCAAGGACGATTGGATCCAGACTCGGCTTGATCAGCTGAACTTAATCGACGAAAAGAGACTTACCGCTATTTGTCATGGTCAGACGTATCAAAAGCGAATGATTAAGGCATTTAACAAAAAAGTCAGACGACAAGAGTATCAAGTTGGGGATCTGGTGATCAAACGCATCATACTGCCGCAAGGTGATCCCAGGGGCAAATGGACCACTACGTATGAAGGGCCATTTGCGGTTAAGAACATTTTCTCAGGAGGAGCTATGATTCTAACCACCATGGATGTTGACGACCTTCCTCACCCCGTTAATGCAAACATAGTGAAAAAATACTATGCAAAATCAGAGACCCGCTAGGTTGACTGGCCTAGGCAAAAATAAGGGCTTCCCGACGAACCAAAAGGGTTCGGGCAAAAATAAGGGATGAAAATGAAAAAATTTGTACACCCGGCAAGTCGAAAACCTGAAAAGGCGGCTTGGGCAAAAAAGGGTATCCCGGTGGACTGAAAACCCGAAAGTGCGGTCCAGAAAAAAATTAGGGATTAAAGCGTAACACTATGTCTCATTGGATCATCTTGCAACCAGACTCCGGTATCGACTATCAAGCTCAGACGGCGCGGATCAATCTAATTTACCTTCAACCATGTAGTAAAGTGATGAGACTCTCGAAGATATAAAGGCAATAGCAGAGTTGGGACCCAGTGGGATTGTTCACATAGCTGTTTTTCTTTCTTTTACACAAATTGTATAAATTATGTTTGTTCGGCGGCGTTCTCTTACTAGGACGTCAGCCTCTTGTACAAAAACGCCTATTTACAGGCCAACTTCAAAATCAATACAATTCATTTTCACAAAGAGATTTCAAAATTTTTTTCTTTTTCTGTTTTGTTTTGCAAGAACATCCAATGTTCATTTTTGATATATGCATTTGACAATAATTGCTGCTCATAAATATTTACATGCAAAACAAAAGACGATTACTCGTAATATCAGGAACAGGGGCAAACAAGAAATGTCCAAACCATACAGTTGCTTTGTCCACCAGGTATAAGGATAGACCTAGCTGGAGAATATGACTAAAGGTACATTCACTCCCCGCAGAGTAAAAGGTATCTAAAAACATTGATTCTCCCTAAGAAGAGTTTATCTATCACCAGCACTAGAAATTTATCCCCAGTGTAGTTTATTTCTTCCACAAATGGAAACTCAATCCCCAACAAGGGTTCATTATCGCTAGCAACGGTAATTCATCCCCAGCCGAGGTTGTTTCTCCAAATCAGCAAATCTTCTAACAGAGTATCTCTTCCCTACAGAGTCATTTTCTCGTCAGTTTATTCTCCAGCAGGATTATTCTCACAATCATCTTTGGTCGTTATCCCTAGCGAGAGAAACTCTTTTATGCTCCAGAAGCAGTCCGGGATTTATTTTCCTCAGTTAGAAGATATCATAAAAACATTGCATATCCATACATCATGACATGTGCATACGCATCATATAGCACAATCTCATTTATTTTGAGAACATCATCGCTCGATGCATAGCATGCATTACATACGACTAACTCTTTACCTTTCAGGAAAAAGATACAATCAAATTCTCACCAAGTTAAAGCTATGAAGCCCGGATCCGACCGGATAGTATCTTGATTTCTACAGCATATTGTGAAGCCCGGAGAACGACCAGATAACAGTATCAAACACCACAAAGCCTGGAATCGACCAGATAGTGGTTTATCTCTAAGCTATGAAGCCCGGATTCGACCGGATAATAGTTTAATCCCCAGCAAGCCGTGAAGCCCGGATTACGACCGGATAACAGCTCAGTAAGTATTGTGAAGCCTGGATTACGACCAGATAGCAATACAAGTACCATGAAACATGGATTCGACCAGATAGTGGTGTATCATAAACATAAGTCGTGAAGCCCGGATTACGACTGGATAACAGCTCAACAAGTTATTGTGAATCCTGGATTACGATCAGATAGCAATACAAGTTTCTGTAAAGCCTGGGTTACGACCAGATAGCAGCCAAAGACACCACGAAGCCTGAATTACGACCAGATAGTGGTGCATCTTTAATACAAGTTATGAAGCCCGGATTCAACCGGATAGTATCTTGATTTCTCCGAACACCATGAAGCCTGGATTCGACCAGATAATGGTATGAGACATCGTGAAGCCTGGATTACGACCAGATAGCGGTAAAAGACACTGAAGCCTGGATTACGACCAGATAACAGTGAGGGACACTGTGAAGCTTGGATTATAACCAAATAGCAGTTTACTCGGCCAATTACTATGAAGCCCAGATTCGACCGGATATTAGTAGGCCCAACAGTCAAAGGGAAGCCCGAAGCGACCGGATAACCACTTGATTTCTTCTGAAGCCTAGATTACGACCAGATAAGAAATAAGGTATTGTGAAGCCTGGATTACGACCAGATAGCAGTACAGGACACCATGAAGCCTGGATTCGACCAGATAATGGTATAAAGCATCGTGAAGCCTGGATTACGACCAGATAACGATAAAAGGACTGAAGCCTAGATTACGACCAAATAATAGTACAAGACACTGCGAAGCTTGGATTTCGACCAAATAGCAGTTTACTTGGACAATTACTAAGAATCCCGGAGTCGACCGGATATTAGTGTGCCCTAAATTCAAGTTGAAGCCCGGATGCAGCCGGATAACAACTTAATTCCTTCTGAAGCCTGGATTACGACCAGGTAAGAATCGAGAAATTGCAAATCCTGGATCACGACCGGATAGCAAGTTTAATCTCATCTCCCCAGTAAGTCACTGTAAAGCCTGGATTACGACCAGATAGCAGTCGGTCTTATCACTATGAAGCTTGGATTACGACCAGATAGTAGTTCATTTTCACCTCTTCGACTAAGAGACGATTCCCCAGTAGAATAACGGACGACCGAAGCTCCTAAAAATCAACTTTTCTCACAAGCAGAGATCAGTATTCCTTAGCATAGTATTCCTCAAAAAACAGGTATACAGGCTCTCGAAAAGGAATCTCTTATGCGATCGAAACTTCTTCTGATGACATCTTTAAGCCCATCTTCCGTCATCAATCTCAAAATGGCATCTATAAGCCCATTCCTGACATCACAAGATGGTTACCACTTCATGTGAGTGCAAATTTCTGAGCACTCTAGTGTTCAATCATCTTCCACCCTCGGATCACGAAAGGCAGACAAGTCAATCTACATCCTCAGGTTTAAAAAGATTGAACAGGGGCAGCTGTTGTACCCCAAAGTTTTCCCTCCCATGTTTCTCAAAACTTTTCAAGAAAGATCCTCAAGTTGCTCAAAGAAGTCCAAGGGTTGACCAAACAAACTCTCTCCTAAGGCAGTCTACCTCAAATTAGGGTTTCATGTTGCATCAAGATACTTGATTCCAAGGGATCCCAAATGCTCACCATTGTCCTAATATGTTCTCAATATCATCCATGTCAAGTTTCAAGCCTTACAGAGGAAGTTTTCTCAGTCAATTATTCAAAGGCCTGAAAATCGATTGTGCTAGGGCAAAAGTCAACTATGGCCCACATACAGTCAAACTTCAAGATTTTTGGGCAACATCCTCATTTTGAAGTATTATTCATCATTTTATAAAGGGTTGATCATGATTTATCAAGGATTGCTCACAATTCATCAGAACCCAAAAGTTGTTAAATTAGGGTTTTGTAGGAAAAGTCAACTCAACTTTGACCAAGCATAACTTTCTCATACTTTATGAGAAATGACCCATCCAAAACTAATTTTGAATAGGATGTAATTACCTACAATTAATCTTCATCTCCCAAGTTCAAAATATGCACTCACAAGAAATTATGAATTTGGACATTATAGGTCATTTTGAAAAGTCAACAAAAACACCTTTTTTGTCAAAGCTTCATACATGAACATGGAAGACTCAATTGATATGAGACCAAAAGGGTTGCTTATAGGACATCTTGAGCTTTCTAAAAAGTCCAAGAACACCTTCATACAGTTAAAATTGAAGAAGTTATGCATTGGTGAAGTTGACCTTTTTTGCAAAATTGCCAAAAGTCAAAAGTGCCTCAAATTGCATTTTTTGACGAATGGGCCTAACTTTTTATACTTGGCTTAAGTTTATAGCATGGTCCACGAGCCCTAACTCTTCCCACTTGCCTTTATTTTATTTTTACCATTTATTTTGATTTTTTATTTCAATTAAATCAATTTAAATCAAAATAAATCATGAAAATATCCAAATCATTCAAACCTTAAGATTTGATGCATGTTTCAGGTCCCTTATACAGCTAGCAAGTGAATCAAATCGTGTAAGGCATGGTTGTGCATAAAAACATTGGTTTTGGCCTATTTTTGGAAAGATTTTCATGAAGATCAAATCATGATCAAAGATCATAATTGCCAAAGATTGAGAACACATTTGCAACCCTAATTCGTTCCTTGGTATATAGTGGACAAAGGCAGATCAAAAGCACAATGTTTTGAGGCGTGAGGAGGAAGAACAAAACTTGAAAAATTCAAGAAAAAGTGCTTATACGATTTTGTACTTCCAAGCATTTTCAAGACTCCCAAACCATCTCTTTTGTTTCCTGGGCACTCAAGAAAGCCATAGCAATCAAAAGCAAGCCTTCTCGCACGCTAGAACTCACTGTAAGTGGTTTATGAATTGGACATGTTCTTGAAATAGAATACCATTGTTTAAGCATTTATAGCATAAACCATTTACATATTCTGAACCTTTGAAGCATTTGCAAGCTCATGGTAACCATTAATTGCATTTTTGCTAACTGTATAGGAATCCATCATTGTTAGGGTTTCGTGTTGTGTTTTGGGTTTTTTCTATACAGGAAAAATTGGTCCACAAGAAGGGCACCATGATGCTCAGCAGGCCAAGGCGATTTGATCCACGGCATTAGAATCCATTTATCATGCCTGTATTTGATTTTGAAATGTGCATGGGTTATAGCTACGGACATTTTTCCGTAGGTAAAAGTCACTGAACCTTTTAGCAACGGAGAGAGGACAGGGACGATGGCGTGGCAGCCCCTGATTGCTTCATTTGAAATTTCACGCGGATAATTTTTGTTTTGTTTATTTTTAATATATTGTTTAATTGTTATCTCATATACAACAAAAACGCGTGACTCAGTTGGTATTGAGGCAGTGGAAAAGGCCATAGGACCTGGGTTCGAATCCCAGGTCCCCTCATATATTTCATATTATTTTCATTTGTATGATCAGGCGTGCACACAGGTGTGAGGCCCACCATGAGTTCTCAAGGCTCAACCACTAAGATCTCCAGGAGGCCAGATCTGAAGGCCATTACATGAAGGCCCATCATGCATCCCAGTCAACATGCAGCACTGAATCCATGGAGGTCAACGTGGACCCTTGCTTTTGGGCCCATAAGCTACTATTCACACCCCTCCAAATTACTTGCAAACAGGCCCATTTTCTTTTTCTTTTCTTTTTACATTTTCTTGATTTAATTTATTTAATTATTTTACTAATACACAAAATTAATTCTTTTTATCAAAAAATCAAAAAAATAATTTTTCATCCTATTAGATTTAGTTTATTTTTTATCAAAAATTAATTTAATTAGTTTATTTAATTTATTAGTTAACTTTAATTAATTTTATAAATAAATTAAAATCAATTAGAAGAATTAGGGTTTTTTGTCTAATTTAATTTTTATTTCTCTTTTCTTAAAAAAATCACAAAATACAAAAATAGGTCAAAATTAATTAATTTTCTTAATTTAAATTAATTAGTAACTAGGTTTGTACATATTTAATTTAAAACCTTATTTTCTTAAAATAATCAAAAACAACCAAAAATGATTTTTCTTGTAATTAGGTTAGACGGGGTCAAAACCCTAATTTCCTTTCGTTATCCATTCGTCACGCGTTTATTTATTTTTTACAATATTGATGTAATTGCTCATGGGATGTAATAGATTAATTAGGACTTTTTGTTTTTGTTTATTTATCGTTTTAGCGGGGTTTTTTGGCTATGTAATTAATACCCGAAGCCTTGTAACAGCGTAGCTTTTTTTTCCGCACTTTAATTCTCGCAAATATTAATTGTTAGATGTATGATATTAGGGTTACATGTTAAGAATGTATGTTAAATTTAAAATGGTTAGCAAACCCTAAATGTGCAAAGATAATACTTGAAATTGAATCACTCGCACATGCGCACTCCTAGGGTATACTCTCACTTTGGTTGCCTTCGGTATACGATCATTAAGTATAGGGTATTTTAGTGGTCACTCTCTTGTCTAAAAAAGGATCAAAAGTCTCGTTCAAAAATGTTGCCTCGGAAAGGTTGCCTCGGAAATGTTTCCTCGAATATTGATCTTAAGACATTAGGGTTATTACTAAGACATCCTAACATTGCTTTAGTGATCGTATGTCCCTTTCGAATTGACCCTTACAACTCCAACGACGGTTCTACCTACTCACTAATGGTGGGATAGTGCTGTCTAAAGGAAATAAGAACAGAAACATTCTCTTTTTTCGAGTAGGTATATGCTAGTAGGTACTTGCTCAAAACAAACTTTTTTACACTAAACACTCTTTTCAAACAAAGTTTTCAAAACAACTTCGTAACACTCTTGAAGACAGAAGCAAGGGTTAAATCGAAGCAAAACAAAAACTTTTTTCAAATCAAACACACACAAGCAATTTTTGAAAATGATGAGCAAGTACCTAAGAGCCTGTAGAAAACTACGGATAGAAAGGATGCTAATACCTTCCCTTTCTATAATCTATCCCCCGTACTCAAAATCTCGAAAAAAGGAATTTTTCTGTGCTTTTTTCCTTTCCAGTTGGATAAAATAAAAGTCGGTGGCGACTCTTGCTTACCGTGACATTTTGCAAACACAAACGCAAAATGCAAACCAGCATTTCAAACAGTCCAGTTCTGGCCACCGTATCACACCTGCACTGTGGAATATGTCTTGATACTTGCTGAAAGCAGACTTCGGCTTCAAAATCTCACACTTATTATTCTTCACCGAGAAGCCAAGACTAGCTTTATTCTTGTTCACTGGTGGATTAATAATTTGCCCCCACGCCTTGCTAGGGTCATTCTGTACCACCTGTTGAGCATCTTTAAATGAAGCAATAGAGTCCTCATTTTTCCTTATATTATCGACCGACAAAGCTTGGAACTACGTTCCAACAACCGCCTCGTCAGCCTCTACAACGCTGAAGGAAGACTAATGAGATAATAATAAAGCTTGCTCACCGCTTATGATAACCACCTTCCCTTCTCGGACAAACATTAACTTTTGATGAAGAGTCCACGTAACAGCTCCTGCCTCGTGGATCCATGGTCTTCCCAATAAAAAGCTGTAAGCGGGAACGATATCCATCACTTGGAAAGTAATATGGAACATGTGCGGACCTATATGCATAGGTAAGTCCACCTCTCCAATGACCGACTTCCTGGAGCCATCAAAGGCTTTCACTATGATGCCACTAGGGCACATGGGGGCTCCTTGGTACTTAAGCTTTGAGAGAGTGCTTCTTGGAATCACGTTTAAGGCAGAACCATTATCAATCAATACATTGGATAAAGAATCATTTTTTCAATTCATCGAGATGTGTAGAGCCATATTGTAGTTTCTTCCCTGCTCGAGTAATTCTTCATCACAAAAGCTTAAATTATTATAAGAAGTAATATTCCCGACAACACCGTTAAACCGGTCCATGGGCATATCTCTTTCAACAAACGCTTGATCTAGCACTCTCATCAAGGATTCTCGATGGGCAGAAGAATTCATCAATAAGGCCAATATAGAAATCTTGGACGGGGTCTGTAACAACTGATCCATGATCTTTTAGTCGCTCATCTTAATGATCTTCAGCACATCATCGACTTCTTTCTCTAAGGTAGTGCCACTAGATTCCCCGACCTCCTTTTCAGGTTCAACATTAGTTTCGATAACTTTCTTGCCATGATCAACATCTCCCCGAAAAGTAGGAGCAAATACACGGCCACTACGCGTCACTCAATTGGCTTCAGAAATATTCTCCACATGTGTCAAAGGTCGTATCGGGACTTTGATCCCGTCTTCTAGGATGGTTGCATTGTATTTATAGGGTACAACTCTATCTGATTCATACGGGACGCGACCAGGTAGACATATAACAACATGGGTTATTGCGGGCTTGCTGCAATATGTAATCTCCACCGGAGTAGGAACATCAAAATGGGGTACAATAACATTCACCCCTACCTCTCTTGTACATCCAGACTTTACGAAATCACCAACGAAAGTATCATCTTTAACCACATGCTTAGACTCATCATCAGAAAAGAATTCGTCAACAGAAACATATTCATCATCCGACACGATCTCACCAGAACAGTCCTCAACCATGTTGACTCCTGCATAAACATCTCTATTTCTTGTGACGCTAATAGTTCCTTTATCTAGAAGTAATTGGATACCCCTCTTCACAATGGAACAATCGTGGGGGTATCTACAACAAATCTGGCAACCACCGTATTGATGTAACACTTGTCCTGGCATATGGAAAAATTTGGCATGTAATTGTACCAGGTTGTCCTCCATATCATTCACGTCATAAATTCGGAACTCACCGGGGCATCCGTTCACCATGTTTACCCCTTCTTCATATTCAGTCTTGGTCCTAATAATACAAACAAGGCCTTCATCAATCACGTTTTGAAGGTCAACTTTCACCTTAACACATCCACGGCTATTTTGGCTGCAGATATTACACATATTATGGTCATGCATACAATAGCCGAGCCTGCAAAGTTTAGCGTGCATCTTCACTAAATTACCTTTTATCAAATTCACATCATAAATCCTGGACTCCCCTGGATCATCAGAAATCATATTCACCGTTCCTCCACCTCCATGTTTAGGCAACGAGTTGTCTTTCACGTTGGGACCAACGTCTTTAAAGGACAGAAGGCCAGACCTATCCATTTTTTGGACCTCAGACTTCAAAGGATAGAAATTCTCGATACTGTGCCCAGGGTCTCCCTGGTGGAAAGCACACGTCTGATCTGCCTTGTAATACCATGGCAAAGGAGACGGTATAGCTGGTGGACTCCTGGTCTGCACTAAATTTTTCTGAATCAGTGCTGGAAATAGATCTGTGTAACTCATAGGGATGGGTTCAAAGGGTTCTCTCTTCTGACTATGCCCTTGATTGCCTTGTTGAGGTGTTCTTTGGTACACAACAGCAGTCGGAGCTACGTTCACAATCGGAGTCACCGAAGAAACCTGTTGTGGATGTGCATGGCGCCTTCTAGGAGGTTTAGCTCTTCTCTCTTGAACAACAGAATTTTCATCTCCTTCCTTCTTTCTAGAAAATCCATATGACGATTTTTTTGCACCACTAGAACTTTCATCTCTTGTCAAACGGCCTTCCCTCACAGCTTCTTCTAAGCGAACACCCATACCCACCATTTCGGTGAAGTCACTTGGCGCACTCGCCACCATTCTTTCATAGTAGAAGGAACCTGGAGTCTTTAAAAAGATCTTCGTCATCTCCTTCTCTTCCATCGGGGGGATTACCTGGGCGGCCACTTCACGCCACCTTTGTGCGTATTCCTTAAACGACTCCTTATCTTTCTGGACCATAGCCCTGAGTTGATCGCGGCCAGGCACCATATCCACATTGTACTTGTACTATTTAACGAACGCCTCTCCTAGGTCGTTGAAGGTATGAATATTGGCACTATCCAAGCTCATGTACCATTTCAGTGCAGCACCAGTCAGGCTATCTTGAAAGAAATGGATCAACAAACATTGATCGTTAGTGTGAGTGGACATCCTCCTCACGTACATTATCATATGAGCACGGGGGCAAGTATTTCCCTTATATTTTTCGAATTCTGGCACTTTGAATTTCGCAGGTACTTTTACGTTTGGAACTAGGCATAGATCGCTTACATTCTGTCCGAACAGTTCTTTTCCCTGGAGGGCTTTCATTTCTTTTCGCATCTCATTAAACTGATCTTGGAAGTCATCTATTCTATCATAGAATCCAATTCCTTCACTTGGCGGAGGAGTAGGATGGTGAACCACATCATTAACAACAGGGACAACATTCATTACTGGAGGCACAACATGATGGATCTCATTGTTAATAGTAGGAGCAATGTGCATCACGGGAGGGGCAACAGTCATAACTTGTTGAGCAGATTGAGCAATTTGAGGAGTAGGTTATATCCTTCTGGTGTATAACCTTTGGGCATTCCCCATGGATATCCAGGAGGCATGCGATGCTGAGCAGCAGTAGTATTTGGAGCAACTGAGATGGGAGCTGTCGTAATTTTATAGACAACCATTGCTTGTTGTGGTTGCGTAGCATGAGGAGGTGGAGGTGGTGGTGGCTGATTATGAGCAGCCACCAACGACTCTACCAAAGCAGTCAAGTTCGCCATTCCGGTTCTCAAAGCGGTAACCTCTTCGCGCAGTTCGCGATTCTCTTGTTCGAGATTTTCCATCTGCCTCTTAAAAGTGCTTCGAGTATTATAACGATGAAAATTTGTGGTAGCAATCTATGCAAAGAAACCCGAATCAAAGATAAGAAAACCTGTCCTGACCCACCTATCATGATATGATACGCATGGATGAATGATTATGCATGAAGTGTTTTATCATTTCCAGGAGAATCCATTAGTTTTTTTCATCAAGCATCGATAAGTAGTAGGATAATCAACAAGATGAAACAAAACAAAGACAAAATATCAGAGTAGAAACTGCTCATATCATAGAGTCGAACAAACATCCATATGGTAGTGATTTAGTACAAATATAGTTAATTATTAAAGAGGCCCCGTCCAACAAGACTGGCGGTGACCTTGTCGATCAAAACAAGCATAAAAGATAAGTGCAGTAAAAAGAATTATCCTTAAGCTCAACTATCCGGCTAATCATTTTCAGATAAAGGGTCCCCAGTCACAAAGCCCCTCTTCTTCACTAGCGCCAACAAATAATGATATTTGAGTTCCCAATCCTCAGAATCTATATTTCCCACCTCAGCCTCTTCTGCTGGAACCTTGTCTTTATTTTCTACATGGGCTTTGATTGTTGTCAACTCTTTCATAACTTGAGTCAAGAGAACATCTTTCTCTCTCAACTTTTTCTTTAACATCTTAACCTCCTCGCAATGCTTAGATTCCAATTCCTTTTTAGCCAATCGAAGGTTTTCAATCTCTTGATGCTTAGCCTGTAGCTCTTCAACTTGTCGATTCGTAGTATCAGAACCCTCAACCCTAGGTCTTTTCGACCGCTCAAGCAAACCATGTTTTTCTACCAATTGGTTCTTCAGCTTAACCTCTTTCATGAGCTTCTTCTTGTCTTGCAAGGCAAATGACATATCCACATTCATTTCTTCCTGCCTAGCCTGGAGTTTGAGGTTTTCGGCCTTGACATTCTTAAAACACGTTATAGGCATGAACTCTAATCCTGTTGTGATAGGCTGCACAGGAAACGAATCAATATGGAATAAATAATTTTCTGCCTGAACATCCACTAATGGGTCAAAATTAGGTTGAGGATATAGCAACCTCCCCCTTTTATAAGGTAACCGCACTTCCCTCACACGATCCTGAATCCAGCTCGTATAAGTATCATAAGCTACACTTCTATTCTGGCTGAAAGAAAGTTTCCCTTTACGGCGAATATGTCCCCATGCTATCTTCACCTTTTCAATCAAAACTTCATCTTCCCCTTTACCGAAATAAACGGTATCCATCACCTCCCGTTCATCGGGTCTATCTAACATCGCGAATCCTAATTAACGGCGTGCCAGGATAGGGTTATAATTAATGCAACCCCTTGTCCCCATAAGCGGGACATTAGGGAATTCTCCACACCCTATAATGATCTCTTTCAAACCTATCACACTTTTCCAAACAATATCATACGAGGTGAGTCCCATGATACGCTGAGACCATAAAGATGAATCGGCAGTATGAACAAAAGGCCCTTTTGTAGGCATATGCATCATCAACCACTTATAAAGCGCGATCGCGCAACACATGACTTCCCCTTTCTTCCCATGTCGGGAATGGATGGTGTAATAATTGTCGGCAAGTAGAGTTGGTACCAGGTTACCATTCATGAATACACACAATGCAGATAGATGCACTAACTTCTCAGATACTGGAAAGAGGACCAGACCATAAATCATTGCTGCCAGCAGTGCATTAAACGCGGTCCAATTCATGTCCTTTGCAAAACCCTTGGCCTTTGATATCAAGTAATTCAGAGGGAGACCGTTTTTGTCGCTTTTGTTAATCCAATTACTTTTAAATTCACCATGAGTCAAATAAAGAGCTCTGGCGATCACCATATAGTCTGGAGTCTCTGGTGCTCGAACAAAAGGAATATTGTTGGTCACTTTGACATCCATAATGTGAACATACTCTTCGAGAGTTGGTGCCAATTGATAGTCCCGGAAAGTAAAACAGCATAGCTGCAGATCATAGAACTGAAGAAGTGTTCTCATGGCCCATTCTTCAAAATCATCATTCACCAACGACAATAGGTTTCCATATTGCCCTCTGAAAACTTTTTCATTTGTTCCCTTCACAAGAGCTCCCACCTCTCGCAATCGACCACCAAAGCATGGGAACTAATAAGCAACAGTGTTTCTAAGAGGCTCTGAATTTGTCTTCATGTTGTTATCCATCTTTGATGCTGATGACAGACCTCAGAACAATCCTGGAAATGAAATGCAAATGCAGGTTAGGCATTTATATATTTTTTGCGTTTCTTTTATAAAATAAATATGCCATGATGCAAGTGCAATAAACATAAGATCGGAGTTTCTGCAATGCTAGATAGTTGCTGAATTGATAACATAACCACTGTCATATGTAATAAGACCAAAGGTCCGGACCAATTCAGAATACCAAAGATCAAAGTCATCAGTATAATCAGAGTCACCAACGGAACATGTATAGTCACCATTTGTACCTGTAAAGATTATTCCCTCCCCACTCACGGGTAAAGACTAGGGCATGGTAAGGTCAATGGTAACTCAGAATCGAGGGTACTCCTGAAAAACTATCGCCATATCACCTACGTGAAAACGATAGCCCCTCATTTATACCTCATCTGAGCATGGACGACACGGTGGCATAGTGAAACCTAAGTCAACTAGCCGTTCATGTTCCACTCTATTCCTAGTGTTCCTATTGTTTCCACTTGGCCTGGGTATTGGGTCTTTTACCTCATAGTGACATCCCACCCATCAAGAAATAGAGAAACCATCACAACAACAATATAACAAATGACAATAAAGATGCAATGCAAATATATGCTCAAACATATACAAATGAATAATCCATAAAAGCATAATGATAAACACCCTAAGAAAAGAAAAACGGGAGTTAGGAGTGACTCACGCGATGGACCGACAATTGGTCGACATTGGTATTCCCCAGTGAAGTCGCCATTTTTCTATAGCGGTAAAATCAATGAAGTCGCCACCGAGTATTTATTTATCCCATATGAAAGGGAAAGGAAAATCATCGAAGAAAAACCTAAAGGGGACATCAAGGTCTTGCGACCGAGAGATTGGGTAAAGGAGTCGATTACGCGAGGGGAAGGTATTAGCACCCCACACGTCCATAGTACTCTATGGGATCCACTCTTGTTATTCTAATAAAAGGGTGTGTTCAATCTAATGCTTAAGGGTTATAAACTAAAAGAGAATGCATGCAAAGAAAATAGAAAGAATGTAGGGAAAATAAAGTTGTACTCGCTTGGGCCCTACCCCAATGCCTACGTATCCTTTTTAAGGAATTAAAGCTACCATAGTTCGGCTCATATATTTTTGTTTGTTTGTATTTTTTTAAATGAACAATGTTGCATTCGATCATTCCACCGCTGCTCGACCTTTGGAGACTTATGACCTGTAGTAGAAAGGAGCTAACATGCTCTTAGAAGAGAAAAGCCGAATGGCGAAAAGAAATGGATTGGTTGGTATTTTTTATCATGAAAAGAATTTTTTTATATACTTAGCATTTTTATATGTTTTCCAAGAAAAAAAGAAGTTTTAGTTTTAAATGCAATGATGCAAAAAGGGGAAGAAAACATCTAAGGGAGACTAACCTATCTCTAACCTAATGTTATCATACAATGAGGGATCCTATCTAAAGTTAGCATGCCAAAGAAAGTATAACAAACTATCCTATAGGGAACATGCACTGAGAGCGAATTCGTGATCTCAATTTCTAAATTGAGTGACTCATCGATCGACAAGAAATAAAGGAAAGCGATAAAATCCTATAGGGAGCATGCACTGAGAGCGAAGTCGTGATCTCAATTTCTAAATTGAGTGACTCATCGATCAACAAGAAATAAAGGAAAGCAATAAAATCCTATAGGGAGCATGCACTGAGAGCTAAGTCGTGATCTCAATTTCTAAATTGAGTGACTCATCGATCAACAAGAAATAAAGGAAAGCGATAAAATCCTATAGGGAGCATGCACTGAGAGCGAAGTCGTGATATCAATTTCTAAATTGAGTGACTCATCGATCAACAAGAAATAAAGTAAAGCGATAAAATCCTATAGGGAGCATGCACTGAGAGCGAAGTCGTGATCTCAATTTTTAAATTGAGTGACTCATCGATCAACAAGAAAGGAAGCAAACACAAGCACAACACATAATAGAAATGAAGTGCGGAATGCCTGCTACAGGTCTTTAAACAGCGACTTCGAGCGCACGCTCTTTATTTCCTACTTCTCATGATATCTAGAAAGCAATAAATGCAGAAATATAATTTGGAAGCAATATAATACCAAACGAACAATGACGTCTGCAAAAAAAAACGCAACCAAAGTAACAAAATCCGAGATACTTCACGCGAGCTGACATTAACAAACAAACAGTTAGAGATCGAATATTCGGAATAGGTGTCGAAACCTCATCGATATGAAAATAAATCATCATCAGAATCCAAAACACATCCGCATATCCTACATAAAACTCGAATCTCGACAAGCCAAGAGCGAATCATAAAATCTTGACAACAAAATGGTTACCAAACATGAACAATAATAGAAAATTCTAACTATAATTATAAACAAAGAACTCCTAGAAACATTCTATTAAATTCTTAAAAACATAATTAATAATTTTATTGTTATTAACATTTTTGCTTAACAAAATTAATTCAAGGGAAGAAAATTACTAAAAAGAAATCCAAAATGAATTACAAATAGAGGTGGGGCTTGCGACTGAATCAAATGGTAATATAGCATCAAACTCTAGGCCCATTGCAAAGGATCCAACAAGCAATTTTTTGTTTGTGCATTAGGTTTTTTAAAAAAAAGGAGTATACACAGGCCTAGAGGGAGGCGTAGCGGATCAGGGGTGTGGACCACCTGATGGAATTATTCAACATAAAAAAAAATAGTAATTAAGGAAACTAAACTAACACTATTGAAAAATGGATTAGGGTTACTGTGACATTTGAGATTCCTCTATTCTCTTCCTCCCTCGCCTCAACTCTCAGCGCCACGATTGTCCTTCTCTCCCTTATTTTTTGAACACACAAGCGGCGCAACACAACTGAAATCTTATCTCCGTCTTCTTCACTCTCTGCAAATCATCACCTTCTGCCCTTCTTCAAACGGTGCTGCCATAACCATTCATCATCATCATTCGCTTACCATCGAATAGACATCCGAAAACCTTCGTCCTCAATCATCCCTCTGTCTCGCTCTAACATGAACTTTGCCTTACGTTCTTCTTCAATTGCTATCAAATTCGCTGTCTCGCTCTCAACCTCTAACCATCCCGGTGATACTCCGACACGCAATCAATTCGAAAAACACTGGCAACTCAATGCATAAACAAATGCAAGAGAGATTGAAACCGCGTTTACTTACCGGAATTCATCTGATGCGTATGTTGATGAAAATTGAATGTTGAAGATGAATGCTGATGACGATTGTTGCAAATTTAATGAAGAGTCAAGAATCGGTGAAGATGTTGGCGTAGATTGAAGAACCAAAGATGAAGATTCCTTGAAGATTGAAGATGGAGATTCTTGAGGAATTCAACAATCTTGAGCGTTGCATAGGAAATTTCTTAGAGACTTATTTAGAGGTGAATTTTTCCTCTCATCATTTTCTTGATTTTTCTACACATTCTTCTGAAATCTGCATTTTTGGTGTAGTCAGGGAGGTTACAGATGCGGTGATGACTGGAGCTATGTTGAGAAATTGTTCTTGAGGATTGTTAATGAAGAGATAAAGATTTAAGATAAAGATGAGGATTGGGGTGATTTTCTAGAAGAAGTGTGAAGGTGATGATGTCTGGATATGAAGAATGAAGTCCAGGTTGAGGATGGAAGCGAGAGAGAAAGCATAAAGAGAATTCTGATATCCCTTTCTGGTGGTTTGCCTCTGACTTTTCTGGTATGTTAAAAAAAATCCCCCCCGCCCTGTGCAATTAGTTTTCTGTTGTATCTGTGTTAGGAAGTTGGTTACAAGTTTGTTATAGTTTGTTATGGAAGTTAGAGGGTTGGTTAGAAGTTGTTATAGGTGAGCTTGTTTTTAGAAGTTAGTTGGAAGAATCTGTTAGATGCAGTTAGGATGGTTAAAGAATTAGCTGGAGTTTGTTGAGATTCTGCTGGGAATTAGTTACAGGGCTGTTATAAACAGTTGGACAGTTAGAGCAATCTTAACCATTGGATCTGAAGTTTCTGTTACAGAATGAAGGGAGGAGGTTGAGGCAAACATGAAGTTAGTTATGGGCTTGATAACTGTTAACTAGGAAGCTCCAACTAATATGCTTCTAATTTGTTAACTCTTTCTTCTTTTCTCATTTCCTGATTTTCCTGATTTGTTATATCAACTCCTGATTTTCTTTGTTCATAACTGATGCAGGGCGAGTTTGGTCTATTGAATTGTTAGAAAGTAGTTAGAAAAACTATTATGTGGTTTGATGGAAACTGTTAGTTAGACTGCAGGACGGTTAGGAAGTTTTGAATTTTGTTTAGTTATCAGTTTGTTTCTATTTTTGATTCAGTTAGAGGTTCTGTTATGCTGATTAGGAACTGTTGAGCTGTAACCTTTGATTTCTGATTGATTTTCCTTGCTTGTATTCAAATGACTTCTTTTCTCAATTTCTGACTTCATATTGCAAGGCTAATCATGCGCATTGGTTTTTTTCCTTTAAACGGTTATGTTAACCTGGTTTTTCCAATGAACCATTTTTTATATGAGTTTTGATACAAGTGCTTTTCTGTTTCGGGTTTTTTCATGCAGATTATCTTGAATGACTAATCCGAAGCATTGATTCAAGCATGGTGCAAGCTTCTATACACTCAGCCGAGATCGTGAAGATTCGTAACATAATGAGGAAGTTTTGAATCACATAGCCAGTGCTGAATTTTTCAGAACAGGTCCTGTCTTCAGTAATCTAGTATCCTGCATATTTGGGTGAAAATGAATCCCCATGACTTGAATCAAATTTGGGCGTACCTTTCACATTCAACCAATTGATACAAACTTGCTCTCTTCTTCAAGATTCATAACTCCCTATATGTATCATTATTCCCCTTTTTTTTTTGCATTTTTAAATGATGTACGTATATGAATCTTGGATCTTTTTGTAACTTGATTGAACATTGGATGTGATTTTGAAATATTTGAATAACATTTGTTCTTTGGGATGATATTTGGATGAGCCTTGAATAGTGGATGATGGACTTGGAGTTTGAAATTGAATGAATAAGGACGTATATCTTCCTCAAAATAAACCACATGATCTTGGACTTAATACTTAAGGCTTGAATCTTGCAAATGGTAGAAAAAATGTTTAAATGAACTTGTAATCAAGATATGTCTTGAAATGATGAAATTTGATGTATATCTTGAAAACTTGAATGAAACCAAATCCACTTGCAACAAGTAATTGAATATATATATATATATATATATATATATATATATATATATATATATATATATATATATATATATATATATATATATATATATATATATATATATATATATATATATATATATATATATATATATATATATATATATATATATATATAATATGACTTTGTCCACAAAGAGTTCACAAGCTTATCTTTTGCGCCATCTTGGTCAATGAGTCTAAATCTTCAATTGAATCTCAAACTCAAGAAGCCATACAAATCCTACTAACAAGCTTGGGTGAGCTCTTAATTCGTAGCTTAATCAATAATAAGCACATTGATTCGATGAATTCCTCAACCAATCCTTAACCATTTAACAACTAGCATTAAAAGAACTAAGCCCTTGACTAAATCTTCTGAACTTCTTGAGAGGAATGTCTTGAAATATAACGATTAGGATAAACCCTGATTGATGATGATGAACTCACAATAAGGGAAGAGTAGTGCTCAATGTAGCCTTGAAGTGAGACATTAATTCAATAAACCTCCGTAGAGGAATCACTACCAAGTTCAAATAAAATGAAGAGAAATCATGATTCTCTAGCTGATTTAAACCCTAATGCGCATATTCTTCAAAAAACATTCTGATGAAGAAAACTTTGTATCTTGAAGATTCTTGCCAAGAAAATATCTATGACGCTTTTGGATCCAAGTCCCTAGTTTTATACCAAGAGTGATGAGAGCACCAGTTGAATCAATTTTGAGCAAGACGACAACCTCCATTCAAAGAGAGAAACCCTAATGCCAAAGCTCTTCGATCTTATAACCACGAGACCAATGCTATGTGCAAAACGTACAAAGTATAATGAGGGATCTTAGGGGAAAAAATTGGGGTACAACACCCACAAGTGACTAACAACCTCTAAGACACACAAGTCCTAGACTTCTTAAGGATACAGACCTAACCAGTCCCTTAAGGAAAATCAAATCTCTAAGATACACTCGTCCTAAACATCTCAATAATACTGGCCTAACCGGTCTCTTAAGGAAATAAAATAACTATTTGAATCAAAGTTATGTTTACAATAATATTGCTTTTACACAAGCTGATTATGTAAACTATTTTTAGAATAATGGTTTCTTCAATGTACTTGAAGATGCATCTCTTTGAATCTTACTGCTCTTGATACCAGCTTCTACTCGTTCACCAGTCAATATTAGCTCAGTAAACCCGGCTGAAGAGCTTCCGATCAAGTGATTGAAAAATGGACAAGACAAAGTACCCAAGAACATATCTACCAGCTCTCTATCAGACAGAGGAGGCTGGACTCTTCCTGCAAGATCTCTCCACTTTCGGGCGTAATCTTTGAAGCCCTCACTAGAACCCATAGACATGCTTTGAAGTTGAGTACAGGTTGGAGCAAGGTCAGCATTGTATTGGTACTGCTTGTAGAAAGCGACAGCCAGATCCTCCCAGTTGCGGATGTTGGTTCCCTCCAACTGATAGAACCATTCCAACTGATTCCCTGATAAGCTCTCTTGGAAAAATGCACCCACAAATTCCTATCAGTAGTGTGAGGTTGGATCTTCCTGACATAAGACCTCAGATGCATCTTAGGTCATGAAACCCCGTCATACTTAGCAAACACAGGAACCTTGAACTTCTATGGAATGACCACTCCAGAGACCATCCCTAATTCTTCAAAATCCAGACAAGGTACCCTCTGAATTTCCATTTCATTGAGACGATCCTCCAACTGTTTGTATTTGTCATCAGCGGGAGGATACTGCTCTTCAGTATAATCATCCTCTTCTTCATCGGACTCTGGGTTGTGATCTTCTTCTTTAGGCTTCTCCTCCTGATTGTCCCCCTCGTTTGAAGGAGTTGCAAATTCTAGAGCTCGCTTTGTAGGTCCTCTGAATCCCCTTCCCATATTCAGGACACCCACTGGCTTCTTAGTATTCTTTTACTTGTCTTTGAGAATCAGAGACTTCAAGTCTTCTTCTCCCTTAGCCAGAGCCAGGAACATTTGCTGGAATATAGCACTTTGGGCTTGAAGGTCCTTGATGTTCTGTTCGAGAGCCATTTCTTTTTGCTGAAATAAACAGCGAAAAGATAAGAAGCTTGTTTTGGGATACCTACTTATGTAGTGATATGCATGATATGCTTATGCAATGTTTTCAAGGACTTTTAAGATTTAATTTTTTTTAGACAAAGAGAAAACAAACATTAATTGCATTAAAAAGTTTGAACGGTTACAATAATGCCTCTTGGGCTTACAATGGAAAAAACAAAGATAATATAAAATAAAACTCCTAAAACAAAAAGGACTCAAGCTTCCCATGGGCGCATCCTCTTCGGTGCAATGTACGCATTCAAACTCTGATCTTCATGAAGTTGTCTTGTGAGCTCCAAAACCTTCTTCTCGCTTGCATAGAACTGGGTTTCAAAGGTGTCGTGTTCCTCTTTGAGTTGAATCCAGAATCTTTGCAACTCCTCAAGAGTAGTCGGCATGTCAGGATGGAGAATAATGTAAGGAACATCTTTCTCGGCAATAGGCTCTATGATGATAGGTAGGATGGCCTCATAAGGCATCATGAGGTTTTGAGTGCGTGCTCTTACCCACTTCAGATAAGGCTCCAAAGGAATGGAGTTCTTATGCCCCAATGTCTTGCTATCAACTTTGTTCACCATTCCCTAAGCTCGTATGAACCTTTGACGGTAACCTTGGACATCGTTCTCATAGTCGAATGCAATTTCTTGGACAAGTGAATTATGAGGACCATCCCTCCTAGCATACCCAAACTGTCACAACGCCAAACAAGGGTTATAGGTGATTCCTCCCCTAATGACTAGGAGAGAGACATTAGGGAATTCCCTACAGTCATCAATGATGGTAACGTCCTCCAAAAATCGAGGACACCAGTGAATATCCGAATGCGTGAGTGACATCAACCTATTAGACCATCTCATGCCTTGCTCATTCTTCAAAATAGATCGAGGTAGGTTCAAAATAAACCACCTAGCCAACAGAGGAGTGCAACACATAAGGGTCCCTCTTCTTTTCACGGTGCGGATGTGAAGAGAGTGCAAAATGTCTCCAAGTAAAGTAGGCATCGGGTTATGAGACAGAAAAACTTTAACCACATTCACATCTATGAGTTGGACCAGATTAGGAAATAGTATCATCTCATAGATGAGAAGGGCCAACACTTCTTCAAAGGCTTGTAAATCCTGAGTATCCCAAAAATAGTGAGCTTTCTCAAACAAAAACATGGCTAGAAACCCTTTGTCACCACTTCTTGTTTCTCAATTTGCCACAACATTAGACCGTTGTAAATACAGAGCTTGAGCAATCTCCTCAGCTTTTGGGTCTCTTTCCATATCGTTGAAGGGTAATTGATTAAGACAATGTTTTAACATTAAAAGCGCTTCCTAAAGGGGCTTTTTTTATTTATTTTTTTTTGTTTCAGAAAAAGCGTTGGCTAAAGGGGGCCTTTAGCAGCGCTTTAAAAAAAGTGCTGCCTAAAGGGGGCCTTTAGCAACGCTTTCAAAGTAAAAGGGGTGCCTCAAAGGGGGATTTAGCAGTGCTTTTACTTTTAACAAAGCGTTGTCTTTACCTACAACAGTGCTGGAATAGACAACGCTTTAAAGCGCTGTCTAAAGCCAAAAAAAAAAGTGATGTCTAAAGTCTTGTTTGGCATAGTGAAGACACCATTGACCAACCTTATTCTATTAGCCAACCGTTCGACTATCGGCTTATAAAGAGTTTCCACAAGGAAGATAGGCCTAAAGTCACTGAAGGAATAAGGGTTATTAATCATATGGATAAGACTGACAAAATAGGAGGCAAAGTTGTTTGTTATGGGTAGGTGACTGGGTGCGGGGTGGCAATTATTCTATAGTAGCAGAGAAAGATACCATTGACCGAACTGCATAAATAAAGATCAAATGTGTTCTAACATGAAAGGCTACAACATGGCTGAAAGCAAGCACCAACAAAAAAATATCATCAAGGGACAACTCCAAGAACTTCCCACCACAATGTCAAAACCAATCATATTATTGAGTCAAACAAGGAATGTGGTTCTCAAACCAAGCAGAGAGATCACAAGTATTCCATCTATGCCTACCAAGATATCAATTCCAAACTAACAAATTTGTGAAGCACATGCCCCTTTAGAAGTAGGTGTGTCATTAGTGTCCGACACTTATATGACATTCATACGGCACGTATCAAAAATGTCTAAATATATAAAAGGTCAAACAAATCTTTTAAAAAATAATTTTTTTTCTTTGCTTTAACACTCTTTTAAATCAATATCCGATGTTCTTATGTCATTCATATAATATTTATGAGAAAATTTACATTAGTTTAAAAAAAATAATAATAATTTATTTCAACACTCCTTACATACATTTTAAACAAATATCACACCTATCTAAAATAGTTAAACATACATTAAATTTAAGACATAACTTTTGATTATAATATTCTTAACTTTTTAAAAATATATCAATCAACGAAACTTATATATATATATATATATATATATATATATATATATATATATATATATATATATATATATATATATATATATATATATATATATATATATATATATATATATATATATATATATATATATATATATATATATATATATATATATATATATATATATATATATATATATATATATATATATATATATATATATATATATATATATATATATATATATATATATACCAATGTCGGTATTCTATATATATTTACATGATAAGACAAATTATTCCTACCTCCCAAACAAGCATAAGGTTTATGATTTATCTTATTTTTTATGAAAGCATATGGTATGTGTTATTCGTCTGGCAATATAATATTGATTCGTGAATTTCAAGGTCATTACATTTATTAAGAAATTTCATTTACTAGGTAATCTAAAAAATCCGAATATTTCGTGTTGAACGTATAATATATATTCATTGATACGAGGTCAGCAGCAGGAGATCGAGTAGAGCTTAAACCCAAGTTCCCATTCACGATTCGACTGCTTAGATATTGTCTACCCTTGTCTTTTCCTTAAGTTGAAATTTATTCATTATATAATTAAACTCAGAATATAAATTTGTGTTTAATTTTATACAATCTCAACGTGTTTATCTCTAAATTTTGATAAATAACACTAATCTAAATTTATTGACGAGATCGATCAGGAACTTTCGGTATAACGCGCTTTAGTTTGCATGCGTAGTTAAAATATTTTCAAAAAGATTCATTCAACTAAGAGTCAAACGGCTTGATAAAAGATAAAGTAAATAAGACAAAAAAAACATTTTAAATTGTATAAGATAATGATATAACATTAAACAAATGTTGAAAATAGATTGGTTCAAACATACATTGTCTTTGTATAATTCATTTCGCTCGTTCACTTAGTTACTCTGAGTGACTGGCGTACAAGAATGTGAAAGTTTGACACTTTACAAAGTGCACTAAGTGCTTTATTTATAATACACAAAAATGACTAACTTTTAAGTGGGTTTCGTTTCCTTGCATGTCACGTGTTCTTCATTACTTCCCTCCATAATCCCTCGTTCATCACTCCTGATATCAAACTCACGTTTTCCCTCCATAACGCTTCACCTTTGTAGTTTAGGCGCGTACGAACCTTTTAACCCTTTTGGGCTTCTTACCTCTCTTGGGCTCAATCCATTCACCATGAACCCTTCTCTAATCGACTGCACTTATGAAACCTTGATTGACTACCTGTGAGATCATCCATGGTCGACATGCTTATGTAGTTGACTCCTCATAATTTAATGCTCTTAAAAGAACATTTTTAACTTTTGGTTTGAATTTTCTCTTTATGAAAATCCTAGCCAACAAATTGCCCCTCAAAATGTCGTTTTCGACTGAAAGAATAGAAAAAGACATTTTAATCTTTTTCTCTTAGTGTGAAGTGACGTCATTGTAATCATGATCTTGTTCTTCAAACATTACATCAGTGGTCACACAACCACTTCCCTACTTTCTAACTTCAACTTCGTAGGATAATTGTGGCCTCCAACTTACCAAATTCCTCACCTCAGTTGCCATTTGTTTGACACGTGCCGATCGGGTAGCCACAGTTTTTTCCCACTTTCTTCCCAAATGTTTGGTTTCTTTGGTGGTATAAATACCTTTTTCATTCCTACAGTTTTCTCTTTACGCTTTCTTTGCATCCTTAAGTTTTGTTCTTACTTGTCTCAGTTGTTTCAGCGATCAGCCGCTAAATCCAAACATCGCCCCACCAAACTTATCTTAAGGACTTCAAAGGGAAAAAAGAAAACGACAGTGATTTCGTCAGATAGTGAATCTACTGATAGTGATCTCAATTCTCCTGTTAATCAGGGAGCCCCTGAGTATTCTCCCATCAGTGATAGTGTGGAAGACGACGCCCACAAAGATAGCTTAGAAGGGGGTGCTGGAAATGATGAAATGGAGGGTCCTGAATATATTGCTCACACTGATGAGACTATCAACCAACAACCTTCTCAAACAACTCAAGAGCCTCCTCAAACAAATGCTCCCTTTGGCACTGTTTCAACTCCTTCCAACGTGGCTCCTACCATTACTACCATGTCGCCTCAAGAAATTTTTGCTTTAAAGAAGAGTAGCCCCTTTGAATACTTGAAATTTTTGGTGGCCGCTAGAAATCTCCCGAGTGATGGGGGCTCTAGCACTTCGACTGTCTCTGGGGGCGTTTATTCTCTTGGAACCCAAGGTAAAATTCTCAATCGCCTGAAAACGCAACTCTTTCATGTCGATTTGATCACTCATTTGGAGGTGTTTCCTGCTGATGGCCCTAAGGTCAAAGAGGTGTTGCAAAAGGTTGATGTTCATACAGACTCTCCTCATGTCGTCACGTTTGTGGCTGAAGTATCTTCTTTTCTTTACCATTTTTTTGTCGATTTGGCCAAACAAAATGATATCATGGGGAAACATCTTCCTAAAGAGAAAGAACGTAATCTTGAATTGGCCTTCGTGGAGTCCTCTATAACTTCTAGTGAAGAGCTAAAGAAAGCTCTTGACAAAGCCAAATAAGACTTCAAAAGAGGGCCGATAATATCTCTCTGTGGCAGCGACAAATTGTTGTTTTGAAACAACAAATTGAAGAACTGGAGAACAAGATCAATGTAGCTGAAACCTTGCAAATTGTTGGTTTTGAGACAGCTGAAAAGGCACTGAATAACGAAGCTTCTACTGGGGTTCTTCACTGGGAGCGTGTTGAGGTGTTGGATATCAAGCTAGCTAAAATGGATACCTCTCTTTCATTGACCAATGCTCGAGTGTCTCTCGCTCGAGACTGCTATCCAACTCTCAAGGAAAACGTGCCCTTTTAGCCATCTTTGTAATGCCTAATGTGTCTTTCAGGCCCTTTTGTGGCCTTTTACTATGTAATGAATGGTTTTTTACTCTTTGCCTATTACAATTTATTGCAACATAGGTCTATATTTCTTTAAGTATTTACCATTTACTCTTAATATTCGACCTTCTGACGTGAGATCTTCCATCTCATAAACATTGTTGGAAAAAACTTGAACCACTTGAAACGGTGCTTCTCAATTTTGTGACCATTTTCCTAGAACTATATCTCTTCGATCCATGGGTAAGATCACTTTCCAAACCAAATCTCCAATGACAAACACTTTTTCATTCACCCTTCTGTTATAGGCCTTTTCTACTTGTTCTTTCTACCTGGACAAAGTACCCAAAGCTGTTAGCGTATGCTCCTCAACATCTATCAGCGCATCATGCATTATTCCCCAATAATACTCAATAGGAATATCTGATTTCCTTTGTACTCTCACTGATTGAAAATGAATTTCTAAGGGAAATATTGCTTCGTGTCCATAAACCAAGTTGAAAGGTGTTATGAGTTAACTCCTTTAGTGAGTTTCGGCATGCCCACAATGCTTGCCCAAAGTTGTATGTCAACTTCTAGGCTTTTGGCCAACATATTTCTTGATTAAACTTATAATGGTTTTATTCGCTGCTTCGACTTGCCCATTCACATGGGCATAATATGGTGTTGATGTTAACAGTTTGAACCCCATTTGTGTAGCGAGCTCATTTACCTTTCTCCCTATGAACACAGTTCCTCGGTCAGATGTTATGGTCTGTGGTGTCCCAAACCTATATATGATATGATTTTGAATGAAGGCCATGACTTCCTCTTGGTCTACTTTAACCAGAGTGACCGCTTCTACCCATTTTGAAAAATAATCAATACCTACCAAGATGTACATGTGGCCTTTTGATAATGCAGGTTTAATTCATCCAATAATATCCAAAGCATGTCCCCTGAAAGGCCAAGGTTTGATAATATAATGCAACTCACTAGCTGGTACATGTTGAATTCCAGCATATTTTTGGCATTATTGGCGGCTTTTGGAAAAATGGTTGACCAATATACTCTTATTTGACACAACAACCATGTCATCTTCTTGCCTGCTTGATACATTCCATAAGCACCAATATATACTTCAGATGTTGTCACATATGATTCATTCTCTCCTAAGCATTTTAACAACACTTCTTCAGGCGTTTTCCTGCAAAATTTGTCTCATATTAATCGATAACTTAACGCCCTATACTTAACCTTGCGCTCTGTCGATCCAACTAGATTATTTAAGTAATCAACTATGGGTTTCCTCCAGTCGTCGTTAGCTAACGCATCAATGGCGAAAACTTCTTCTACCATTTCAAAATTTCTGAAATACTCATAGTTCAGGAGATCAAGGATTACTTTAGGTGTTGCCCCTCAAGTTTTTATCATTGGTGTGGTTTCAAACTCCAATTTCTCTTTTACCTCAATGAACTCGTCTATGCTTACTTTGGGTATTTTGTATCCAGATGCCAACTGGGCCATATCATTCGCTTCTTTGTTGTCAATGCACCTTACATGACTAATCGACACGTTGTCAAACTTCTAAAGTAATGATAACGCTTTGGCCATATACATTACCAGATGATCTTTAACGTAGTTGTATTCTTTGGTCAATTTTTTCACCACTACTTCTGAATCTCCTTTAATGTCAACATCTCTTATTCCAATGTCTAACATAATTTGAAGACCAATTATTAAGGCTTCATACTCAGCCTCATTATTAGAGCATTCACCTTTGATTTTATAACCAAATATAGTTTGAATGCCATCTGGTGATAAGATAAAAACTGCTACCCCAATTCCTTTTTTGTTTTTAGAACCATCAAAATAACATTGCCAAGACTTAGTGATTACATAAGCTTCAGCAGTGTTGACCACTGAATGGTCGACTATAAAGTCTGCAATAATTTACCCCTTGACTGATTTTAAAGGAACACATGTTAATGAGTATTTAGTAAATGCTAGTGCCCATTTACCTATTCGATTGTGCAAAATGGGTTTAGATAACATATGCTTAATGACATCAAAATGAGAATAAACAGAAGCTTTGACTGGTTTTATATAATGTTTGAGTTTAGTACATGAGAAATACAAACATAAACATAGTTTTTCAATTGCATTATATCCAGTTTCAGTGTCCTTTAGTACTCGACTAAGGTAATAAATGGCCCTTTCGACCCCATTTTCGTCTTCCTAGGCCAACATGCTTCCCATTGTCGACTCTGATGCTGCAATATACAGTTTCATTCCATTGTTTCTGTTTGTAGGTGTCAGTATTGGAGGCTTCATCAAATAATCTTTCAGGTGATCAAATGCCTCTTGGTGTTCGTTTTCCCACTTGAATTCAGACTTTTCGCCTAATTTCAACAAAGGAGAAAATGTCAAAGTTTTGTCACTCATGTTTGACATGAACTGCCTTAGGAAATTTATCTTTCCCAAGGAAGACTGGAGTTCTTTCTTCGTTGTTGGCATTTTGGTATTAAAAATCTCCTTGGTTTTGTTCTGATTAATCTATATGCCTTTCTTGTGCACTACAAACTCAGAAAATCTCCTGCACAAACACAAAAAGCACACTTTAATGGATTAATTTTTAATCCGTATTCCCTCGTTCTACTAAAAGAATGTCTAAGATGGTATGAATGACCAGGTCTCGAGGGTTATTTGACTACAATGTCATCAATGTACACCTTTATGAAGGTGTTTATGAAATCATGAAACATTGAGTTCATTGCTCTTTGGTAAGTCGCCCCTGTATTTTTCAAACCAAAAGGCACGACGACCGACTCATATGTGTCTAACGCCCCAGGTCATTGAAACACAGTTCTGTAGGTATCATCTTCAGCGATGAAAATTTGATTATATCTCGAATATCCATCCAAAAGACTTAAATATTCATATCATGTGGCCGAATCGACCAGCATTTCTGCCACATGCATTGGATATTCATCCTTTGGGGTGGATTTATTTAAATCCCTAAAGTCTATGCAAATTCTTAAAGTTCCATTTTTCTTTATTACAGGGACTATATTAGCTAACTATTCAACATACCTGGTTGTCCTGATGAACTTTCTCTTCAACAACCGTCAGATCTCTACTTTGATTTTGGACAGCACTTCTGGCGCAAACCTCTTTTGCATTTGCTTGATTGGTCATTTTCTAGATTTATAGTCAGCTTCATCTCCACCATTTCTCTACTCAAACCATGAATCTCATTGTAATCCCATGCAAAGCAGTCCTTAAATTCTTTAAGTAATTTGATCACTTGATCCTTCATCTGGTTGTCGATCTTGGTGTTGATTTAGGTAATTCTCTTAACTGAACCATCACCCAGATCGACTTCCTCCAAGAGATCTTGTGCTTGCATCTTCAAAATATTGTCTCTTGGATCTTTCACAAACCCCAAAGGCTCTTCTTCGTATATATAATTAAGCCTATGGCTTTCTGAAGTTGTTGTTTGGCTTGTGTCTCCAAGATATTCCACCATGATGGCCTCAAGTGCCATATTTGAAATATCTTCACCCTCTAAAGCCGCATTTATTCTATTTTCGACCATATAGACCAAAATCCTTGCCAGAGCATTCGCCTCAGGCATCATTATGATTTCGTCCTTCTTCCCACCTAGGGGGCTTAAACTCCCCTTGCACAACTGGATATGTGTCCAACTTTTCTTGGTCCTAAATAAAACCATGAGTGAGGTGTAAAGTCAAGAAATTGATCGCATCAAGATGCGGCTTGAAAACTATATCTTCTGGGTCGCACGATGGTATAGTTACAAATGGTTTGTCAAAATTCTTTCGATTCAGGACCTTCACATCAGCAATAAAATAGATATGATCTGCCTCTATGTTTTTGACGATCCCATCCCGATGCCATATGAACACACGTTGATGCAGGGTCGATGGCATCGCCCCTATTCCATGTATCCATTTGCGCCCCAACAACAATTTGAAATTTTACTTAGACGCTATCACCATGAATAATGGTGGCCTTGAGGTCGAGCCAACTGACAAATTTACTTGAATCACATCCAAGATGTGACTTATCTTTCCTTCATAATTTGACAGGACCATATTTTATGGTTTAAGGTCTGTTTCGAACTTACCAAATTTCTTTAGCAATGATTATGGCATCAAATTAATGGCAGCGCCACCATCAATAAACATCTTGCTCACGGGGAATCCATCAACCTTAGCCCTTATAAATAGTGGTTTGATATGATACATCATGTCTGATGTAGGTTTCTCAAAAGTTGCATGTTGCTCTTCTACCACCCCATTGTTCATGACATAGTAACACAAAGGTTTTTAACCTGCTGATTCCTCATAAATGTCTTCTTCCTCATCCCCAGATGCCTCTAAGGCAAGCCCATATTCATTGGGAAAAACTAACACAATATTGCAGTGGATTATCAAATCGTCCTCTGAACTATCTTCGAAACCATATGATACTTCATCATCCATGTTGTTGTCACCAAGATCTTCAACTTTCGATGGCGACGTATTCACAGTTGGCATCGATAACCTCTCTTTGGCCGGTCAATGTTGTACTTCTTTCTGGCTGCCTTGATCCTTTTGTGGAATAACTTTTGTTGTAGCATCTCTTATGGATTTCTTATTCCTCTGTTGTGGAACAAATTTTGTTGCAGCCTCTCTTGCATCTTTCTTATTCCTCTGAAACCTCCTCCATTGGTTCTTTGCCATAGGGTTATTCTCTTTGTAGGTGGGAGGAACATGGTATTCCTTTGAACTTGGAACCTGTTACTTCTCCGAAATGATCCCAGTTTCAGAAAGTTTGATTAAACTAGATCCTTTTTCCATCATCTCCCATTTGTGAGTCCAACCTGACCCTTTTTTCACCACTCTCCAGTTCTGGTTTCCCCCTAGGATATAAGGGACGAACCCAGTTATTGTTGGGCACATCAGTTAGTGGCACAAAAATTTTCAGATATGAAAACTTTGGTTTCTCTTGAGGAACTTGAACATTGTTTGGCCCCTTAGCATGGTCTAACACCACTTTTGATTTTTTTTCCTTGATGGAGATTTTTCTTCAGTGCCTCAATCTTCTTTGCAGCTTCTTCGTCATAGATCACGTTATAGTTTGGGCATAACATGGATCTAGAATTACTCAGTTTACATTTGTTTAGAAAATCTACCAACTCCTCTTCAGGTTTAGGAAACACGACCTTCATCAATTAAGCCATTGTTTCCTCAGACAGTTCTTCATCCTTACAGTCCATTTTGCTTTGTCGTTCTGATCACCTTCAGGCTTTTCAGCGAAATCGACCATCATCACTTCATGTGGCTTAGACAAGTTGTCATTGCCACTTTTGAGACCCTCAGTAGTCTCGACTGATGTAGCCACAACCGGTTCGTCTTTAAGACCATCAGAAGCCTTGAGCGTCAATGTTGCTAGTGAGTTGATAGTATCTACCTATTCGTCTATGAGGCCCTCAGTAGCCTCAATCATCAGCACTTCAAACGGATCCACATAATGTGCATCAGCCATATGCAAGGGATTCGAGTCGATCTTCATAGCATTCTTTAGTTTCTCACCAAATTTAAGTCGACCGTCTTTCAAAGCCTTTTGAGTCAAATCCCTGAAAAGAAAACATTGAGAAGTATTATGACCCAAAAAATTATGATATTTGCAAAAATATTTTTTTTTGTTTTTTATCTAATGGTGGATCTTTAGTGCCTGGGGGCACTATAATCTGACAATCTGAAACTAAAACATCAAATATTTCATCATATTTTGACACATCAAAATTATATGTTTAAGTATTCGTGCTATCATTTTTTGGATCTTCAACCATCTTTCTCTTAGACGGTATTATAGATTTACATGCATATGGAGGCCCATCTTTCAATTCGGCCATGTTAACCTCTCCTTCTTCCATGTATTCGTTCTCATACTCTATGGAACAACCCTATGTGTCTACATAGGTAATTTTTCCTTTTCTATGATCTTTTGACACCCTAGCTTTCTCTATTTTTAAACGTTCGACATATCGAAACTTGTCAGCTAGTTGGGACATATCCGTAATAGATTGAGGATCAAACTTTTTTCTAATAGAACAATCTAACCCCCCAAGCAAACATTCCGACCATATCATGTTCAGGAATCCTAGTAAAGCATCTAGACTTTAGGATCCTAAACCTATTCAAATACTCTTCCATTGACTTAGACGACCTTCTCTTGATGGAGGATAATTCTTTCAAACTTATCTTAGGCTGACCAGTATACAATTGCTCATGAAATATACCCTCAAGTTTTTCCCAAGTGCATATGGAGTTTGGAGCCAACGTCGTAAACCAAGTAAAAGCATTCTTTATCAATGAATTAGGAAAATATCTTAATTTTAAGCCTTCATCGTTGGCGATATCTCCAGCTTCTGTTTCGTATCTAGCAATATGTTCAATGGTCGACTCATTGGCCTCACCATGAAACTTGGTAAACTTAGGTACTTTACATCCCCTAGGTAATTTTTCCTGTCGAATGTAATCAGGAAAGGGCGAAGAGTAATTAGGCCTCCGAAGACTAACATTTGCTCTGGATCGTGTTAATACTTCTTCTACCATATTTACTATGTTGTTACGTCCAATAGTGGCATTTCTTAACACTCGATCAACATCTTGGTTTCTCCTAACTACGACCGGCCTAGGTTCATATTGTTCAATGAATTCTTCCTCTTCATAAGTGGGTGCTTCCACTCTTCGAGGTATAAAAGGATGATCATTGTTGCCCCCCTCTAGTTCTTCAAAAACCCTCAACGGCCTGCGGTGCATTTGAGTTTGATTTGGTTGGATCCCTAATGAGTCGATTAATCTATCTATTTGTTCAACTACAGGATTAAAGGAGACTCCCATTTGTTGAGTTAAAAAGTTTACTAAATCTAAATTACTCTCATCAATATGTTTCCTTAAAGCCATAATAGATGTAGTATTCAAAGATGGTGTCGACTGTGGGACATAACTAACACCACCTAGTCGACCACTTGGGGCATAACTGTCTTGGTTTCCAGTGGCCACTGTGTTTTCTATATATGTGGCAGGGTTCGACTGTAAACCTACCATCATGGAATAAGGCATACCATATTTGTGAGAAATAAATGATGACCCTAGGCCCCCTGGAAAGAGTGGTCGATTTGGGTCAAATGGCGATACCCCATGCCTAGGTTCTGTCATTGTGACTGGTTTCACTAAACCATGAACTGCGGTCGATCTTACGGGAGATAAAACTGTCGCGCTTTGAGTTGTGGTACTTACTGGTATGACATCCACATTTATGTAGAAATCCGCGTATGTGCAGTGTTTGTATCATAGCGTGACATTTTAGACTTAGACAAAAGTTTACCACTTCTCAAATTCATACACACACTAACTATAAGAAACTTTGTGAAACTACACACAAAATCTAAAAATATTAGCACTGTCCCACTTGGTATACCAATTTGTTTACCTCTGGATTTGGTAAGCAACGCTGCTCTCTTTAAAACAAGTTTACTGGCGAGATCGACCAGGGAATCTTGGTACGGTGCTTCAGTTTGCGTGAGTAGTTAAAGTGGTTTCAAAAAGGTTCGTTCGACTGAGAGTCAAACGGCTTGATAAAAGATAAAGTAAATAAGATAAAATCATTTTAAATTGTAAAAGGTAATGACATAACATTAAATAAGGGTTGATAATAGGTTGGTTCAAACATACATTGCCTTTGCCTAACTCATTTCGCTCATTCACTTGGCTACTCTGAGTGACTGGCGTACATGAATGTGAAAGTTTGATCCTTTATAAAGTGCACTAAGTTCTTTATTTATAATACACATAAATAACTAATTTTTAAGTGGGCTTCGTTTCCTTGCATGCCACGTGTTTTTCATAACTTCCCTCCATGATCCCACGTTCATCACTCCTGATATCAAACCCACATTTTCTCTCCATAACGCTTCGCCTTTGTAGTTTAGGCGCTTATGAGCCTTTTAACTCTTTTGGACTTCTTACCTCTCTTCGGTCCAATCCATTCACCATGAACATTTTCTATGATCGACTGCACTTACGAAACCTTGGTCGACTAACTGTGAGATCACCCATGGTCGACATGCTTATATAGTTCACTCCTCAAATTTAATACTCTTTAATGCTCTTAAAAGAAACTTTTTAACTTTTGCTTTGGATTTCTCTTTTTATGAAAATCCTAACCAATACAATGTAAAAAAAATTTATATTGATAGACCCCGAACAATTCAAACTTTATAATAATTTGATAGTTTTAACTTTTAAACTTTTTTTTACATAAATGAAGTTAAATCCTATAAAATATATAAATAAGCACATGTAACACTACAAGAATAATGTGATTCAGCTTGGGACAAATGGCTAGGGGTTTAGCCCCTAGATAAATTTAACATTAGCTTGGGGTTATTCCCTCGCTAAATAATATACAAAAAAAACTTTTCAAATTTGGAGCTCCCCGTAGCTAAATTTTAGGAGGGAGTTTGAAAATACATCCGTTGCCCATTTGCGAGGGGTGGGCACGTGGATAAAAGAAAAACCATTTAGCGAGGGGATAGAACCTCACCAATTAAAATAGCCGTTGGCCATTTGCGAGGGGCTATCCCCAAGCCAACAAATAAGATTATTTGCGAGGGGCTATCCCCAAGCCATTTTTAACACCACTGCTACTCTCCTGCACCATCTCTGAGCAACTTGTGTGTGGCAGAGAAAATAATAATTAGTGTCATGTAGCAAGGAGCTACCCCCTGGCAAAATTTTAACCGTTTGACACTTAGCGAGAGGCTAACCCCAAGCAAAATTTTATACGTTTTACACTCTACATTTTCCTCGTTCTCTTCCATTTGTTTCATATTGTTTCATACCATCAAAATTCCAGATTTTTTTGCAACTCTCATCCTCTACAACTCTCATCCTTCTCCTTTCCTTCATTTTTTTCCTCCATCAACAGACTTTGTTTAATAAAGCTTCAAAGTATGTAATTTATTTTATTTTTTTATTGAATTTTTTTTGAATTATATGTTATATTTAGGTAAATTAAATTGGTTTAGATATATATTAGATTTAGTTGATATAATTATATATGTTAGTATTCTGAAAATATAATATATATTTTATATTTTTTTTATTCAAAAAATATATTAAAACAGTTTATATATTATATTTTTTTTATTTCAAAAATATATTATATAAAATATATTTATTATATTAAATAGTATATTAAAACAGTTTATATATTATATATTTTTTATTCCGAAAATATATTATATATTATATATATTATTATATTAAATAGATTATTAAAACAGTTTTTATATATTAAAATTTTATTCCAAAATATATTATATATTATATATTTTATTATATTAAAACAGTTTATATATTTAATTATATTAAATAGTTTATATATTATATATTATATATCAAAAAAATAGTTTATATAAAAACATATATTTAATTTATATAAAAAACAGTTTATTTAGATTATAAATAGTATATTTAGTTTATATAAAATATAATAAATATTTAATCAATCTAAAAAATAATATATTTAGTTTATAGAAAAAACAGTATATATTTAATTTATATCTAACTTAAATACTTAGTATATTCAGTAAATATTTAGTTTAAATAAAACCTAATATATTTAATTTATATAAAAATACAGTATATTTAGTTTATAAATAGTTTACTTAGTTATTTTGGAAAACAATATATATTTAGTTTATATAAATAAGGTATATTTAATTTATATAAAATATGCCAAATATATAGTTAATCTATATAATAAGTGTATTTAGTTTATAGAAAAAATAATATATTTAGTTTATATATAATTTAAATATTTAGTATAAATAAAACATAATATATTTAATTTATATAAAAAAAATAGTATACTTACTTATTTTAAAAAATAGTATACTTACTTATTTAGTATATAAAAAAGTATATTTAATATAAATAAAATATAATATATTTAATTTAATAAAAAAAATAGTATACTTACTTATTTAAAAAAATAGTATACTTACTTATTTAGTATATAAAAAAAGTATATTTAATATAAATAAAACATAATATATTTAATTTATATAAAAAAAATAGTCTACTTACTTATTTAAAAAAATAGTATACTTACTTATTTAGTATATAAAAAAAGTATATTTAATTTAAATAAAACATAATATATTTAATTTATATAAAAAATAGTATACTTACTTATTTAGTATACTGTATTATTAATAAAAATAGTATACTTACTTATTTGTTGATATATTATTACTCCCCCTTTTGTCTAATAAATTTAAACATAAATAATGTTATAAATGTGCAGTATAGAATATTATCAATTCTATCGTAGTTGGATGTATGATAGAATGTTTCCGGGAAGACGTGGGCTTAAATCACAATTTAAGAAAGGATTTGATATGTTTCTCACATATGCGTTTACTCACGAATGGTGTCGTAGAGATGAAGGGGTAAAATGTCCATGCTTAAAGTGTAGTTGTAGAAATATAATTAGTGGCCGTAGTGAAGTGAAACAACACTTGGAGAGAGTGGGGTTTAGGCCAATTTGGCTAAGTGAACCTGAAGACTTTGATGCGGAAGAGCTTCCGAATGAGAATGCACAAAAGTTTTATCAGTTGTTGAAAGAGATAAATATACCATTGTTTGAGGGATCTCCTGACTCTAGGCTCTCAATGTGTGTGAGACTCTTGGCTGCAAAGTCAAATTGGAATGTTGCAGATCAGTGTTTGGAGTTCTTTGCAAAAATGATGTTGGATGCGACTCCTGTGAAAGAAAATAAGCCTACAAGTTACTATGATGCAAAGAGGATGGTGTCGAAGTTGGGATTAGAAGTAAAAAAGATTGATTGTTGCATTGGAGGTTGTATGCTATTCTATGACAATGAGTTTGGCACAAATGATGGGGCTTTGGAGGAATATAAATTTTGTAAGAGTCCGAGGTATTTAGTTCGCAGTAAAGGCGTTGATCAAAAGCAAAAACGAGTTGCAGTGAAGTCGGTGTTTTATCTTCCAATAATACCTAGGTTGCAAAGGATGTTTGCATCAATGCATAGTGCAAGCCAAATGACATGGCATCATACGAACATAACAAGTTCGGGCATGATGCGACATCCATCTGATGGGGAGGCATGGAAACACTTTGATAGAGTAAATCCAGATTTTGCAGCAGAACCCAGAAATGTCAGGCTTGGATTATGCCCGAATGGTTTTACTCCTTATATCCAATCGTCAGCAATTGCCTATTCTTGTTGGCCAGTTATTGTTACTCCATACAATCTCCCTCCTGAGATGTGTATGACCAAACCGTACATGTTTTTGACATGCATCATTCCAGGACCGTCGAGTCCAAAGGCAGGAATAGATGTATATTTACAACCTTTAATTGATGATTTGAAGAGGTTGTGGAAAGGAGAATGCACTTATGATGTGTCGCGCAAACAAAACTTTAATATGCGAGCTGCTTTGATGTGGACAATTAACGACTTTCCTGCATATGGCATGCTGTCTGGTTGGGGTACGCATGGAAAAATGGGATGTCCGTATTGCATGGGACACACAAAAGCATTTACTTTGGAAAGTGGTGGGAAAAGTTCGTAGTTTGACTGTCACCGTAGGTTTTTACCTAGAAACCATGAATTTAGAAGAAATAAGAATACTTTTAAAAAAGGAAAAAAAGAAACAGATCTCCCCCCCCCCCCCCCCCCCCCCCGGTTGTCATCAATTGATGTATGGAATAATGTTTATGACCTTCCAAAATTCCAAGATCATGGTAAAGCATGCAAGATTCCAGGATACGGGAACACACACAATTGGACAAAAAGAAGTATTTTTTGGGACCTACCATATTGGAAGGATAATTTGTTGCATCATAATCTTGATGTTATGCATATTGAGAAGGATTTTTTTGATAATGTATTTAACACGGTGATGGATGTTCAAGGCAAGACAAAAGATAATGAGAAAGCTAGAAATGATTTGAAACTTTTGTGTAATCGAAAAGAGTTAGAGTTGAAACCTCAACCAAATGGAAAATTGTTAAAACCCAAGGCTTGTTACACTCTTACTCCCCAAGAAGCAAAAACAGTATGTCGGTGGTTAAATGAGTTGAAAATGCCTGATGGTTATTCTTCAAACCTGGCAAGATGTGCTGACACAAAAACTAGAAAGTCACATGGAATGAAAAGTCATGATTGTCATGTTTTCATGGAACGATTGCTTCCAATTGCATTCAGTTCACTTCCCTGCCACGTGCTTAATCCACTAACTGAGATCAATTAATTTTTCAAAGACATATGTGTGTCATCTTTAAGAGTAGACGACATAATCAAATTGGACCAAAATATTTCTATTATTCTCTGCAAATTGGAGCAAATATTTTCGTCGGGTTTCTTTGATTCTATGGAGCATCTCCCTGTGCATCTCGCTTATGAAGCTTACCTCGGTGGACCTGTTCAATACAGATGGATGTATATAGCACGTCACATTCATCACCCATTCATTCTCCACATGAGGATTAGGGTGATGATGATGACCATGCATAGCAGGTTGTTCAGGACGAGACTGACCAAGATCATAGGAATGCACGCATTTTGAGAAATGTGCCACAAGTGATTAGGAAGAGGAATGGAAGATTTGTCATTCAGCCAGAGGGATCATCATAAGTGTTTATGTTTAAATTATAAATTTTAGTTGTTCGTTTATAATTAATACTAATTCATATTTCGGTTGTTTAGATTTTACCCATCACATCAGGCAGCAGCTTGCATAACTGAGATCATTAAAGAAAAGTATAACAAGTTTTGGCCTACGTATGGTGTAGTTGATGGCGATGAGAGGGAGGCTTGGTTTAGGTTATTTCAGGTATAATCAACTTTGTTTAATCTTTTTTATCTTTTTTACCTTTATTAAAGTAATTCACTCAATCACGATTATAACTTTATTTCATATTTTTTGAAGGAGAAATGTTGTTGGGACCCTAGAGATGATATCCAAATAAGAGATAATTTTAACATTAAAGTGCTCAACGATTTTCTGACACGATGAGGCGTGTTAGAATTACTTGGGAAAATAAACGCTCGCGTCCCCGTTGGATAAGTCCAGATGTATTTGAGCAGCTTATTGCCCATTGGAATTCTGATTCCTTTAAGAGTACATCTGAAAAGGCCAAGAAAAATAGAGCCTCTGAAGTTGGCGGCTGCAACTACGCCTATGATAGTATTAGTATTGCTGATGTTGCACGGAGAATGGTAAATTTAATTATTTTGCAATTAACTCAACAATTTTAGATTATGTTATAACTATTTTTTTGTCATCTACTTAGCGTGATGAGTTGGGCAGAACTCCGCTTCTTAATGAGCTCTATAAGGAGACTCATCTCAAGAAAAATGGGGAGTTTGTTGATGAGCGCTCAAGAAAAACTCAAGTAAGTTTTTCTTAAACTTAGTCATTTTATTTATTTCTTTTGTGTCTAGCATAATTTAAATTGCAATAACACCTACTCTTTTTAATAGGAGGAGTATGAAAAACAACTTGCCCTAAGATTATCATAGCATCCAGAATATACACCACCTCCGCCGGGATTTCCCACTGATCCTAGTCTGAGTTTTCAGACTTGGTATGATGTATCTCGTGGGAAGAGAAAAAATGGGAGAGTGTATGGTGCTGGAGGTCTCGCCAAAACAATCCGGCGGCGTGATAGGAGTTTCAGAATGCAAATTGCTGATGGTGAAGGATCATCGACTCAACCATCACTTACCCCAGACATGATGGAAACTGTGAGATCATTAGCGCATTCTGAGGCTGCCCGTGAAGTGGAGCGAGAAATGCTGAAATAGAAGAATTGAAGAAGAGACAAAGAGAAATGGAGGAAGAAATGAGAAGAAAAACTAGAGAATATGAGGAATCTATGCGTACTTTTCAACAGTTTATGCAACAATTTGGCGGGCGTGATAATCAAGGGCAAAATGACAATGAAGACAGTAACATCGATGAAGAAAATTAATTTTTATCGATAACATTTTTTATTTATAATTATAAACAATATTTTTGTAATATTTTAATTTTGATTCAGTATTTTATTAATATAATATTAATTATAAATTATATTATATATTATATTTAAAAATATATTACTAATATTATTAATATTGAATTTTTTATTTTATTAAATTATAATTATGAAATTAATTGATTATAAATATATTAATAATAAATAAATAAAATAATTACGTTTATAATTTAAAAAATAAATTATGGTTTTTAGCTTGGGGTAAACCCTCTAGCTAATATTACATATACTATGCACGCTTCCCCTGTACACTCCCTGCGTTTACTGAGCGCCTGCTGCAAAAGCAGGATGGTATTTAGCTAGGGGTAAAGTCCCTAGTCAATGGCCAATCATATTTTGCCTTTAGGGAGGGGTTTAGCCCCAAACTAATTGGCTAGGTGCTTAACCCCTCGCTCCTAATCTGCGACCAGTGATTTAGCTAGAGGTTATGTCCCATCGTAAATGTTGATTTTGTGAAGTGTTTTTCACCTTAGTGAGGAGTTAAACCCCTAACTAAAAAAACTTTTTTGTTGTAGTGTAATGTCTATAACCATTATGCTACACATGCTTTTCTTCCAAAAAGTCCGTGAAATGTATTAAAAAATGGAATATTTTCTTTTTAATAATATTAACTTATTTATAATTTTAAACATAATCCACATACTCACATGTGATTAAAAAACCCATAACTATTTTACAGATATACTAGAATACGTGTACATTATTCAGCTAGCAATAATTTAAAGACATGCATTATGATACACTGTATGATTAGAATTGATTCTCTTTATATTAAAATTAATAAAAAGAATTGATTCTCATTTTCATATACAAAACTACAAAAAATAAGAGTGGACACCATGTGTTGTTGTGTATAAGACTATGTACAATGATTTACCAACACTTTTTATTTTTTATTTTTTATATTTTATATTATCTTTTCTTTTTTCTATTTAATAATTTAATATTTATTTAATATTTATTTACAACAATAATTTTATTTAATAAAATTCAATATATTATTCCACCATTTTTATTTTATATTTTTTTTTATGTTTTTGTTTTTCTGATTTTATATTAATATCAATTATCGATTGAAATAAAATTAAAATAATTAAGAGTTAAATAATTTATTTTAATTTTTTTCTAATTTAATAATTTATTTTAATTTTTTTATAATTTTGTTGGAACATACACAAAATGAAATTGATGAATTAATGTTGAAAATGGTTAATTGGTGAAGATGAAGTTGAGAGAGAAAGATAGAGATTATGAGAGAGAGACTAATTAAATAGAAAATTATAAATTGACATTTTGTTCAACATATTACAAGAAGGAGTATTTATAATGTGCTAAAAAATTAACACAAAACAAAACACGCAAAAACTGCTACAAACAGCAATCAAGAAAATAGAAATTCGCGGCAGAACATGATTTCCATAAATGAGGAAACTGATTTCCTCTTTGAAAAAAACCAATTTCTGCACAGGCCCAAAATTACTTTTCAAATAAGTTGTTTTCCCAAAACAGCTTCCTGAGGCTTCTAAACAACATTTGACTTAAATATAACATCCAATACACTGTCTTAAGACAAGTGCTCAATATTCCTCATGCTTAAACTCCTCACATGCTTCTTGAACACATCATTTGTCACACATTTCGTCTATAAATCTACAAGTTGTTCTTCGCTTTGACAATATCCTAACTTTAGTTGGCCTTCACAAACCAACTCCCTCAAGCAATGAAATCTCATCTTTTATATGCTTGCTCCTCCCATGTACAATGAGATTCCTTGCAATGTTAATAGCTGAAATATTGTCAACAAAGAGCGTAACAACTTTTCCTTCATTGCTGCCTAGCTTCCTTAGAAGATTCATAAGCCACACAGTCTGACACGCACACATCGACACAACGATATACTCGGCCTCACAAGAACAGAGTGCAACCACAAGTTCTTTTTTAGAGCACCAAGAGATTGGAGCTCCGTCGAACATAAAGACATAACCAACCGTGGACTTTCGATCGTCCTTATCTCTGCATTAATTAGAATCCATATAACTAAGTAACTCACAACTTCTTCCCGTATCAACTGCGGGAAAGAGAATTCCGCAACCAAGAGTTCCTTTGATGTATCTTAGGATCCTCTTAACTGCTTCTAAATGAGAAACCTTTGGTTTCTCGATGAATTTACTTACAATACCGACACTAAATGCCAAATTGGCTGTGTATTGCACAAGTAATACAATGATCCAATCAACCTCCTATATTTAGTTGGATTCAAACCTTGCTCATCTTCACTTTTGGACAGCTGCAAACTTGCTTCAGTCGGTGTTATGACAGCATTATAATGCTCCATATCACACTTTTTCAAAATCTCAAGAGCATACTTCCTTTGATGCATAAACAGCCTCAATTTTGACTTATGGAACTCTATGCAAAAAAAGTAAGTCATGATTCTAAGGTTGCTCATTTCAAACTCTTCCATAAGCTCACTCTTGAACTTAGAAATATTCACTTCATTGTTACCCATAATTAATAAGTCATCCACATATGAGTAAAGTATAATCACTTCTTTGATTGCATCCACTTTCACATAAACACCATGTTCGGATACACACTTCTTAAAGCCAACCTTAACTAGAAATACATCTATGCGTTTGTTTCAAGCTCTAGGTGCTTGTTTCAAACCATAAAGTGCCTTCTTCAATTTGTAGACTCTTTTCTCTGGATTCTTCACCATAAAACAAGGGGGTTGCTCTACCTAGACTTCCTCCTCAAGTGGACCATTCAAAAATGCAGATTTTACATCTATTTGATACATTGACCAATTATTGCTATTCGCAATACCAACAACCAGCAGTATAGTCTCCAATCTAGCCACCAAAGAAAATACCCCATCATAGTTTATACATTCTCTTTGCAAAAATCCCTTCGCAACTAATCAATATTTATGCTTGACAATTTCGCCTTTTGGATTTTCCTTCATTTTATAGACCCATTTCTCCTATTGACTTTTTCCGTTCCGGTAAATGGACCAACTCCTAAGTAATGTTTTTCTCAATCGATTCCAACCCTCTTTCATTGCACACACCCACTTTGAATTGCTTAATACCTCCTCCGTGCTCACGGGCTCAGATACGGTCATAAGCGCGAAGTAAATAAGATTACCATCATTGTTGATCTCATTATCATGGAATACTTCACAATCTCGGAGCCTTTAAGGTAGACCTCTGTGTCTTCTTGGTAGTCTATTGGGTTCACCATTTTCGAATTCGACCAATAAAAGAACTATTTCTGCAGGTTGCTGACCTTCTACATTTTCTTCATTTTCTAGTGGAAACCGATTTCCAGAAACCGGGGAACTGGTTTCTGCTTCTAGAAATTCAATTCCACCAGCTTCAGAATGTAAAAATCACGACGGAAACCGATTTTCTTATGTTGGGAAACCTATTTCTACTACTGAACTGTGATTTTTTCTGCTATCAAACAACCTTAATTCGTCCGCGACCACATCTCGATTGATCACAATATTCTTGCCACTCACGTCAAACAATTTGTAGCCACCGGTAGGATGATAACCAACAAGTAACATCATCTCTACTTTGTCATCCAACTTCTTTCGAAGGTGACCCAGAATATATCGAAATTCTACCGAACTGAAAACTTTCAAATGACTCAAACTTGGTTTAGAACTAGACCATACCTCTTTTGGTGTTACTCTGTCTAGCTTCTTAGTAGATCACCTATTCAATAAATAGGCGGCTATAGACACGGCTTCTCCCCACAATTCTTTTGGTAAATTTTTGCTCTTCAAAATGCTACAAACCATTTTCATTATCGAACAATTTCTTCTCTCGACAACACCATTTTGCTGAGGTGTATAAGGTGGTAAAACATCACGCATTATACCGTCAACATCACAATAATTCCCAAACTCACTTGAGGTATACTCGCCTCCACCATCAGTTTTGAGAATTTTTAACTTGTGACCACTTTGCTACTCCACCATGTATTTAAAAAGTTTGAACACATCAAACACCTCATTTTTCCTCTTTATTAGATAAATCTATAGCTTCCTACTAATATTGTCAATAAAAGTAACAAAATACCTATTTCCACCATATGAGTCAACTTGTATTGTTCCGCAAACATATAAATACACCACCTTAAGATGATGTTTGATTCTACGGCCTGCATCTTTGTTGAAACTACCCTTGTGTTGCTTCCCTCGAACACACTCATCACATATCTCAGCTGGAACATTCATATTTGGTATCCCAGTAACCATACCATTCCTTTGCAATGTGTCGAGATGATAAAAATTGAGATGTCCAAGACGATAATGCCATAACCACCAATCACGACTTACCATTGTAGCAATACACTTATGATCCATCACTTTAAACTCTATCTTGAAAGTACTATTTGCATCCATGGATCCTCTAAGAATTAAGACTCTGTTTCGGTCCAAAATGCGCAAAATCTTATTTTCCATGCAAATTATGTAATTTTCTCAAGCAATTGGCCAATGCTCAAGAGATTACATTTAATTCCAGTAATGTATAACACATCTTTGTCACTTCCTCTTTCATCCATCCTTTGTTCATGAGCCTCTAATGATCTTTGAAGCTCATCCTTGCTCATTGTAAGAAGATCCTTTGATTCTTCTATTGTAACCACTATGTTGTCAAATCTTGGCGTTAAATACTGCAAGATCTTTGCTACCACATTTTGCACTGTCACAGTTTCACCACAAGACTTCATTTGATTCACCAAACATGTTATACGCGTAATATAATAATTTATTGTTTCCTTCTTGTTGTACCCCAAAATTTTCCCTTCCTTTCCTCTAAAAAATTCTCTTCTAGGGTTCCTCAAATGTTCAAAACTTTTCAGATCTCCGAACATGTCATTAATTCGCCAAGGATTCGAGTTTGCAAATGCTCAAAGTTTCTGAGTGTGTAAGACATGTGGTGATCAAGAGTCATAAAGCTTTATCTTCTTTTCACCTCCGCTTAAGGGTTTCTCCCTCATGGATTTAAGGTTTAAGCTGGGATGTTCATTGGTAAAAAATTAGGGTTTATGTGGCTTTGATGGCTCTCGTCTTCTCTCAAGTGTAAATCAGTTAGTTCTTTATCTGAATTTGATTCATGGAATTAGGAAGGTCTTTTACCATTGAGAATGGTTTTGATCTAGGGATTGCACAAGGTTTACAAGATGTTGGAACATTTTTCAAATTCAAAATTTGCATTTGATCTTATCCTAAAACCTAAAGTTCAAGTATTCTTATGGAAGATTAGGTTATCAAACAAGTTCAAGGTATTTTGAGAAATTGAGAAAGATGAAAATTTGACTTTGTTTCATGCCCCATTCTTAAAGCAATTCTGATACACCATTCAAGATTTGTTTTGGGTTATTAAAGATTCAAGAATTTTTAGCTTTGTGATTAAGATTGGAAATTAGAATTTCATCTTGATCGTATGCCTTTCAAACTTCTTAAGGTCCAATTCCAAGCTCAAGGGTTCAAAGCCCATATCATTTTTTCATCATATTTTTCAATTTTTCATGTAATTCAACAATTGCTACCAATTTGTCTTACCATTCTCAAATCAAAACCATACATTCCTCAAATTATTGTTCAAAATACATCCCTCAAATTGTTACAAATTCTAAAGTCACAAACATTATACATTCTTCAAATTATTACAAGTTGTTCAAAAGGTCCTAAACTCTATTTGTCTTCAAATTCTCTAAGTCCTTGTAGCAAGCCACGACTTTACCACCTCTCCAATGCTTTGACATCTTCACCCACTCCTCATTGATCATACATGAAACAAAATCAAGAAAGAATTAGTGATCAAATAAATTCAAAATGGACAAAATTACAATTGATTGAAAATTCATCATTAGGGTGGTTTTTGGAATCAGAAAAAGAAAGAGTTTATTTATGTGCTAAGGCCTCAAATTTTCAGTTTTATCATGGGCCAAGTTCCTATCGCAAATCTCAAAGGAATTGGTTCACAATAGACAAAAAGGTGCAAACAGAATTTCAAGCCCAAAAATCAAGCCTCATACATGTTGTTTCACAAAGCCAGAATTGCATCATTGGCTAAGAAGGAGTCTTTTGCAAATCTCAATATTTGGTTCACAAAAGATAAAGAGGAAATCAAGAAAAGTCGGAACTAGCATCATAGAAAATACCAATCCAGCAAGCAAACAAAAAGCCTCATAATCAGGTTGTTTTAATGAAAACTCAGAGATGTAATGTCAAAATCATAGGCTAAGTAATTATACTGCAACACCTCAAAAGACAAATTTTTTGGTTCACAGAAAATCAAAGTAAATCATCCTACAAGCAAGCACAATCCAGTAAACTAGCAAAAGTACAAAGAGTACCAAAACTAATACATCAAGTACAGCCTCAAAGCAAGCAAAGTTAGCCATATACAAAATCAGCAAGCTAACATCCATCATGAAAAAGAGAAAGTACAGAAAGTACTAAAACCTGTACAAAGTCTAAAAGCAACAAGCAACCGGCCAACAACAAGCAACAAGTATAGCAAAAGTACCAGAGTTTAGAAAATCAGAAGAAAAAAAAGATGATAGGTCTAACAGCACAGCAAGAAAAGTTAGAGGCAGCAAAGTATAACAAAAAAGCAAGTTTCCCTCAAGTCCGTATCAATTCAAAATCGTTACAAGAAAATAATCAAAGTCAGCAAGCTCAAAGTCACAATATAAAAGCAGAACGCAACCCACAAAGAGAGAGAGGATCATCGTCCAAAATATACAGAGAATCCAAAATTGCAGCAATCCACAAAAACTCCTTTCAAAATTCTGTTCAAAAAAATACATGTAGAGAACACAAAATCGCAAACAACAACATAAAACCCTAATCGTTTTAATCATCATTTTCCTAAACAACAACAACCCTTCAGAAATTCGGTAAAAGGAGCAAGAAGAAAAAATAAGGATCTCACCCAAGACCAAGCTGGTAAAGTCTGAATCACACAAAACCTCCCTCTCCTTTCTCTTCCGATTCTTGCAAATTTATGATTCACTGTAAAAATCAAGCAAACATTAGTTAGATACCCATAACGAAAAAGAGAAAATGAAACACAGTGAGGAAGATGAAGTATAACGCAATCGCAAATCCGCGAGAGGGATGAAGAGTGAAATTCTGGCAGCAGATACTCAATGTCACAGTGAATATTATGACACCGTGTCTGACTTTCTACAAGACAGTAAATAAAAACAGTAAAGAACATAGTCAATTGTTTACCCAGTTCAGTGTGAAACAACACCTACTCTAGGGGCTACCAAGCCAGGGAGGAAATCCACTATAAGAGATATTAATTCAGGAATAAACCAACCAGTTTATCTCCTTCACTTAAGACCTACCCAATGCAACTTCAATCTAAGTTCAACTTAAACCTGAGTTCCTACTCACTCCCCCTCAATCACAGCAGTGATACTTAAAACAATTGACTAATGAATTAATGAAGACACTCTTCAGAACATACACTTGATTATGCTTCATAGCTTTTTAATCAAGTAACACAAACACTCTTGCTTCACAGCTTTGAGTGATACATAAACCTAACTTGACTTTGCTTCAAAGCTTTAGTCAAGAGACACAAAACACTCTTGCTTCAATGCTTTGAGTGATACAAAAACCCTTACAATCAAAACCTATTACAAGTCACTTATCACAATGATACTTGCTTGGATTACAACAGTTAAGACTATACAGCTCCTAATTGGTCTTCAGTCCAAGAGTTACTTTCCAAATAGCAATCCTGTTGAATATATAGCAGTTGTTTCTTCAGTTAGGGTTTCCACAAAAAGCTAGGGTTAATTAGGTTTAACCTTAAGACTTGGTCACAAGACTTTATCAACCAGATTAGGGTTGAGCTAGGTTAACCTAAAGTCCACGTGAGATTCTGTTCTGGAAAGAATGAGCCATCTTCCTGAAAAATCTCAGAATTAACCAAACTGCATATCTGTTAGATCAGTACAGGATGTCTTAACATTTGTTATGACATCATAATTCCTGTTTACTGATTTTGGTAGAAGGCAATAAATGTGATCTTTTGCAAAATGCTCAGATACACACTCATACACAGTAGCTACTGTGTGCCATACTTTTTCTGCAAAAAGAACCTAATAATCCAGAATGTTATGACATCAGTCATGACATTTATACACCTGGTTTTACCAAAAAATACATGCCAATAACTAAACACTTACAAACTCCCCCTTTGGCAGATTTTTGGCTAAAACCCCTAAGCAATCAGAGAATATAGAGCAGCAGAATGAATATGACTGCAGAAAAATATAATGTCTACCAAGTAATTAACACAAAATATATCCCCCTCTTTAGCCACAAATGGGCCAAAGATACATGTACTTAAATGTTATACAGTTATCCAAAATAGGTAATAAGAACAACAAATAAAATCTGAAGACACTTGCATCAATAACATCAGCATCAGGCTTGTCAATTCCACCAAACTTTAAGCACTGTCACCTTCAGAGGAGCTACTTTCTTCAGCATTGAGCTGATCTTCAGCAGCACCCTCTTCCCTTCTGTTTCCTTCAGTCTCCTCCTGTTCTAATTTGGAAATTAGGTTTTCTAGAGTCTTTTTCCTTGTCTCCGGCTCTTTGTAGGTCTCTTTCAATACAGCTATAACATCAGATGTCTTGGACTGAGTTTTTGCAGATGATGTCTCAGCTGATGTTATGACAATGTCAAGAACATGAGATCCCTGAAATAGCTTGTAGTGTAACCCAAGAGCAGGAGCTCTTTTGCAAGCAGTGTCTCTTTCCACCAGGATATTAGGGTACTGAGCAAGGATGATTCCACATAGGAGGGAGGGAAAGGCAATTGGGCCTTTAACAGTATAGCTACCAGCATGTTTTAAAGTTTGATCAAAAATGTACCTGCCATAGTCAAATTCAGTCCTGGTACCAACAGCATAAATGAATCTCCCCAATCCTGTAGAGATGGTTGATTTATGGTTTGTAGGGACCCAGTTGGCTGCACCAATCTTGTGCAGGATGGCAAATTTTATGCTTAGCTTGCTAGCATTTAGCTTGCCTTTTGAGGGCCAGCACTTGACTTGTCTTGTTGTGGTGGTTTGGCAAACTTCATTGTCAGTAACTTCCAGTTCAGGGCAAGCCTCATTTGATCTTCCAAGAAATTTGTTAATTTTAGATGGAGAGAAATTAACCCTTCTTCCTTTCACATATACACATTCAAAGTCAGCTGACCTTCCATCAGCACATTCATCAGACAAATTCACTATGAATTCCTTGACCAGATTTTCATAGCATTTGGTAAATTTTACCACAGTCTTCATTAGTCCAGCAGCTTTGATCAGGTCCACGATTTCCTTGCAATCCATGGCACCATTGTTTAGTTCTCTTTCCAAGGCTATTCTCTTCAAGCAAACATACTTCCATCTGTTGGCATTTTCAGGGTGGTGAAATGAAATGTTGTCAGTGGGGACTTCAGGAACTCTAGCCATTTTGCTGGAAGGGAGTTTCCTTCTGAGAGGAATGTCTTCAGCATCAATTTCAAATTCTGATTCCTCATCAGAATCAGTAGGCTTAGGTTCTTTTCTCTTCTTTGTTATTGGTTGTCTTGCAGGCTTTGAGAGACTCCCAGTATGCACTTGGGCTTTCACCTTCCCTTTGGACAGTCCAGTCTTCACAGTACCAGTCTTGCCTTCAGACTTGGTTTTCTTATCAGCAGGTTTCTCTTCGGTCAGACATTTTACAGCATCTTGATTACCCTTCCTGTTCATCATTCTCCTAGCTATGCTAGGGTTGATATTTGCAATCAGGTCATTGTCTGAGTATTCCTCATCCACATCAATAACAGGTGGTTCAACATTCTTTTCTGAGGGGTTCTGAATATCATCAAGGTTTTCAGATGATTTTTGAATGTTGTCATTTGGTGTCTCAACATTCTCAGAGACATCTGGATTTGCTTCAACATTTGGGCTTGCTGATTCTTGATTTAGTGGAACAGAAATCCCCGGTACAGAGTGGTTCTCACTCAGGATTCTTGTAACAAGCCTAGCTATTGCTTGATGTACATAAGCTGATCCTTCCCTATTTGGTACAGAAGATGAAGGTTGAGAGGGATTACCGGATGAAGTAGCCTGAGACCTTCCTGCATGCCTTGTTCTCAGCTTTTTGACCTTGGAAGGGTTAGTTGCCATTTCTCTAAGAGTAGTAATCTCCAGGACTTCAGAATCCATGCATGAGGTGATTGCCCGAGAATCTTGATCAGATGATGAAGATGAAACGGTCGTCTTGGATGAGGATGATGTTTGAGACATTTTGATAGTCTTAGAAAACCAGTACCAACTAGAGAGAAAACTTTGATTGAGAGATTGGGAGTTGTTGCAAAGTCGAGAGAGGAAGGAGGCAAATGTGTGTCTATTCAACTTCTTAATAATTTTGAAAGAATTGGGGAAATATATGATTAACCCACTTAAAATAGACTTAACAAAAATAACTCCTTCAACCCTTGTTTTGAGCAAAATTAATTGCTACAATTTCTCATGTTGGCAAATACCCAACTTGCCCCTCAAGTTTTCAAGTTGATTTGCATCAAGAGCCTTGGTAAAAATGTCAGCCAGCTGTAGCTTAATGGCAACATGTTCCAGTTTAATTGTCTTCTCCTCTACAAGGTCTCTGATAAAGTAATGTTTAAGGTCAATGTGCTTGGTCCTGCTATGCTGAATAGGGTTCTTGGAAATATTGATTGTACTCAGATTGTCACAGTACAATGTCACAACATCTTGTGAGACATTATACTCAGTGAACATCTGTTTTATCCAGATAATTTGAGAACAGCTACTACCAGATGCACTGTATTCAGCCTCAGCACAAAAATGAAAGGGGAGTCTTTTGGCATGTATCATAGCTCTGGAAAATTCCTGTATGATCCTATTTTTCCTCTCTTCAACTCCATTTTGTTGAGGAGTTATAGGAGAAGATAATTCATGACTAATTTCTTCTGAGGAACAGAACTTATTAAACTTGTTGTTTTCAAATTCCTTGTCATGATCACTTCTGATTCTGACAATACACCCTTCTCTTTGAATTCTTTTGCACAGTTCTTTAAAAACTTCAAAGTTATCCACCACAACATAGGCATATCTCTTTCCACCAAGACTTTTCACTTGCATTGGTCCCATATGAAGAAGATCTAGAACCTTAGAGGTGGTCAGATGTCTTGACTTTGGATGTGACATCCTAGTCTGCTTACCAACCTGACATTCACCACAAACTCTCCCTTCATCAATTTGCAGTCTTGGAATCCCTCTGACTGCCTCCATGGAGATAATCCTTTTCATTCCTCTTAGATGAAGATTGCCAAGTTTTTGGTGCCACAGTTTCACCTCTTTTTCTTCTTTGGCAATAGAACACACAGTGGAGTAATTAGTGTTCTCAGGCTCCCACAAGTAACAGTTGTCTTTAGATCTGACTCCTTTCATTACAACTTCTTGTTTTTCATTAATTACAAGACATTCAGATTTTGAGAAGTTGACCTTGAATCCTAGATCACATAATTGACTAATACTAATGAGATTAGCAGTCAGGCCTTTTACCAATAGTACTTTATTCAGATTTGGAACTCCAGGGCAGTCCAAATTACCAACTCCTTTGATTTCACCTCTAGCACCATCTTCAAAGGTCATATAACTAGTGGTGTGAGGTTTAACATTATTTAGAAGGTTCTTGATTCCAGTCATGTGCTTAGAACACCCACTATCAAAGTACCAGTCTTCCTTTGCAGAGACTCTCAGGGAAGTGTGGGCTATCAGGGCAGTAGCCTTTTTCTTCCATTGAGGAGTATGTGGAACCCTGTTAGACTTAGGTTTGACACCTGGGTTCTGATTAGGGTATCCATACAATCTGAAGCAGAAAGGCTTTATGTGACCAAACCTCCCACAATGATGACATCTCCATCTTTGGTACTTTTTCTTCATATTTCTATGTTCCCGATGTTGAGTGTTATGTTGTGACATTTGCTTTGACATTTGTTTATCATACCTGATCTTCTTGTCTGCACCAGATTTCTTTGCTTCCACAAATCCTAGTCCAGACTTGTTTCCCACATTTTGTCCAACCTGAAGGATTTCTTCCAATTTGTCAGTTCCATTTGTCAGCATCTTGACAGATTTGGTCATCTGGTTCAATTTTTAGTTTAGCATTTGAACTTCCCCTTCTAGATGACTTATAGTTTCAAGGTCTGCCCTTTTTTCAGCCTCCAACTTTATGATGAGTTTTGTTTGTCTCTCATTTTGCACACAGACTTCAGCACTTCTGATACACAATTTCTTGTAAGTATCAGCCAGTTCTTCAAGTGTCACTTCCTCATCACTAGTGTCACTTTCAGAGGTACAAACACCAGTTAGTGCAGTAACTAGTTTGGCAGATTCTTCTTCAGAATTACTTTCTGAATCACAGTCAGACCAGGTAACAGTCATACCTTTCTTTTGTTTCTTAAGAAAGGTAGGACATTCAGCTCGAATATGCCCATATCCTTCACAACCATGGCATTGAATTCCTCTGCCTTGATTTCCCTTCTCTTCAGACCTTGGTCTTCTGCTGGAGTCATAAGATCTGTTAATGTCAGAGGGGATGTTCTCAACATTTGACCTTGACTTTGGATCCATTCTCTTGATGAGTTTGTTGAAATGTCTTCCAAGCATGGCTATAGCTTCTGAAATATTTTCTTCTTCATCCTCCTTGTTTTCATCTTCAGTGTTGGATACAAGTGCTATGCTCTTGTTTTTCTTGTCAACATTGTCACTGATCCCCATCTCAAAAGTCTGAAGAGACCCAATGAGTTCATCCACCTTTAAGTTGCTGATGTCCTGGGCTTCCTTTATAGCAGTTACCTTCATTGCAAATCTTTTAGGCAGGGATCTGAGAATCTTTCTCACCAGTTTTTCTTCAGACATCTTTTCACCCAATGCTCCTGAGGTGTTGGCAATCTCCAAGATGTTCATGTGAAACTCATGAATGGTTTCATCTTCCTTCATCCTTAGGTTCTCAAACTTTGTAGTCAGCATCTGAAGCCTTGACATTTTTACTTTGGATGTGCCTTCATGGGTAGTTTTGAGAGTGTCCCACACTTCCTTGGCCAGTTCACATTGATGTACTAGTCTGAAAATGTTTCTATCAATTCCATTGAACAAGGCATTTAAAGCTTTGGAATTTCCCAGGGCTAACTCATCTTCTTCTTTGCTCCATTCTTCCTCAGGCTTCAGACTGATCGTCCCATCTTTCTCAGTTATGGTGGTATGGTTCCATCCTTTGTCAGCAGCTCTCCAAGCCTTTTTGTCCAGAGATTTTAAGAAGGCAATCATACGAGGTTTCCAGTAGTCATAATTTGTTCCATCCATAATGGGTGGTCTATTTCCAAAAACTCCTTCTTTGTCTATAGTGCCAGAAAGTGATATCCCTAGATCTCACCCAGTAATATAGGCAGGGTGCCTGCTCTGATACCAATTGAAATTCTGGCAGCAGATACTCAATGTCACAGTGAATGTTATGACACCGTATCTGACTTTCTACAAGACAGTAAATAAAAACAGTAAAGAACACAGTCAATTGTTTACCCAGTTCAGTGTGAAATAACACCTACTATGGGGGCTACCAATCCAGGGAGGAAATCCACTATAAGAGATATTAATTCAGGAATAAACCAACCAGTTTATCTCCTTCACTTAAGACCTATCCAATGCAACTTCAATCTAAGTTCAACTTAAACCTGAGTTCCTACTCACTCCCCCTCAATCACAGCAGTGATACTTAAAACAATTGACTAACGAATTAATGAAGACACTCTTCAGAACATACACTTGATTATGCTTCACAGCTTTTTAATCAAGTAACACAAACACTCTTGCTTCACAGCTTTGAGCGATACATAAACCTAACTTGACTTTGCTTCAAAGCTTTAGTCAAGAGACACAAAACACTCTTGCTTCAAAGCTTTGAGTGATATAAAAACCCTTACAATCAAAACCTATTACAAGTCACTTATCACAATGATACTTGCTTGGATTACAGCTGTGATCGGTGGATCTGGAACTGACTGTTTAACGCTGGTTTCGCGAAATGTCGCGGAAGCAAGAGTCGCCACCGTCTTTTATTTTCTCCAAATGGAAAGGACAAAAGCACAGAAAAATTCCTTATAGAGATTGCTCTCGGTTCGGGAGGTAGATTATAGAAAGGGAAGGTGTTAGCACCCTTTCTATCCATGGTTATCCATGGGCTCTTAGATACTTGCTCACTTGTGTTTTCAAAAATGGTTTGTTTGCTTTTCAATTGTGGGTTTTAAAAAGTTTCTTTGAAAATTCCAGTTCGACTCTTGTATCGGTCCTCAAGAGTGTTTGAAAAGTTGCTTTCGAAAGCTTTTTGAAAATGTGTTGGTGTGAAAAGTATTTTGTTTTGTTTTGAAATTTAGAGCAAGTATCTAGAGTCGTCTACGTACCCTAAGGAATTCGTCTGTGTAAATGTCCTCTAAAGTAGTGCCATCCCACCATTGAGAGGTAGGTAGCACCACCGTTGGAGGTGTTCGGGTCAATTCGAGGTTCGGGACATGGTGATCACCAGAGCAATAGGAAGACACCTTAGAAGCTACCCTCATGCCAGGTTCCCGGATCATGAGGACTTACTAAGACATCCTCTACTCGACGATCACCTTTCGAAGGGCAAGGCAACAGTGAGGCGTACCCTAGGGGTGGTGTGTGATTTGTGTGTCATGTTCATGATATTTTGTCTTTTGTCATGTCATAGGTGATCTACGCGTTATTTTTATTTTGTCCATACATTTTTTCATGCTTTTGATTTAGCAGTTAAAAAGTTGCGAGAAAAGTAAATTCTAAGCTATTACAAACGGCGCGGGTCCACATCGCCAAAAGTTTCTCGAACCCGATTTGACAGAAAATAAATAAACAAAGTAAATAAAGAATTAAAAATGCGAGGAATTAAAAGGTTACATGGCCTTGGGAGAGGTACATAAATATTTAAACGAAATAAAACACATACGCGAATTAATAAGAAATTAAGAACGAGGGCGTTGGACCCTTTTGCAAAAATTAAATTAATGATAGAGTTAATTAATTAAAAAGAAAAGAAAGAACTTATTTTTGGTATTTTTTAGTATTTTATGATTTTTTAGGATTTTAAGGAAAAAAAAGGAATTAATTTAAAATTAAAATAAAGTACTAAACCTAATTCTAATTGTTTTTAATTTATTAAGAAAATATTAAATTTTAACCTAAAATTAACCCTGATTTTTATGTGCAAATTTGATTATAAAAATAAATATTCAATTATTTAATTATTTATGAAAGAAAAAGTAAAAAGATGAAAAATTATTAATTAAACCTAATTCTATGTTTTTTAGATTTTATTATGAAAAGAATTAAAATTACAACCTAATTTAAAACTAAGTTTAATTACATGCAAATTTATTTAAGAAAATACTAAAATAAAAATTATTTATTGTTTTAATTCTTTTTTCTGATTTTTATGGTATTTTGTGATTTTATGAAAATAAATGAATCAAAGAAATAAATGAAATTAATTAAAATAAAGGAAAGAAAAATATAAGAAAAGAATAGAGAAAGCAAACCCTAGGGGGTTCAGTCCCACATATGGAGGTATAATCTTGAGAAAGCTGGCCCAATAAGCATGGTCCGTTTGACTTTTCCAGGCAACCTGCTGGCACATTGACTAGGGTTTAGGGTGTTCCTCCAATCTATGCCTTTAATCTGAGGTTCCAGGACGCGTGGCATGCTGGATTTGGCAGCGTATGGTAGTCTTTAAGACTTGAACTGCATGTGAATATAAATGGAAAAATAACATTGAGATAATGAAGACCTGGGGCTCGAACCCAGGTCATGGACATTGCCAGCACGTGTACCTACCACTGAACCATCCCAAACACGTTTAATATATAATAGCGAATAAACATTATAAAAGAAATAATGGTCATGGGCCACCAACGCGCGCGAAATTTGAACTGGCCTATCACCGTTTGCCACGAGGTCGTCTTCTTCATCATTCCTGAAACACAAACATTAGACAACGGTTTTCTGAGCGTTTTCTTAGGCCGGTTTTGGAAAAATAACGATTAGCCCTATGGGCTCCATAAATTAGGCGCGAGGGTATGTTTGAGATCGTCCATATGCGCTGAGTTGAATGGTGGTGGTCTTGAGGGCCAATTTTTCCTCATTTAAAAACCCCTAATCCAAGGTCCTGTAAACCCTAGAAAACGATGATGGTGAAATCGTCTACAGCTTGCAAAAACTCAATCAAACGCATGGGTTAGCTTCATAAGTGCATGAGGAATATGAATCAATGAATAAAATGTTATGAAAATGCATAGATTTTAAAACACGATTATGAATTTTTTATGAGATATTTCAAGTTCTGTATACCAATTCCTGAGGCTTTGATGAATGTTCTTGATAGGGAAACGTTCAATGGACCTTCAGCAAGCTAGTGAAACAAAAATTATGTCTTGAATCGCCCTGGAAGTGAGTTTTCAGAATTGAGTTTCTTAACAAAATTTCAAGCTTTTGTTTTTCAGTTTCTGAGCAGCTGCGTGTGTTTTTGCATTAGGGTTTCATTCTAGCTTATGTAGTGAACAAATTAGGTTAACAAAATTGATCAAAATCTCTTTCATTCATGGATTTTGAGATTTGATTTTCCATCATTATTTTTTCAATCTTTCCATGTGCTTTTTGATACAAATCAACTCCAATCTCTCCAAATCTTTCTATATTGGGATATGCACGAATTATTGAGAATAAAACATGTACAAAAAGATTTGTTAGGTTAAGTTAAATATTTTTCACATATTTAATTGATTTAAGTGAATTATTATAAATAAAAATTCAAATAAATAAATAAAAAATGAAAAAAAATACTTCCCTTTGGGCCAAGTGGTCGTGCACATGCTTGGAATGATGAATTGTGGAAGAAAAATGGGCCCATTAGCAATTTTAGGTCATTTGAATCAATGTTGACTTTTCAAAATATCCAAAAATTTCCCAACTTCCACAAGGCATAACTTGCTCAATTTTTAAGCTTTTCTCATGTTCTTGGACATTTTGGAAAGGTCTTTGAGTCCTCTAACCAATGCATTTGGTCCCATGTCATTTTGATTTACCAATCTCAAGTTATGGCCTTTGACTTAAAGTCCCTTTTTGTTGACTTTTGAAAATGACCTATAATGTTGAAATTGATAACTTTTTGTGAGAGCATTTCTTGGACTTGAAGTATGAAGAGGAGTTGTAGGAAATGTCTTTCTCTTCAAAATGAGCTTTGGATGGAATTTTTCTGATAACCCATGTGAAAGTTATGCCCTGGTCAATTTACAGTTGACTTTTTCAGTTGTCCAAATAAGGAAACTTTTGCATCTTGATGATTTCTGAGCCAAATTTTGAGAATCATGATCAAGCATTGATCAAATGATGTTTGTGGCTTCAAAATGATATGTTGACCAAAAATTTGAACTTTTGACTGTCAAATGACCATTTTGCCCCTACAGTTGACTGTAGTTCAATTAGGGTTTTTGACTGTGCAATTTTGAGCTGAATGTCTTGAAACTTTGTATGAGGATGCTTGACCATATTTGTAGGCATATGGGACTTGATTGGACCCTTGGAAACTTCATTTTCTTGATCAGACCACAAACCCTAGTTTTGCCTGTTTAGGAGACCCTTGCACTGTGCAACCCTTGGGGAACTTTTGAAGCTTGACTTGGAAAATCTTTGAAGAATATGGGAGGGTAAATTTTGGGGTACAACAGTTGCCCCTGTTCAATCTTCTTAGACCTGAGGATGCAGATTGGCTGACGTGCCTTTCGTAATCCGAGGGTGGAAGATGATTGAACACTAGAGTGCCCAGAAATTTGCGCTCACATAGTAGCCGTGTGGTGATGGGAATGGGCTTATAGATGCCATTTAGAGGTTGATGAACAGGATGATGGGCTTATAGATGCCATCTGGATGTTGATAGCGTAAGAGATTCCTTAGCGAGAACCTGCATACCTGCAAAAGAAGAATGAGTACCTGACCCGTTGCAGGAGCTGGTTTTCAGATGTTTGGTATAGATATGTCCTGACTGGCTACAGGATCTGGATCTGGAGCTTCAAACGGTGATGAATGAACCAGGGATGGTTACTACCTCAACAGGAACGGTGAGAGAACCTTGGGTGACTTTAACTTCAACAACGCTCGTTGAGAAAATCTTGGTGGGAATTACCATCTTCGCAGTGTCGGGAAGAGAACCATAGGAAATTATAATCTGAAAGGGAATTACATCTCACGCGCCGTCGGGGAGAGAACCATAGGAAATTATAACCTAAAAGGGAATTATCACCTCACGCACCATCGGAGAGGGAACCATTATAACCTAAAAGGGAATTATCACCTCACGCACCATCGGAGAGGGAACCATTATAACCTAAAAGGGAAATATCACCTCACGCACCATCGGAGAGGGAACCATTATAACCTAAAAGGGAATTATCACCTCACGCACCATTGGAGAGGGAACCATTATAACCTAAAAGGGAATTATCACCTCACGCACCATCGGAGAGGGAACCATTATAACCTAAAAGGGAAATATCACCTCACGCACCATCGGAGAGGGAACCATTATAACCTTAAAGGGAATTATCACCTCACGCACCATCGGAGAGGGAACCATTATAACCTAAAAGGGAATTATCACCTCACGCACCATCGGAGAGGGAACCATTGGAAAGTAATTATCACCTCACGCACCATCGGAGAGGGAACCATAGTAAAGGAATTATCACCTCACGCACCATCGGAGAGGGAACCATTAGGAAAGGAATTATCACCTCACGCACCATCGGAGAGGGAACCATTAGGAAAGGAATTATCACCTCACGCACCATCGGAGAGGGAACCATAGGAAAGGAATTATCACCTCACGCACCATCGGAGAGGGAACCATAGTAAAGGAATTATCACCTCACGCACCATCGGAGAGGGAACCATTAGGAAAGGAATTATCACCTCATGCACCATCGGAGAGGGAACCATAGTAAAGGAATTATCACCTCACGCACCATCGGAGAGGGAACCATAGGAAAGGAATTATCACCTCACGCACCATCGGAGAGGGAACCATAGTAAAGGAATTATCACCTCACGCACCATCGGAGAGGGAACCATTAGGAAAGGAATTATCACCTCACGCACCATCGGAGAGGGAACCATTAGGAAAGGAATTATCACCTCACGCACCATCGGAGAGGGAACCATAGGAAAGGAATTATCACCTCACGCACCATCGGAGAGGGAACCATAGTAAAGGAATTATCACCTCACGCACCATCGGAGAGGGAACCATTAGGAAAGGAATTATCACCTCACGCACCATCAGAGAGGGAACCATAGTAAAGGAATTATCACCTCACGCACCATCGGAGAGGGAACCATAGGAAAGGAATTATCACCTCACGCACCATCGGAGAGGGAACCATAGTAAAGGAATTATCACCTCACGCACCATCGGAGAGGGAACCATTAGGAAAGGAATGATCACCTCACGCACCATCGGAGAGGGAACCATTAGCACTATACCAAATTTGGCTTTTAGCAGCACCCCTACGAAAGCGCTTTTAGGAAAAGCGCTGGCATAGGCTTCGCTAAAGACAAAATTAAAAAACACGCTAAAATAGCGCTCTTATAGTGGGGGGGGTATGAAAGCGCTTTTAAAAAGCGCTCTGGTAAGGGGGGGTATGAGAGCGCTTTTGAAAAGCGCTTTGGTAAGGGGGGGTATGAGAGCGCTTTTGAAAAGCGCTTTGGTAAGGGGGTATGAGAGCGCTTTGGTAAGGGGGTATGAGAGCGCTTTTCAAAAGCGCTCTGGTAGGGGGTGGGGTACAAGAGCGCTTTACCCTTAAAAGCGCTGGTATAGCTACATCTACTAAGGCGCTTTTCAAAAGCGCTTTCATAGCCTTTTTAAAATTAAAATTTTTAAAAACAAAATTATACAAACCCCATCCGTCTTCTCACATCAACCTTCACACTCCAAAGTCCAGACCTCAGTACTGTTACGAACTTCCATAACCTTCACTTCTGCCTCATCTCCATCCGTAAAACCCCATCCGCGACCGTTACTTCACTGCTGCCGCCATTCTTCTTCTATTTCCATTTGTTCCTCACCGTCACTTGCCGTCACTTCCTCAGCCATCTCCGTCGCTCCTACTTCAAAGCTCTTTGTCAAGTCCAAACGTGGTTCCCTGTTATCATCATCAACAACATCCAACTTCCAATTTTCTACAAATTATCTTAGGTAACATTACTTGATTTTCATAGTTTTGTTGAATACTTGAGTAATTTGTGCATGCATATTATGTGTTTGTGATAATGTTTATGTGAATTTGTGATGTAGATTTTAACATAGATTTGTAGACATAACATTTGCACATTAGGTGTACGTAGAAATTCCTCATAGAATTGAATTGCTAATTCTTGACATAAGAACTAATTCTTGATATTGTGCTAATCTATTGACATATAATCAATTGCAATTCTTTGTGTTGATGTTAGATTCTTGATATTGTGAATAAATATAGATAGATTCGGAATTGGATGAATCTTGAGCTTAATTGTGTTGTGCCTAAATGCTAATTTTCCAGAATCGTGATTACTAACTACTGTTGTGTTTGTTCTATGCTATTCACCTCAATGTGCACAATCATGTTTACTAATTTCTAGTAATGAAAATGATCTTTACAGTGTTCTTCACTATCCATTTCAATTGTTTTCAACAACAAACAAGCTAAAGCGCTCAAGATTTAAGGTATCACTATCTTTTGATGCTTCACTAAGTAAGTCATTTGTGATGGATGTCAAGGAAACTTGTGTATTTTTATACTCTTCATTCAACAGTTTCTTCAAACTAATGTCAAAGAAACTAATGTCATTGTTCTTGTTTACCCTAACCAATTGATATTTTCGCATTCCAGGAGAACAATTTCTTTCTCTCGTTCAATTGCTTAAGTAATCTCTCTCATTCAAGTAATCTCAATCCTCCAGAGGCCTTCACGAACTGGTTTTTAGAAGTCCATCTTCTTCATCTAACTTGCTTCCTTCCTCTTAAATCTTAAGTAAGATTTAACATTGTTTTTAAAAATTAATCTTGAAGTAATCTTGTGTTGTTGTAGGTTGGTGTTTTAGTTTGAAGTATAATATTGTGATAATGTGATAATGTGTTTTTGGTTTGTTTTATTAAGTTGATGTTCTGGTTTGAAGTATTGTGTTTGTATTGTGATAATGTGATAATTTTTTTTAGTTTGGTGCCTTAGAAGTTGAAATTTTGTCAACTTTAATTATTAGTTACATAAGACATTAATAGAAAAATGGTAGTGTTTATTTTTTAATTTGTTAGGAGTAGAAGGAATTTGTTTATATTAGAGGTGGTTATATTTTTAATGCGCTATAATGTAGTGGAATTGGAATTTAGAGAATTGGTACTTACTAATATGTGTAAGATTGGAACTTAGATAATTTTGAGATTTTGTTGTGTTGTGTTAATTTATTTAATTGATTATGCATCACAAAAGTGATAATGAAGAGTAGAAAAAATGATTCTTTTTTCAATAGGAAAGAAATAGATGAAGAGAACTTAACCCCTATTAGTAGTGGAAGTAATAGGATGGCCTTGAATCTGTGCAATTTAGGAATTCCAGTTATGAAAGTCATGGACATGCCTTCCAAAACAACATCAAGAATGGGGAGGGAATGTATTTGCTGTAGTAATGAAACTGTTATTTCCCACCCATAACAAACAATGTAGACTAAGGTTTATATATTTAAAGTTCCTTAAATAAGCTTATTGTTCTAATCTAAGGTTTATATTATTGTGTTTATGAAGTCTGTTTTGAACTTTGTGTGAGTTTTAATAGTTTTGTTCTTTGTGTGAAACTCGTCTCATTGGTTGAAGAATGTCGATGTTTATAAATTATCTTTAGTCCTGATTCTTAAGCAACATAATTTTTTGATTCAAGTGTTAGCATATGTTCGGCCTTTATGTATCATGTTCTTAATAGAATTTAAATAATTAAGATGATGACAAATAGGTGAAAGAAATACTCTATAAATTTGAAGTGAAAGTTAGGTTAGTGTGAAACATGTTGTTAGATTATGATGACAAATAGGTGAAATAAATACTAAATTTGAAGTGAAAGTTAGGTTAGAGTGAATCATATATCTTATATATTAAAGTTGTGAAGTCTATTAAATTATTTTGGAGTTAAAATTAAGGTTTTTTTTTAGTAATTTTATATATTTATTTTATTTTATTTTATTAGTTATTTATTAAAATTAATTTCCTCTCAGTAACTCTTTAATTTCGTTTATCGTTAAGTGAGGTACTTACTAACTTTGTGAATTGAATTCGCCATAGGGGTTACTTGTGAAGAGTGAAAGTTTGACCGTTTTTGTTTAGCTTAATTAAGACATGGATAAGACATGGATGAATTCAAACCGATTGTCGAAAGAGTACGAGAAAGGGGTATGGGAATTTGTTGAGTTTGCGGTTGCGCACTCCAAAGACCCGCTTCGAATGCCGTGTCCTTGCTTGGGTTGCTGTTATGCCGGGGGTAAGGTTGACGGGAATCAGTTGGGATCTCATTTACTACGGTTTGGAATTGATAGAAGTTATACATGTTGGACAATGCATGGTGAGAAAAGTACCGGGAATGCTGAGTCGAGTTGTAATAGGAAGTATGCTTCAAACGACGATTGCACAGACACATACGATTGTGATCGAGTCGAAGAGATTGCAGAAGCGCTTGAAGAAGATCTTGCGGATTGTCCCAAAATGTTTGAGAGGTTGGTAAGCGATGCAGAGAAACCGTTGTATGTTGGTTGTTCAAAATTCACAAGATTGTCTGCGGTGTTAAAGTTGTACAACTTAAAGGCGGACAATGGATGGTCGGATAAAAGTTTCACAGAGTTATTAGCCCTTATGAAAGATATGCTACCAGAGGATAATGTTCTTCCCAATCGAACGTATGAAGCCAAAAAGATGTTGTCTTCTATTGGAATGAGCTATGATAAGATACATGCATGTCCAAACGATTGCGTTTTGTTTCGAAACGAGTATGCAGCGTTGAATGAGTGTCCTAAATGTGGTGCCCCTCGATATAAGAAAAAGTTGTCTCCTGCTAAAGTCTTATGGTATTTTCCTATAATTCCGAGATTTAGACGCATGTATCGTAGTGAGACCGATTCAAGACACTTGACTTGGCATGCAGATGAAAGAATTATTGATGGAAAGTTGCGACATCCGGCAGACTCACCACAATGGAGTAAAGTTGATACTGAATATCCTGAATTTGGAAAAGAAGCAAGAAACCTTCGGTTGTCATTGTCTACTGATGGAATGAACCCGCATGGTATTCAAAGTATCTCGCATAGCACATGGCCTGTGATTCTTATGATTTATAACTTACCTCCGTGGCTATGTATGAAGCGTAAGTACATGATGTTATCTATGCTAATTTCTGGGCCTAAACAACCAGGGAATGACATAGACGTATACTTGGCACCCTTAATCGAAGATTTAAAGTTTTTGTGGGAGAGAGGTGTGGAGGTTTACGATGGGTATAGGAAAGAAAGTTTCAACTTGAGGGCGATGTTGTTTGGAACAATTAATGATTTTCCAGCATACGGAAATCTATCCGGGTACAGCAACAAGGGTCAAAAGGCGTGTCCTGTTTGTGAAGATGAAACCGATACGACACGATTGGCGCTTTGTCAGAAGAATGTCTTTCTCGGCCATCGTAGATTCTTAAATTCTAATCATCACTACCGTGGGTGGAGAAAAGCATTCAATGGAGAGGCCGAACATCGTACAGCCCCGCCTTTTTTGTCAGGTGATCAAATTTTTGAAAAGGTGAAAGATGTGAGCACTCAGTTTGGCAAGCCTTTTGCACATTCAATTGTCAAGGGTGGGTGGAAGAAGAAGTCAATTTTCTTTGAACTTCCATATTGGAAGTCGTTGTACGTAAGACATTTCCTGGATGTTATGCATATTGAAAAAAATGTATTTGACAGCGTTATAGGTACGCTACTCAATATACAAGGAAAGTCTAAGGATGGCGTTAACATAAGGAATGACATGGTAAACATGGGGATGAGAACTGAATTGGGGCCCGTGACGAAAGGAAGACGAACATATCTGCCACCTGCTGTTTACACTCTATCTAGAAAGGAGAAGAAAACATTGTGTAAGTTCCTCAGTGAAGTAAAAGTTCCAGAAGGCTACTCTTCAGATATTAGAAGACTTGTGTCCATGAAAGACCTCAAGTTAAAGAGTTTGAAGACGCATGATTTCCATGTTATAATGGAACATTTTTTACCAATAGGTATACGTTCTATTCTGCCAGAAAAAGTAAGAAGCGCAATAACTAAGCTGTGTTTCTTCTTCAGGTCTATTTGCAGTAAGGTGGTCGATCCCGCGATCTTACCAACATTGCAAAATGAGATAGTTGTTACTTTATGTGATCTTGAAATGTATTTTCCTCCCTCGTTTTTTGACATAATGGTTCATCTAGTCGTTCATCTTGTGAAAGAGACACAACTGTGCGGACCAGCTTATATGAGATGGATGTACCCTGCTGAACGTTATATGAAAATATTAAAAGGGTACGTGAAAAACAGAAGTCGACCAGAGGGTTGTATTGCCGAGCGATACGTTGCTGAAGAAGCGGTTGAGTTTTGTACTGAATATCTGTCAAATGTTCAATCAATTGGACTCCCCAAATCTCATATTGTCGAAAAAAAAGAAGGAAAAAGGCTAATTGGAAATAAAGTTGTGACAGTATCAATGGTCGAACGGGATCAAGTGCACTTGTATGTTCTGCACAATGAGATTGAGGTTGAGCCGTTTGTTGAAATGCACAAAGTTGTTCTCCGAGATTTAAATCCAAATAGAAATGAGAACTGGATAGTACGAGAGCACAATCGAAGTTTCATACCGTGGTTTAGAGATCATATTTATTCAAAGTATCGTTCAGATCCTGCTTCAGTAACAGAAAGGTTGAGATGTTTAGCCTATGGTCCATCTGTAATTGTGCTTTCTTATAGCGCATACGCAATTAATGGATACACATTTTATACCAAAGAACAGGATGATAAAAGTACTATGCAAAATAGTGGTGTTACCTTGGTAGCTGAAGCTATGCACATATCAAGTGCGAATGACTTAAATCCGAAATTTGCAAATTTGTCATATTTTGGGGTTATCGAGCGCATTTTGGTGTTTGATTACGCGAAGTTTCAGATTCCTGTATTTGGTTGCAAGTGGGTTGAAAATAATAGTGGCGTACGAATGGATAAGTCAGGTTTTTGCAAGTGGATCTCAATAGGGTAGGGTACAAAGATGAGCCTTTCATTCTAGCCTCTCAAGCTAAACAAGTGTTCTATGTCAATGATCCGACAAGTACGAAATGGTCTATAGTGCTTTTATCTAACAAAATAGTTGATGAAAAAATTGAAGATCAAGGTGATATTGGTGTTGGCATTGAATCTTGTACAAGAAACGATCAAAATGAGAATGAATCTTGTATTAGAAATGATCATAATGAGGGTATTTGGATCAATCCAACCGTCCGCATTGTTAAGAGACGCGTAGTACACAATCCTACCAAGAAAAGAAAGAGACGTTAGTGATAAAGTTAGTGTTAATAGTGTCAATGTTTTAGTTTGTTTGATACAGGTTCAAAATTTGAAGCATTTTTGTATGCTATGATGACTTGTTGCAATGATGAAACTTGATTGTTGTACATGTTCAAATATATACATGTTCTCTCTATTTCAATCTTGATTGTTGGTACTGTAATGTTAGTTTAAAGGTGTACATGTTCAAATATATACATGTTCTCTCTATTTCAATCTTAATATGAGTATCATCTAATATTATTTTTGTCATTTTTGTCTCCTTCATTTTCCTTCATTTTTGTCTTACTGGTTCATATACCATCTACATATTATCTAGTTGTTCAAGAGTTAAGGGGTAATTCGAATTAAAGGTATTATCTTTTTATTTTGTTTTAAAGTTTTCATTTTTGTTTTTAGTATATCCTCCAACAGTGTTTTGTTTTTATTTTAATATTAAGATGTTTTTTCTAACATTTTTTTTATGTTTTAGGTATCTCTTCAAAGCAAGAAAAATATTACTGGACTGCTTATTTATTATCTATGGGTTTAGTTTCTTTTGTTGTTAAATACTTTATTATTTTTAGTAAAAGGGGTTGAGTTTTGAGGACATCTTTATTATTTTTATGTAATTTTTTGAAATGTTTCTCATATAAAGTTAGTGTTAATAGTGTACTAATGTGCTTTAGTTTGTTTGATACAGGTTCAATGGCTCCAGATAGAGATGCTCCACCTCAAAACCCACCTGAAAACGCACAAGAAAACTCACAAGAAAGAGTTGCTTCGGATACAAATGCTCCACCTGATACTGAAGCAAAAGAGGTGGCACGGGGCATCACTATTATGAAGGGAATCATTCGACATAGAGACCAAGGATTAGTATACCGATTGGAATGGAATTCTGATAAACAACCAATTGGTCCTAATTCTGCAAAGTTGACAAGTTATATTGGTACACTTGTCCGTATGCATATTCCGGTCTCCGTACCTACCTGGAAATCGAAAACGAAAAATTCAGAATTGGAGGAGAAAAAACAAGCGATTTGGGAAGAGCTTCAGGTATATATCATATATGGTTAATTGTTGTTATTATCTTGACGATAAATTGTTTAAATTACTTATACTAACACTTCAGGTATATATCATATATGGTTAATTGTTGTTATTTTTGTAGAGGACTTTTGAGATACCAGATGAACGTAAAAGCTACATACTTAGTTTGGCCGGCAAAAGATATAGAGGGTGGAAAAGTTTTTTGACAAACACCTATCTTAAGGATAAAGATGGAAAATTTCTTGAAGAGGCACCGGGACGGCCAACAAAGTATGCGACATTCATTGATGAAGCAGATTGGGCTGAGTTTTTAAAGCAAAGAGATGAAGCATTTCAGAAAAAGAGTGCCACGAATAGTAAGAGAGCATCCAAACCCGCGTATCCATACAAGAAAGGGCGTTTGGGATATGCACGCTTAGAGGATAAAATTGTAAGTAAATAGAAATGCGTTTTAATTAATTGTCTACATGTGCATGTTTTAATTGACGATTTTATCGTTTGTGTCAATGCATAGTTAGAGGAGACTAAAAGTGAGGAAGCTTCACTTCCTGTACATGTGTTGTGGAAGGAAGCTCGTGTGGGCAAAAATCAAGCTGTCGATCCCGATGTTCAGAGAGTTTATACTGAATGTGTAAGTATAATACTGTGTCTTTAATTAAATCAAATGTTTTTTAATATATAAATGATTTTTTATCTCCACTAATAATTATTTAAATGTAAATGAATTACAGGAGACCTTGTCGCAATCGGCATCCACCGGTGAGGAGAGCGTACTTAGTAGAGTACTAGATGCTCCCGAGTATCCCGGTCGGGTGAGGGGTAAGGGTCATGGTGTGACTCCAACCTCTTTTTATAAGAGTTCTAGGAGAAGATCAAATCTTACCAATGAAGAAGTGTTGCAAAAGTTGCAGGAATTGCAAGCACAGGTCTCTGAATTGCAAAGAGATAAAGATATGTATATGAGAGAAAAATGCAACACTTCATCGGTGAGAGATACTAGTGATAAGGCTAGTATCAACTATCAAAAGAAATTTCCCGAGGTAATTATAAGTTTTTTTCCTTACAAACTGTTCTATTTTATTAATGATAATGACTTTATATTTTCTATTTGTTTAGGGCATTTCATCTTGCCAACTATACTTATCGTCACCGAATTATCGACTAGTTGGCAAGGGAAAAGTGCACAACACTTCGGGAGATTTACTTCACCACAGACCCCTCCCTGATGGACACCTGAAAGTATCGGTGGATGTTGTATTAGATCGTGATGCGATTCTACCGGTACCCGACATGGTCTCAGAGACGACATTGCTGCGAGATGCAATAGGATCATTTGTTGCATGGCCCTCGGAGCTCATTACCATTAGTGATGAGGTATACTGAAAACGATTATGAATCATTTAGTTTTCGAATGTCAATTCTAAACCGTTTATTAATTATTTTTTACATTTTAATTTTAGACTGCTCCTATAAAACCCGCAATTAAGGGTAAAGGGATTTTACAGGAGGAGGAGTCTGTTGCATCACTAAAAGAGGTACATTTAAAGTGTTAATATATAGTCTGAATCTAAATCTGCATGATTTTATATTTTACCTAACTTATATGATTTTTAGGCATCCGCTCGGGAGTCACAACAAGTGACGCAGCAGGTTCGTAGCTTACCACCCACTGGTCCTCCGAAGCAAGCGGCAAAAAAAGGCGGTGCTTTTGTGCCTCGATACCGTTCGACACTCGCAACAATGGTTGATATGTCCGATTTGAAGGATGGTGGTTTACGTGAAATCAACATGGATGAAAGTGTCTTCGGTATTGAATTCCAGTCACATATTACATTTGATGACTTGGAAGAGATTTTTACCCATGATCAACTAGGCGTCAGTAATATGCACTCATACATCCGGTAATATTCACTCATCCGATATATTATTTAATTAGTCCCACAATATAATTTATTTACACATTTCAATGAAAATAATCTAATGTTTATTATGTTTTTATTTAAGGTTGTTGTATGACAGAGTGTTGCGCGGGACTGCATTGTCTGACAGATTCCGTTTCGTGTCTTCCGCCCATTGCAGCGGAATGACAATTGCTTCGGAACCGGAATCAGTTAGACAGCGCTTAGTAGATAGATTCATGTCCACCGGCAATACAGAAAGTCTGCATCTTTGGGCGTATAATACCCGACCAGTAGGGTTAGTTTCTCATTCTTGGTTCATCTAATCTCTGTTTCTTTTGTGTATAGCAAAATTTTCATATAACCTATTGTTTTAATTTATAGAGCACACTGGTTGCTGCTTGCTATCAACCCGATAAGAGAAGTCGTGTATTATCTGAATTCGGTAAATGGTGAATGGACCAATTATCCGGCTATGAAGGAAATCGTTGATTTGTAAGTGGGATCGTTCTAAATATATATTCGTGTATATTTATATATTTTCTTATTTGTGGGATTGATTTAAACATATGCTTTTATATATTTAATAATTAGATCAATACAAGTGTTCCGTAGTCAACGGGACGCACAGGTATCCCGAACTAAATCGAACAACATCACTTGGATCCAAGTGCAGGTACATTACTTTTCACAATTTTGCTTATAATATTTATGCTACTTGGTAAAACAAGACAACTATAGAATCTTATTTGTTTTATTATGTAGTGTCCGCAACAGCGAAACAGTCATGATTGCGGATACTTTGTTTTGAGGTTCATGAAAGAAATCCTTCAGGCGAATCAATTAGAGATTCCGCTCACGGTATGAATTTATAACTTAAGATAATTTCATATAATTTATTACATTTAACTAAATATATCATTTATATTATGTTTTTGTTTTGTAGTACCTTGACGAATTCCGTGCTGCTGCGTACCCGAAGCTTAAGTTGGAAGAAATTAAAGAAGATTTGTGTCAATATTATATTAGGCAATTTTTCATGTAGGATTTGTGTCGATTTGAACTATAATATTATTGATGTAATGATGTATATATATAATTTTGGATATTATAATGGTATTATATTAGTACATATATTGTCTTACTGATGGCTGAAATAATAGCGTCGAAAATATATTACAGGTCAAAAATATATTACAGGTCGAAAATATTACAGGTCGAAAACATTACAGGTCGACTGGGAGGATTAAATTATAGGCTGCACATAAAAATACCTCATTTAGAAACGACAGCGCTTTTAAAAAGCGCTCTTAAAGGTCCACCTACTAAAGCGCTTCTTAGTAAAAGCGCTGCCAAAGACCAGTAAAAAAGCAAAAAAAATTAAAAAAAAACGCAGCCTACAAAAGCGCTTTTGTAAAAGCGCTCTGGTAGGCCCCCCTATAAGAGCGCTTTTTCTGGAAAAAGCGCTCTTATAGGGGGGCCTACCAGAGCGCTTTTACAAAAGCGCTTTTGTAGGATGCGTTTTTTTTTAATTTTTTTTGCTTTTTTACTGGTCTTTGGCAGCGCTTTTAAAAAGCGCTCTTAAAGGGGGGTCTACCAGAGCGCTTTTTCCAGGAAAGCGCTCTTATAGGGGGTCCTACCAGAGCGCTTTTTCCAGGAAGCGCTCTTAAAGGGGGGGTCTACCAGAGCGCTTTTAGAAGCGCTTTTGTTACCTACGCCAGCGCAAGCTTTTAAAGCGCTTTTAAGCGCTTTTAAAGGCCAAAATAAGCGCTTTAGTAGCCCTTTTCCGTAGTAGTGTAGGAAAGGAATTATCACCTCACGCACCATCGGAGAGGGAACCATTAGGAAAGGAATTATCACCTCACGTACCATCGGAGAGGGAACCATTAGGAAAGGAATTATCACCTCACGCACCATCGGAGAGGGAACCATTAGGAAAGGAATTATCACCTCACGCACCATCGGAGAGGGAACCATAGGAAATTATAACCTGAAAGGGGAACCTGATAATTTCTACTGAGTCTTCATCAGAAAAATCTGTTGGGAGTCGATTTAGCTGGACTAGAGAAGGCCTCGGACTGGATAAGAAATCTTTGGAATCGATTAACTGAACCGGTCCAGGTCTTGAAAGATGATTGAGAATTTAACTGAATCTTTCCTGAAAGGTAAAAGTCAGTCATATGCAATGCATGATATGGATCAAGCAATGATGTTCTCAACATAAATGAGATTTGTATGATATGATGCGTCTACGCATGCTGTAATGATGTATGTGATGTTTAAGAATGTATGTTTTCGTCTAGGAATGTAAATCCTTGACGGGTGCCGGGAAGTCATATCCTGGGCTGATATAGATTTCGCTTCCGCTGGGGATGATAGCTGCAAGAATACCGATAGGAGAAGATAACTCCGTTGGGGAATAAACTTGGCGAATGGAAGATTCTGCGGGGAGAAAAATACTCTAGCGACCATGCTGGGGAGTGATACTCTGTGGGGATAGAGATGCTTTGCTGAATTGTTGAGAATGACTTGCTGAGGATATCTTTGTTGTATTGTTAGTAGTAACTTGCTGGGGATAAGAAGACTGTATTGACGACGACCTTTCCGTGGCTTTTGGCTGAGGATAACCCAGTTATATCCTGTTAAGGAAATAACTCTTTAAATAAAGCCGGACGACGCGTTCGTGCTCTGCGAGGGGATAAGCTTCCAGAATCTACTGGGGATAAGCTTACTGCTTGGGGAGATGAATTCCAACTTTCCTGGAGGACTAGATTGGACTTTCCTGGGGAAGTTTTGATATGCTGGGGAAGTGATTCCTTTGAATGTTTGATATGCCGCCGGGGAACAATCTTTAGACCGAGACTGCCGGGGATGCTTGTTAGGAATGTATGTATATATGCTGCTGGGGAATGTTGAGATCTGCTGGAGGATACTCAACTTCCTTAAAATTTGATGATAGCTTTGCTGGAGAAGGGTGCACTGGCTTGCTGACTTACTCTCTGGGGAATTTAAGATACACTGGTTATGTTCTTCAGCTGAGGTTACCTTGGTACCTTGGAGGACAGAACACTTAGATTGCTTAGACAACTCTTTATTGCCCCTGTTTCTATGGGGGAGGCACCTGCGGGATGCTGATAATTGTTGAGGGTCAAACCTTCTTCTGGTAGGCAGGTGACAAGATGATAGGACATAGTCGTACGCTTTGATCCCTAACTTTTGCCTGGACCGCCCTTTCGGGTTTTCAGTCCACCGGGATACCCATTTTTGCTCAAGCCGCCCTTTCAGGTTTTCGACTTGCCGGGTGTACAGATTTTTTTATTTCATCCCTCATTTTGCCCGAACCCTTTTGGTTCGTCGGGAAGCCCTAATTTTTGCCTAGGCATGTCAACCTAGCGGGTCTTTGATTATGCGTATATTTTTTCGACTATGTCCATGTTCAGGGAATGTGGGGAGTTGCCCCTGTTGGAAGTATTTTGTCAGGTCACCAGAAGGTGTTTGATCAGGCGAGATTCGTTGTTGGAATGCCCCAAGTGACTCAGGCGGAGATTTGCCCCAAGCTATTTGGCCTTTGGGAGATTCTCCGAATCTTGATTGGACTGCCCCAGATAATAGACCATGATTATATCATGCCCCTTGATTGGAAGTGCTTCTGTTCATTAGGCCTTTGTCGTGCGAATTTCTATGCTGTTCAAACAAAAAGTCATATGCAAACAAAGTTATGTTAAAAATGCAAAGCTTATGTCTGTCTTGAAGATTTTGAAAATGCATTCTTTGTAATACAGTGCGGTGTCAACTCAAGATTTTACAGCAAACCTTTAGGAGTCAGGATACCTTCGTAACAATATGCTTTCGAACTAACCCATGCTTCAGCTAGGACTTTTAAGGGTTATATCGTGGCCTGGTTCACGGTTTAAGAAACAAAGGATAAAGGCTCAAATTATTTGTACCCACCCGCTCTTCGTGATGTTCTCCAAACCTAAGCTCAGTTGATCATACGTTAGACCTTGTTTGAGTCTTTGCTCTGATTTTCCGATGAAGGTTCGGATATTGACAGTATATTTTGATTAGGCAGTCATTTCCTTTTTTGTTGAGGGTTTGTAGGACCTCTTTCTTTTTGATTTCGTTATCCCTATTTTTTTTGCCTGAACTGTTTCCTTTTTGGAATTACAATCAGCGGGATGCCCCAGTTTCATAAGTCCCTTTTTATAGGTTTTGACTTCTTGGGCTTTATGATTTTTTTTGATAATGACTGCCTGTCCTTTTGATTGTTCTGAACCATCACTGTCTTTCTTTGTTTTGTAAGGACCTTTTTTGATGTTGTTCATTACGCACTTGGATCAACTGAGAGAACTACCCTGCCCCAGGTTATGATTAAGGGTTCTGATTTTCGAAAATAAAAACTCCTACTTCTTTGGCTCAGAGGGGTTGACGAGGGATTATCATCCTTATAACTCCAGTGTTTAGGGATTGAAACAATGCCTGTACCTCATCAGCGGGGTCTGTTCAAAAGCATACTGTAGATTGCGGTATCGTTTTCGTCATCCTCCCTCAAGAGGCTTAGAATTTTAGATCAAGAGTTGACGTCAGAAAAAAAATATGAAAATAATTTGCATAGAGTGAATACGAATATATTGGTTCAAAATAGACATAAGCGATGCATTAATGGAATAACAATGTTTAACATGAATAAATGTTTGAACAAAAGAAAATTGCAACTTGAACATTCGAATGAACAAAAATTTCCTAGTCTCAGGGCTTGTCACTTCACATAGTGGATCCTGTGGGGATGGTAGAAGTACTCAGCCTGGCCCTCTTGGGTGAATTCCACAGCTCCTTCCTCAATCAGGTCCTGGATTTTATTCTTCAAAGTCCAACAATCCTCTGTAGCATGCCCCGGGCTGTCAGAATGATAAGCGCAGTGAGCGTTGGGGTCATACCTTGAAGGTGTCCTGTTGGGATTCTTAGGAGGATCCTTTAGAGTTACCAAGTTCAACCTCAGCAGTTGTTGTAAGGCTTGAGGCAGCGACACGTTGAGCTTGGTGAATTGCCTTTTGGGCTTGTCTGGCTGAAGCTGGTGAGGTTGATACTGAATTGGTGATACTGGAGCCATATGAGGAACTTTCTCCTTGCCTCTTTGTCTCACAGATGGTCGAACGACGACTGGCTTTTTACCCTTAGACGTTTGCCCCAGTTGGTTACCCTGAAGCAGTTGGTTGACGAGAAACCGGAGCTCATCTTGTCTTTGAGCTAGACCTTGAATGGCATTCCTCTGCCCCAGCATTTGGGCTTTCATTGCATCCATCTCAGCTTGTAGGTGTTTCAACCTTTCATCCTCAGCACTGTTCCCGACAAAGGTCTCCCTGAGAAGGGTCCTTAGCTCTTCCTGCCCCTTGGATAGATTCAAGAGGATTTCCCCGAACCGAGTCTCTTGAGCAAGAAGGTCCTGGTTATCTGGTTGGAAGGCCATTGCTGAAATAAACAACGATAAAGGTAAGTGACCTGCAACAAAGATTCATATTATGTAATGATGTGTATGACATGCATGCAAGGTTTTCAAGGACCTCGCGGGGTAAACAAGAGAACTGTTAGAATTGGGATCCGGTAACTTGATCGAAAGAGACTTCACATTTGTTGGGAGTCTTTCTTCAAGGGTCAAAGGCTCACCATATCCAGTGGGTCATAGCCTCTGACTCAAATCATCAACCTTATTTTGCTTTCCGAACAACCTTGGCTAGGGGAACCTTCTTCAGGGGTCAAAGCTCACCATATCAAGTGGGTCATAGCCTCTGACAACTTTGGCTAGAGGAAAATAAATCCTCTTTGCCCCTTGCTAGACGTTTGATTCATCATGACCTGCATCACAAGCCCTTGAGATCCTTGAAATGGGTTAGGATGTATGCAATGGTATGATGTCATGATGCGTGGGGTAATGTAGGTAACCCTGTTATGAGTCCCAATTAAGGACTATAAGCAAAACCTGCAAGAAACTCAGTACACCCTATTATAAGTCCCAATTAAGGACTACAAACAAAACCTGCAAGAATTTAGTAACCCTGTTATGAGTCCCAATTAAGGACTATAAACAAAACCTGCAAGGAACTCAAGTGTCAGATAACAAACATGCAAGTAGTCAAATACGAAGGCACACAAGTCACACAAAAGAGCCCTTAGAGTTTAGGCCAGCATGAGGTCTAGGTGTTACCCTCTTTCAGTTGGTTGGTTCATACCTGTCCTATCAAAGTAATCGGGTTCTTAGAGGATCCCAATATCATTGACTACCCTCAATCGGTCATAACTCCAGCATCGCAATCTTTTCTTGCGGCCAGAACCATCACGAAAGTTTAGCCTCAATGGGCGTAGCATACTGCTACTGTTCTAATGGCCAAGTTGGGTCATTTAGGGTTCTAAGGTTTGTTGGTGCTTAATGACTCCTTAGAAGACCCATATTCTCCCCGTTTCAACACGAGGGATATCGGTACAGACCAAGGCGCCACACCAACGTAGCCACTGCTTCACCCATGTCGGTATACGCCGGACAGGTCCCTCACAGCTTATGCTACCTAAACAGGGTATCCCCAGATCCGGGTTAGGATCTATGTAACTCCCATGCAACCCACAAATTTAAAGCAGACAAGTCAATACAATTGAAAACACAGTTATGAACTATCCCTAAGGTACACCTCACTTTAAGTTAAGTCCCCAGCAGAGTCGCCAGTTCTGTGATCGGTGGATCTGGAACTGACTGTTTAATGCTGGTTTCGTGAAATGTCGCGGAAGCAAGAGTCGCCACCGTCTTTTATTTTCTCCAAATGGAAAGGACAAAAGCACAGAAAAATTCCTTATAGAGATTGCTCTCGGTTCGGGAGGTAGATTATAGAAAGGGAAGGTGTTAGCACCCTTTCTATCCATGGTTATCCATGGGCTCTTAGATACTTGCTCACTTGTGTTTTCAAAAATGGTTTGTTTGCTTTTCAATTGTGGGTTTTAAAAAGTTTCTTTGAAAATTCCAGTTCGACTCTTGTATCGGTCCTCAAGAGTGTTTGAAAAGTTGCTTTCGAAAGCTTTTTGAAAATGTGTTGGTGTGAAAAGTATTTTGTTTTGTTTTGAAATTTAGAGCAAGTATCTAGAGTCGTCTACCTACCCTAAGGAATTCGTCTGTGTAAATGTCCTTTAAAGTAGTGCCATCCCACCATTGAGAGGTAGGTAGCACCACCGTTGGAGGTGTTCGGGTCAATTCGAGGTTCGGGACATGGTGATCACCAGAGCAATAGGAAGACACCTTAGAAGCTACCCTCATGCCAGGTTCCCGGATCATGAGGACTTACTAAGACATCCTCTACTCGACGATCACCTTTCGAAGGGCAAGGCAACAGTGAGGCGTACCCTAGGGGTGGTGTGTGATTTGTGTGTCATGTTCATGATATTTTGTCTTTTGTCATGTCATAGGTGATCTACGCGTTATTTTTATTTTGTCCATACATTCTTTCATGCTTTTGATTTAGCAGTTAAAAAGTTGCGAGAAAAGTAAATTCTAAGCTATTACAAACGGCGCGGGTCCACATCGCCAAAAGTTTCTCGAACCCGATTTGACAGAAAATAAATAAACAAAGTAAATAAAGAATTAAAAATGCGAGGAATTAAAAGGTTACATGGCCTTGGGAGAGGTACATAAATATTTAAACGAAATAAAACACATACGCGAATTAATAAGAAATTAAGAACGAGGGCGTTGGACCCTTTTGCAAAAATTAAATTAATGATAGAGTTAATTAATTAAAAAGAAAAGAAAGAACTTATTTTTGGTATTTTTTAGTATTTTATGATTTTTTAGTATTTTAAGGAAAAAAAAGGAATTAATTTAAAATTAAAATAAAGTACTAAACCTAATTCTAATTGTTTTTAATTTATTAAGAAAATATTAAATTTTAACCTAAAATTAACCCTGATTTTTATGTGCAAATTTGATTATAAAAATAAATATTCAATTATTTAATTATTTATGAAAGAAAAAGTAAAAAGATGAAAAATTATTAATTAAACCTAATTCTATGTTTTTTAGATTTTATTATGAAAAGAATTAAAATTACAACCTAATTTAAAACTAAGTTTAATTACATGCAAATTTATTTAAGAAAATACTAAAATAAAAATTATTTATTGTTTTAATTCTTTTTTCTGATTTTTATGGTATTTTGTGATTTTATGAAAATAAATGAATCAAAGAAATAAATGAAATTAATTAAAATAAAGGAAAGAAAAATATAAGAAAAGAATAGAGAAAGCAAACCCTAGGGGGTTCAGTCCCACATATGGAGGTATAATCTTGAGAAAGCTGGCCCAATAAGCATGGTCCGTTTGACTTTTCCAGGCAACCTGCTGGCACATTGACTAGGGTTTAGGGTGTTCCTCCAATCTATGCCTTTGATCTGAGGTTCCAGGACGCGTGGCATGCTGGATTTGGCAGCGTATGGTAGTCTTTAAGACTTGAACTGCATGTGAATATAAATGGAAAAATAACATTGAGATAATGAAGACCTGGGGCTCGAACCCAGGTCATGGACATTGCCAGCACGTGTACCTACCACTGAACCATCCCAAACACGTTTAATATATAATAGCGAATAAACATTATAAAAGAAATAATGGTCATGGGCCACCAACGCGCGTGAAATTTGAACTGGCCTATCACTGTTTTCCACGAGGTCGTCTTCTTCATCATTCCTGAAACACAAACATTAGACAACGGTTTTCTGAGCGTTTTCTTAGGCCGGTTTTGGAAAAATAACGATTAGCCCTATGGGCTCCATAAATTAGGCGCGAGGGTATGTTTGAGATCGTCCATATGCGCTGAGTTGAATGGTGGTGGTCTTGAGGGCCAATTTTTCCTCATTTAAAAACCCCTAATCCAAGGTCCTGTAAACCCTAGAAAACGATGATGGTGAAATCGTCTACAGCTTGCAAAAACTCAATCAAACGCATGGGTTAGCTTCATAAGTGCATGAGGAATATGAATCAATGAATAAAATGTTATGAAAATGCATAGATTTTAAAACACGATTATGAATTTTTTATGAGATATTTCAAGTTCTGTATACCAATTCCTGAGGCTTTGATGAATGTTCTTGATAGGGAAACGTTCAATGGACCTTCAGCAAGCTAGTGAAACAAAAATTATGTCTTGAATCGCCCTGGAAGTGAGTTTTCAGAATTGAGTTTCTTAACAAAATTTCAAGCTTTTGTTTTTCAGTTTCTGAGCAGCTGCGTGTGTTTTTGCATTAGGGTTTCATTCTAGCTTATGTAGTGAACAAATTAGGTTAACAAAATTGATCAAAATCTCTTTCATTCATGGATTTTGAGATTTGATTTTCCATCATTATTTTTTCAATCTTTCCATGTGCTTTTTGATACAAATCAACTCCAATCTCTCCAAATCTTTCTATATTGGGATATGCACGAATTATTGAGAATAAAACATGTACAAAAAGATTTGTTAGGTTAAGTTAAATATTTTTCACATATTTAATTGATTTAAGTGAATTATTATAAATAAAAATTCAAATAAATAAATAAAAAATGAAAAAAAATACTTCCCTTTGGGCCAAGTGGTCGTGCACATGCTTGGAATGATGAATTGTGGAAGAAAAATGGGCCCATTAGCAATTTTAGGTCATTTGAATCAATGTTGACTTTTCAAAATATCCAAAAATTTCCCAACTTCCACAAGGCATAACTTGCTCAATTTTTAAGCTTTTCTCATGTTCTTGGACATTTTGGAAAGGTCTTTGAGTCCTCTAACCAATGCCTTTGGTCCCATGTCATTTTGATTTACCAATCTCAAGTTATGGCCTTTGACTTAAAGTCCCTTTTTGTTGACTTTTGAAAATGACCTATAATGTTGAAATTGATAACTTTTTGTGAGAGCATTTCTTGGACTTGAAGTATGAAGAGGAGTTGTAGGAAATGTCTTTCTCTTCAAAATGAGCTTTGGATGGAATTTTTCTGATAACCCATGTGAAAGTTATGCCCTGGTCAATTTACAGTTGACTTTTTCAGTTGTCCAAATAAGGAAACTTTTGCATCTTGATGATTTCTGAGCCAAATTTTGAGAATCATGATCAAGCATTGATCAAATGATGTTTGTGGCTTCAAAATGATATGTTGACCAAAAATTTGAACTTTTGACTGTCAAATGACCATTTTGCCCCTACAGTTGACTGTAGTGCAATTAGGATTTTTGACTGTGCAATTTTGAGCTGAATGTCTTGAAACTTTGTATGAGGATGCTTGACCATATTTGTAGGCATATGGGACTTGATTGGACCCTTGGAAACTTCATTTTCTTGATCAGACCACAAACCCTAGTTTTGCCTGTTTAGGAGACCCTTGCACTGTGCAACCCTTGGGGAACTTTTGAAGCTTGACTTGGCAAATCTTTGAAGAATATGGGAGGGTAAATTTTGGGGTACAACAACAGCAGTTAAAACTATACAGCTCCTAATTGGTCTTCAGTCCAAGAGTTACTTTCCAAACAGCAATCCTGTTGAATATATAGCAGCTGTTTCTTCAGTTAAGGTTTCCACAAAAAGCTAGGGTTAATTAGGTTTAACCTTAAGACTTGGTCACAAGACTTTATCAACCAGATTAGGGTTGAGCTAGGTTAACCTAAAGTCCACGTGAGATTCTGTTCTGGAAAGAATGAGCCATCTTCCTGAAAAATCTCAGAATTAACCAAACTGCATATCTGTTAGATCAGTACAGGATGTCTTAACATTTGTTATGACATCATAATTCCTGTTTACTGATTTTGGTAGAAGGCAATAAATGTGATCTTTTGCAAAATGCTCAGATACACACTCATACACAGTAGCTACTGTGTGCCATACTTTTTCTGCAAAAAGAACCTAATAATCCAGAATGTTATGACATCAGTCATGACATTTATACACCTGGTTTTACCAAAAAATACATGCCAATAACTAAACACTTACAAAGAGGAAGACACTCTCTTTACAGCGAGAGAGAGGTGAAGGAGGCGTTGCCTCTGGCTCTAGGGTTCACAAACCCTTTTGTGTTGTTTTATTTTAAGTGCAAAGGTGGGTCTTGGGTCGACCCGGTTCGGCCCAAGCCCACCATTTTTTTTTATTTTTCAAATTTACTGCATTTATTTTATATATTATTAGAGTTATCATATTAACAGATTGAAATAGTTGGCGCGGTGGTGAGGGAGTTATTGGACAAACTTGAAGACAGGGGTTTGAATCTCTGCAAGACCATTTTTTGCTTTTTTTTTCTGTTTGAATTGTCATTGCTATTGGACTCAAATCTTCAACCCGTTTATCTCTCTCACACGCACACCCCCCTATCATTTAAAACACCACTCAATCCATTAACCTTTTTTCTTTGTTTCTAAAAAAAACTATTTTTTGGGCCAGACTTAAAACAAAAAAGCAGTTTCACACCATATACACCCTGAATCTCTTTCACACCCCCTGATTTAATTTTATATTTAATTTTTATTTTCTTTATTATTTTTTTATTATTATTATTTATTATTATTATTATTAAAAATGCCAAAAATATTTTATATTTATATTTATATATTTATTTTATTTTATTTCTTTCTAAACTAAACAAGTAATTAGTCTAGGGTTTAATTTATTTTCTTTTATTTAGTTTAGAACTTAGTTTTCCTTTTATTTAATTAATTCTAGTTTAATATTCAAAACCTCTTTCATAAAAAACCTTTAAAAAAAGACTTTTCTTTTCTAATTAACTTAATTTTCTTATTTCTTTAGGTTAATTATTTTTTTCTAGTTTATTTAGGTTAAAACAAACAAAACCTTTCTTAACAAAAATCCAAACAAATTCATACTCTTTCCCATTTATTCATGTTTGTACATTATTATTTCAATTCTTGTACATTGTTCAATATGGTTGTAATAGTTAATTAGATTTAAAATTCTTGCAATCCCCATTTGTAAAAATGTATACCCCATCCTCCAAATAATGTAATAGCGTGGAATATTTACTTTCCGCAATTTATCGCTTTATATAAATGCTAGTAATTAGGGTTTGTATGGAAAGATAAAATTAATGCCTAGAAAACCCTAATACAAGACAAGTCAAGCATAAAAAAGATACACTTGAACACTTTTCACCTTTAGGGTTAACTCCACTTGTTGTTTCCTTGAGAAATAAATGGTCATAATACGCATCTAAGACATCTTAGCAAAAACAAATAAAAATACAAGATCATAGTGCCTCGATGACGCTACAAATGTTGCCTTACGAATGATCTTAGTCCCTTAAAGAAAATGCTAAGATATCTTACAACATTATTATTCATGACTATACGATAACCCATGTCCGTCCCTTTACATCCAAAGATAGGGCTTCTTACCAAATCAATGGTAAGATAGCAATATCAAAGGAAAGGAGGAAATGAACTAAGACTTTTGAGTAGGTAGATTGTTCCTAGTTGCTTGCTCAATTTCAAACCAAACATCCTTGATATTTTCAAAACAAACACCAACACTTTCAAAACATCTTTCAAACTTGAAACATTTTCAGAAGATCAACACTTTGTATATATTCTTAAGAACGAGAACTATTACAAAGTTTTCCTAAACAATAGCACCTTTTCAAAATACTTTCAAAAACCACACAAAGCATATTTTTAAACAAAAGCAAGTGATCTAGCAAGAAACTAAGAGCCCATAGATAACTACGAATGAAAAGGGTGCTAATACCTTCCCTTTCTATAATCTATCCCCCGAACATAAGAAACAATCTCAAAGGTCTTTCCTGTTCTTTTCAGCCCTTCCTTTTGGATAAAAGAAAAGTCGATGGCCACTCTTTCTATTCGCACAATTGAGATCGAACGCAAAACAACCAAGTCAGTTCTTCCACCGTATCACAGAACTCGCGACTCTATTGGGGAATCTGTTAAAAGTGGGGTTACCTTAGGGCTATATCACCTTTACTTTCTTTCTTTGTTTGACTTGTATGATTTACATTTTGGTTCTTTGTTTGGGCTTGAATCCTCTACCCGGATTTGGGATACCTTATAGGTAAGTAGCAATACATTGTGGAAACTGTGTGGGGTATATCGATATGGTCTAAGCAATAGATACGTTAGTGTGATATATTTATGGGTACCTGTAGCCCTTGAGTAGTCAAGAAGAATACAGGGCCGCTGAGTGATGTCATGAAGCACTAACTGACTTTTAGAACCTTTACTTGACCAACTTGGCTATTAGGACGTAGTGAGATGACCGACTTTGGTGCAGTCCGAAGTTGGTAGATACTCGATACTACACTCATTGAGGTTTGGCTTTTTGTGATATTTCGGTCGCCGTGAAAGAGGCTTGCGTTGAAACAATGCATGAGAAGACAAATCAGTGATATTGAGATCCCTTAGAACCCGGTTACTATTACAAGGACAGGTTGAGCCAACTAAACTTCAAGAGGGTACTTACCTACAAACTTCATGCAAGCCTAAACCTAAGGACTTGTCTGCTTTATGTGTATATGATTATTTGCATATAAACTTGCTTACTTTGCATATTTGTACATAACATTATACCATAGCATTTTCAATAACCGTTTCAAGGATCTCAAGGGCCTATGGTGCAGGGTCACATTGAACCAGATGTCCATCAAGGGACAAGAGGATTTATTTTCCTCTAACCAAACACCGTCAAAGATCAAGTACAATAACTTGAGTCAAAGGCATTGACCCATTCGACATGGTGAGCTTAATTCTCATGGAAGGACATCCACCGATACAAAGTTCTCCAATCAAAGTTATTGGTCAAAGTTTAACTTCTAACATTTTCTTGTGTTTACCCTGCGAGGTTCTTGAAAACATGCATCCACATGCCATGTATCATATCATGACAGGTTTCTCCCACACAAGCCTCCTTATCTTCCTACTGTTTGTTTCAGTAAGATGAATATGGAATAAACTGTGAAAGATCTCCAAGCTCAAAATGCTCAATTCCAATAAATGTTTCTGGATTTGGCTAAGGGGCAAGAGGACCTGAAGACTCTTCTTCTCAAAGACAAGAAGAAAAATTCCAAGAAGTTAGTAAGCGTCTTGAACTTGGGAAGAAGACTTAAAGGACCATTCAAGGGGGCTCTAGATCTTCCAACTTAATCCAACATGGGGGATAGTCATGAAGAAGACAACAGTCTGGATATTGATGAAGTCGAAGCTGACTACTCTGAGGAACAATATCCTCTCGCTGATGACAAGTACAAACAGTTGAAGGATCGCCTCAATGCTATGGAGATTCAACAGATACCTGGCTTAGATTTAGGAGACATGGGTTTGGTTTTCGGGGTGGTCATCCCGCCAAAGTTCAAAATCCCTGCTTTTTCCCTGTACGATGGAGTCTCTTGCCCTAAGATGCACTTAAAGTGTTATGTCCGCAAGATTCAACCATAAGCAAGTGATCTGAAGCTTTGGATCCATTTATTCCAAGAGAGCCTAGTAGGGACTCAACTTGAATGGTTCTATCAATTGGAAAGTTCTCACATTCACACCTGGGAGGATTTAGCTGTTGCTTTCTACATGCAATACCAGTACAACGCTGATCTTGCACCAACTCGTGTGCAATTGCAGAACATGACCATGGGTTCCAACGAGAGTTTCAAAGGATACGCCCAAAGGTGGAGAGATCTGGCTGGTAGGGTGCAGCCCTCTTTAATTGATAGGGAGCTGATTAAAATATTCATGGGAACTTTGACAAGACCTTTCTTCAAACACCTAATTGAAAGCTCCTCGGTTGGGTTCACCGAGCTAATACTGACTGGCGAAAGAGTCGAAGCTGGCATCAAAAGTGGAAAGATCCAAGGAGCTACACCCTCTAATGCTCAGAAAAATCCATACAATGAGAAGAAAGAGTCCAATGTTGTGTATGGTCAAAAGAGTCGTCATGACCAACATGTAGGAGCAATATTGATCTCTAATCATATGCCTACTTAACAAAGATAGGGGCATCAGCGTAAGGAGGTCGCGTCTAAAAGAAAATTCACTAAGATCAATATGTCGCTGGCTCAAGTTCTATAACACATGTTTAAGGCAGAGCTGATTACGTTAAAGGCTCCTCTCCGGAACCCAAACACTTCCGCTCCTACCTATCATCCCAATGAAAGGTGTGCATACCACTCTGATAGTCTGGGACACGACACAAACAACTGTTGGGCTCTGAAGAATAAGGTCCAAGACATGATTGATGCCAAGGATATCGAGTTTGACCCTCCGGAGACTCCAAACGTGATCACTGCTCCTATGACGAATCATTGAAAGCTTTTGTTCATTTGAATTTTCAAGTTGTAATCTCTTTCATTGTTCAAACACTTATCTATTAATGTTAAACTCTGTTTCATTAATGCATTGCATATGTTTGTCTTAATTTAATCCACTCGTTTTCATTATATTTAAACTATGCTTTTTACTCCCTTTATGATATTCAACTCTTGTTTCAAAAAAGTTGCAAGCCTTTAGAGGGAGGATGACGAAAACAATGCCATAATCTCATACAGTATGCTTTTGGACAGACCTTGCTGACGATGTACAGGCATTCTTTCAATTCCTAAACACTGGAGTTATAAGGAGGATAATCCCTAGTCAACCCCTTTAAACCTAAGAAGTAGAAGTTTTCTTTCTTACACAAATTGAAACCTTTAATCAAAACCTGGGGTAGGGTAGTCTCTCAGTTAATTCAAACACGCGTTTAGCGGCAAACTCTCATCCCGTAATACAATGAATGACATCAAAAGTATTCCTTCTGAACCAAAATATGGTGATGGTTCCATATCAAATAGGAAGTCATTATCTCTCAAAGGAAAAAAGCCCACTAAGTCAAAACATACGAAGGAGACTTAAAAAAAAACCGGGCATCCCGCTGACTGTAATCTCAAAACAAGAACAGTCAGACAAAAATTAGGGATAACAAATCAAAAGAAAAAGGTCACTACAAATCCTCGAAAACATGAAAATGTTACAAAAATGACTGCCTTCCGACAAGCTTAACTTGTCTGAACTATCCCCAAGACATCATTCCAGACGTCATTGGAGTTCAAACGCATAATTAACTGAGTTTAGGACTGAAGAACATCACGAAGAGCGGGTGGGTACAAATACACTTTGAGACTTATCCTTTGTTTTTTTTAACCGTGAACCAAGCCACGCTACAACCCTTCAAAAGTTCTAACTGAAGCATGGGTTAGTTCGAAAGCATACTGTTACAAAAGGTATCCTGACTCCAGTAAGGCTTTACTCTAAATCCTGAGTTGAACTTTTCTTACAAAATTTCTTTACTTGCTAAAACAAATTTTTAAAATTTCAAGACAAACATAAACTTTGCATTACTTGAATATCGTTGTTTGCATATGGCTATTTGTTTGACAGCGAAGAAATTCACACAACAAATATCCAGTGAACGAAAGCTCTCTCAGTAAACAAAATTGTTTCGAATGGAAAGACATTTTCAATGACAAATCTCTCATAATCAAGGGACACGACATGAATTTTGTCCAACACATATGGGAAGTCAAGTCAAGATTCAAAGAATCTCTCAAAGAATTGTTCAAAAATATTTTATATTTATATTTAGATATTTATTTTATTTTATTTCTTTCTAAACTAAAAAGACAAAAAAACATTTTTCTTAAATAAATTCATTTCTTTTTCTTAATTAAACAAATAATCAGTCTAGAGTTTAATTTATTTTCTTTTATTTAGTTTAGACCTTATTTTTCTTTTATTTAATTAATACTAGTTTAATATTCAAAACCTCTTTCATAAAAAAAAATCTAAGAAAGAAACTTTTCTTTTCTAATTAACTTGATTTTCTTATTTCTTTAGGTTAATATTTTCTTCTAGTTTATTTAGGTTAAAACAAACAAAACCTTTCTTAACAAAAATCCAAAGAAATTCATACTCTTTCCCATTTATTCATGCTTGTACATTATTATTTCAATTCTTGTACATTATTCAATATGGTTGTAATAGTTAATTAGATTTAAAATTCTTGCAATTCCCATTTGTAAAAATGTATACTCCATCCCCCAAATAATGTAATAGCATAGAATATTTACTTTCCGCAATTTATCGCTTTATATAAATGCTAGTAATTAGGGTTTGTATGAAAAGATAAAATCAATGCATAGAAAACTCTAATACATGACAAGTCAAGCATGAAAAAGATACACTTGCACACTTTCACCTCTAGGGTTAACTCCACTTGTTGCCTTGAGAAATAAATGGTCATAATACGCATGTTAGACGTCTTAGCAAAAACAAACAAAAATACAAGATCATAGTACCTCGATGAAGCTACAAATATTGTCTTACAAATGATCTTAGTCCCTTAAAGAAAATGCTAAGATATCTTACAACATTGCTATTCATGACTATACGATGAACCATGCCCGTCCCTTTACATCCAAAGATAGAGCTTCTTACCAAATCAATGGTAAGATAGAAATATCAAAGGAAAGGAGGAAATGAACTAATACTTTTGAGTAGGTAGATTGTTCCTAGTTGCTTGCTCAATTTCAAACCAAACATCCTTGCTATTTTCAAAATAAAACACCAACACTTTTAAAACATCTTTCAAACTTGAAATATTTTCAAAAGATCAACACTTTGTATACGTTCTTACGAGCGAGAACTATTACAAAGTTTTCCTTAACAATAGCGCCTTTTCAAAATACTTTCAAAAACCACACAAAGCATATTTTCAAACAAAAGCAAGTGATCTAGCAAGCAACTAAGAGCCTATAGATAACTACGGATGAAAAGTGTGCTAATACCTTTCCTTTTCATAATCTACCCCCCGAACTCAAGAAGCAATCTCAAAGGTCTTTCCTGTTCTTTTCAGCCTGTCCTTTTGGATAAAAGAAAAGTCGATGGTGATTCTTGCTATCTGAACAATTGCAATCAAACGCAAAACAACCAAGTCAGTTCTCCCACCGTATCACACTTCTCTTCCATTTGCACTCTTGTGAGTTTGTAACCTCACAATCTTCGCTTTATCGGCCCCTTCATAAGCTTTCTTCAAGATCTCCCAAGCTTTCTTCGCCGACGTGCAATCTCTAACCTTTTAAAGTTATTATTGTCGACACAAGAATGTTTCAAGAAGAGTGATTTGTAGTCTTTCTTCTTCTCTTCCTTGAATGTAGTTTGTTGTGCAATTGTAGCTTCTGCCCCAAGAGGTGTAACGTCCTCGTTAACGACTTCGAGAACTTCTTGATAACCAAACAAAACTTTCATTTGTTTGCACCATTTGTCATAGTTCTTGGAATCAAGAATTAGAAGGTTGGTAGAGATTCAATCACTGGAAGCGGTAGACATAATTTGCAGCAGATTAATAGATCAGAGTCAGACTCTTGATGCCAAATGTTGGAACATACACAAAATAAAGTTGGTGAATTAATGATGAAAATGGTTAATTGGAGAAGATGAAGTTGAGAGAGAAAGATAGAGATTATGAGAGAGAGAGAGAGAGAGAGAGAGAGAGAGAGAGAGAGAGAGAGAGAGAGAGAGAGAGAGAGAGAGAGAGAGAGTAATTGAGGAGAAAATTATAAATTGACATTTTTTACAACATATTACATAAGAGAGTATTTATAATATGCTAAAAATTAACACAACAAAACACACAAAAACTGCTATAAACAACAATCAGGAAAACAGAAATTCACGGCAGAAACCGGTTTCCATATATGAGAAAACCAGTTTCCTCTTTGAAAAAAACCAATTTCTGCACAGACTCAGAACAACTCTTCAAATAAGTTGTTTTTTCAAAACAGCTTCCAGAGACTTCCAAACAGCATTTGACATAAACATAACATCCAATAAATTTTATATTCTTAATTTATTGGAGGTTAAATATAAAAAATAGAGAGAGAAAAGTATATTTTTTTGTGTCCAAATCAAATGAACCAAATCTTTATTTATAGACAAAAAAAAATGATGAATTTTGATAAAAATAAAAATAAATAAGAAATTGATTCATTATAAAATAAATGATTCTAAATAATTAAGGTAACTTAAAAATCTAAACAATCACAACAATTATTAAGATTTTATAAAGTATTATATGTGACATCAATTCCTCCTCATTCAACTTGTTGAATATTTCAACATCAATTAATCAACTTCACTTTCAATCTATTATTCAACAACCCATTACACATATTCAATTATTGAATACTTTTTTTTTAACATCCCATTATACATAGTCTAATGTCATTGTCTTCTGTATGTATACCAATCATCAATAACTAATCTATTTACAATATAATACAATAAATTTATATATAAACACCTTGAAATAAAATAATTTTTATTATATAATTTTATTTCAATATATAATAAATCATTTAAAACATAATTGCATATCAATTACAATCGTATATAACAATAAATATTTAATTATTTGAAATTCTATATAAATATTTATCATTATTAAACAATTATTAATAACTGGATTAATTTAATTAAAGACGTGTTATTTGAACACTTAAATATAAACATTGTATTGCAATAAAATTAAAATTATTTATAGCTATTGATATGACAAAAAGATAAAATAAAATAATAAGTAATTAATATCGTATACAAAATTGTATAAAATATTGTGTTAGATACATAAAAAGATATGTAAATAATGTTTTCCATTTTTTAATTTGTACAAAAAAAGTATTCAAAATATAAGTATCTTAAATTTGAAATTTTGTGACAATAATTTGGTACTTAGGGCCAAAGTTGCATTTTATATTGTTGAAGATTGAAATTTGGTATACTAGTTCAACTGCTCTATTGTTTATTCAAATAATTAATTGCAAAAAACTTTTGCAGTATCTGAATGATCAGAAAGATAAGATTTGATTCCTTTTGTAGTGATTAAATTAGCGTATTGAGACAATTATCGAATAAGATTCACACTAGGAAACAAAGGTGTACTAACATGTAGTTTTATTTAATATACCGTGACTATGTAAACAAAAGTTTAGTTTAAATAAAAGATATCAAAATATGATGATTATCCAATAGATAATTAAGTTAATGTTTTTTTTTTTAAATTTAAAATTAATTTCTCTTCTCTCTCTTCATGGTTGCTTGTTGGAACACTACTCTTGTGTTAGAATGTAAATGTTGAAATAAAATGTCTATAAAAGACACTTTATGCAAATAACATCAATTTTTTTAATTCCTTCTCATTATTCACATATACATAAAAATATCTTCATCATCAAATATATACATAAGAAAGAAGGAAGAAAGGAGAAAACAATTGGAATTAAAAATCGTGAACCTGACAAAAATCGACTTCATGGATTCAAATATGCTTTTATTATTTTTTTCATAGAAATTAAGACACTGAAAATCATAATATCAATATCTAAAATATTAGTTGATGTCACGTTGTATGAAGAGAATGAGGGTCCATGATTGTAGCATGCCCATCTTTACATTGGATTATTTGCTTCATAGTTAGTTAGGTTATGGTTTTACTATATAAACCATATTGTAACTAACTTTTCAACTGATTCAATGCAAAGCGTTTCTTCTCCTCTTTCTTTCTTCTTTAAGTATTGTTTCCACGTTACACTCTATCGATGGAGTTTTCCATTTGCTTAGATGGTATCAGAGCAGGTTGATCCTGCTCTGTTTTCGCTGCATTTTCTTTTGTTTCTTAATGCTTTAATCGTGTTTGTGATTGCTTCCTTTTGAAGTGTTTCTTTCTGTTTCGTTCGTTTTTGCATCTATCAATTTCTTTGGTTCTTTCTTTTGATCCTCTTTTGTTCTTTGTTCTTCGTTATCTTGTTGATTTTGTGTTGATATGACGAGGAATAACGACAATCAGGTTTAGGATCAACTCGATCCCTATTATGTTCATCCTTCAGAGAATTCTTCCATAGTCTGTGTCACTCTTGCATTATCCAGAGATAACTACCATGCTTGGTCAATGAAGATGAGACAAGCATTGGCGATGAAGAACAAATTTCAATTTGTAGATGGAACAATCGAAATTCCAGATAAGAGTGATCTTAACTATGTGGCATGGCAATGGTACAACAATCTTGTGCACACATGGATCATAAATTCAATTACACCATCGATTGCTCAAAGTGTGGTGTTCATTGAGAATTTTGTTGATATATGGAATGATCTAAAGGATCGTTTCATGAGAGGTGATAAGATTCGTGTGACACAGCTGTATCAACAAATTTCAAATCTGAAGCAAGGAAACAAGAAGATTTCAGATTATTTCACTGAATTGAGAAATTTACAGGAGGAACTAGATCAATACAGACTAATGCCAAGTTGCACATGTCGTGTGGCTTGTGCTTGTTTGGCAATGAGAAACAACATAAATTTCAGAGCTAAAGACAGAATTATTCAATTTTTGATTGGTTTGAATGAAGAATACTATGGAGTGGTTTCACAAGTATTTCTTATGGGGCCTTTGCCTCAAATTAACAAAGTTTTTTCAATGGTTCTGCAGCAGGAAAGGAAGATATGTGGCTCCATATTTTCTGGAAGTAATACAATTGAAGATGGAACTGGTATGGTCAATGAAATAGATTGTACAAGGCAATTTAGAAGAGGTAGAGGAAACAACAATGCTGGAAGAGGAAGAGGTAACATCGAAGTTTGCACATATTGTGGTAAAAATGGCCACATAGTAGACAATTGCTACAAGAAGCCTGGGTCCACCAAATCTTGGTCGAGGAAACTCATCTTATGCAAATCAAGTTGAAGTTGACACATCTGATATCAAGACTACAATTGGATCAACAAGTGACAGTGGAAGTATGACTTTAACAAAAGAGCAATATCACAACTTGATGGTGCTTCTTGAGAAAAACACACGATCCATTAACCTTGCAAAGGGAGGTAAATCTTATATTGCTAGCTTTAATATTGTTAGTAGTGTAAGTTGGATTCTAGACACATGAGCTACACATCATATATGTCATAATTTAGATTGGTTTTTGAAGCATGATAAAATCAATCCCATATTGGTTAATATCCCCAATGGTAATTCTATAACAACATCAATATGGAGAGATGTGAAACTGTCCAATGATTTTGTTATTAGAGTTGTTTTATATCTTCCGCGGTTTGAAATTAATTTGATATCAGTTTCAAAACTATGTAAAGAGAAAGATTGCAACCTAGTTTTTGAAACTAACATGTGTGTTATACAGGAAAAGAAGGATTTGAGGAAGATTGGTTCAGCTAGAGAGCTTGACGGACTGTATTACTTGGAGTTATATGCATCTCACATGGAAATTAATACAAGATTTGTCTCTAATATCTTCACAAATAAAAGAATTGATGATGTAGCTCCAGCCATTTTATGGCACTTGAGATTAGGTCATCTATCACATGATAGAATAAAATGTATGAGCAATATGTACAATTACATACCTAGTAGTACTCATAAAGCTTGTGATGTGTGTCAACAAGCTAGATAAAAAATGTTTACCTTTTCCTATCAGCAATAATAATGCTTGTAACCTGTTTGACCTCATTCATGTAGACATATGGGGACCATTTAATACAGTTTTTGTGTATGGTTTTAAGTATTTTATGACTATCTTAGATGATCATAGCAGACATGTTTGGGTTATCATGATGAAATCCAAAACTGAAGTAGGTCAAAAGATAGTAGATTTTGTGGCCATGATTGAAACGCAATTTGGAAAAAATATTAAAATCATTAGAAGTGACAATGGAACTGAGTTGCTCATGCCTACATACTATGCCTCAAAGGGTATCATTCATCAAAGAAGCTGTGTTTATACTCCTCAACAAAATGGTAGAACTGAGAGAAGACATCAACATATTCTTAATATCAATAGAGCACTCATGTTTCAATCAGGCTTACCAAAGGAATTCTGGTCTTATGCTGTCCTTCATGCAGTCTTTCTTATGAACAAAATTCCTACCAAAGTCCTAAACAACAAGTGTTCTTATGAAGTCATGTATGGTATTGTTCCTGATCTGAATTCCTTAAGAGTGTTTGTTTGTTTAAGCTATGCTTCTAATCTTCCAAACAATAGACACAAGTTCGATTCAAGAGCTAGAAAGTGTGCTTTCTTGGGCTACAAGGCATGTATGAAAGGTTTCATACTCTTAGATATAGTCAATCATGAAATTCATATATCCAGAAATGTGAAATTTTTTGACATGAAATTTTCATTTCTTGATCATTCTGAATCACATATACCTACCAATATTTACCTTGATCATCAATCTCACACACTCACTTAGTCAGTCCATACACCTTTGTCTAATCCCAAAACTAAGGTCTCACATGAGTCAGATGTTGATTCTGAACCAGCTGATGTCCCATCAGAGGTGGAAGCTTCACCTGCTATAGTGTTAAAACCTACAAATGATATTTCTTCCACATCAAATATCCCAGATACTGACCAACATATTGACATACCTAGTATCCAACCTGAATCAACTAGAAAATCCACAAGAATTACACAATCACTTGCCCACTTAAAAGACTACATTTCTAATTCAAATGTCTCATCTTCTTGTTAATATCCCATTGAGAAATGTATTTATTTTTCAAAATTATCACCTAATCATCAAGCTTATATCTTGCCTCTTTCTTCTGAAAGTGAACCAACCAATTACTTAGCTGCTTCCAAAGATTTTCGATGGGTTCAGGCTATGTAGAATGAAATAGAGGCTCTCAACAATAATCATACACGAGATTTTGTTGAACTCCCATTTGATGCTTCTTCTATAGGTAGAAAATGGGTATACAAAGTTAAAAGGCGTGCTGATGGATCCATAGAGAGATTCAAGGAACGTCTTGTGGCTTAGGGTTTCAACCAAATAGAAGGTTTAGATTACCTTGAAAATTTCTCTCTGGTTGCCAAGTTTTCTACTGTTCGAGTTCTACTTGCACTGGCTGCTATACATGGCTGGTATTTACATCAATTGGATGTAAATAATGCTTTTATTCATGGTGACCTGCATGAAGCAGTTTACATGAAGATTCCTCAAGGTGTTACAACTCCTAAATCAGGCAAGGTGTGCAAGCTTACTAAGTCTCTCTATGGCTTGAAGCAAGTTAGTAGGCAATGGTTTGAGAAATTAACCACTTTTCTTAAAGCACAAGGTTTTACACATGCTCATGTTGATCATACTATCTTAATTAAATCAAAATCAACTTCCCTCACAACCTTTCTAGTATATGTGAATGACATCATTCTAGCTGGTACTTCATTAAATGTGTTTGAAGACTTGAAGAAAGCTTTACACAACATATTCCACATCAAAGATAAGATCTAGGTCAGCTCAAGTTTTTCCTTGGCCTTGAGGTTGCTCGATCATCCTAAGGCATCACTCTTTGTCAAAGGAATTATTGTCTTGATTTACTTCAAGATTCTAGTCTCACTGGTTGCAAACCATCCTCTACTCCATTGGATGTTTCTATCCGTCTCCATCAGGATAATGACTTAGTTTTCTCGGATGTTACTACATATCAAAGACTTGTTGGTAGGTTGATTTATCTCAATACAACACGTCCATATATTGCATTTGCTACACAACAACTGAAATTCTGGCAGCAGATACTTAATGTCACAGTAAATGTTATGACACCGTATCTGACACTCTTCAAGACAGTAAATCTAAAAGCAGTAAAGAACACAGTCAATTGTTTACCCAGTTCAGTGTGTAACAACACCTACTCTGGAGGATACCAAGCCAGGGAGGAAATTCACTATAAGAGATATTAATTCAGGAATAAACCAACCAGTTTATCTCCTTCACTTAAGACCTACCCAATGCAACTTCAATCTAAGTTCAACTTAAACTTGAGTTCCTACTCACTCCCCCTCAATCACAGCAGTGATACTAAACAATTGACTAATGAAATTATGAAGACACTCTTCAGTACACACACTTGATTTTGCTTCACAGCTTTTAATCAAGTAACACAAACACTCGTGCTTCAAAGCTTTGAGTGATACACAACCCTAACTTGACTTTGCTTCAAAGCTTTAATCAAGTGACACAAACACTCGTGCTTCAAAGCTTTGAGTGATACACAACCCTTACAATCAAATCCTACTCCAAGTCACTTATCACAATGATAATTGCTTGGATTACAGTAGTTACAACTATACAGTCCCTTATTAATCTTCTGTCAAAAGTATCTTTCACCAACAGTCTTCATGAGGAATATATAGGCAGCTATTCTTCAGTTAGGGCTTCCACGAAAATTGCTAGGGTTAATTAGGGTTAACCTCAAGACTTGGTCATAGGACTTTAATAACTAGATTAGGGTTAAGCAAAGTTAACCTAAGTCCACGTGAGAATCTGATCTGGACTGAATAAACCAGATTCCTGAAAATTCTCAGAAATAATAAATCTGCACAAATGTTAGTTCAGTACATGATGTCTTAACATTGGTTATGACAACAAGAATCCTGTTTACTGATTTTGGTAGAATGCAATAAATATGATCATTGCATAATGATCAGCTAAACACTCATATTGAGCAGCTCCTGTATGACATTCTTTTTCTGCAGAATGTACCTTGTATCCCAGAATGTTATGACATCAGTCATGACATTCACACAACTGGTTTTACCAAAAAACACGCCAACAACCAAACACTTACAAACTCCCCCTTTGGCAAATTTTTGGCTAAAACCCCTAAACAATCAGAGATTAGAAAGCAGCAGAATTAATAATATCTACCAAGTCTAATTCTACCAAAATTATCACAAAATATTCTCCCCCTCTTTAGCCATAAATAGGCCAAAGATAATTGTACTTTTAGGTTATACAGTCATCCAAAAGGAATAATAGAAACACATAGAGAAAAAAATCAAAAGTCATTTGCAGCATCAGGTACCAGCAACAAACTTTTCAACTGCACTGATCTTCAAGCACTGTCATATTCAGAGGAGGCACTATCTTCAGCATTAAGATGGTCTTCAGCAGCATCCTCTTCCCTTCTTTGTCCTTCAATCTCCTCCTGTTCTAGTCTAGCAATCAGGTCCTCAAGAGTCCTTTTCCTTGTATCAAGCTCTTTGCAGGTTTCCTTCAGCACAGCTATAACATCAGTTTTCTTGGAATGAGACTTGACAGTTGATGTCTCAGCTGATGTCATGACAATGTCAGGAACATGTGTTCCCTGAAATAGCTTATAGTGCAACCCAAGAGCAGGGGATCTTTTGCATACAATATCTTTTTCAACTAGAATGTCAGGATACTGAGCAAGGACTATACCACATAGGAGAGAGGGAAAGGCAATAGGGCCTTTAATCGCACAGCTTCCAGCATGTTTTAATGTTTGATCAAAGATATACTTGCCATAGTCAAAGTTTGTCCTGGTTCCAACAGCATAAATAAATCTTCCCAAGCCCGTGGAGATGGTTGATTTATGGTTGGTGGGAACCCAGTTAGCTGCATAAATTTTGTGCAGAATGGCAAATTTCATGCTCAGCTTGCTTGCATTCAGCTTTCCTCTTAAGGGCCAGCTCTTGACTTGATTTGCAGTGATGGTTTGGAACACTTGGTTGTCAGTAACCTCTAGCTCAAGGCAAGCATCATCAGGTCTTCCTAGGAATTTGTTTATTTCAGAGGGAGAGAAATTTACCTTCCTTCCTCTCACATATACACAATTAAAATCAGCTGACTTTCCATCAGCACACCCATCAGATAAATTCACTATGAATTCTTTGACAAGAACTTCATAGAAGTTGGTAAACTTTACCACAGTATTTATTAGACCAGCAGTTTTGATTAGATCCATGATCTCCTTACATTCCATGGCACTGTTGTTCAGTTCTATTTCTAAGGCGATCCTTTTCAAACATACATACTTCCACCTGTTTGCATTCTCAGGATGGTGAAAGGAGATGTTGTCAGTGGTGACTTCAGGGACTTTAGGCATTTTGCTTGAAGAGAGTTTCCTTTTGAGAGGAATGTCTTCAACATCAAATTCAAATTCTGATTCCTCATTAGATTCAGAGGGTTCAGGCTCATTCCTTTTCTTTGCTATTGGTTGTCTCAAAGGTTTTGAGAGACTACCAGAAGGTACTCGAGTTTTCACCTTCCCTTTTTCTTTTGACAATCCATCCTTCACAGTTTCTACTCCAGTCTTGTTCTCAGACCTGGTTTTCTTATGAACAACATCAGCAGTCTTCTCTTTGGAGAGGCTTTTGGCAGCATCCTGCTTTCCTTTTCTGTTCATCATCCTTCTAGCTATGCTAGGGTTAATATTGGAAATTAAGTCATTGTCAGAGTATTCTTCATCAACATCAATAACCGGGGGTTCAACATCCTTCTCAGTAGGGTTCTGGTGATCATCACGATTTTCAGATTTCCTAATGTTGTCATCCGGTGTCTCAACATTCTGAGTGACATCTGGATTCATTTCAACATTTGGACTAGCAGATTCTTGATTCAAAGGTACAGAAATGCCAGGTACAAAGTGATTCTCATTTAGAATCCTAGTGACAAGTATAGCTATAACTTGATGAACATAAACTGAACCTTCCTTATTTGCTATTTCTGGAGGAACAGAAGATGATGGTTGAGAGGGTTTACCAGATGAAGAAGCTTGTGACCTTTTTGCATGTCTGGTTCGCAGCTTCTTGACCTTAGTGGGGTCAGCTGCCAGTTCACGAAGAGGAGTTATCTCCAGAACATCAGAATCCATGCAGTTTGTGATTGCCCTAGGTTCTCGATCAGAGGATGCGGAAGAAGCAGTCGCCTTTGAAGAGGATGATGACATGGATAGTTGAGACATTTTGAGTGTTTTAGAAAACAGGTAACAGTAATAGTGAAGTCTTCGTTTGAGAGATTGAAGATTGTTGCAGAAACGCGAGAGGAGGGAGATATATGAATGTCTATTCAACTTCTTAAAATTTTGGAAAGAAATAGAGAAGTAGGTGATTAGCCCAATCAGAGTAGACTTAACTAAAATATCTCTCTCATCCCTTGTTTTAAGAAAAATTAATTGCTACATTTCTTCATGTTGGCAAATACCCAGCTTGCCCCTCAAATTTTCAAATTGATTTGCATCAAGTGCCTTGGTAAAAATTTCAGCCAATTGTAGTTTAGTGGCAACATGTTCCAGTTTAATCGTCTTCTCCTCTACAAGATCTCTGATGAAGTGATGTCTAATGTCAATATGCTTGGTCCTGCTATGCTGAATAGGATTCTTGGAAATGTTGATAGTGATCAGATTGTCACAGTACAATGTCATTACATCTTGTGTGACATTATACTCAGTAAGCATCTGTTTCATCCAGATCATTTGAGAACAGATACTACCAGCTGCTATGTATTCAGCTTCAGCAGTAGATAGAGACACACAGTTCTGTTTCTTGCTGAACCAGGAGACAAGATTATTTCCTAAGAAGAAACATCCTCCAGAGGTGCTCTTTCTATCATCATCACTTCCAGCCCAATCAGTATCACAGTAACCAGTCAGAGTTGGTTCACATCCATGAGAGTACAACAAGCCATAGTTGTAGGTTCCACTCACATACTTCAGAATTCTCTTCACTTGGTTGATATGACTTACTTTGGGTTCAGCCTGGTATCTTGCACATACTCCAACTGCAAAAGCAATATCAGGTCTGCTGGCTGTTAAGTATAGCAAACTTCCTATCATGCTTCTGTACAAGCTTTGGTCCACCTTAACCCCACTTGAATCTTTGGACAACTTTAAGTGAGTAGGTGCAGGAGTCCTTTTGTGACTAGCATTCTCCATCCCAAACTTCTTGACAATGTTCTTTGCATACTTGCTTTATGACAGAAAAATTGAGTCTTCCATCTGTGTGACTTGCAGTCCAAGAAAGTAGGTCAATTCTCCCATGAGGCTCATTTCAAATTCAGCTTGCATCTGGTCAGCAAAATGTTTAACCATTTTATCTGACATTCCCCCAAACACTATATCATCAACATATATTTGAGCTACCATTATCTTTCCTCCTTCATTTTTGACAAAAATAGTTTTATCCAAGCCTCCTTTCTTGTATCCTTTGTCAGAGAGGAATTTTGTCAACCTGTCATACCATGCTCTAGGAGCTTGTTTCAGGCCATATAAAGCTTTTCCTCAATTTGTAGACATGATCAGGGCAGTTTGGATCCACAAATCCTTTAGGCTGTTCCACATAAACTTCCTCATTTAAGTACCCATTTAGGAAGGCACTCTTTACATCCATCTGAAATAACTTGAACTTAAGGAGACAAGCAATTCCCAATAGGTGTCTGATTGATTCCAGTCTGGCTACAGGAGCAAAAGTCTCATCAAAATCAACCCCTTCAACTTGAGTGTATCCTTGAGCAACAAGTCTTGCCTTATTCCTGGTGACAACTCCTTCAGCATCTGATTTGTTCTTGTAGATCCATTTTGTGCCAATGATGTTTGTTCCTCTTGGTCTAGGAACTAACTCCCATACTTCATGTTGCTTGAATTGGTTCAATTCATCTTGCATTGCTCCAATCCAGTATTCATCAGTTAAAGCCTCCTTAACATTTCTTGGTTCAATCTTAGATACAAAGCAAGAGTTTGAGACAATTTCTCTAGATCTTGTAATGATTCCACTGTTAGGATCTCCTATGATGAGTTCCTTAGGATGATCTTTCTGAATTCTGATGGAAGGGTCTTTGTTAGCTTCCTTTGATTCAGATTCTGATGAAGTAGTTTTAGGAATATCATCCTTTTGAGTTGAAGTCTCAAAGAATGTATCAACATCATATGGGACATTTGTTTCCTCATGGTAATCATCAACTATGACATTTATAGATTCCATCATAACTTTGGTCCTGGAATTGAATACCCTATAAGCTCCGCTGTTGGTAGAGTATCCTAGGAATATTCCTTCATCACTTTTAGGATCCATCTTTCTCCTTTGTTCACGATCTGTCAGAATATAGCATTTTCTTCCAAATACATAGAAGTACTTCACTGTAGGCTTTCTTCCTTTCCAAAGTTCATAAATGGTGGATGATGTTCCCTTTCTCAAGGTGACCCTGTTATGGACATAACAGGCTGTATTCATAGCTTCAACCCAAAAATGAATAGGAAGTCTTTTGGCATGTATCATTGCTCTGGCAGATTCCTGTATAGTCCTGTTTTTCCTTTCCACAACTCCATTTTATTGAGGAGTTATGGGTGAAGAGAATTCATGATTAATTCCTTCTGAGGAGAAGAACTCATCAAACTTACTGTTTTCAAATTCCTTGCCATGATCACTTCTGATTCTGACAATGCATCCTTCTTTTTCTCTTTGAATTCTTTTGCACAGTTCCTTAAATACTTCAAATACATCAGACTTTTCTCTAATGAAGTTAATCCAGGTGAATCTGGAAAAATTATCCACAACAACATAGGCATATCTTTTTCCACCAAGACTTTCTACCTGCATTGGTCCCATCAGATCCATATGTAGAAGTTCTAACACCTTAGAGGTGGTCAGATGTCTTGACTTTGGATGTGACATTCTAGTCTACTTTCCAACCTGACATTCACCACAGACTCTCCCTTCATCAATTTTCAGCCTTGGAATCCCTCTGACTTCTTCCATGGATATAATCCTTTTCATTCCTCTTAGATGTAAATGACCAAGTTTTTGGTGCCACAGTTTCACTTCTTTTTCTTCTTTGGCAATAGAGCACACAGAAGAATAATTAGTGTTCTCAGGCTCCCATAAGTAGCAGTTGTCTTTAGATCTGACTCCTCTCATTACAACTTCTTGTTTCTCATTAGTTACAAGACATTCAGACTTGGTGAAGTTGACCTTGAATCCTAGATCACATAATTGACTGATACTTATGAGATTAGCAGTCAAGCCTTTTACCAGCAATACTTCATTTAGGTTTGGAACTCCAGGGCAGTCCATGTTTCCAACTCCTTTGATTTCTCCTCTAGCACCATATCCAAAAGTCACATAACTAGTAGTGTGAGGTTTAACATTATTGAGAAGATTCTTGATTCCAGTCATGTGTTTAGAGCATCCACTGTCAAAGTACCAGTCTTCCTTTGCAGAGACTCTAAGGGAGGTGTGAGCTATCAGGGCAGTAGCCTTTTTCTTCCACTGTTGAGTATATGGTTCCTTGTTAGACTTAGGTTTGACAACTAGGGTCTGATTAGGATGTCCATATAATCTGAAGCAGAATGGCTTTATGTGACCAAACCTCCCACAATGATGACATCTCCATCTTTGATACTTTTTCTTCATATTTCTCTGTTCTCGATGTTGAGTGCTATGTTATGACATCTTCTTTGACATTTGTTTATCAGGCCTGATCTTCTTCTTATCTACAATAGATTTATTTGCTGCCACAAATCCTAGACCAGACTTGTTTCCCACATTTTTTCCAAACTGAAGGATTTCTTCTAATTTGTCAGTTCCATTTGTCAGCATCTTGACAGATTTGGTCATCTGGTCAAGTTTTGAGTTTAGCATTTTAACTTCCCCTTCTAGATGACTTATAGTATCAATGCCTGCCTTCTTCTCAGCCTCCAACTTTACTATGAGTTTTGTTTGTCTCTCATTTTGCTGACAGACTTCAGCACTTCTGATACATAACTTCTTGTAGGAGTCAGCCAGTTCTTCAAATGTCACTTCCTCATCACTAGAGTCACTATCAGAGTTACAAATACCAGTTAGCGCAGTAACTATTTTGGCAGATTCGTCTTCAGAATTACTTTCTGAGTCACAGTCAGACCAAGTAACATACATTCCTTTCTTTTGTTTCTTAAGAAAGGTAGGACATTCAGCTCGAATGTGCCCATATCCTTCACATCCATGGCATTGAATTCCTTTGCTTTGATTTCCCTTCTCTTCAGACTTTGGTCTTCTGCTGGAGTCATAGGATCTGTTAATGTCAGAAGGAATGTTCTTAACATTTGACCTTGACTTTGGGTCCATTCTCTTGATGAGTTTGTTGAACTGTCTTCCAAGCATGGCTATAGATTCTGAAATATTTTCTTCTTCATCCTCTTTGTTTTCATCTTCAGTATTAGATACAAGTGCTATGATCTTGTTTTTCTTGTCGACATTGTCACTGATCCCCATCTCAAAGGTCTGAAGTGACCCAATGAGTTCATCCACCTTCAAGTTGCAGATATCCTGAGCTTCCTCTATAGCAGTCACCTTCATTGCAAATCTTTTAGGCAAGGATCTGAGAATCTTTCTCACCAGCTTTTCTTCTGACATCTTTTCTCCCAATGCTCCTGAGGTGTTGGCAATTTCCAAGATGTTCATGTGAAACTCATGAATGGTCTCATCTTCCATCATCCTTAGGTTCTCAAATTTGGTAGTCAGCATCTGAAGCCTTGACATTTTTACTTTGGATGTGCTCTCGTGGTTAGTTTTGAGAGTGTCCCAAACCTCCTTGGCCAGTTCACATTGATGTACTAGTCTGAATATGTTTCTATCAATTCCATTGAACAAGGCATTTAATGCTTTGGAGTTACCCAGGGCTAACTCATCTTCTTCTTTGCTCCATTCTTCCTCAGGTTTCAGACTGGTCGTCCCATCTTTCCCAGTTATGGTGGGATGGTTCCATCCTTTGTCAGCAGCTCTCCAAGCCTTTTTGTCCAGTGATTTTAAGAAGGCAATCATACGAAATTTCCAGTAGTCATAATTTGATCCATCCAGAATGAGTAGTATGTTTCCAAATCCTCCTTCTTTGTCCATAGCGCCAGAAAATAATATCCCTAGATCTCACCCAGTAAGACAGGCAGGGTGCCTGCTCTGGTGCCAATTTAAATTCTGGCAGCAGATACTTAATGTCACAGTGAATGTTATGACACCGTATCTGACACTCTTCAAGACAATAAATCTAAAAGCAGTAAAGAACACAGTCAATTGTTTACCCAGTTCAGTGTGTAACAACACCTACTCTGGGGGCTACCAAGCCAGGGAGGAAATTCACTATAAGATATATTAATTCAGGAATAAACCAACCAGTTTATCTCCTTCACTTAAGACCTACCCAATACAACTTCAATCTAAGTTCAACTTAAACCTGAGTTCCTACTCACTTCCCCTCAATCACAACAGTGATACTAAACAATTGACTAATGAAATTATGAAGAAACTCTTCAGTACACACACTTGATTTTGCTTCACAGCTTTTAATCAAGTAACACAAACACTCGTGCTTCAAAGCTTTGAGTGATACACAACCCTAACTTGACTTTGCTTCAAATCTTTAATCAAGTGACACAAACACTCGTGCTTAAAATCTTTGAGTGATACACAACCTACAATCAAATCCTACTCCAAGTCACTTATCACAATGATAATTGCTTGGATTATAGTAGTTACAACTATACAGTCCCTTATCGATCTTCTGTCAAAAGTATCTTTCACCAACAGTCTTCATGAGGAATATATAGGCAGCTATTCTTCAGTTAGGGCTTCCACGAAAATAGCTAGAGTTAATTAGGGTTAACCTCAAGACTTGGTCATAGGACTTTAACAACCAGATTAGGGTTAAGCAAAGTTAACCTAAGTCCACGTGAGAATCTGATCTGGACTGAATAAACCAGATTCCTGAAAATTCTCAGAAATAATAAATCTACACAAATGTTAGTTCAGTACATGATGTCTTAACATTGGTTATGACAACAAGAATCATGTTTACTGATTTTGGTAGAATGCAATAAATATGATCATTGCATAATGATCAGCTAAACACTCATATTGAGCAGCTCCTGTATGACATTCTTTTTCTGCAGAATGTACCTTGTATCCCAGAATGTTATGACATCAGTCATGACATTCACACAACTGGTTTTACCAAAAAAACATACCAACAACCAAACACTTACAACAACTAAGCCAATCCATGAGTGCTCCCACTGAAGCACACTATCGAGCTACAATTGACATTTTAAGATGTTTGAAGCGTTCTCCTGCTCGTGGAATTTTTCTGTCTGCATCATCTGATCTGCAAATACTTGGCTTCAGTGATGCTGATTGAGGAGGATGCATCGAAACAAGGCGCTCCATTTGAGGTTACTGCTTCTTCATTGGCAAGTCCTTGGTTTCATGGAAACTAAGAAGCAACTAACAGTTAGCTGCTTTTTGTCTGAAGCTGAATATCGTACTTTGGCATCTGCTACTCGTGAGCTCCAATGGGTGTGTTTTCTGCTGCATGACCTTAAACAACAACCTTATAGACTTCCGGTCTTGTATTGTGATAATCAAAGCGCAATTCATATTTCTGTCAATCCTGTATTTCATGAAAGGACGAAGCATCTAGATATAGATTGCCATTTGGTGCGTGAAAAGATCCAAGCTGGTGTAATGCGATTGCTCCCAGTTTCGTCGCATGATCAAGCTGTTGACATTTTTACAAAAGCTCTTGGTCCAAGATCTTTTTCTGATTGTTTAGCCAAACTTAATTTGGTCAACATCTACCAACCTCAAGCTTGTGGAAGGATATTAGCTGATATCACGTTGCATGAAAAGAATGAGGGTATATAATTGTAGCACGCTCATCTTTAAATTGGATTATTTTCTTCATAATTAGTTAAGTTGTGGCATTACTGTATAAACCATATTGTAACTAATTTTTCAACTAATTCAATGCAAATCTTTTCTTCTCTTCTTTCTTTCTTTGTTAAACATTGTTTCCACATTACATTCCATCGATGGAGTTTTCCATTTGCTTAGACAAGACATAAAATTATGTAATAATCGGTATCAACACTTGAGTAACGGTTTTGTGATTTTCACTCCTGCTTAATTAAATTAAAATGATTGCGTTTATGTGTATATATGTAATCATTTGTGGTTTATACACATGCTGAAAATTTCAAATTATAACTTTAATAGAAAACAAAATTAACTGATATAGTTGTCTGTACGCATACTACCATGTTTCTTATATATATTAACGTGTTATGGGTGATGATACACATATTGTTTGATATGTTGCGGGTAAAATGATTTTCATAGTTGCCGTAAATGTACAGTGGTTTTGTACAAGACATGTTCATAATTGAAAAAACTAAATATGAAGCATGTGTACTCCCATATGATTTGTTAATAAAATGGAATTCATATAGGAGGATAATAGCCATAAGTAGTGAATTGTACGAAAAACCATAATATGAGAATTAATGACATGAGAGATTATTAATCACCAAAGTAATCAAATTCATCAAAATTTATAATTTATAATTTATAATTTTGAAAATAAATTTTGATTTGATGTTATATGGATAATATGTTTATGATAAATGATATTTATTATTAGAGAGTATATATAGATTATTTAAAGATAAATCATAACCTTTAACAAATAAAAAAAATAGATCATGATCTATAATTAATAAAATTAAAGTGTTTATTAGTATCCTTGTTATTTGTATATCTAAAGATAGACATACATGTTATTTTGTGTATGATTAATATCTCATTAAAATATGTTCATTTAGCATCAGTTTATTTAATTGAAATGTATTTATATATCACCTAAAGGTGAATTTAGATACATGATTAAAGTTAAATCGATTTAAATCCATGAAATTTATTCAAAGCATTAACGTATGAGTATATTTTAAATGTTTGCAGTTGCTACTATGTTTAATTGGTCTGAAAAGATTCAGTTTCAACTAGGTGTTATGGACTTGGAAATGACGTTGATAATGGATGAGAAGCCCGTAGCCATTACGGAGTATAATACGAAAGATGAGAGGTCTCTTTTTGAGGATTGAGAAAGGTCCAACATGTTGTTTTTGAACTTGATGACCATGAAAATGATTGAAAATGTTAAGCCATTTATATCCAACATTGAAAACGCAAAGGAATTTATGAAAAATATGAAAGATTATTCAAATTCTGAAATTACTGACAAATCTATTGTGGGGAATTTGATGGGTGAGTTGATGACTAAAAAGTTTGAATGGTCTCAACCCATTCATGATCATGTGACTCAAATGGGAAATCTGAAAGCAAAGTTGAAGTCCTTAAGTACGGATGTTAATTAATATTTTCTTGTACATTTTATCATTAACTCGTTTCCTCTTGAGTTTGGACAGTTTCAGGTGAATTACAACACCATCAAAGAAAAATGGAACTAGCAAGAAATCAATGCCATGTTGGTTCAAGAAGAAAGAAGGCTAAAGAAGATGAAAGATCATTTTGTTCATCTCATGATGGAGCCAGTTGTAGTAAGGTCAAGCCCGACAAGAAGTACAAAAAGAAGGGAAAATCTCCTTTAAAGGTTAATGAGGGCGGAGTCCAAAAGGAAAAGAAGTGTATATGGCTCAACCTGGAGGGTTTGTTATTGGGGAAAAAATAAAGTTTAGTGTGTAAATTAAAGAAGTCAATATATGGACTAAAGCAAACTCCCAGACAAAGGTATCTTAAATTTAACAATACTATATAGTTATATGGTTTTGTAGAGAACACAGTAGATCGGTGTATCTATATGAAGGTCAGTGGGAGAAAAATCATAATTTTGGTCTTATATGGATGATATTTTACTTGCTCTAAATGGTTTTGCTTTGTTACATGATGTAAAGAAGTTTCTCTCCAATATATTTGAAATGAAGGATATGGGTGAGGCATTGTATGTGATAAAAATACATATATTTCGTAATAGATCACAAGGACTATTGAAATTGTCTCAGAAAGGCTATATATATAAAATATTAGAGAGATTCAGAATGGATAAGTGCTCTACAAGAATAATTCCTATTCATAAAGGGGACAAGTTTAGTCAAATGCAATGTTCCAAAAATGAATTAAAACAAAAAGAAATGGAGTCTATTCCCTATGCATCAGTGGTTGGGAGCTTGATGTATGCCCAAACATGTATCCGACCAGATATTAGTTTTTTTGTTGGTATTGTGGGTCAATATCAAAGTAATCCTAGAATGTATCACTGGAAAGCTGCAAAGAAAGTTCTTAGGTACTTACAAGGAACCAAAGATTTCATGGTCACATATATAAGATCAAACCACCTTGAAGTGGTTGGCTACTCAAGAAAATCCACATTTGGGTATGCTTTTCTTCTGTCTAGAGGAGCAATATCATGGAAGAGTGGAAAACAATCCATAATTACTACTTCTACGATGGAGGCATAATTTGTGGCATGATTTGAGGCTATAATTCAATCATTGTGGTTGCGTAACTTCATCTTAGGGATTGGTATTTGTCTCTACGCGAAAAAAAATACAGAGTCACCACTGAAATTTATTTATTCTAAAGGGAAGGGAAAATGTCGAGAAAATCACAAAAGAAGAAGAAAATGGTCTCGCAACTAAATTCGAGTTCAGAAGTTGATTATACACGGGGAAAGTATTAACAACCCTCACATTTATTATACTCAACGGGATCCACTTTGTTTGTTTGTTTCTAAGGGTGCTGTTGTATAAAGGTTTACTTGCTATGAATGATTTAATTAAGGGGAAAAAGTTTTAAATTAGTGTTCACCAGGGTTTTGCAACCTTGTGCCTACGTACGTATCTCCACAGTGCAATAGAGAAATCATAATTTTGTAGTTCGGCTTGAAAATGTTTGTTTGTTGGTTGTTTTTAGTGGACAATGTTAAGTTTGCATTCTAGCAGTTAGAAATTACCGCTTGTACTGTGAGTCTTATGCGTTTCCTGTATTGTAGTAGAACGAAAATCACATGCCCTTTCTGAAAAGGTTTGAAGTGAAAAATCCCTAAGGCAAGATGTCTCATTTGATTGGTTGAGATTTATTGCTATGAGATATATACCAAATGGTCCCCCAAAGATGAGGGTATTTGAATATGCAGAGAGTCGGGAAGTAATGAACTACCAACTCCTTTTTTGTCCTTTAGTTATGAAATTGTTTTTGATATGTATCATGCTAAAGACTATGAGATGGAGGAGAATACTTTGTACAATTGGGTCAAGCGCCCCGTGTACAAAAAATACTCTAAGGTGAGTTAAGGAACTCTCCCGCTCACCTTTCCCCATCTACTTAAGGCCCGTGTCGTATAATATACATCGTATTGTTATGGTATTTTGAATTTATTCAATAAAAATGAATTTCTTGTCTTTTGTAATGGAAATAAAAAGGAATGCAAAATGAGTGATGCAAAAATAAAGAAAATTTTCTCCCAATATTATCATGTAATGATGGACCTATGATTAGGGCTTCAAAAGAAATTTTCTACCTAATAGTGTCATATCAATGGTTTAGACCTAAAGTCTACCTCTAATTCAATTTAACCAAGTTGAATAACCTAGTTAAATTGAACTAGAGAACACCTAAGGGAGCATACAATTTGGAATCAAGATTAGGTCACAAGTCACCATGATCAAACATTAATATTACACAAAAATCATACCATAAATTGCAAACAAATAAATGGCATAAAATGTACAAAAAATTGATTAAAATATAATAAAAGAAAATAAAAGATAAACTCCTAATTAACACATGAATTAGAAAATATAATGTTTTTTAATCATTTTTCATGTAAAAGAGAAATTAACATTTCAACAAAAATCAACACCAAAAAACATGGATTAAACAAAAGAATAATTAAAACAAAAATTAAAATAAAGTAAAACAACAAGGAAAAGATCAAGGGGTCCAGGCTTGAAATAGAGGTGTTTGGTATGAGTAATGGATGTTGGGCTCAACAACAGTGGCCCAAAGGTGGTGGTTTTTCTAATGTTCGAAAAAGGCTAAGGCAAGCGCTACATGGGTGCAAATGGGGGTGTACGAAGCGAGTCTATGGGCCAGAGGGCTAAAGCATCACCAAATTACTCAATTATCAGATTTGAATAAAATAAAAACAATTAATAAAAAAAGAGTGTGTAACGATGCGTTTTGCCTAGCTTTTATGCATGTTGGACTGATTTTAAACGCATCTGTCTTCCCTCTAACTTTGTTTCTCTCTCCCTCTCAGGTTCAAAACCCACCACCACATCGACATGCTCTCACATCTACTGCTGCAGCAGTGCAACCACCAAAAATGCAAAATATTTACATCATCCTACCCTCTAGTTCTCATGATATCCCTCATTCTCTTTCTCTGATTTCATCTCTAATTCCCTAAATCTACACAAAATAGGAAAACCGTAGAAGACTCAAAACTAAAATTAAATGGTTATGTTGAAGAATATTGCTACGATATCTTAGGGGAAACATTAATTGACCCTCGAGCATTCATGTGGTATGAAGTAATGCACAAGAAGGAGTAGGAAAGAGAAGAATGGAGCTTACCTACTGGAGTAGCTCTGGTGGCTCTTCTAAGGTGATAAAGAAGATGAGAAACCCATGGATATCTTTGCTCCTCAGGTTTGCTTCTTTAGATTTTCATTTTGAATTATTCTATCTTCTTCTTCTTCTTCTTCTTCTTCTATTCTTGCTTCTTCTTCTTGCATGGAGAGAGAGAGAGAGAGAGAGAGAGAGAGAGAGAGAGAGAGAGAGAGAGAGAGAGATAGAGAGAGAGAGAGAGAGAAAGATATATATATATATATATATATATATATATATATATATATATATATATATATATATATATATATATATATATATATATATATATATATATATATATATATATATATATAGAAGAGAGAGAGAGAGAGAGAGAGAGAGAGAGAGAGAGAGAGAGAGAGAGAGAGAGAGAGAGAGAGAGAGAGAACGTGATGTGCTGAGAGAGAAACTAGGAGAGAGATGAGATTGAGATTCTGCAGATAGAATCTAAGGGTGGTGTTATATCGTGAGGGTGATGAAGCTGAGAAAATATGAAAGAGAGTTTGAGAGCTTAAGGGTGAGTTCTTAGGTGAATAATGGTTGAAGATGAAGTGCAAAGAATCTGAGACAGAGAGAGAGAGAGTAGAGATGGAAGGTGAAAATGGTGGAAATGAAACGTGGTTGAATATAAGAGAAGATGATTTTTTAAATAGGTGTTAGGTTTGGGATGATGGGGATATGGGACCAAGTGTTAAAACACTTTTATATGGTAAGTATTTGCTTTATCGTATCCACAAAGATTGGGTGATATTTTCACCATTCTATAGTTGAAATTGTTTTAAGCATGGGTTTATAAAAGGTTTTTGTGACATAATGTTTTGATTTCATGGAAGGTGTTAAGTATCGGTAAAAGAGAGCTTTGGTTTGAAAAATGATTGGTAAAAGCATGTCAAGATTAGGGTTCGATAATCTATTCCATACTTATTTTCTTAATAAAGCATGTGAACTCATTAACAATCAATATAATCACATATCCTCTCAATAAGTTTCATCTCTAAAACAAATTGTGAGTTTTATCATATTGATCCTTAGATGATCTCTCAACCTAACTATCAATATGATAACTTTAAAATCTCAATATAGGTGAGTATCAACTCACAAAACTATGTCTAGAAATTGTTTGTTGATAGATGAAAACTTAGGTCAAGAGTTAAACATATTTCTCAATAATGATCCAAATCAAACATAAACCATAAAATAAGTATTTTCACCATATATTAACCATTAACTTGTTCACATACAAAATATCAAGAGAAATACATGCAAAAGTGAAGATTATCTACCTTTAATCTTGACACAAAGAGAGATTTAGCTACCCATAGTCATGGTAGCTTGATCAACAAGTAAACAACAAAGATTTATGAACATCAAACTTGAAGTCTCAAAGATTGATGGTTAAAAGCTTTGATTTTGAGTAAAAAAGAAGAAGATGAGTTTTTCTCTCTCACAAAAGTGTTTCTAGGTAACAAAGTTGTAAGAAAATGATCCTGTAAAAAATTATCTACAAAGTGGCATATAAACATGTTCTTCCCAAAAGTCACCACCAGGCGCTGCCCCAAAAATATCCCACGTGAAAGCTCGTGACAACCAAAGAAGTGGAAAATATCTTCCACCGCCCGACGCCCAGAATGCACCATCGAGCGCTGCTTCATCACCACCATCTTGCCAGGCTGTCAAATCCAAATATCAAGTCAGTAGCTATTGGAATTATGCAATCCTCCATCGCCTTCTCACTGCCGCGCGATGCTTCTTCTCAGTGACACTCCATCGTCGGATAATGCTTATCAAACACAGACACTAAAAGTCTTTGATTTTTTCTACTAAAAACCTGACTTAAGCTGCAACTTTAGGTCAACAAATACTGAAAAACTAACAAACACATTAAAATTTCCAAGGTTATATACATTGATGCAAGAATCACTTAAAATAATTCATTTTCATAATCAAAAGCATATAAAAGAGCTTAAAAGTATCAATATTTGATATGGAAAATAAGCTATAATTGACACTTAACAAATCTCCCCAACTTGCATCTTTGTTTGTCCCCAAACAAAGGTAAATTGTCAAAGGCAACAAGAAAAAAAACTTAAAAGCACAAAATCAATCGGAAGAAAAATGAATGGTTCAAACTTGACAATTACCCGCACAAGAAAACTTAATCACTTTGCGAGAATCATATCATGATAATAAATCAAGCTCTAAACTCAGACATCACATAATGCAACTTTAGAAACGATATGCTCATATTTGAATCACCTAATTCACTCAACAAAACTTGAATTATGTACAATATTTACAAGGGACAAAATACTCTCACTAGTAATTATGCTAACGTTCAGAATAATTCATACATTCATCTCAATAATCAACAAGGAAATCAAGGAAACAAAGATCACTAACGGACTTTTATAGAATGTACCTTGGCTTGGGTTAACAAGAAAGGGATATTTATATAAGGCCATTGAATTGAAATGGTTAAAAATGATGAAGAACAAGCCACAATTCACAACACCATCTTACTCAATCCTTACTTTATTTCAATCCTTTCATTTCTTTTCTCATGGTGCCATCTTTCATTTTTATTTATTTGTCTCACTTTTTTTTCTTTAACAAATGATTCTCTTTTGAATACATTGCAATTTATTATTTTCACAAAGATACACCATTCCACCAATTCTTTCTTCTTTTCAAAATAACCACACTCCCCAACTTTAAACATTTCTTTATTTCTAAGACAATGTTCTTCAAAAGTTTGTTCATAAAAAGGGTTAAGTGTTTACAACAATAGAAATATAATGAATCAACTAAGATTTTTCTTTAATATCAAGAACAAACTACCAATTGGTATACTTAGTAATTTGTTGGTCATTTGTATGACTCACTCTAAATCTTAAAGGCTAAAAAATGGTTAGAAAATGCTCACACTTCTTACAGGGTAAAATAAAGCCTTTTGGATTGGTGGTCTTTCTCATTAACAAACAATGCCTTGATCATTTAAATGTTCCCAAGATTCCAAGTTGAATAAAAGATTAAACATGAATCGCACGAGCTAAAACAAAAATTACTAGAAATCAACTATTTTTTTAAAATGGAAGTTACTCACATATATAGTTTTGTCCTAATGATTCAAACATGAACACATATTTACAAAATAATGCATAACACAATTTTTTGCATAAAGCACTAATTTCACTATTGTGTTATCATTCTACAATGCTATTAAACAATACATTCTTTGTGCAACATAGAGACTTTTATCATCACCACCCAAATTTTGGAGTCGACAAAGCCGCTTTAAAAGACAAAACTTTCTCCTTGAGCACTTAAGATAAACTTATTGTTAAGGACATACATTCAACAAAATTTCTTTGTTCAAACAATAAAAATAAAATACTACTTAATATAAATTAAAATAACTTAATTAAAACACACAACCAAACATAAATGTTTTTGGTGTACAACACCAATAAAAAGTACCAAAAAAGGGTACAAGAACCAAAGTGAAATATTATACAACATCCCCAAAATAGTTTAAGCAAAAACTAAAATAAAAAGAAACAATAATATGACTAAATATGAAAATAAATTACCAAAGAAAAACAATTTCTTCACTTTGTAGATGCCTTTAGTAACCTTCATCCCTTACTACTGCTCACCGTCTCCACCATCACCAATATTGTCACCATCATGACCATTACCTGATGCTTCCCCCTCTGAAAAGAAAGGACGCCTGCCCACAGGCCAATTACAAAGAGCCTGAAATTCTCCATTAGAAGGGAGGGGATAGCTTTCCATCGGGTTTTGAAACTGAAGTTGCATCCTAGCCATGGAAGCATGCATATTGTTGAATGATCTCTAAGTAGCTTCCATCATGTCCCACTTATAGTTTCAAATCTCCTTTTCTCTCAGATCATAGTCATAATAATCAAGAGGCTCAGAAGCCTCACATGTACCCGAAGACTTACCTATAACTTTTTTCTTCTTATTGTCCTAACAATATCTTTCAATGTAGGCATCATTTTTCACACCCTTAATTTTTTCAACCCCACCAGATAACCAAATCCACTACCCGACAAAGTGATGTAATTAAACAAGGAAACATTACAGGATTGTTAGAATTTAGCCCAATCTTCCTCGTGCTCTCGATGAAAGATTTCATTTCATTCGCAATTATTTGCGCCACATAAATATGTTTGCCTTCCAAGATAAAGTGTACAAGAAAAGCAACATCAATAGGTGTCGTAGAATGATGCATTCTAGGCTTGAAGTATATGAAGGATCAAAAGGAGGATGACTTGCGCTTATGGAATCATGTCCTCCCTCTTATAACGAACATGAACCCCTGCATTGCTTAACTCATAATTTTTTTCCTTCATGCAAAATGGATGGTGAAATTTCAGTGAGATTCCTTTATTTTATAGTTCCCTGGTAAACTCATCATAATCACCAATTTCCATTTGAAGCAGGTTGCTAAGATACTCATTGACGACCTCCTGATCAAACATAATCTCTTTGCCTCTTACAAAAGTCTTGTAGTGAAAAGTCTCCCCCTCAGGAACAAGAGCATTTGCATAAAATTCTCTAACCAAGTCAAAACCAATGCTATCCAAAGGTTCAACCAACTTTCCCCAATTTCTTTCCTCGAAAATTGCAGCCAACCTCTTATAAGAACTTTGAGGTTTGATGTCAAACCTTTTTTAGGGTACAAACTACCTTCCTTCGAGCTAAGCAACTCGGTCTTGGTGGTCTGCACTAAGGAACCTCTTCGAGTCAAACTCCCTTGGTACCCTTGAACTACTACCACCCGTAGTCTTTGATTTTTTTGAACCAACGACAACTTTGTCCACTCCATTGAATATGGCATTTAATGCTTTGGAGTTTCCTTGAGTTGTTAGTTCATCAACATCATTCTATTCTTCTCCAGGTTTCAACATATTAATGGCCTTCCCTTATGCATCCAAAACCTTGGGAGGATCCCATCCTTTAAAAAAAAAATTCCAGGCCTTGTCACCCCTTGTCACCCAAGGATTTTATGACGGTTTCGATATGAGGTTTCCAACTGTCATAGTTGGTACCATCCAAAATCACTATTTTAGCCACAATTCTGACATCCTTGTCCATTGCGTTAGAAAGTATCTTCCGTGAATCTCACCCAAAGTCACATCAGGATGTCTACTCTGATACCAATTGAAATTATGGCTGTCAGATCCTGGATGTCCTAAAGGGTATTGAGACACCAGATCCGACTTCATACGCAAAAAAAGATATATATTCAAATAAAGTAGTGCTAAAAGTAAATAACACAAGATATGATTACCCAGTTCAGAGAAAGCAACTACTACTTTGGGGACTACCCAGCCAGGGACGAAATTAACTAAATAGTATTAATTTGTAGACCTCATAAAAAACTTCCAGTTTACAGCCTACACACTAAATCACCACCCTTTTCCTAACTTCTACCTAAGACTCACCTAGGTATGAGGCCCTCCTTAAATCCGTCTTCAATTACACTCACCAATTGGAGACACTCTAACACAATTAGAGAAAACAAAAAAAAAGTCACACTTCCAAGACACACAAAACTCAATGCTTAAAAGCTTATGATAATTGACACACAAGTACTCAATGCTTCATAACTTGTGAGTATCTGACACACAAATGTTCTATGCTTCAAACCTTAAGAACATCTGACACAGAACTTACCACCTAACAAATAAGGATTCTAAAACCCTAACAAAATGCACATATAAGTTTCATCTAAAACTAGGTATATACCAGTCTATTTATAATATTATTATAGACTGGGTTGGGCTTCCAAAATCGCAACAATGAGGCTGCACGGAGTCTGCATATTAATCTCCAATTATTGGTCTTCAATCAATAGTTTCCTAAAATGTCTCCAAGTATAGAAACTATCTACATCTTCAAAATCAACATAAAATATTCTGAGTTGTCAATCTTGGATTCCACATCAGCTAACTGAATATTCCCCAAATAATCAGTAACTGATAAACCAGTTGAGACGTTACTAACAGCTGCTGCAAACACGATGCCCTATCTCCAAGTTGAGACATCTTCTTCGACATGTTGAAAAAAACAAGTTAAGACTTCTTTATTCAACATGTTTATGCGAAGTTGCTTTTACCAAAATGATTCCCACTCACAAATTTAGAGAAATAACACAATTTGTTTGGGTTGAGTTCTTGTAGGGGTCTTCATTCGGAAAAACCATCGGGCTTGTCTTTCAACATCATTTATTGAATTGGGGGTTTTCATGCAAGATCGTGCGAGAAGGAATCGTCCATGTGAAAAAACCTTGGAGTGTTTGAAATATTTTCAAGGAACCTTAGAGTGGTTGAAATATTTTTAAGGAAGTAGCAAGAATTGGATGATAGAATCAGTGATCTTATGTTGATAGTTTGCAATCAGATTTACTCGAGTGAAAAATACCTTGGAGTATTTGAAATCTTTGCAAGGAACCTTGGGGTGTTTGAAATCCTTTTAAGGAAGTAGCTTAAGCAACGAATATGTTGCATCTATCGGTTGATTTGATCTTGCTTAAGATTAAAGGTTGGAAGAAGGAGCATCAACACCAAATTGGATAATTTTGTATTGTTGTTTCTAACTCTTCCATTGTATTAAACATTTTGCGTATAAGAATTTTCCTAGTTCCATTGGAATTAGGCACAGATGTACCCACACGTGAAAACGATAGTGGGGAACTGTGTAGACAAATTCCTTGTGTATTTTTACTTTTCCGCTTTTACTTGCTTTCAATTTCATCAATATTTTTATCAAATAACATTGTGATAGTAATTAAAATGTAAGAAATTTTCTCTCAAAATATGTTTTTGAAATAGGTGCAGATATAGCTTATAATCAATTTTGATTATAAGTGGTTTTGTATATCAACACTACTCAAAGAGATATTCTGAAAATTCACTTGCACGTTAAGTGTTTAATAAAATGATCAAGTTAGTTCTTTGATTATCTAGCCTTGGAAATAGAATTGCAAAGTGATCGTGTTCAACTAATAAATAAGAGGATTGTTGATTTGAGTTTGTATTAATCAATTGCTCAATTTATCTCATAGATTTATCTTTCATAATTTGTATATCCGAGTTTCTAATAAGTTGTTTTTTAGACGAATTATCCAATTAATTACTTCCGCATCAAAAAGTTTTAAAAACACTTTAAATTCTAGATTTGTGTCTAGAAATATTTTTACGCCTCTATTCACCCTCTCTAGATACACCCTGTCATCTAACAAGTGGTATCAATATCCCGGTTCATTCCGGCTTAAGAAAACTCTTTATAAAATGGCTTACGAACCTAAGGGGGGTCATAAGAGAGCTCCAATTTTCACGGGAGAAAATTATACTTATTAGAAAAATTGTATGCAAATTCATATCAAATCATATGACAAAGGTGTTTGGGAAGCCATTCAAAATGGTCCAACAATGGTGACAGATGATGTTGATGGTATTACTATGCCTAAGCCAGAAAATCTATGGGATGAAAATGATATTAAAAAGTGGTCTTATGATTGGAAAGCTAAGAACTTCATCGTATCCGCACTTGGTGTTGACGAGTTCTATCACATTTCCCATTGTCAAACCGCTAAGGCTATGTGGGAGACTCTACAAGTTTCCCATGAGGGAACTAATGGTCAAACAAGCTAGGATTAATACACTCACTCAAGAGTTTGAACTCTTTCTCATGAAAAATGGTGAAACAATTGCGGATATGCAAAAGAGGAATAAGGAAACCATTGCGGATAATAACACGAGCAAGAACTCAATTGCTTGAATAAATATGAAAAGAAGCTTGAGAAGAAAAAGAAGAATAATGAAAGTCATAAGGAGGAAGTTTTGAAGTCCAAAGCTCTTATAGCTTCTATCTCTAAATACACAAAAGAAGAGTACTACAATTATAAAAGAGATGGTAATAATTCACATGTTTCTGAAGATGAAGAAATGAGCTTATTTGTAAAAAGATATCACAAGAATATCAAAAATAAAAAGGAGAAAAGTATCAACAAGAGAAATATTGAGACAAAAGAAAATGGTTCAACATCAAAGGAAGAAACAAACAAAAAGAAAGATTCAAGCCTTGATAAGAATAAACATAAAGATAAAATAAAGAATCATGGTAAATCTAGAAAAGTCTATGTAGATTGGGGAAGTGATGATGAATCCTCAAGTGGTGAAGAATCTAGTGACAGTTCTAATGTTTCTAATGTGCGTCTCTCAACTTATTCAAATGATAGAGAAAATATAAGAATCAAACCATCAAGGTATGATGAGATATGCCTCTTAGGTTATTATCATGAAGATTACAAAGAAATAACAACAACTTCTGCAAGTAAATGTGTTCATCATTATTGTAATCAAAAGGTTAAAAATCATGATGTAAAATTTTATCCAAATACATATCAAATGAAAAATATCATGTTGATATACTTGATTCCTTTGAAAAACTACATAAGGGATCTATTGCAGCTTTTAAAATGTTAGCTTCAAATAGAAAGATTTTCTCGCATTTGGAAACAAATATTTTAGAAAATGAAAATAAAATTGAAGCTCTAAAGAACTCCCTTGTAGGTATTCCAACGGTTAGGAATATGATGGATGACAATCCCTTTAATTTTGGTTGTGGTACTTGTCATATTTGGCAAAAAGAAGTGAAAACTTTTAAGACTAAAATGACAAAATCTCTACAACCAAAATTCACTCTTGCCGTAGACTTAACTAAGTTTGATAAATCCTTGAATAGTACTTATACTAAATATAGTTTTGTTAAAAATAAAATTAAGAATAAAGTGAACGTCTTTTGAGATATAACTTGTTATCATTGTCGCATGAAGGGACATAAAATTGTGGAGTGCAAACTCAACTAAATCTTAAGATTAAATGGCTATCCTTAATTGAAACCTAAGTGTGATGATTATGTTACTCACCCTCAAGGACTCAATGAAAATTGGGTACCTAGTTCATCTTGTTAAAAGTTTGCATGAAATTTGTCTTGATTGGAAAAACGACTTATACTGCATCAATAAAGATATATCATTAAGACAAGTGTGAGATAACATATTTGTGTCATATTGACTTTGTGGCAAAGTGATCAAACGTGTTTCATATAAACATCAACAGGTGACTCCGTGATAAAGTGATCTTAACTCTACATCAAATCTAAAGTGATAAGAAGTTGGAATTATTTCATTTTCATTGCACACCTAGCTGTAAGTTGATTCTCATGTTCTTGAGTATCATGAAAATGCTTATGCTTTGCTCTACTTGGTCGGTGAGGTTGTATCATTTCACTTTAAATTTTTTTGGTTGTAGAATATTTGATCTTTTGTTCATGACATAATGTGTGTCCTTTAGTTAAATTTCACTTCCAAAAAAATTGAATTGAATTTGTGATTATTTCAATTTTACATGTTTATAGTGAATTTAATGACTAGAATGCTTATTATGTGTATTTGTTTTTCACCATAGTGCTATTCTTACTTATTAGACATAACTACAAATTACATTGTTCATTATGATTCAATACATCATGGCATATACATGCATCACATTACATAATCAAGAAACGAGTCTTGGCATTAAGGAGAGTTCATAAGTGTCATGAGTTATTCGAAAACTGGTCAAACTCTTCACTATGTGTCGACATAAAATTCATACAGGTTGACACATAAATTAATTCTTTTTGGGTTTCTCTCAAACGGTTAAGTATAGGTAGGCTCATAAGTCGAATGTGTTGACACATTATCATTTCGTGTTGACACGTGTACGCTGGGCAGACAAAAATATGATCTCTTCATCTTCTTCTCTCTCTCACCTCCTTTATTGTTCAATAAAAACCTTAAAGCCAAACATATCTCCTTCACATCTCTTGAAAAACCGGTCAAAATTCTACTCCTTTATCCAAGCAAATTCATCAAATCTATTCCACAAATCAATCTTGTGTTCACTATGGTAAAAAATTCAAATTTATTCTTCATTCAAAGGTGTCCACTTTCAAGGTACATTAATTCATGGCATTTAGTTTCTTTTCACTCATATTAGTATAAATTGATTGTTATTTCCAGATTTTATGCATCTATCATTTACATGTTATCATATTCATAAGGTCTAGTAGCATCAAATTCTAAAACTCAAACTATTTTGGTTTGGGAATTTCATCAAACACCTTACAGGAAAGCTAGAAACTGTGAATTGTCAATGGGTCCTAAGATTGTAAGAGGAAAAGGTGGAGGTCGTGGTAAAAGAAAATTTGGGTCATCATGAAATGTTGCTGAAAATTTGTTCAGTCTGAAGACATCAATGGAGTCCCACAAGTTGATATTCCAATAGTTGATGCAAACTATGAAGACGATACAATTTGGATAAATGCAACTGCTACTCAACAACATAACAATGAGCAACCTTGGAATGAAAATTGGTAACAAAATTGTTGGAGTGCCCAAGGAAATGAATACACTGGAGATGGAGGAAATTCCAATGACTATGGTTCTAACAATAATATGGATAACAACTCTGAAGTTCAGCATGATCTTCGTTATAAAGAATCTGTGGCATGGCGCAATTCTCAAGTGGAGTGGCGTAATGAACTTCAAAAACCTCATGATAAGAAATTTAGAATGTTGAATTCTAGGATGGACAATCATGAATCAAATCTAGAGCTATTCTCTTCTAGAGCCGATGCACAATTCCAATCTCTTCATGAAGACATTCTGAAGTCAGACAAAGTCTTGCAAGGAAAACTCAATAATCTCCACTCAATATCCGTGCACAAAGGTGATGACGCTGCTGCATTTTATGACGAAATGGTTAGAATGAGAAGGACTTATCAAAGACATGGTGGTGGTGGTTCACGAGATCGTTAGTGCATGTCATACAAATGTGTCTTGTTTCATTAGTCATCATTTTCTGCATTTCCATATCATGATCAATGTTGTGTTTTGTTTTATGTTCCTGTATTCTAAATTATATGTTTGAACAATTTTATGTTTTGATTAAATGCTTTTGAATTATTTTATTTTATGTAGCTTATTTGAAAAATGGCCTTTGTTTGATATATTAGTTTTTCTTGTCATTTGGGTTGAAGAATATGATACTTCTCATAGTATTCCTTGTTTCTTTTTGATGTTGTCAAAGGGGGAGAAGATATATGCTATGATCAAGAGGGAAAGCACATATTCAGGGGGAGCATTGTAAAAGAAGTGAAAGGCATATCATTACACTTTTTCCATCATAAAAAATAGGGAGTTGTGAGTGAAATCTCTATCTCATTTTGAAAGGGTTTTGAATGATGTATTAGTCCATTTTTCTTTGCATGTATCGACACATCCGAGTTTCAGATCGACACATGTAACTTAGTTTTAAAGCATGTGAGCTTCTGTAAGGCACATGTCGACACATGCATCATACAAGTTGACACACACTGAAAGAATTCTGAAATTGCAGAAATTCTTATTTTATGTGTCGACACACTCACATTTCAGGTCCACATATTCACTTACGTTTTAAAGCCTGTAGCTTATGACTTCTTCAAGTCGACACATAGAGTATCTCAGGTTGACACATACATCCTTTTCCTAATGTATGTGTCGACACATACGAATTTGAGGTCGACACATACAATCTATTTTTGCCAAATCTTTAACTTCTTTTTAATTCCAAATTTGCCCTCCTTACCCTAGATGTTCAAAACTATAAAAACTCATTCATGTATCATTTTTAACTTGATGATACCATAAAATTAGCCTAATTTTTATCTTCATCTTCAACCTTCCAATCTATGCATACATATTGTGATACGGTGGGAGAACTGACTTGGTTTTGCGTTTGTGTTCGCAAATGTTCGGTTTAGCAAGAGTCGCCACCGACTTTTTATTTTATCCTAAGGAAAGGTCAAAAAGCACAGGAAAAACCTTTGAGATGTTTTCTTGGGTTAGGGGAGTAGATTATAGAAAGGGAAGGTATTAGCACCCTTTCTATCCATGGTTATCCATGGGCTCTTAGTTACTTGCTTTAGATCACTTGCCTTTGCTTTTCAATTGTTTGAAATGGTGCTTTGTGTGTAGTTTTGAAAATGTTTTGAAAAAAGATGCCTTGTCTAGGCAACCTTTGTAACAATTCATTTGAATGTTTTACAAAGGTGTTTGGCTTTTTGAAAAGATGTTTCAACGTTTTTGAAAATTGTGTTGTGGAGTGTGTTTTGAAAAATGGCAAGGATGTTTTGCAAGTTTGACCAAGTAACTTAAGAGCAATCTACCCTAATTTTACTCAAAGATCTTTCTCATGTTTTTTAACCCTTTTAACAGTGTTGTTTCACCATTGTATTTAGTGAACAACCTTGTGTTAGTATGTTTAAACGGGACAGGCGCGGGTCATCGTATGCAATCATTGAAGGCAACTTGTGAGACGCTATAGCAATTTCGTAAGGGACGAGATCATTTCATCGAAGGCAACATCGAGGGTCATCGAGGGACTACGATATTTGTTTATCGAGGGGACAATTGCTAGAGTGTCTCATACTCGAGGGACATGATTGCATTTTCCGAGGCAACAAGTGGAATTACCCTAAGGGGTGCATGTGTGAAATATGTGTTTGATTTGCATGCATTTAGTCTTTGATTAGGGGTTATCTACTTGTTGTTTTCATCTTTCCATACATCCTAATTACTAGCATTTGTGCGAAAGTAATAAAAAATGCAGAAAATAAATCCTACGCTATTACAACCATATTGGAAAGCAAGAAATGTAAAGACAAAACAAAATAAAAGGAATAAAAATGATCCTTTCGATCTAGACAGAGACACCTTTCGATTCTTCCCTTCCTGACTTCCTTCGATTTGGGCCTGGAGTCAGTAAGGTCGTGTCTTTCGATTTCACCCTTCTCCTGCTTCTTTCGATTGAGACTTGGCAGTCAGTGTGGACATCCTCCTGGCTACTTCTTTCGTTTGAGGCTTGGAGTCAGTAAGACCGTGTCTTTCGATTTCACCCTTCTCCTGCTTCTTTCGACTACAGGAGTGCTAGGCCCTTAGGTTGAGGTTTGAAAGGCTTGAATACTTAGCCAATCGAAGGATACAGAGAACCTGTTTTAAACTTTTAAAACACAACACTCAAATGTAACTTTCAAAGCTACAGGCCATGGGTTAGCACAAGATTAACGGGTCTCAAAAGACCAAAGTCTAAACAGTCAGGGTCAAAACTTTCAACATATAGGCATTCAGGATCGAAGATTGAAACATGGTCAAACTCCCTAGATGAAATATCTACATTTTTTTATTGGTATGCACACATAATATAAAAATTAAATGGTTCTAAGTTTAGAGTGAACTTACCTCTTGAAGCGCTTAAATCAAAGGAAACTGTAAGTGACTTCCTTGGTGATGAATGGAAGTTCGTTGGGGTCTTCCTGAGGCTGGTTCGATCACCACCTTGCTTGAACCGTCACTGAATCAAAGGAGGGAGTTTAATAGTGGTGAGTGAATTGAAAGTTGTTATATAACAGTCTAAAGGATAAATCGAAGGCTGGTTATTTGGCTGTTGGAGAGGGAATCGAAGGACCCACCAAGGTATGAAGGGTCTGAGTTTTTCTTAAGAGTGTTAGGAATAAAACGTTGGGAGGTGTCTAAGAGTTTTTGAGAATTTTCGCTAGAGTTTTCTTGCTTGAGGATTTTTTATGATTTTTCTCTCTTAGTAAAAATCTGGGCCCTTTTCTTTGTTAATGGTTTCTCTATTTATAGAGAAAAGGGTTTGGGAGTTAAAACAAAGGCGTGGCTTGGCTGAAACTCTTTGGAGGGAAAACAAAATGTTTTTGAACAATTTGGGTAAACTGCTCTTTGCAGCCTCTGAGGAACAGTGCTTTATGTTATTTCGGTGCAAGAACGGAGCAGTGTTTCAGGACTGCTGTGCAGCAGTTCTGGCCAGTGTACCATGCTTGAATTTGGCAGCAAGCATCTTTGACTATTTCAACCTTTCATCTTGATCCTCCTTCGACCATATTCTTCTTCCAACACATTGTTCGTCTTTCCTCCAACAAGTGTCTTTCGAAAAAATCAACCTTTGCGCATCGCTCGAAGGGGCCAAATGTGTGCTTCGAATGGACTTGCATGAAGGGAGCCATATGCCCATTCGAAAGAGGCATGCAGGAGGCAAAATGTCCAGATTCGAAAGAGGCTTGTAAGCAGTAAACTTGTCCAGTCGAAGTAGGCTTGCAGGCAGCACTTGTCCAAATCGAAGTAGGCTTGCAGGCAGCAAACTTGTCTAAATCGAAGTAGGATTGCAGGCAGCATGTGTGGCCAGTAGGTCATGGCCTTCTATTGCAAGCATGCAGGCAGCAAAAGACAGAAACGAAATATGCAACAAGAAGTCACATGCCCAGGCGAAAGAGGCACGCTAGCAGCCACTTTGAGCAATCGAAAGAGGCCCAGAGTCAATCGAATGACGCTGATCGAAAGAGGCCTAAAGGCCAATCGAAAGATGCAAGCCAAGCTTGTGTCGAAAGAGGCCAAAAGACCAATCAAAGGATGCTGATTGAAAGAGGCCTAAAGGCCAATCGAAAGAGCTGAAACGAAGAACACTTGTATTTTTCCAAATTTTGTTAAAATCATATTTTATCTGTTTCCCCCCTTTTTGACAGTTTCCTTTTGGTATTGGAAAATACCAATGCACTTGTTTAAGCTTGAACCTTGAGAATCCTTGTGAGAAAGGCCTTGAAAATTGAGAGGGAAAATTTTGGGGTACAACAGCTGCCCCTGTTCAATCTTCTTACACCTGAAGAGTTAGATTGGCGAATATGCCATTTGTGACTTGAAGGTGGAAGATGATTGAACACTAGAGTGCCCAGAAATTTGCACTTGGTGATGTGATGGTAGAGGGAATAGGCTTAAAGATGCCATTTGGAGAGGTGATAGAAAATTGTTGGAGATGGGCTTAAAGATGCCATCCGAAGGTATGACAGTATCTTGTCGGGGATGGGCTTAAAGATGCCATCCAAGAATAGTTGCTGAATTGTATGTCGGAGATGAATGGGTGAGTATCAGAAAGGTATCCATGTTTGGAACACCTCTGAGTTGGGGGTCTGAATAAGCAATAGATTAACATCCATGTTGGGAAGCATCCGTAAACTGTTTTCAAAAGTTGAATCTGAACAAGCGATAGATTAACATCCGTATTTGGAGAATCTGTAAACTGTTTTCAGAAGTTGGGTCTGAACAAGCGATAGATTGACATCCGTGTTTGGAAGCACTCGTAAACTGTTTTCAGAAGTTGAGTCTGAAAAAGCAATAGATTGACATCCATGTTTGGAAGCACCCGTAAACTGTTTTCAGAAGTTGAGTCTGAACAAGCGATAGATTAACATCCATGTTTGGAAGCACCCGTAAACTGTTTTCAGAAGTTGAGTCTGAACAAGCGATAGATTGACATCCATATTTGGAGGCACCCGTAAACTGTTTTCAGAAGTCTTGAAGTTGAATAAGCAATAGATCAACATCCAGGTTGGGAAGCATCCGTAAACTGTTTTCAAAAGTTGAATCTGAACAAGCGATAGATTAACATCCGTATTTGGAGAATTCGTAAACTGTTTTCAGAAGTCTTGAAGTTGAATAAGCAATAGATCAGCATCCAGGTTGGGAAGCATCTGTAAACTGTTTTCAAAAGTTGAATCTGAACAAGCGATAGATTAACATCCGTATTTGGAGAATCCGTAAACTGTTTTCATGATTCTAGATTCGAAGCTTATTAATTTTATCCTGAAAAGGGTAAAATATTAGCTGAAACACAAAGTTATGTTGCATGAAATGTATGATGCAATATATGTGTTATATCGATATTTATGATATATGAATGTAATGAATGCGCATGTAAGCTGATGAGCTGTCTTGTTGAGGAAGATGAATCCTGGATAGCTGGAGATAATAGAATCTCGACTGCTGTCGGGGAATAAGGGAAACTCTAAAAAAACTCTACTGGGGAGTTAAAACTTGGGAGACTTCTGCTGGAGAAATGAGATTGAGAATCTTCAACCTGCTGGGAAATAACTCTATGGGGAGAATGTTTTGACTGTTCTGGCTCCGCTGGGGATAGGATTTTCAGGGTTTTTGGGCTCCACTGGGGATCTTGAAACTTGACTCTAAGGGGAATTAAGTTCTAGAATGCACTTTAGCTGGGGAATCCAGCTTTAGAAAGCTTTTGCTCTGCTGAGGATCCTGAAGTTTAATTCTGTTGGGGAAATATATTCCGAATTTTAACTCTGTTGAGGATCTTGAAGTTTAATTCTGTTGGGGAAATATATTCCAAATTTTAACTCTGTTGAGGATCTTGAAGTTTAAATCCGCTGGGGATTTCTTCTGAAATGGCATCAAGATATCTACCTATACCTTCAACCTATCAGCAATCATCTTTTCTCAATTTTTGTTTTATTTGTAAGCAATGATTATGTTCAAATGCACATGCCTATTTAAAAAAACATTGGATGTTTTTTCAAATAAAACATAAGTGTAAAAAGAAAAAGAAGGCAAAGCAAATTTCTGCACTTGGAAGAGTATTTGTATTAACTTTTTCTGAGTATTTTTGTACAAAGGAGACATATATCCTAGTAAGAGAATGTTGTCGTAAAAATTGAAAATTTTTATACAAAAGAAAGATGGCTATGTGTAACAATTCCATGGGATTCCCATTCTGCTATAACCTTCACAACTCTGAATATCTTATCCATTCACTGCTTCATCCGCCGGTGATTGGATTGATCAGAAGCTCGGAGCTTGTTGATGAGGAGTTTGTTCTTTAAAGTGATCCGACGAGACACAGTCATACGCTTTAATTCCCTAACTTTTGCCTGAATCGCCCTTTCAGGTTTTTGATCCACCGGGAAACCCCTTTTTGCCCAAGTCGCCCTTTCGGGTTTTCAACTTGCCGGGTGTATAGATTTTTTTTGTTTTATCCCTAATTTTTGCCTGAACCGCCCTTTCGGGTTTTTGGTTCACCGGGATGCCCATTTTTGCCCAAGTCGCCCTTTCGGGTTTTCGACTTGTCGAGTGTTTCATGCGTAGTATCTTTTGACTATGTCTGTATTTGCAGGGTGTGGCAAATCGTCGCCGTCCATGGTGGTCATAATCATTGCACCACCAGAAAAAATGCTCTTGATCACAAATGGTCCTTCGTAAGTAGGAGTCTATTTGCCCCTGGGATCACTTTGCGACAAGATGATCCGCTTGATTACAAGATCTCCGACTTGATATACCTGACGCCTGACTTTCTTGTTGAAAGCCTTGATCATGCGTTTTTGATACGCCTGACCATGACAAACAATAGTAAGTCGCTTCTCATCGATCAAATTGAGTTGATCAAGCCGGGTCTGAATCCAACCGTCTTCACTCAAACCAGCGTCTTTCATGATCCTTAAGGAAGGAATATGAACTTCCATGGGTAGGACAGCCTCCATGCCATATACCAAAGAAAATGGGGTTGCCCCTGTTGAAGTACGTGCCGTGGTACGATATCCATGCAGAGCAAACGGTAACATCTTATGCCAATCTTTGTAGGTGACTGTCATCTTTTGAATGATCTTCTTGATATTTTTGTTCGCAGCTTCAACAACACCGTTCATCTTCGGCCGATAGGGAGATGAATTGTGATGATAAATCTTGAACTGCTCACATAGAGCGTTGATCATAGTATTGTTTAAATTTATACCATTGTCTGTGATGATCCTGTCAGGGAAACCATACCGGCATATGAGGTTCTGCTTGATGAAGTGGGCAACCACATTCTTCGTAACAAAGGCAAAGGAAGCTGCTTTGACCCACTTGGTGAAATAGTCAATAGCGACCAAGATGAAGCGATGTCCATTGGACGCTGTGGGCTTGATCTCTCCAATCATGTCAATGCCCCACATTGCGAATGGCCAAGGAGCTGTTAGAACGTTGAGAGGAACATGAGGAATATGTACTTTGTCGGCGTAGACTTGGCATTTGTGGCACGTACGAGAATGTTGGTGGCAATCATCTTCCATGGTAGACCAATAGTAGCCTGCCCTTAAAATTTTCTTAGCCATCGTATGTCCGCTCAAGTGGGTGCCAAATGTGCCACTGTGTATCTCAGTCATGATCAACTCTGCTTCAGCTTTGTCTATACATCGAAGTAAAACACAATCATGGATGCGCTTATAAAGGATGCCATTGCTCAGGAAGAACTTGGCAGCAAATCTTCTTAAGAACTTTTTGTCATTGACGGAAGCTCCTTCAGGATATTCTCTAGTCTGGAGATACCTTTTAATTTTGTGAAACCAGGGTTGTTCCACTACTTCTTCGGTATTAATCTCATGACAGTGCGCCGGTTCTTCCAGTCGTTCGATGGTGATTTGGGGAGCCTCGTTATCCCAGTTGAGTTTAAACATGGAAGACATTGTAGCCAAAGCATCTGCTAGTTGATTTTCTTCTCGCGGGAAATGCTCGAAGGTGATCTGCTCGAAATGAGGCAACAACGTCAGGATATGTTCTTTGTATGGGATAAGATTAGGATGCTTGGTGTCCCACTCTCCTTTGACTTGACTGATAACCAAAGCCGAGTCCCCAAATACGATCAAAGATTTGATCCCCAAGTCTATAGCAGCCTTGAGACCAAAGATGCAAGCTTCATATTCGGCCATGTTGTTGGTACAGCTGAAGCAGAGTCTAGCAGTGAAAGGCGTATGGCAACCTTTTGGAGAAATGAGTACCGCGCCGATACCGTTTCCAAGTGCATTCGAAGCACCATCAAAGTACAGGGTCCATCGGGATCCTTGTTCAGGTCCGTCATACGGTCCGTTACCTTCGACTTTGTCTAATTTCATGATATCCTCGTCCGGGAAGTCGAATCTCATAGACTGATAATCTTCGACGGCTTGATGAGCTAGATGGTCAGCTAGTACACTCCCCTTTATAGCTTTTTGGGTTTTGTACTGGATATCATACTCTGTCAGGATCATTTTCCATCTAGCGATTCTTCCAGATAAAGCAGGCTTCTCGAAGATATACTTGATCGGATCCATTTTAGAAATCAGCAAAGTGGTATGTGTCAACATATACTGCCTTAGCCGGCGATCAACCCATACCAAAGCGCAGCAAGTTTTCTCGAGAAGTGAGTAGCGAGTCTCACAGTCGGTAAACTTTTTGCTAAGGTAATAAATGGCATGCTCTTTTCGGCCAGACTCGTCATGTTGGCCCAGTACGCACCCCATTGAGTTATCCAAAACAGTCAGATACATAATTAACGGCCTTCCTTCGACAGGTGGCATCAAGATAGGAGGTTCCAGCAAATACTCTTTGATCTTATCAAAATCAACTTGACAGTAATTGTTCCATTCAACTACCTGATCCTTCTTCAATAGTTTGAAAATTGGCTCACAGGTAGACGTCAGGTGAGAGATGAACCTGGCGATATAGTTCAAGCGTCCCAAGAATCCTCTAACCTCCTTTTCAGTACGGGGGGCAGTCATTTCTTGTATAGCCTTTACTTTTGCTGGATCGACCTCAATGCCCTTGTTGCTGACAATAAATCCAAGAAGTTTACCAGACCTAACTCCAAAAGTGCACTTGCTTGGATTCAGTCTGAGTTTGTATTCCATCAACCTGGAAAACAGCTTCTGCAAATGTTCAAGGTGTTCTTCTTCTGTCTGTGATCGAGCTATCATATCGTCTACGTAAACTTCGATCTCATGATGTATCATATCATGAAACAAAGCTACCATGGCGCGTTGATAAGTTTCCCCTGCGTTCTTTAGTCCGAACGACATCACCTTGTAGCAGAATATACCCCATTGTGTAACAAAGGTTGTTTTCTCCATGTCCTCGGGGGCCATTTTAATCTGGTTGTAGCCCGAGAATCCGTCCATGAAAGAAAATACTTTGTGCTGAGCTGTGTTGTCAACCAAAATGTCGATATGCGGAAGCGGAAAATCATCTTTAGGGCTAGCCCTGTTCAAATCCCGATAGTTCACACACATTCTGACCTTGCCGTCTTTTTTGGGTACGGGCACAATGTTAGCAACCCATTGTGGATAGGTTGTAACAGCCAGAAAGCCGATGTTGAATTGCTTCATTACTTCCGCCTTAATCTTCTCAGACATATCAGGCCTCATTCAGCGAACCTTTTGTTTGATCGGTGGACAGTCCTCTCTTTTAGGGAGACGGTGAACCACGATATCTGTGTCTAACCCTGGCATGTCTTCATAAGACCAGGCGAAGATTTCAACGTTTTCATTCAATAACTGTACTAAGCGCTCCTTGACACTTGGTTCCATATTGGCACCCACTTTTACTTCTTTCCTGTCCTCCTCTGTCCCTAAGTTGATGGTTTCTAACAACTCTTCATGAGGCAGAATGGCCCTCTCTTCTTGTTGTAGAAGTCTGGCTAACTCTCCCGGCACTTCACAATCTTCGTCAGCTTCGTACTCAACGTGATTGACCAAATCTTCAGAGTTATCGAAGGCTAAAACAGAATAGTCACCCATGGAATCCAGAGTGGATGGGTACCTGCATTTGTGAGTGTGGGTGTGTGTAAGGGATAACCATCCTTAAACAAACAAAAATGCAAAAAGGAAAGAAAATGAACAGTTTATAGATGAAAAACGTCCAATGATTCATTAAAACATGGCATATGATTATGAAGGAAATCAAACCCTTACAAATGAACCTACATGCCCCGGGCAAGGCATGAGGTAAAAATAGTGTGCGAATTGTTTTAGTTATTACAGACCATAAAAATGGGAAATTGTTCAAAGCTAAAATTACTGATTGATAAAGGTGATAGGAACGAAATCCTATGCTTCCCAATTGCTCAAACCCCCTTCAACAGTCGGAAAAATCCAATCTTCAAAGTGGCTTTCCTCGTCTTCATCTTCTGCAGCATTGATTCCGTGGTGAGAAATATTGACAGGTGATCTTCCAATCTTGGAGCGACGCATAGCCTTTTGTCCTGCAGCGGTAAACCCTAAACCAAACTTTTCCGTCTTATGGGGAAAGTCAGGCAACTGTCCCCAAACTGTGCTCTTCCCCTCCTTAATCACAACCTCTGCGTCCTTGAGAGATGCCATCTTAGCCACATGCTTGGGAATGATAGGTACCTTAACTGCTGTCTTTGCAACCGTAACCTCGGGAGCAACTTCCTCAAAATGTTGAAAAGGTGTTTCGATGAACTCGCCATCTAACTCCACATATCGAAAGGAATTGAGATGACTAATCATGTACTCCTCCTCTCCATGCACAGTTATGATTTTACCCTTAACGGGATACTTCAGCATCTGGTGCAAAGAGGACGTAACTGCCCCGGCATAATGGATCCATGGTCTCCCCAGCAAACATGAGTATGACGGACGGATGTCCATCACGTAGAAGGTGGAGTTAAACACTTCAGTACCTACCTTGATGGGAATATCAACCTCCCCATGAACCATTCTTTTGGAACCATCGAAAGCTCTGACGATAATGTTGCTAGGCTTGAGGGTCAAACCTTCACAATCCAAACGGTCTAAGGCCTTCTTTGGAAACACATTTAGGGAAGAGCCAGTATCGACCAAGACATGGGCGAGTGTGGTCCCTCGGCACTCAACTGAAACATGTAATGCATCATTGTGTTTCCTTCCTTTGGGAGTTAAGTCCGCATCAGAAAAGCACATGCCATTGTCAGCAGTAAGACTGGCCACACAGTTTTGGAATTGGTCAGCCGAGGTCTCTTGGGGGACATGTGTTGTCTTCAAGAATTTAATCAGAGCCTTAGCATGGGCCTCTGAACAAAGCAGGAGAGCTAACATTGAAATCTTAGAAGAGGTTTGCCCCAATTGTTCCACAACGTCAAAGTCACTTTTTCTGATTATTTGTAGGATCCCATCTATCTCCTTCTGAGTGGTTTCGGGGATAACCACGGCATGAGCCTTCGTCCTGACAGGCTCTTTCAGTATCCCCTTACCTTTGTTGGTGTTATCAGCGGATGGTCTTTCTTCAGGAGTGTTTAACTCTTCAATCACGGGGCCTTGCACAGAGGGTCCAACAGGTGCAGAAATTTTTAAGGGTCCGAGGACTGCTCGGGGAGGAGCAATCTCCGGAGAAAAGATCCGGCCACTGCGGGTGATCTTGCTAGTACCCGCGATGTTTCCTATGTCAGGGTCTTCTTCAGAGATTTCTCGGACTGTTTCGATTTGTTTGACACCGTGGTAGAAGATTTCTCCCCCATAATTCCACGGTATCATTTTACTTGATTGGTACGGGACAGGTCCCGGCATGGTGAACTTTAGAGGTACACATTCAGAGTTGGGTGTAATCCTGACAGGCCTTTTGCAAGCCTTGGGAGGATTGTCGGAAATGGTTATGATGGCAATATCGTTTGTTGAGGTTTCACAGGTATCAGGAGCAATCAGATTGAAAGTGTTAACAGGGGTTTTCTGAAAAAGTATTTCTTGAGTATCCATCAGGCGTTGGACACCCAACTTCAACATTGGACAATCATCTTGAATATTCAAACAAAAATAGAAATCTTCATCACAACCAGGAAAGATCCCGGCTCTCAACAAATTTTCTTTTATCACTAACAATGGAGTCAACAGATCGGCAACATCAGTAACATGGAGATTTTCCAAAACAGCATGCACATTGTTACCGTGCTTGGGCATTGGCGCGGATATAACATTGGGCTTCTCCGGAGCATCAAATTCGACCTCTTTGGCGTCAATTAAGTCCTGAATTTTGTGCTTGAGTGCCCAAAAATTATTGGTATCGTGCCCAATACTGTCGGAATGGTAAGCACACTTTGCGTTGGGATGATAATGTGGGGAAGTGGTATTTACATTCTTTGGCGCTTCTTTAATATTAGCGAGATTCAACTTCAGAAGATGTGGAAGGATTTGAGCAGGTGTCATATTTACTGGAGTAAACTGCCGTGGTAGCCTTTGCGGATAAGTTCTGGGCTGATCATTCCTCAGCTGATTGTTTCTAAGCTGGTCTGTGGCAGACTTCTGTATTAATACATCCCCTACTGTTGGCTGACGTTCCTCTCTTTCCCGATTTTTCTGAGTGTACACAGCAAATGCTTCTTTCTTGGCTGGGAAAGGTTTTCTAGCAGCTGTGGACGCGGAAGCATCCTTTTGAATTTTTCCACTTTTGATACCGGCTTCCACCCTCTCGCCAGTCAAAATCAACTCAGTAAATCCTGCTGAAAAGCTTCCGATTAGATGGTTAAAGAAAGGTCCAGATAGGGTCCCCAAAAACATGTCAACTAGTTCCCTCTCTGATAGTGGTGGCTGCACCCTTCCAGCCAGTTCGCGCCACTTCTGGGAGTACTCCTTGAACCCTTCATTTGAAGCCATTCCCATACTCTGTAGCTGAGTACGGGTTGACGCCAAATCAGCGTTGTACTGATACTGACGATAAAAAGCAGCTGCCAAGTCTTCCCAATTGTGGACCTCTGACCTCTCGAGCTGATAAAACTAATCTAACTGAGTGCCAGACAAGCTGTCTTGGAAAAAGTGCACCCAGAGGTTTTTATCGGATGAATGTGGCTGGATCTTTCTAACATACGACCTCAAGTGCATCTTAGGACAAGACAGACCATCGTACTTGGCGAATGTCGGGACCTTGAACTTAGGAGGGATAACAATCCCAACAATCAATCTCAACTCTTCAAAGTCCAGCCCGGGAACCCTTTGTACTTCCATGGCTGCTAACCGCTCTTCCAGATTTTTATACCTGTCGTCCGCAGGAGGGTACTGTTGCTCGGAATAATCTTCATCCTTTTCAACCTCTTCCTCTTCAACCTCAGACTCAGAGGGTACTGCAGCTCCTTTTCCCTTGCGGTCCCTTCGTCAGACGTTGAGGGGAACTCCAGAACTCTCCTAGCTTCATTCTCAAATCTTCTTCCCAGTGTAGCTACCCCAATTCTCTTCTTCTTTTTCTTCTCTTTACTCTTCTCTAGCAGAACTTTGAGATCCTCCTGACCCTTTGCCAAGGTCATGAGGAGTTGTTGAAATTGTGAATTTTGTGCCTGTAGGTCCTTCACTGTTTGCACCAGATCCATCTTGCTGAAATAAACAGCAGAAAGATAAGGAAACCTGGCTTGAAGACCTGTTTGTGCATATGATGAATGATATGTTTATTCATGTAATGCATTCAAGGATTTAGAAATTCAAAGTTGTTGCAGACAAAAGAACACACGTCATATTAATAAGAAGAAATTTTGTCAGTACATAAATGCCCCATGGGCCAAATATTACAAAGCTTCTTAAGGTAAAAAGACGTTGCGCATCCTTTTTGGTGTGATGTAAGTGTTGAGAGTCTCCTCCTCGTGAAGTCGGCGGGTGAGCTCTAAAACCTTCTTCTCACTGGCATAGAAGTTGGCTTCAAAAGTATCCCGTTCTTCCTTGAGTTGGATCCAACTCTTTTGCATTTCCTCCCATGATGTTGGCATGTTAGGATACAAGATGGTGTATGGAACCTCCCCTTCCTTAACAGGCTCTTTAATCAAGGGGAGAATGTGAGGATACGGCATCATAAGATTCTGAGAGCGGGTTCGTACCCACTTGAGGTAAGGCTCAAGGGGGATGGAATTCTTGTGCCCCAGTGTCTTACTATCCACCTTGTTAGGCATCCTCCAAGCTCTGATGAACCTTTGTCGAAGTCCTTGCACATTGTTGTCGAAGTCAAAAACTAGGTCAGGAATCAGCATGTCATGAGGGCCATCCCTCCGAGCATATCCAAATTGTCTCAAGGCTAGACATGGGTTGTAGGTGATGCCTCCCCTAATACCGAGTAGTGGGACATTAGGGAATTCACCATAATGATCAATGAGGATGACATTTTCTCTGGACCGAGAACACCAATATACATCAGAATGTTTGAGGGTCATCAACCGTTATGACCACCTTAAAACCTGCTCATTCTTCAGAACTGATTGTGGGAGGTGAGAAATAAACCACCTTCCAGGAGAGGAGTACAGCACATGAGAACACCCCTTTTCCTCATTGTTCGTGTGTAAAATGAGTGTAGGATGTCCCCAAGCAATGGGATTCTTAGACATGAAAATCTTGACAGCATTCACATCTATAAGTTGGTCAGGGTTTGGGAACATGACCAACCCATAAATAAGGAGTGCCACAGTCTCTTCAAAGGCTTGCAGATCCAGGGAATTCCAACACTCTTGTGCCTTCTCAAACAAGAACTTTGCCAAGAAGCCCTTGACACCACTTCTGGTTTCCCAATGCCCCTTGATGTCAGATGGTTGTAAGTGCAGTGCTTAAGCAACATCTTCAGGTTTTGGTTCTTTTCCGTACCGTTGTAGGGTAGTTGATTCAGAATAGGAATACTCAGGAGTTTAGAAAATTCCTCCAAAGTAGGCACCAATTAGTAATCAGGGAATGTGAAACAGTGGTGAAGGGGGTCAAAGAACTGGAACAACACTTTCACTATGTCTTCTTCAATGCTGGTGTTGACTAGGTTGAGAAGTCTACCATGTCTTTCACTGAAGAGAGAATTTTCTGGAATTTTGGATGTAAGCTCCTTGAGTTGAGGAGGGATTCTCACAAGGTTGACTTGAATTGTTTTCCTGCGAAGAGATTCCATGACCTACAAAACAAGAACAAAGATGAAGATCCAAACCCTTGAAATGGTTAGTGGATGCATATGATGCTTTATGATGTTCATGATGTATGCACAAACACATGTGCAAGCAAGTCACACAAAACCCTAGTTTCAGGCTTGCATGAGGTTTTATAGGTAAGTACCCTCTTGAGTTTAGTTGGCTCAAAACCTGTCCTATAAATAGTAACCGGGTTCTAAGGAGCTCAATATCATTGGATTGTTTTCAATGTTCATTGTTTTGGTTTAGCCACTTAACTAGCGACCAAAATATTCCAAGAAAACAACCCTCAATGAGTGTAGTATCGAGTATCTACCAACTTCAGACTGCACCAAAGCCGGTCATCTCACTACTCCTAATAAAAGGCCAAGATGGTCAAGTAAGGTTCTAGTTAATTAGTGCTTAATGACATCACTCAGCGGCCCCGTATTCTCTTTGATTGACTCAAAGGCTACCAGTAATCACAAATATGTCGCACTAATATAGCTATTGCTTCAACCGTGTCGGTATACCCCGCACAGTTTCCACAACGTATTGCTATCTATGAATGTTTCCCCAAATCCGGGTGGAGGATTTCAAGCCCAAACAAGAGAACCAAAACGTAAAGCAATCAAAGCAAACAATAATCATGCAAAAGGGTGATCTAAGCCCTAAGGTTACTCCACTTAAAAAATAATCCCCAGCAGAGTCGCCAGTTCTATGATACGGTGGGAGAACTGACTTGGTTTTGCGTTTGTGTTTGCAAATGTTCGGTTTAGCAAGAGTCGCCACCGACTTTTTATTTTATCCTAAGGAAAGGTCAAAAAGCACAGGAAAAACCTTTGAGATGTTTTCTTGGGTTCGGGGAGTAGATTATAGAAAGGGAAGGTATTAGCACCCTTTCTATCCATGGTTATCCATGGGCTCTTAGTTACTTGCTTTAGATCACTTGCCTTTGCTTTTCAATTGTTTGAAATGGTGCTTTGTGTGTAGTTTTGAAAATGTTTTTAAAAAAGATGCCTTGTCTAGGCAACCTTTGTAACAATTCGTTTGAATGTTTTACAAAGGTGTTTGGCTTTTTGAAAAGATGTTTCAATGTTTTTGAAAATTGTGTTGTGGAGTGTGTTTTAAAAAATGGCAAGGATGTTTTGCAAGTTTGACCAAGTAACTTAAGAGTAATCTACCCTAATTTTACTCAAATATATTTCTCATGTTTTTTAACCCTTTTAACAGTGTTGTTTCACCATTGTATTTAGTGAACAACCTTGTGTTAGGATGTTTAAACGGGACAGGCGCGGGTCATCGTATGCTATCATTGAAGGCAACTTGTGAGACGCTCTAGCAATTTCGTAAGGGACGAGATCGTTTCATCGAAGGCAAAATCGAGGGTAATCGAGGGACTACGATCTTTGTTTATCGAAGGGACAATTGCTAGAGTGTCTCATACTCGAGGGACATGATTGCATTTTCCGAGGCAACAAGTGGAATTACCCTAAGGGGCGCATGTGTGAAATATGTGTTTGATTTTCATGCATTTAGTCTTTTATTAGGGGTTATCTACTTGTTGTTTTCATCTTTCCATACATCCTAATTACTAGCATTTGTGCGAAAGTAATAAAAAATGCAGAAAATAAATCCTACGCTATTACAACCATATTGGAAAGCAAGAAATATAAAGACAAAACAAAAATAAAAGGAATAAAAATGATCCTTTCGATCTGGACAGAGACACCCTTCAATTCTGCCCTTCCTGACTTCCTTCGATTTGGGCCTGGAGTCAGTAAGGTCGTGTCTTTCGATTTCACCCTTCTCCTGCTTCTTTCGATTGAGACTTGGCAGTCAGTGTGGACATCCTCCTGGCTACTTCTTTCGTTTGAGGCCTGGAGTCAATAAGGTCGTGTCTTTCGATTTACCCTTCTCCTGCTTCTTTCGACTGCAGGAGTGCTAGGCCCTTAGGTTGAGGTTCGAAAGGCTTGAATACTTATCCAATCGAAGGATACAGAGAACCTGTTTTAAACTTTTAAAATACAACACTCAAATGTAACTTTCAAAGCTACAGGCCATGGGTTAGCACAAGATTAACGGGTCTCAAAAGTCTAAAGTCTAAACAGTCAGGGTCAAAACTTTCAACATATAGGCATTCAGGATCGAAGATTGAAACATGGTCAAACTCCCTAGATGAAATATCTACATTTTTTATTGGTATGCACACATAATATAAAAATTAAATGGTTCTAAGTTTAGAGTGAACTTACCTCTTGAAGCGCTTAAATCAAAGGAAACTGTAAGTGACTTCCTTGGTGATGAATGAAAGTTCGTTGGGGTCTTCCTGAGGCTGGTTCGATCACCACCTTGCTTGAACCGTCACTGAATCAAAGGAGAGAGTTTAATAGTGGTGAGTGAATTGAAAGTTGTTATATAACAGTCTAAAGGATAAATCGAAGGCTGGTTATCTGGCTGTTGGAGAGTGAATCAAAGGACCCACCAAGGTATGAAGGGTCTGAGTTTTTCTTAAGAGTGTTAGGAATAAAACGTTGGGAGGTGTCTAAGAGTTTTTGAGAATTTTCGCTAGATTTTTCTTGCTTGAGGATTTTTTATGATTTTTCTCTCTTAGTAAAAATCTGGGCCCTTTTCTTTGTTAATGGTTTCTCTATTTATAGAGAAAAGGGTTTGGGAGTTAAAACAAAGGCGTGGCTTGGCTGAAACTCTTTGGAGGGAAAACAAAATGTTTTTGAACAATTTGGGTAAACTGCTCTTTGCAGCCTCTGAGGAACAGTGCTTTATGCTATTTCGGTGCAAGAACGGAGCAGTGTTTCAGGACTGCTGTGCAACAGTTCTGGCTAGTGTACCATGCCTGAATTTGGCAGCAAGCATCTTTGACTATTTCAACCTTTCATCTTGATCCTCCTTCGACCATATTCTTCTTCCAACATATTGTTCGTCTTTCCTCCAACAAGTGTCCTTCGAACGAATCAACCTTTGTGTATCGCTCGAAGGGGCCAAATGTGTGCTTCGAATGGACTTGCATGAAGGGAGCCATATGCCCATTCGAAAGAGGCATGCAGGAGGCAAAATATCCAGATTCGAAAGAGGCTTGTAAGCAGTAAACTTGTCCAGTCGAAGTAGGCTTGCAGGCAGCACTTGTCCAAATCGAAGTAGGCTTGCAGGTAGCAAACTTGTCTAAATCGAAGTAGGCTTGCATGCAGCATGTGTGGCCAGTAGGTCATGGCCTTCGATTGCAAGCATGCAGGCAGCAAAAGACACAAACGAAATCTGCAACAAGAAGTCACATGCCCAGGCGAAAGAGGCACGCTAGCAGCCACTTTGAGCAATCAAAAGAGGCCCAGAGTCAATCGAAGGACGCTGATCGAAAGAGGCCTAAAGGACAATCGAAAGATTCAAGCCAAGCTTGTGTCGAAAGAAGCCAAAAGACCAATCGAAGGATGCTGATTGAAAGAGGCCTAAAGGCCAATCGAAAGAGCTGAAACGAAGAACACTTGTATTTTTCCAAATTTTGTTAAAATCATATTTTATCTGTTTCCCCCCTTTTTGACAGTTTCCTTTTGGTATTGGAAAATCCCAATGCACTTGTTTAAGCTTGAACCTTGAGAATCCTTGTGAGAAAGGCCTTGAAAATTGAGAGGGTAAATTTTGGGGTACAACAGCTGCCCCTGTTCAATCTTCTTACACCTGAAGAGTTAGATTGGCGAATCTGCCATTTGTAACTTGAAGGTGGAAGATGATTGAACAACAATAAGGTTATTGGCATCAGTAAGGTTACCAGAAAATATCAATCAGGTGATTGGATTTTAAAGTGCCAATGCAAATTAGGCTTGCTATGCCTGATAGTTAAATGAGATTTTGTATGATAGGTGCATGATATGTGATATTTGAATTAATTAATGAGATGTACGAGGCTCTTAATTGGAAATCTACTACCGAGATTTACCAAGGATTCTACTTTCAAGATTCCACATAGAGTGTTTTACTTGCTGACAATGATGATTTTCCTTTGATGAAAAACAATTTATGCTATGAATTATGACATATGATTAATTTGGTGAGCATTTTGGTTGATACATGAAATGTAATGAATAACCAATGCATGTAATAATTAACTTGGACATGTATCAATGGATGTTGAAAATTTTAATGAGTAATTGGGCTTTTGATATGTAAGTGTTGGGTGATAAGTAAGGTTTGGCTTTGATCAATGTTAGATTTATGATATGGAAATATGAATAGGGTATATGTATGGCTTGATACTAGATCAAAGTGACATGATTAATGCATGATGATGATATATGGAATGACTTAAGTGTCCAACAAATTCCCTTGTGACGGGTCATGGACATTTAAGGCGTAGAAAGGTTATTTACATAACAAGGCTGCTTATCACACGATGGTAGGGTGTTATGCTAACATGATTTCTTGATACTCGTTTCAAACTCAAAGATTACTTATGTAGGAGAGAGCTTCAATAGGGATTGTGAAAGTACGAAGAAAGATCACCCATTTGTGGCATGTCTTGCATCAATTTAATAGTCTTTGCAGAGATTCGCCTTAATGAGAGTTTTGAAGTAAACTGGCCATACCGTGCACTTGAGATGGTCGGTCCCACCACAATGCACTTTGAAACACTGTGCCCTTGATTAATTGACTCTTGGAATGATTTTCCCCTCATGAACTGTTTTTGAATCAATCTTTTTTGATCGAGCCTTGCAACATTCTGCTCCAACATTTGAATTTTGAAAGGTATGCCCTAACCTTCAGAGTCTGAAGGAATATCCTAAGGAAGAACTTGGATATCACCATGTAGTGAAATGATCTTGGTAATGATTTCCCCTATATTCGAGTTTCGAAGGATTTGGCCTTCTTCGTTAGGGTATGGGGTGAGTCGTGAGAATATACTTGGATACCATTGTGTCGTGATATGGCCTGGATATTGACTTCCCTGAAATTTGGATCTTCGGAAGGTATGCCTCTGACTGACTGGTATTTGGATATGTACTCCAAGTTGACCAAATATTAGAATAATTTCCCTTAGCCAATGTGATATGCCCCTACGATCATTAGGATTTTCCCATGATTAAGATAAACTCTTAGGTATTTTGCCCCTAATTAGGAGCTTCTTGAAGTGAATTTCCTTTGACCAAATCGTTCTGGAGATTTCCATGATGCTAAGTATTTATTCGCATATGAAGTTATACCTTTTGAAAAGTAATTCTAATGTACTGCACATGCAAGTTTTGAAATAGAAATTTTTTGCGAAGAAGAAATGGATGACTAGATATGGAGATATGAAAAGAAATATAAATTAACAAACATTAGGAGTCTGCTTAACAAAAATTCTGATGAGTACGCTTTCATGGTGAACCTAGCTTCAATTAAGAATTTTGAAGTTTGTAACATGGCCTGGTTCACAGTTTAAGAAAAAAGGATATAAGGCTCAATTTTTTTAACCCACCTCATTATCCTAGATGTTCTCCATTCCTAAATTCAATTAACTCAACATATGCGTTCAACCTTGTAATACGGTGGGAGAACTGACTTGGGTGTTTTGTGTTATCGCAATTATTGCGGATAGTAAGAGTTTCCACTGACTTTTCTTTTATCCAATAAAGGAAAGGGTGAAAAGAACAGGAAAGACCTTTTGAGAATTTTCTTGAGTTCGGGGGGTAGGTTATGAAAAGGGAAGTTGTTAGCACCTTTTTCATCCGTAGTTATCTACGGGCTCTTAGTTGCTAGCTCACTTTGAAATGCTTTGTAAATATGTTTGTGATTTATTTTGAAAGTATTTTTGAAAAGTGCCTTCGTTTAGGCGAACTTTGTAATGATTCTCGTCTCTATAAGAATGTATACAAAGTATTGACTTTTGAAAATATTTCATGAAAGTGTTGGTGTGTTTTAAAGATGTTTTGTTTTGAAATATTTGTGAGCAATCAACTACGAGCGTTCTACCTACTTAAAAGAGTGTCTTTGTTTTTTTCCTCCTCCTTTAGATAGTGTTATCTTACTATTAGTTAGTAAGAAACCTTATCGTTGTATGTGAAGGGACAGGCGTGGGTCATCGTACAGTCATTGAAGGCAACATTGTAGGATACCTTAGCAATTTTTTGTGAGGGTCTAAGATCGTTTACCGAAGGCAACATCAAAGGGTCATCGAGGGAATACGATCTTGTAATCGAGGGTCTTTGCTAAAGTATCCCATGTTCGAGGGACATGACTGTTTTATCCTAAGGCAACAAGTGTGGGTTAACCCTAGAGATGCAAGTGTGTAAAATATTTTGATTTCATGTAGTTTTGTCTTGAATTAAGATGGTCTACTTGTTGATTTTATGTCTTACCGTACAAACCCTAAATACTAGCAATAATATTGAAAGCGATAAATTGCGGAAATTTAAAGTTCTACGCTATATTACATCATTTAGGGGATGGGAATACAAATTACAAATGAAAGCAATTAAAACTTAATTACTATTATAACCATATTGAATAATGCCAAATAAAATGTACAAGAATATGGAGATAATGTAAAAGAAAAAAAAATTGTTTTTTATGGTTTTTTGGTTATGAAAAAGGTTTTAATATTAACCTAATTAAATTAATAAAAATAAAGAAATTAATTAATTATGATCTAAGTTGATTTAATTAAAAGAAAGAATTAAAAATAAGAACTAAGTCTAAATTTATTTTGATTAAGAAAAGAAATTAAATTTGTTAAGAAGATATTTTTGAGGGTTTTCTTAAAGGAAGTGAAATAAAGTAAAAATAAAATAATAACATTTAGTCTAATAAAAATATATTTTTATATTTTTCTAATAAAATAATAATAAAAGTAAAAGTAATAAAAGAAAAGAAAAATAAAAATATAAAAATTGGGCCAGGGGGTTAAAAAATGGAAATGGGGGTTAAAAATAGTAAAAAGGAGGCTAGGCCCAAAATGTGTTTTTTTTGTAATCAGAAAAAAAATATAAAAAAAACATGAATGGGCCTGCATTAAAAAATAAAATGGGGGTGAGAGTCATCGATTCAGACTAGGCCCAAGGCAATGACCCAACTCCTATTTGGATCAAGTGTGGCAAATTTTGGAAGGTACACCATGGTCTTGCTATTATGAGCGTTTGATCTGCTTGGAATTAGATCTGATGGTGATGGAATGAGGCTTCATGATGGGCGCGTGTGGTTTGATGCACTGAATCTGCAAGGAAAATATAAGAGAAACACAAAAGGATACTATTGGGGCTCGAACCCAGGTCCCTATAGTTCTAAGTCTTACGCACACGCTTCCTACCATTGGAGTGGATATACATCCGATGTTTAATACACAAATCAATAAATATATTACAAACTCATTCCTAATGACAACTTCATCTTCTTCCTCGCGCCAGAATATTCATCACCATTGTTCAAATTTGTAACTTCCCCATTTCTCAACCAAAATGGAAAATATAAACATGAAAGTTGCTTGAAATTTAACCACGATTCCAAATATGTAACTAATTTAAACAATAGATCAAAGATGAATACAAATTTTTCTTGGTACCAAATCTGACCTAATTTTTCCAGAAAGTTCAAAACTAAAATTCACACTACTTAGGAAATATAAATGAATTCTAAGGACATGGTTAGTTTTAGGGCTATGATGTCTACATTTTATCTTTGAAAATGAAAACCAAATGATGCCTATAGAAGAGTTCAAAAGTCAGAAAACTCACCTTGAAATTAGAATTCGTGTTTTGAGTTTGAGCTTGCTTCGAGGTGTTGCAATGATCTGGTTAGCTTCCTTGGACCTCTAGGAAGCTAATGCAATGCTTAACTTGAGTTGAGAGTGAATGAAACTCCTTGTAGAAGTCAATGTGCAAGCCTCTGGTTTTGAGTTTGGAAGAAGATGAAAATGGAGTTACAAAACTGTAACAGGTGTTGGGATGGATTATATTTGATGTATAGAAGCTTTGAGAATAATTTAGAGGGAAAACGCAGGAGCAGATTATGAGATTAAAGTTGTTGGCCAAAAATGACAAGTTATGGATTCTTGGATGCAACTTTGAGTTCTAGAGAGTTTGAGTGAGTTTTAGCACTCTTGAATTCGTGGGTTAGCTTGCAAATGATGCCTTTATATATAGAGAAAAGGTTTGAGGACTTGAGATGATCAGAATCACATGTTATGCATTTTTCAACTTCATAAAGACATGTTGTTTCATGATGAAGAAATGAGTGAATCAAGGAACTTAGCCATGCTTTGTAGGTTTTGTGGATTGCTTCTGATGTTGAGAGATTTACTATGATCTTTAGAATAGATTTCAAGCTTTAAAGAAGAGAGTGGTTGGAAAAGTGAAGCTTTATGCAAATGGAAATGTTGCTTTTGCATTTCTAACCATAATTGGTATCAAGACTTGGACAAAGCTTCAAATATTTGTGTAATACACTTAGGGTTTGTGTAATTTCTCTATTATGCATATATTTGGAGAGAACATATCCTAAGATGAGAGATCCTGTAGCTTTGGTTGTGAATTCATCACAAAATGGCCTATAATGCATGATTGGAAGCCCAACTTCTCCTCTTCGATTCTCTTAGCTCAAAAATGATATTTTCAAGTTCTTTGACATTTTGAAAAGATTGGAACATTCTATACAACTTTCATATTTTCCATTTTTTCTAAATCAAATTGGAGCTAGGTGAAAATTAGCCAAGAAGTTAGGGCAAAATCCTGACCAACTTGATCAAAATTTTCACTAAGTGTTTTTAGAAAAAGTTCATGACTTCATGAGCTTATATCTTTAAATCTAAGCATGTTTTGGACATCAAACCTCTAATACAAAGTTATATAGTTCATCATGATCTACAACTTTCATGTTGAAAGTTTTCCTTGAATCATCTTGGATATTGGTGAAAAATTGGCATGAAGTAATGAAATTATCATATACATAAATACTTAGAAAAATTTCTAAGTCTTGAAAAGTTTGAATTTTCAAATTGACTTTTGATTCTCTTGATTTCATGATGATAAAGCTTCATTTTTTTGAATTTTTTTGATGAATCTTGACTTTTGAAACTAAATTTTGATCAAAAAGTCAAAGTTTGACTTTTGGTGTATTAGTGGACTTTTCATCAGTTGCCAAAAATTCAACTATCAATCCATTGCTTTTGAAAGATGATTTGAGCCATGAGATTAGGCCAACATGTTGTATTTGAATCTCGGGATTTTTCTTTAAGCCATTGGATCATGTATTAGGTCAAAAAGTCAATGGTCACTCAATTACAGTCAAAACCCTAATTTTGACCATTTTTCCCTTTTAGTAAATTGAGTGCTTATTTTGAGGAATTGTGATCAATACTTGATCAAATGATGAATAGGAGCTTAAATATTGATATTGGTTAAAAGTCTTGAGGTTTGACTGTATGTTGACCACAATTGACTTTTTACCCAATACAATTAATTTTCAATCATCTGGTCAATTGACTGAGCAAACTTGTGATTCAAGACTTGAAACTTGATATGAGTATTCTTGGAGGTTTATAATAATCCATGAAAGTCATTTGAAGCATTAGAAGTCCAATTGTCCTTGTGAAAATCAAAACCCTAATTTGAGGTATCAGTGTTTTAGGAGATGGTTTGACCTAGTCAACACTTGTGCAAACTTGAGCCTTTGGAGATCTTGTGAGAAATGTCTTGAGAAAAGAGAGGGAAAATTTTGGGGTACAGCAGTTGCCCCTGTTCAATCTTCTTAAATCTGAAAAGTTAGATTGGCAGGTCCGCCATTCGTGACTTGAAGGTGACAAATGATTGAACACTTAGAGTGCCCAGAAATTTACACTCGTTGATGCATGAAGTAATGTGTTAGTTGATTGTATCGAGAATGGGCTCAAAGATGCCGTTCATAGGCGTCAGGAAATTGTCGGAGATGGGCTTATAGATGCCATTTGGGGAGGTAATAAAGAGTTGTCATAGATGGGCTTGTAGATGCCATCCATAGGCGTTAAGAAATTATCAGAGATGGGCTTATAGATGCCATACCGAGCGATTGTTAGGTAGAAATTAGAAGAAGTACCAGAATAAATCTTTGGTCGATTTATATTGAAATAATAGATGTCCTTCACCTGTTTTTAACTGGAAGAAATAATCTAAACCAGAAGAGGTCTTTCGTTCGTCTGTCTTTAACTGGAAGGAGTAGATCTGAACCAGAAGAGGTCTTTCATCCGCCTGTCTTTAACTAGAAGAAATAAATATAACCAGAAGAGGTTTTTGATTCGCCTATCTTTAACTGAAATAATTAAATCTAACCAGAAGAGGTTTTTGATTCGCCTGCCTTTAACTGGAAGAAATAAATCTAACTAGAAGAGATCTTTTGAAGAAACTTGTTCTTTGTTGATGGGACTCATCTGTTGACTAGAACTTTCCTTAAAAGGTAAAGAATTAGTTGTATGCAATGTCATGATGCATGCACTGCGTAATGATGTTCTAAAAATAAATGAGATTGTGCTATATGTGTTTTGTATGTATATGTCATGATGTATGAATATGTAATGTTATTGAAATGTATCTTCGTCTGGGAAAATAAATCCCTGACTAATGTTGGGGAGTTTTTGGGAAGCTAAATCCCGGAGTGCTGCTGGAGATGAAGAGTATGTGTATCTTTGACCTTGTTTAGAGTGCTTCCGCTGGGAAATCCTGTTTGCTGTTTTGAGAAAAATCTGCAGGGAATGTTGATTTCTGCTTGAGGAGTAGAATTCGGGAACCTTAGTTGACCATTACTCTACTTGGAAATTTGATTCTTATATACCCTGATCGGGGATACAAGAGATGGTTAAACTTCCAACTTGTCTGGGGAAAGTAAAGTTAACTAGTATCTGGTCGGGTTCCAGGCTTTGTAGTAACTTTCTAGAGATAACACCCACTCTACTAGGGGAGAGGAGTTTTGTCCGTTGATTTGTAGTAGTCTGATGAATGGACTCAAGCTGGGGAGATTGTAATCCATTGGGGAAATAAACCATGTTGAGGAAGGTATTTTGAAGACCTTATTGGGGAAATGAATTCATATGGGGAAGAACTTTTTACAAGGTTTCTTTCTCAGCTTTGGAAGACCAAACTCGATTGGGGAAGAGAATTTCCAAGAGATATACTGATTGGAACTCTGGATGAAGAATGTATGATTTCACTTTGTGGGGATAATCTCATTGAAGCAACTTCGGGGATATCCCAAATCCTTGAGTAAATTCCTATTATTGTTCTTGTGCGTACATTTATTAACAATTAATCATGTTCATATGCATATGTTCATTTAATTTTAGTCATTGGACATTTTTGCACTCAAAATAGAAAAAACAAAAGGTTTACACTTCAAAGTATATTTGTATTGATAATCTGCCTATAAACGAGCATTTTTGTACAGGGAGACATAAGTCCTAGTAAGAGGAAGTCGTTAAAAAGATGAAAAGAATACAAAGTGAAAACAAAAATTGTATAGCCATGTGGAAGTGATCTCATTGGGTTCCAACTGCGCTATTCCCCCTATGTCTTCGAACACCATCCCTTGTCGTCGAAAGAAGTTGATCAAATTGAACTCATACCATTTGAACTTTTGACCTTGGTAATAAAGATGTTTGTTAGTGATCCGACGTGACATAGTCCTACACTTTAATACTCAACTTTGCCTGGACCTCCCTTTCAGGTTTTCAGTCCACCAGGATACCCATTTTGGTCCAAGTCACCCTTTCAGGTTTTCGACTTTCCGGGTGTACAATCTTTTGTATATATCCCTAATTTTTTCCCGAACCCATTTGGTTCGCCGTGATGTACTTATTTTTGCCTAGGTATGTCAACCTAGCGGGTCATTCTTTATGCATAGTATTTTTTTACTATGTCCTCATTCACAGGATGTGGGAAATCTTCGCCGTCCATAGTGGTTAGCATTATAGCACCGCCAAAGAATACCTTCTTGACAACAATTGGACCTTCGTAAGTGGGAGTCCATTTTCCCTAGGATCGACTTGTGGTAAAATGGTGCACTTTATTACCAAGTCGCCAGCCTGGTATACTTGAGGTTTGATCTTTTTGTTGAATTCCTTGATCATACGCTTTTGATACATTTGACCATGACAAACAGCAGCCAACCTCTTTTCATCAATTAAGTTCAATTGATCCAACCTAGTATGAATCCATTCGTCTTCGCCCAAGTCTGCTTTTTTCATAATCCTTAAGGAAGGAATATGAACTTTGACAGGCAGGACGGCTTCCATGCCATATACTAAGAAGAATGGGGTTGCCCCAGTTGATGTTCATACCGAAGTATGGTAGCCATGAAGAAAAAATGGTAGCATTCATGCCAGCCTTTATAGGTCACCACCATCTTTTGCACAATCTTTTTTATGTTTTTGTTGGCGGCTTCCACTGTGCCATTCATCTTAGGTCTGTATGGAGGAGAATTGTGGTGTTTGACTTTGAACTGCATGCATAGTTCAATGATCATGGCATTATTGAGGTTTGTTCCATTGTCAGTGATGATCCTTTCAGGGATGTCGTACCGACAGATGAAGTTATGCTTGATAAACTGGGCCACAACATTCTTAGTGACTGAGGCAAATGAAGCAGCTTCGACCCATTTTGTGAAGTAATCAATGTCGACGAGGATGAAACGATATCCATTGGAGGCAGTGGGTTTGATCTCTTCAATCATGTCAATGCCCCACATTGCAAATGGCCACGGAGCAGTCATGATGTTCAAGAGTATTGGAGGCACATGAACCTTGTCGGTATAGATCTGACACTTATGGCAAGTCCTCGAGTGGCGGTGACAATGAATTTCCATAGTCGACCAATAGTAACCATCCCTCAGAATATTCTTGGCCATAGTGTGTTCACTAGAGTGATTTTCAAAGATGCCCTCGTGTATATCCTCCATGATCTTTTCTGCTTCCTTTTTGTCCATACAACGGGGCAGAGTAGAGTCATGGTTGTACTTGTACAGGATGCCATTGCTCAGGAAGAATTTTACTGAGAACCTTCGCAGGAATTTCTTGTCGTTGATGGAAGCTCCTTCAGGATAATCTTGTGCTTCAAGATACCTCTTTACTTCATGATACTAAGGCTTATCTTCATCAGTGTCGATCTCATAACAGTGCACAGGTTCGTCAAATTTTTATTTTATTATTTTTCACACCTAAAATATTATTTTCGTACATATTTTTTTTTAATACTTGTAAAGATTTTTATGTATTTATTTCTTGTACAAAATGAATAAAATAAATGATATAGAACATATTTTCTATTAAATCAAAAAAACTAGGGTTTCCCCTTTCAAAAATAATAATATTATTTTTTCTTATTTTTAGGACTTAGATAATTTTATTTTTTCATACATAAAACAATTACAAAACATTTTTGCATAAATACATATTATTGCATATTTAAATATTTGTTTATTTATTTATTGTACAATAAATTCAATTGGGTTGTAATAGTGAATTAGGGTTTTATTTTGTGCAAATATCCCCATTCAAAACTTGTACCCCCCCTCCCATAATATTGTTGTAATAGCTTAGATTTACTTTACGCAATTTATCGCATTATATACATGTTTAGTAAATTAGGGTTTGTATGATAAGACGAAAATCAAACAAATAGCATGACCTAAATACAAGACAAAAAGCATGAAAAATGATAACACATTGCACACAAGCACCCCTAGGGTTTCACCCACTTGGTTGCCTTAAAAAATGACCATGGTATGCATGCTAGGTATCTTGGCAAAACAATACAAACAAAATATCATAGTCCCTCGATGACGCTATCAAAAGTTGCCTAAAAACAAATGATCTTAGTCCCTCAAACTTGCTAAGATACTTGGCACCATTGCTATCATGGTCATACGATGACCCACACCCGTCCCGTTTAACATCCAAAGATAGGGTTATCTACCAAAACAATGGTTGGTTAACAATGTCAAAGGAATAAAAATGTACAAGAAAGACTTTTGAGTAAGTAGATGCTTCTAGTTACTTGATCAATTTGCAAACAATCCTTGCTATTTTCAAACAAACACACACACATTTCAAAACAATTTCCAAACAAACTTTCAAAACATTGAAACATTTTTCAAAAGACAAACATCTTTGTATACATTCTTACGAACGAGAATCATTACAAAGATTGCCTAAACAAAGGCCTCTTTTCAAAATACTTTCAAAACCACACAAAACACCATTTCAAACAATTGCAAAAGCAAAGCAAGTGATCTAAAACAAGTAACTAAGAGCCCATGGAAAACCATGGATGAAAAGGGTGCTAGCACCTTCCCTTTTCATAATCTACCCCCCGAACTCAAAAACAATCTCAAAGGTCTTTCCTGTGCTTTTTTACCTTTCCTTTTGGATAAAATAAAAGTCGGTGGCGACTCTTGCTAAACCGCAACATTTGCAAACACAAATGCAAAACCTCAAGTCAGTTCTCCCACTACATCACAGAACTGGCGACTCTGCTGGGGAGTATTATAAAAGTGGGGTTACCTTAGGGTTTTAGATCACCTTTACATGCTTATCTTGCTTGACTTGTATGCTTTACACTTTGGTTCTATTGTTTGGGTTTGAATCCTCTACCCGAATTTGGGAAACAATCATAGGTAAATAGCAATATGTTGTGGAAACTGTGCGGGGTATACCGACATGGTCTAAGAAGTAGCTATATTAGTGCGACATATTTGTGGGTACCTGTAGCCTTTGAGTCAATCAAAGAGAATACGGGGCCGCTGAGTGATGTCATGAAGCACTAATGGACTTTTAGAACCTTTACTTGACCAACTTGGCCTTTTAGGATGTAGTGAGATGACCGGCTTTGGTGCAGTTCGAAGTTGGTAGATACTCGATACTACACTCATTGAGGGTTGGTTCCTTGGAATATTTCGATCGCCAGTAAAGAGGCTAAATTGAAACAATGAACAAGGAAACAATCCAGTGATATTGAGCTCCTTAGAACCCGGTTACTATTTCTAGGACAGGTTGAGCCAACTAAACTTCAAGAGGTACTTACCTATGAAACCCCATGCAAGCCTAAACTAGGAACTTGTGTGATTTGCTTGTACATATATACTTGTGCATAACATCATAACATCATGAAGCATCATATGCATCCACTAACCATTTCAAGGATTTTGGATTTTCATCTTTGTTCCTGTTTTGTAGGTTATAGATTCACTTCGCAGGAAAACTATCCAAGTCAACCTTGTAAGAATTCCTCCTCAACTCAAGGAGCTAGCTTCAAGGATTCCTGAGAATTCTCCATTCACTGAGAGACATGGTCGTCTACTCAACTTGGTCACTGCCAACACTGAGGAGGATATGTTGAAAGTTCTCTTCCAGTTCTTTGACCCTTTGCATCATTGCTTCACATTTCCTGACTACCGACTTGTGCCTACTTTGGAGGAATTTTCTCAACTCTTGAGGATTACTATTCTCAATCAAATACCTTTCAACGATAGGGAAAGAGATCCAAAGCCAGAATAGATTGCCCAAGCCTTACACTTGCACTCATCTAATGTCACAACACATTGGGAAACTAGAAGTGGTGTCAAAGGATTCTTGTCAAAGTTTCTGTTTGAGAAGGCCCAAAGCTGTTGGAATTCTCTAGACTTGCAAGCTTTTGAGGAGATTGTAGCTCTTCTCATCTATGGGATGGTCTTGTTCCCTAATCCTGACCAACTTATAGATGTGAGTGCTGTCAAAATCTTCATGACTCGCAACCCGGTGCCTACATTGCTTGGGGATATCCTCCATTCTTTTCACACTCGTACAATGAGGAAAAGAGGTGTTCTCATGTGTTGCACTCCTCTACTAGCAAGATGGTTTATTTCTCATCTTCCCCAATCAGTCTTGAAGAATAAGCAAGGCTTGAGGTGGTCACAACGATTGATGACTCTTACACATTCAGATATCCATTGGTGTTCTCGATCAAAAGAGAATGTCATCATCATTGACCGTTGTAGGGAATTTCCTAATGTCACTCTACTTGGAATTAGGGGAGGCATCACCTACAACCCCTGCTTGGCTCTGAGACAGTTTGGTTATGCCCGAAGGGATGGCCCACATGACATGCTAGTTCAAGGTTTGGTTTTTGACTTCGACAACGACAACCGAGGACTCCGACAAAGGTTTATGCAAGCTTGGAGGATGCCCAACAAGGTAGACAGTAAGACCTTGGGACACAAGAATTCCATCCCTCTTGAGCCTTACCTCAAGTGGGTACGAACCCACTCCCAAAGTCTTATGATGCCTTACCCCTACATTCTCCCCGTGATTATAGAGCCTGTTATGGAAGGAGAGGTTCCATACACCCTCCAACATCCTGACATACCAACATCACTCGAAGATCTGCAAAGGAGTTGGATACAGCTCAAGGGAGAGCGCGACAATTTTGAAGCCCAATTCTACGCAAGCGAGAAGAAGGTTTTGGAACTCACTCGTCAACTTCATGAAGAGCAGACTCTCAACACCTACATTGCACCAAAGAGGATGCACAACGTCTTTTTACCTTAGAATTTTGTATTATTTAGCCCATGGGGCATTGATGTACTAATAAATTCTATCTTATTAATATGACGTGTGTTTCTTTTTTTTTTAAAACAAATTTGAATTTCTGAATCCTTGAATGCATTACATGAATACATATCATTCATCATATGCATAAACAGGTCTTCACACCAAGTTTCCTCATCTCTCTGCTGTTTATTTCAGCAAGATGGATCTAGAACAAACGGTCAAAGACTTACAAGCTCAAAATTCACAATTTCAACAACTACTCTTGACCTTAGCCAAGGGGCAGGAGGAGCTCAAGACTCTACTAGAGAAGGAAAAAGAGAAAAAGAAGAAGAAGAGAGCTGGTGTGGCTATCTTGGGTAGAAGGTTTGAAGGACAAGCCAAATAGACTTTGGAATTCCCATCAACATCTGAAAAGGGGGAAGGAAAGGGTAAAGGAACTGCAGTGCCATCTGATTCTGAAGCAGAGGAAGAGGAAGATAAGGACTATTCTGAACAGCAGTACCCTCCAGCCGACGACAAATACAAGAACTTGGAAGAACGTCTAACTGCTATGGAGATACAGAGAGTGTCTGGGATGGACTTTGAAGAGTTAGGACTGGTATTTGGAATTGTAATCCCTCCTAAGTTTAAAGTGCCACTGTTCGCTAAGTATGATGGGGTGTCTTGCCCAAATATGCACCTAAGATCTTATGTCAAGAAAATTCAACCATATTCTTCTGACAAAGACCTGTGGGTTCACTTTTTCCAGGACAGTTTATCAGGAACACATCTGGATTGGTTCTACCAGCTGGAGAGGTCTGATGTGCATAATTGGGAAGACTTGGCAGCCGCCTTCTATAAACAATATCAATACAATGCCGACTTGGCGCCAACCTTTACTCATCTACAGAGTATGGCTATGTCTACCAATGAGGGTTTTAAAGACTACGCCCAAAAATGGAGGGATTTGGCCGGAAGGGTACAACCACCTTTATCTAAAAGAGAGCTAGTGGACATGTTCTTGGGGACTCTGCCAGGTCCTTTCTTTAATTACCTAATTGGAAGCTCCTCTGCAGGTTTCACTGAGTTGATTCTAACTGGCGAGAGGGTGGAAGCCGGTATTAGAAGCAGGAAAATTCAGAAAGATGCATCTACCTCTGCTGTTGCAAAAAATCCCTTCACTGGAAAGAAGGAGGTGTCAGCTGTCTATGCCCAGAGAAATCAGGGAAGAACCGAACGACGACCAACAGTGGGTGCCTTTATGATTCAAAAGTCTACGTCAGACCAACCGAGAAACAATCAGTCGAGAAATGATCAGCCGAGGAATAACCAGCAAAGGGTGGAAAGGTCTGTAAGGAAATTCACCAAGATAAATATGACTCCTGCTCAAGTCTTACCATATCTCTTAAAGTTAAACCTGGCCATGCTAAAAGATGCCTCTAAAAATCCTAACACTGCTTCTCCGCACTACCATCCCAATGCCAGATGTGCTTACCACTCAAAAAGTCCAAAGCACGACACCAACAACTGTTGGGCCCTGAAGAATAAGATTCAAGATCTGATTGACGCGAAGGAAGTTGAATTTTAAGCTCCTGAAAAGCCGAATGTCATCTCCGCTCTAATGCCGAGGCATGATGTCAGTGCACTAGAGGACAGTGAAGAAGATGGCAGTTTGGAAGATTGGATTTTCCCTACTGTTGACGGAGGACTGTGCAACTGGGAAGAAAAAGACTTTGTCCCGATTACTTTCATACCGCATTAATTTATCTTTTCCATTTACGTTGGACTGTAATAATTCACAAACAATTCATACTTTTTCAACCTTGTGTCTTACCCGAGGCACATAGGTCCATTTGTAAGGGTTCTTATCTTCATTTCATATGTCATTTTAATGAATCATGGACGCTTTTCACATATAAACCTTTTTGCTCATTGTCTTTCTTTTACATTTTGTTATTTTAAGATGGCTATGCCCTTACACACACCCACACTCACAAATGCAGGTACCCTTTCATTTCGAAACCCACGGGTAACGATACTGCTATAGCCTTCAGTGACTCTGAAGATCTGATCAACCAAGTCGAATACGAAGGTGAGGAAGATTGTGAGGTGCCAGGGGAATTTGCCAGACTTTTACAGCAAGAGGAAAGAGCAATTTAGCCTCATGAAGAGAAGTTGGATACGATCAACTTGGGTACTGAGGAAGACAGAAAGGAAATCAAGATAGGTGCCAATCTAGAGCCGAGTGTCAAGGAGCGCCTAATTCAGCTATTGCATGAATATGTTGAGATCTTCGCCTGGTCATACGAAGACATGCCTGGACTCAATACAGAAATTGTGGTACACTATCTACCCACAAGAGAAGACTGTCCACCAGTTAAGCAAAAGGTCCGCCGCATGAGACCTGACATGTCTAAAAAGATCAAAGCAAAAGTTATGAAGCAATTCAATGTTGGATTTCTGGCTGTTACTTCCTATCCATAATGGGTTGCTAACATTGTGCCTGTGCCTAAGAAGGACGGCAATGTGAGAATGTGCGGGGATTACAGAGATTTAAACAGGGCCAGCCCTAAAGATGACTTTCCACTTTCGCAAATCGACATCTTGGTTGACAACACAACTCAACATAAAGTATTTTCTTTGATGGACGAATTCTCAAGCTATAACCAGATCAAAATGGCACCTGAGGACATGGAGAAAACTACTTTTGTTACACAGTGGGGTACGTTCTGCTACAAAGTGATGCCACTCGGACTGAAGAATTCCGGGGCAACCTATCAACGTGCCATGGTAGCTTTGTTTCATGATATGATACATCATGAGATAGAGGTCTACGTAGATGACATGATAGCCCGATCACAAACTGAAGAAGAACACCTGGATCACTTGCAAAAGCTGTTTGTCAGGTTGAAGGAGTACAAGCTCAGATTAAACCCAAACAAGTGTACATTCGGGGTCCAATCCGGTAAGCTCTTGGGTTTCATTGTCAGCAACAAAGGAATCGAGGTTGATCCTGCCAAAGTCAAAGCTATACAAGAAATGCCTACTCCTCACACTGAGAAGGAGGTCAGAGGTTTCTTGGGACGCCTAAACTACATTGCAAGGTTCATTTCTCACCTAACATCTACCTGTGAACCAATCTTAAAGCTGTTGAAGAAAGATCAGGTAGTTAAATGGAATGATGACTGTCAAATTGCTTTCGATAAAATCAAGGAGTATTTGCTAGAACCTCCTATATTGATGCCACCCGTCGAGGGAAGACCACTAATCATGTATTTGACCGTCCTAGAGAATTCAATGGGGTGCGTACTAGGCCAACATGACGAGTTTGGCCGAAAAGAGCATGCCATTTATTACCTTAGCAAAAAGTTTACCGACTGTGAGACCCGATACTCACTGCTCGAGAAAACTTGCTACGCTTTGGTATGGGCTGCTCGCCGGCTAAGGCAGTATATGTTGACTCATACCACTTTGCTGATCTCTAAGATGGATCCAATCAAGTACATCTTTGAAAAGCCCGCTCTATCTGGAAGGATTTCTAGATGGAAGATGATCCTAACGGAATACGACATACAGTACACGACCCAAAAAGCTATAAAGGGGAGTGTGCTAGCTGATCATTTGGCCCACCAAGCTGTCGAAGATTACCAATCCATGAGGTTCGACTTCCCTGACGAGGACATCATGACATTGGATAATGTTGAAGATTCCAGACCATATGACGGACCTGAACAAGGATCCCGATGGACCCTGTACTTTGATGGGGCCTCCAATGCACTTGGCAACGGTATCGGAGCGATACTCATCTCCCCAGAAGGTTGCTATACTCCTTTCACCGCCAGACTTTGCTGCAACTCTACGAACAACACGGCAGAGTATGAAGCTTGCACCTTTGGACTCAAGGCTGCCATAGACTTGGGAATCAAATATTTGATTGTGTTTGGGGACTCAGCTTTGGTCATCAGTCAGATCAAAGGAGATTGGGATACTAAACATCCAAATCTCATCCCTTACAAAGAACATGTCTTGACATTGTTACCACATTTCGAGCAGATTACCTTTGAGCACTTCCCGCGAGAAGAAAATCAGCTAGCAGATGCTCTAGCTACAATGTCATCCATGTTTAAACTTAACTGGGATAATGAGGCTCCCCAAATCACCATTGAACGGATGGATGAACCGAAACATTGTCACGAGATTAATACCGAAGAAGTAGTGGACCAACCATGGTTTCATGAAGTCAAAAGGTATCTCGAGGCTCAGGAATACCCTGAAGGAGCTTCAGTCAACAACAAAAAGTTCTTAAGGAGATTCTCGGCTAAGTTCTTCTTGAGTAATGGCATCCTATACAAGCGCAATCATGATTCTGTTCTGCTCCGTTGTGTAGACAAAGCTGAAGCTGAAAGGATCATGGCTGAATTGCATGAAGGCACCTTTGGCACTCACTCTAGCGGGCATACGATGGCTAAGAAGATTCTACGGGAAGGCTATTACTGGTCTATCATGGAAGCTGACTGTTATCAACACTCTCGCACTTGTCACAAATGTCAAATCTACGCAGACAAGGTACACGTGCCTCCAGTTCCTCTAAATGTCCTAACAGCTCCTTGGCCATTCGCTATGTGGGGAATCGACATGATTGGAGAGATCAAGCCTACAACATCCAATGGACAACGCTTCATTCTGGTGGTCATTGACTACTTCACCAAGTGGGTCGAAGCAACTTCCTTCTCATCCGTTACTAAGAATGTTGTTGACCGCTTCATCAAACAGAATCTTATTTGCCGGTACAGTATCCCCGAAAGGATCATCACTGATAACGGTACAAACCTTAAAAATACTATGATCACCGCTTTGTGTGAGCAGTTCAAGATTCAACATCACAATTCATCTCCCTACCGGCCAAAGATGAATGGTGCAGTTGAGGCTGCTAACAAAAATATCAAGAAGATCATACAAAAGATGACAGTCACCTACAATGAATGGCATGAGATGTTACCGTTTTCTCTTCACGGGTACCGTACCACGGCACGCAAATCAACTGGGGCAACACCCTATTCCTTGGTATATGGCATGGAAGTTGTTTTACCTATCGAGGTTCAGATTCCCTCCCTGAGAATCATGAAGGATGCTGGTTTGAGTGAAGACGATTGGATTCAAACCCGACTTGATCAACTTAACTTGATTGATGAAAAGCGACTTACTGCTGTTTTCCATGGTCAGACGTATCAAAAGCGGATGATCAAGGCTTTCAACAAGAAAGTCAGACGCCAGGTATATCAAGTCGGAGATCTGGTAATCAAGTAGATCATCTTGCCGCAAAGTGATCCCAGGGAAAAATGGACTCCTACCTACGAAGGACCATTTGTAATCAAGAACATCTTTTCTGGTGGGGCAATAATCTTAAACACCATGGACGATGATGACTTACCGTACCCTGCGAATGCAGACATAGTCAAAAGATACTACGCATAAATGACCCGCTAGGTTGACACACCTAGGCAAAAAAGGGCATCCTGGTGAATCGAAAACCCGAAAGGGCGGTTCAGGCAAAAATTAGGGATAAACAAAAAAAATCTGTACACCCGGCAAGTTGAAAACCCGAAAGGGCGACTTGGGCAAAAAAGATTGTCCCGGTGGACTGAAAACCCGAAAGGGCGGTCCAGGAAAAAGTTAGGGAATTAAAGCATATGACTATGTCTCGTCGGATCACTTTAAGGACAATCTCTTCATAAACAAACTCTGAGCTTCTGATCAATCCAATCATCTTCCGACGAAGCAGCGAATGGACAAGATATTCAGAGATACGAAGGTTATAGCAGAATGGGAACCCCATGGGATTTTTACACACATAACTATCTTTCTTTGTATAAATATTTCTTACTTTTATGACACCATCCTCTTACTAGGATGCCTGTCTCCTTTATACAAAACACTTATTCAAAGTAAATACAAAGATATCTCTTTCAAAGTACATAAAACTATTTGTCTTTTTCTTTTACAGTTGTGTTTTATTTGCAAAAACGTCCAATGATTCATTGATGAACATATGCATTTGAACATAATTACTGTTTACAAATAAACAGGATGGAAAAGAACAATTACTGACAGACTGAAAGGATAGGAAAACGTCTTTAGGCTATTCCATGAGCAATCCCTACAGTACATTATCTAGATCCCCAGCGGAGCTAAAACCTTGAAATACATATCCCCAGCGGAGCTAAATTTCAAACCCTTAATTCCCATTAGAGTTTAAACTTCAAACTCCCAATCCCCAGCGGAGCCAAAACTTTGAGTTACAGATCCCCAGCGGAGCTGAAACCTTCATCCCCAGTCGAGTCAAGACTTCTAATCCCCAGCGAAAACCATCCAATTTCCCAACAAGTTATCTTGAAGCCTGGAAATCAACCAGATAACAGTTAACTTTTGTCTCTCCCCAACCTAGGATAACTCCCCAGTAGAGTGGCAGACGACCGAAACTCCTAAACCTACTCCCAGCAGTAAACTCTTCCCCACAGAGTCTTCATCACTCCCTAGCATGAAGTCGCCAAAGTTTTCATGGCTCCCCAGCAGATTGAAGATTCTCATTCTCATTTCCCCAGTGAAGTCACCAAAGTTTTCATTACTCCTCAACAGAATGAAGATTCTCATTCTTAGTTCCCCGTAGAAATCATCAGAGTTTTCCCTATTCCCCAGCCGAGTAAGGATTCCCATTGTGTAACCCCCAGTAGAAGTCATCAAAATTCTCTGGATTCTCCAAGCAGATTTCTTAGGCAGTTTGGCATTACTCTCACAACAGAATTTTGTCGATATTCCAACTTCAAGACATGAAGGATCCTCATATCCCCGCAGAAGTTGTCAAGGATTTTCTATCCCCAACAGTCACCAAGGTTTTCTTACTCTCAGCAGTCAAGGATTTATTTCCCCCGCAGCAGTCAAGAGTTTTTATTATCCCCAACTATCAAGGATTTATTTTCCTTCGCAATACAGCAAATCAGCTTACATACGCATACATTACATCCATATATCATAAACATTGATAAAACACATTTATTGCATCATACATTTCATGCAACATAACTTTGTGTTTCAGCTAACATTTTACCCTTTTCAGGATAAGATTAACAAGCTACCATTAACAGTATGCAATCGTGATACAATACAGATACACTCCAGACACGGAAGTTATTCTGTTGCTCATTCAGATTCAGATTTCAGATACAGTTCAGATACGCTTCAGACAAGGATGTCATCCTGACACTTACTCATATTTCAACTATCAGATACAGATTAGATATGCTCCAAACACGGAAGCCATTCTATTGCTCATTTAGATTCAATTATCAATTTTAAGTTCAGATGCACTCCAGACACGGAAGTCATTCTGTCACTTATTCAGATACAGTACAGATACACTCCAAACACGGAAGTCATTCTGTTACTCATTCAGACCTCAACATTCAGACACAGTACGAATACGCTCCATACACGGTTGCCATTCTATCACTTAATCTGATTTTCCCAGCTCAGAGACGCTCCAGACACGGATGCTATTCTATTGCTTATTCAGATTCAACATTCAGATAAAACTTGGCTAAGCTCCAGATACTGATGCTACTCCTTCGCTCATTCAGATCTAGTCCCCAGATATAGTACATATACGTTCCAGACACGGATACCATTCTGATACTTATTCTCCTAACTTACAACACACAATTCAACAAATATTCTTGGATGGCATCTTTAAGCCCATCTCCAACAAGATTCTATCACATCTCCAAATTGCATCTTTAAGCCCATTTCCTCAACTACATTTTGACGAGTGCAAATTTACGGACACTCTAGTGTCCAATCATCTTTTACCTTCGAGTCACGAATGGCAAACTCGCCAATCTAACTCTTCAGGTTCAAGAAGATTGAACAGGGGCAGCTGTTGTACCCCAAAATTTTCCCTCTCATATTATCAAGATTTTTTCTCACAAGACTTCTTGGACTCCAGACAGGATTAGGGTTTGCTCAGCTCAAGACCTCCTCTTGCACTGATAACCTGAAATTAGGGTTTGAGTTTGCACAAGGATTTTTGGACCATCAATGTTGCATGTGACTTTCATACACCATCTTGGACCCCTAAGATTGCTCATACCAAGTTTCAAGCCTTGAATCACATTTTTGCCCAGTCAATTGGACAATTGACCTAAAAATCAACTGTATTGGGGAAAAAGTCAACAATGGCCAATTTACAGTCAAACTTCATAAATTTTGATCCACAACAACATTATAGGCTCCTATGTACCATTTGATCAAGTTTGGGCCACAACTCCTCAAGAAATTTGACCAGATCATCAAAAGGGCAAAATGGTCAAAATTAGGGTTTTGATTGAGAAAGGGCAATTTCTGATTTTTGACCTAGACAATGACCAATTGGGTTCAAGAATGATTTCAAGGACTCAATAGCATCATATTGACCTAATCACATAGTTCAAAAGATCTCAAATGCATAGGATTGACAGATGAATTATTCAATCAACTGATCAAAAATCAACTGTACACTGAAAAGTCAAACTTTGACTTTTTGGTCAAAATCAAGTGCCAAGGGTCATAATTCATCAAGATATGTAAAAATGTGAAACTTGTTGATCAAGAAACCTAAAATTTCAAATTAGGGTTTAATTTGAAAATTTTTCATAACTTAGAAAATTTCTAAGTATGGAAATTTTCTTATTTTTTCCCAACTTTTCACAGCTTTTTCACCATGATGCAATTGGCTTCAAAGAAAACTTCCAACATGAAAGTTGTATTCATCCATTAAATATACAACTTTGATTCACAAAGTTTTCCCAAAAGATGCTTGGATCTCAAGTTATGATTTTGTGAATAGGGGTACATAAACTTTTTTAACTTAGTGAAAATTTGCCCTAGTTTAGAGGCAGATTTTTGACCTAACTTCATTGAAAATTTTCACCTAGTTCCAAGAGGAATCTTAAAATGAATTTTAAATATGGATTTTAGAGCATGTTACAAGCTTTCCAAAATGTCCAAGAACTCTCCAAGATCATTTATGGTTAGGGAGAATCGAAGAAAGGAAAATGACAATTTATCACTTTTGTTCAAGGCATTTTCACAATGGTAGAAACATTTAAAAATACCATGCATTTTTATTTTATTATTTTTCACACCTAAAATATTATTTTCATACATATTTTTTTTAATACTTGTAAATATTTTTATGTATTTATTTCTTGTACAAAATGAATAAAATAAATGATATAGAACATATTTTCTATTAAATCAAAAAACTAGGGTTTTCCCTTTCAAAAATAATAATATTATTTTTTCTTATTTTTAGGACTTAGATAGTTTTTTTTCATACATAAAACAATTACAAAACATTTTTGCATAAATACATATTATTGCATATTTAAATATTTTTTTATTTATTTATTGTACAATAAATTCAATTGGGTTGTAATAGTGAATTAGGGTTTTATTTTGTGCAAATATCCCCATTCAAAACTTGTATCCCCCCTCCCATAATATTTTTGTACTAGCTTAGATTTACTTTACGCAATTTATCGCATTATATACATGTTTAGTAAATTAGGGTTTGTATGATAAGACGAAAATCAAACAAATAACATGACCTAAATACAAGACAAAAAGCATGAAAAATGACAACATATTGCACACAAGCACCCCTAGGGTTTCACCCACTTGGTTGCCTTACAAAATGACCATGGTATGCATGTTAGGTATCTTGGCAAAACAATACAAACAAAAGATCATAGTCCCTCGATGGCGCTATCAAAAGTTGCCTAAAAAAATGATCTTAGTCCCTCAAACTTGCTAAGATACTTGGCACCATTGCTATCATGGTCATACGATGACTCACGCCCGTCCTGTTTAACATCCAAAGATAGGGTTATCTACCAAAACAATGGTAGGTTAACAATGTCAAAGGAATAAAAATGTACAAGAAAGACTTTTGAGTAGGTAGATGCTTCTAGTTACTTGATCAATTTGCAAACAATCCTTGCTATTTTCAAACAAACACACACACACATTTCAAAACAATTTCCAAACAAACTTTCAAAACATTGAAACATTTTTCAAAATACAAACATCTTTGTATACATTCTTACGAACGAGAATCATTACAAAGATTGCCTAAACAAAGGCCTCTTTTCAAAATACTTTCAAAACCACACAAAGCACCATTTCAAACAATTGTAAAAGCAAACAAGTGATCTAAAACAAGTAACTAAGAGCCCATGGAAAACCATGGATGAAAAGGGTTTTAGCACCTTCCCTTTTCATAATCTACCCCCCGAACTCAAAAACAATCTCAAAGGTCTTTCCTGTGCTTTTTTACCTTTCCTTTTGGATAAAATAAAAGTCGGTGGCGACTCTTGCTAAACCGCAACATTTGCAAACACAAACGCAAAACCTCAAGTCAGTTTTCCCACCGCATCACAAGCGAGATGATCTTTTTTCACCTGATATTCTCCTCGGACCTGGGACGCAACAAGCTAAGAGTCGATGAAGATTTTCACTTCCTTGGCTCCTAGGTCTTCGGCTAGGTGTAAACCTGCTAGAAATGGTTCGTACTCGGCCTGGTTGTTCAAGGTCGGGAACGATAATGAAAGGGAGACCGAGATTAGGGTTCCATATTTTTTTCCAAAATAATGCCCATGCTGCTTCCCGTTGATTTGGAGGCGCCATCGACGAAGATTGTCCATCGGCGGGCTCCATCAGAGGGTGCGGGAGAGGTCATTTCGGCTACAGAGTTGGCCAGTGCTTGAGCTTTGAGGGCTTTCCTACCTTCATAATGGATATCAAACATAGAGAGTTCTGACGACCATTTCAACATTCTCCCCCCCAATGACAGGCCTTATGAGCAATTGCTTTATTGGCTGATCCGTTCGGACGACTATGGTATGAGCTAAGAAATAGTACCTGAGTCTCCTCGCCATGTTGATGAGGGCTAGAGACACCTTTTCAATTTTCTTATATCTCATTTCCAGGCTCTACATGGTCTTGCTCTTAAAGTAGATTGGTCTCTGTCCTTCTAGGGTTTCTCTGATTAGCAATGCGCTTATTGCCTTGGAGGCGAAGGCCAGGTAGAGATAGAGGACTTCATCCTTCTCTGGTCGAGAAAGGACGGGAAGATGCGATAGTTCCTACTTCAAGTGGGTGAGGGCTTGCTTGTATTCGACCGTGAATTCAAAGGAAGTTTCCTTGCGGAGGAGTTTGAAGAGGGGGAGCGCGTGCTGGAAGGATTTTGCCATGAATCGGGAGAGAAAAGTGAGCATGCCGTTCAAGACTTGAATGGACTTTTTTGAAGTGGGTGTTAGGAACTCAGAAAAAGATCGGCATTTTTTGGGGTTTACCTTAATTCCTCATTCTGTGAAGTAGAATCCAAGGAATGTTCCCGCTCATACGCCGAAGGTACATTTTTTTGGGTTAAATCGCATCCGGCACTTTCTAGCCTGCTCGAACACTTTCTTTAAGTGGAGGGCATGGTCGATCTCTTCCGTTGTTTTGAAGATGATGTTGTCCATGTAGACTTCGAGCATGTCGCTTATTTCGTTGCAAAAGACTTTGTTTATCATGCACTGATATGTAGCACCCGCATTTTTCAGGCCGAAGGGCATTACATTATAGTAGTAGTTGCCCGACTCAGTCATGAAAGCGATAAATTTTTTGTTTGCTTTTGCCATTGGGATCTGGTTGTAACCAGAATATGCATCCATAAAAGATAATAATTTGAAACCAGCTGAGTTGTCGACCAGATTGTCAATATTTGGGAGGGGATACGCGTGTTTCGGGCAAGTCCGATTAAGGTCGGTATAATCAATGCATATGCGCCATTTTCCATTAGATTTATTTACAAGAACTACATTTGAGAGCCAGGTTGTGTTATGGGCTTAAGAAATAAAATGTGCCTCTAAGAGGTCTTTTACAGCTAGTTCGTCAGCCTTTGTTTTTTCGGGGGACTATTTTCTCCTGCGCTGGGCGACCGCCTTGAGGGCAGGGTCTATGGTCAGGTGATGGCATCCAATCTTTGGGTCCAATCCGGGCATCTCGGCCGCTCTCTAGGCGAACAAATAAGCGTTCTCCCTCAAGCAAGATTTAAGTTGCCTCTTCGCCAAGTCAGGGAGATCATCTCTGATCTTTACTCCCCTGGTGGGATCATTCCTTAGGGGGATGATCTCGAAGTCTCTGTCTGGGATGGGCCATGTGGGATCTGAGAGTTCCTCGCTATTTGCAGATAAGGATGAACCTTCTCCTTTGACCATGAGCTCTTTTCCTTTCTTTCTCTGCTCTGCACGATCCTCTTTGGAGAAGTCGCTGTCAAGATCGATGGTGTCGACTCTTGGCAGTGGCTTGGCTTCCTGGGAGCTGGAGGGAAGTGAGGCCCCATTGGTCATTTAGGATTGAGTGTTGATGGAACTCAGGCCCCTCGCTGAGGCTTCATAACATCTTTTTTCCGTCTGGATGTCCCCGTGGAGGGTGGCGACCAAACCCTCTGCAGTGTATTACTTCATTTTAAGGTGAACAATGGAGTGAACCGCGACCAGTTCGGCCAGAGTGGGCCTCCCGAAGATGCATTGGTAGAGAAATGGGAAATCCACTACCAGAAATTGAGTCTTGATGGCTCTGGAGATCACCCCTCTTTCGAAGGTGACGATCAACTCGACATACCCCTATGGTTTGGTACTGGCCCCGTTGAAGCCCTGGAGATCTGATCCTACATACGGGGTCAGGTGGCTTTCGTTCAGCTGTAGGGTGGTGAATATCGGGGTGTACATGATGTCCATGGAGCTTCTTTGATTTACAAGTATGCGTCAAACATCAAAGTTTGCCATGGGAGCTCTCACGAGCAGCGGGCTAGTCGAGTTGGGGGCTCCGTCCGACAGTTCCTCCCTATAGAAAGCAAGGGGATGAGAGCCTCCTCAGAACTTGTCCAATGTGGAATCCATGTCAGAGTTGGCTTTGATAAGTTGCTCGAATCTTCTTTTCACGTATCCCACTGTATGCTTGTTAAACCCCCGCCGAAGATGACCATAGTAGCGGGGAATGACTCCAAAGGACTATGAGAAGAGAAGTATAGTGGGACACTCTCCATGTTTGGAAAGTAGAAATCTTTTGGTCTCGAGATACTCATGGTGACCGGTATTGCACTGATGTCGGGGGACTCATTCCCCTCTTTGACGCTCTTGGTTACTAGAGCCTCTTCACGGGAACCCTCTTTCTTCTTGTACTGCTTGAGGTGCCCGTCTCAGGTTAGTATCTCGATTGCATCAGAATCGGTCGTACCATCATATGTTCCAAGTGGGCGTGGCTTTTCTAGGACGATTAGAAGTTTAATCTCTATAATCTCTCTTGATAACGGGCCGTGGGGCTCGTTATCATCGCTTTCCTCAGAGGATGAAGGCGGGGAGTGATAATTCCTTCCCCGTCGGGCATTATTGTCTCATCGAAGGGAATGGCTCCTTCGATGCTATCTTGGTTTGGGCGACAGAGATCAGTCGCAGTCAACTTGGCGGTCGCTGTTCTTCTTCTTGGAGGATGGAGAGCCTTGGTCCTTCATGGGAGGTGTACAGTTGCATTTCTTGAAGAAAGAAATGTCGCGCTTCTCCCTTCTTGGCGAATGGCCACATTTAGGTGGGGATATGCTGGGGGAATCATGTCGTCGGTGTCTCCTAGGAGGAGACTTTGACCGCTTCTTCTCCCAGTTCCGTATCTTCTTGTTCTGCTGCAAGATAAGGGTGTTAGTCTGGTCGATGGCAGCGAGCAATGCTACCATGGTCGAGTCGGTGTTGTGGGGAATGGGAACTAGTCATAGAATCTTCGGCAGTTCCTCGGAGGGGTTCTTAGGACTGTGCTCGTCCAAGAACTGATGGTCGTTGCGCTAGGTGTCGACTGAATCCGGGGATGCAGTCTAACCGTTGTGGAAGCCGAGGTTATCCTCGAGGTGAGGATGTTCTTGACTTTTGTCGGTCTTATACGCTGGGGAAAGTGCAGTCTTTCCAGATGGGTGATGATCATCACGGCCGGCCATGATTGTTGGATGAGATGGGAACAGAAAACAGGGAAGATAGGTTCCCACAGACGGCGCCACTAATCTTACCAGTTGATCAGAACCTACAAGGTGGCTGGATGATGATCTTCTGTCGGGCTGAAATGTCAAGGAGGAAAACATGAGTTGTACCTGCAATGCACTGCAACGATCAAGTGTGGGAGTAAAGAGATACAAACAGAGTATTAGGGTTTTAGTGGTGAATAGTGAATATTCAATACCTAGCCCTCACATGTGTGAGGGTTTATATAGTGCCCCTGGCGCTTGACCATTGATTCCTATTTTTGGGCCTAGATATGCGGGTCCGTGAAAATATGTAACTGGCAGGATTTTGTCAAACTGAGCAGGTGTGCCCCCAACTAGCCGTTGGTCACGAGGAGGAGGTAGGTTAAGGGCAACTTTGTGGTCGATTCCTGGTTGTCTGGCCGACTTGAGATCGGGCAGACTGAGAGGCGCTCGTCGGTCGTCGTAGGTCGATGCTGGCCCAGAAGGACAAATGATCGATGGTGCTCAATGAAGGGAAGGGGCCCCGGGCCATGATCGCACGGGCCGCGTCGAAGGAGTAAGTTAGGTGGGACCCACTCTAGCTGTCGGGCCAATCCAGAACAATATATATATATAAAATCAAATATAAAATTCCTACAAAAAAAAATGTAGAAAAACACACAATTTTTTTCTTTTCAAATGATCAAATTTTTCTTTAAGTTAATTTGTAATTGAGACCTAATAATCTCCCTTATTAATTGAAATATCTCAAATTTTATTGTATTTAACGTAAAATTTATTTTCAACCTTATCGATAATTTGTTTTGTGATATTTGAAGGGCACTTTGATCATAATAACTTAATGCATAAGATGGGTTCCCAAAATCTTTTATCTCTAATTTTTCATTAGATATTTCTTAGTTTCACATTAAAAAAACCTATATTATTGTTTACTTAATACAATAAAAGTTATTGGTTATATAAGAAACATAAACTTACTTCCACAGTTTCACTGGTTTTATAATACTCAATTTTTTTTCTCTTCTCAAAATTGAATGAGACAATTATCTTTCTAATATCCATTTTAAAACTAAATGAGACAATTAACATCATACTATTCATTAAAAAACAAATGAAACAATTAATATCATAATATTTATCTCAAAATCAAACGAGACAAATAACTTATAGGACTATGGGTATTGCTAAAGAAAACAATTATTTTTCATTATATCAATCCTTTTGGACATGTGGGTGCTCTAGTTCTTAAGGATATTTAGTTTGATATTCATAAATCAATATATTAATTACTTGAGAGAAAAAACCATAATGTTCTTGTGAGGATCAATGTTTAATCTATTAATAGTAACTATATGAATTAGTTTAGAAACAATTCATCCTCGTTCAATTTTATTTTTTAACTATATCTCTCCATCAAATTTAATATCCTCAAAAAACTTTAAAGATTTTCTCTTAAAATAATCTTTAAAATGTAAAATCAAAATTTATATTTGTAAAATATTTTAATAATTATATATTTTTATAAGTCATAACTAAAAGACTCTAATAATATTTAAATTTAAATGATGAATAGAATTAATATTTTAAAATAAAATAATAATTTTTCTTTTATTTTTTTTAAAATAAATTAGCAAAATAAAAGTTGATCCTAATAATTATTCACCAAATTATCTTTTAAATGAAAATATAAACTAGTGATGACAAACTATTAGATACTTAAAATATATTAATCCTTATTGAACTTGTCCACTATATATTAATGTGAATTTTAGCATCATTGAACAATTATCAATTCATATAATATTTTCATAATTTCTTTTGATTTTCCCAAATCTTATTTTAATTTTCTCTGGCTTCGGCCTTTTCCTTATTGATCACTTAATGAAATAATCTTATTATTGATCACTTAATGAAATAATCTTATTAAATAAGTATGTTCGACTTTGACTTAATTGTGTAGATAGAATACTAGATATTAATTTTTTAAGCAACTTACACGATAGTAAAAAAAAATTAGCACCTTAGCAAGAGTAAAATATTATAAATAATATTAAGAATGTATTTGATTTACAAAATAAGAAAGTATTGGACAGAATAGTATTAGACAATACTGAATAGTACAAGACAACTTTTTGTATTGTATTGTGTTTGATAGTCAATGCATTAGATAATTTATTTATCTATTTTATTTAATATATCTATACATCAAATAATATAATTTTTAATATAATATTTTTATTGATATATAACATATTGATATATAAAATATTTATTTTCACGAATCAAAATATTAAATAATGGAAAGGAGAGGAAAATGATGAAATAAGAAAAACATTTTACTCTATTTTATTTGATATGTTTATGCTTAAGATAAAAATAATATAATTTTATTATAATATTCCTTATTGATAAATGATATATTAATATTATATTTATAAATATAAATATTAGATAGAGAAAGAGATTTAAAATGATATTTTAATATTTTTTGATAATTAGTGTTTGAGACAAAAAAAAATTGTTTTATAATTTAGTAAAGAAGTCTTATATTTTGTCTAATCCTATAATAAATTTCTGCATCAAATAGAATATAAAAAAAACTGTACTATTCGATCCCTCAACTTTTTGCAAATTAAACATATTCTAAAAATATTTTATTTGCTTATTTAATTTTAACAAGATCATAACTCTCTGATGAGAGTTTGTTTATCTCTTGATTACTTTCAAAAAAGAAAAATATGTCCAAATTTGTGTCATCTTATATAATACATGAAAAAATTGGAATATCATACTTTATGATGATATGACTTTTAAAAATTTGAGCATACTATGTATTTGATTCACAATCAATTTTGAGATATTGAATTTCGAGAGAATATGGGTTTCATCGTCAACATTAAAGGTCAAGATGGATGAACATAGTAATATTTTCATTTCAATCCTAAAAGTAAAACTTTTAAGAGAGAAAAATAATTTAAAAGTTCGCTCATACATAAGTTATATTTAGGTTAAAATAGAATAATAAAAATAAGAAAAATTTACTCATCAAAATATCGAATATATAATTGATACTAAATATTTAGATACCAATATCAATTGTTAATTGTCTTTATTTTCAATGATCAAACATTGACAGTTAATATTAATAAATTAATAAATTTTATAATTGTCACATGTTTACCATTATATTTGTAAATGCAATCAAATAAACACTAGCAAAATTTACACTTATACAACATTTTTTTGGTTTTTTTGCCTCTAGTATCCGACTAACAAGATCGACTAATCCAGTTCGTGGATCAATTCTGACATCAAATGACATCAAGATTTATCCTCATACAACATTATTATTGATATGTTAATAAATTATTATATATACATGCATATTTACTTGTGAATTAAGAGACCCAAATAAGATATAAAACACACTGTTGATTTTTAATCTTTGATTGCAAAAATTAATTGTAAGCGGTATTCTCACATAATGATCGAACATAACTAATTAGAGCTAGTGCGCGAGACACTTTTAGTGAGGGAGAAAGAGAGGGAATAAGGAAACATGAATTGTATTATTGAATTGAATTGTTATAAATAATGATAAAAACTATGACTATTTATATACACCTAACTTATACACTAAGTAGGCTAAAAAATCGTAATTGGGCTTGGGCTTGGCTTAGGTAACACAACTTGGATTAGGTCTAATATCTCAACATACCTCCTATAATCTAAGTTGTCGAACATACTCTAAAAATAGTCAATCTGAACTATTCCTAATTTCTTTCTCAAATTCAGAAATATGTCAATCTTCAATCCTTTGGTGAAAACGTCGGCCAAATGTGCTTCACTTGAGCAATGCCCAACTTCAAGTTCACCTTAATTTACCTTTTTCCTTGAGAAGTAAAATCTAACTTCGATATGCTTACTTCTTCCATGCATAACCGGATTCTTCTCCAGATTTATGGCGGCGTTGTTGTGGATTTGCAACACATGAGGTTTCTTCACTTTGACATCCATTTCTTCAAGTACCTACCTGATCCAAATTGCTTGGCATGCAATATAGGATCCTGCTACATATTCATCTTCACACGATGATAATGCCACCGTAGGTTGCTTTTTTGAACACCATGATCGGGGCACCAAATACTTAAAAGAAATATCCAGTCGTGCTTCTTCAATCTTCCTTATCTCCACACCAACCAGCATCTGAAAGACAAGCAATTATTGCCTCTTTGCTTTAAGAGTCTCGTCAAAATAGAATTCCATAGTTTATCGATCCTTTTAAGTATCTCAGAATTATTCTTGTAGCCTTTATGTGTGACTCCCATGGTTATAATTCCATAGTTTATCGATCCTTTTAAGTATCTCATGATTCTTCTTGCAGCCTTTATGTGTGACAGCCATGGTTCACTCATGTATCTGCTTACTAATTTGAATGTGAAACCTATATCAGGTCTACTGTTGCACACATATCTCAGAGATCCAATTATTTGTTTTAATTCCAACTTCAAATTTGGTTTGATAGGCAAAGATGCTCGAGTCGAATCATCCATCCTGAATCTCTTGAGTATCTTTTTGACATACTTTCTTTGACGTAGCACCATCCCTTGCTTCAACATTTGAAATTCTATGCCTAGGAAATAAGACAATTTTCCCAAACCCGACATTCCAAATTCCCCCATCAACAACTCTTTGAAATTTGATAAGTTCTCCAAGATATTTCTAGTTACCAATAAGTCATCAACATATAAGCAGATGATTGTTATATCTTGTGACATAACCTGAACATATACACCATACTCATACTTTCATTTTACAAATCCCAACGACTAAGTATGATTCGATCTTCTTGTTTCATGCCCTATGTGCCTACTTGAGGCCATTGAGCGCTTTGTGCAACTTATATACTTTACTCGTTATCTTCTGAATCAAAAACCATGGAGATTGTGTGACATAGACCTCTTCTTCTAAAGGACCATTCAAAAATGCTTATTTCACATCTAAATGAAATGTCAACCAAATGTGGTTGCATGGCAATGATACCACTAGTCAAACAGTCTCCAATCTTGCTACTGGAGAAAATACTTCACAATAGTCAAATCTTGCTCTTTGAAGAAAACATCGAGCTACTGTTAGAACAAGATTGGTTATGATCATATCTCAGAGTTTTGATGATAACAATAAATTATATTTTATATATTTGATACTCTGATGAACGTATTTAACTGTTTTAGATAATGTTCTGACAGAAGCATCTTGAAGTGCTGAGCTGAAAATAAATGAAGAAGTTCTTTGATGAAAGAACTATTTTAAGCGTAAGTGCTGATGCTGATGCTGCCTTTGATAATGTTCTGATAGAAGCAAATTGATGTGCTGAGATGAAAATAAATGAAGAAGTTTTTTTGATGGAAGAACCATTTGTTTTAGCGCAAGTGTTGATGCGGATGCTGACTCTGGTATTATAATTATTTAATTACATCTTCTAATGCTTAACAAGTTTCTGTGTAAGCTGTTTCAGAAGATCTTTGAAAGAAAGTGCTGTTCAGAAGATATTTGAAAGCAAGTGCTGTTCAGAAGATCTTAGAAAGTAAGTTCTGTTCAGAAGATATTTGAAAGCAAGTGCTGTTCAGAAGATATTTGAAAGCAAGCGCTGATCAGAAGTACTTAGCAAGCAAAGCATTGTTTAGAAGATATGTAAGCATGTTCTAAATTCAAGACGTGAAGTCAAGTTCTGAGAGAATGCAAAAGCTAACAAGTCTTGCAAGCTTTAGGAAACATGTTCTTACATTTGCTCATTTAATGCAAAGACAGCTACATGCACTCAAGTGTCTACGCTAGTGCATTGGAAAATGGAATAGTGCAAGGAAACACGCAAACATTTAATGCTCTCCATTTGAAGGCAACAACGGTCATGTTTCTTCATGCTATATATAGAAGAACATTAATTGCAAGCCAACTAACAAAAAAAATGCACAAACGCACAATTGATGAAACGCTGAAAGATTGAACAACTAAAGTTCTGAATAGAACTGAACAAATTCAAAAGAAGCAAGAACAACTGAAAGATTCTGGGCTCACAAAATTCATTATTCATACACTTTGTGCTAAAATATTCTTAGTGAAAAATCACAGTTGTGATATAACTTTCTTAGAAGCAAACTTTGTTTCACTATCTGTAAAGATTTATATCTTGTAATTGTTCCTTGAGAGACCAAGGTTGGTCAGAATTCTCAAGTAGACTAGGACTAGTTTAAGTCTTAGTGGTGTGAGTCACTTGTAAGGTTACTTGTGCATTGTTAGTCACAACAGTTGTTGTGTGATTGTAATCAGTTGATTATAGTGGATTAAGTCCTTGTTGAGAAAGGCGAAATCACCTTGGCGGGTGGACTGGAGTAGTTTGAGTTCAAACGAACCAGGATAAAAATAACCTTGTCTTTCCATTATTGTTGTGCCTTTAAGAAAAAGGAAAAGAGAGAAACTTATTCAACCCCCCCCCCCCCTTCTAAGTGTTTTCTCCACCTTCAATTGGTATCAGAGCTTGGCTCTGAGCTCAACACTTAACCGTGTCAGGAAAAGATCCAAAAGAAAACACATATGGCTACTGTGAAAAACAACAATAGTTACAACAGACCTCTAGTGTTTGATGGAGAAGATTTTGATTATTGGAAAGATAGACTAGAAAGTTTCTTTCTAGGTCATGATAGTGATTTATGGGATATAGTCTTGGATGGTTACAAACATCCTACTGACTCAGAAGGAAATATGATTGATAGGAAAAATATGGATAGACAACAAAAAGCTGATTTCAAAAATAATCATAGAGCTAGAAATATTTTTCTAAATGCTATCTCTAAAGTGGAATATGAAAAGATTACAAATAGAGATACTGCACATGATATGTTTGAGTCTCTTAAAATGACTCATGAAGATAACTCTCAAGTGAAGGAGTCTAAAGCTCTGGCTCTCGTCCAGAAGTATGAAGCCTTCAAGATGAAGGAAAGTGAATCTATAGAAGATATGTTCTCAAGGTTCCAAACTCTGATTGTTGGCTTGAGAGTTCTGAACAAGGGATATTCTAAGGCATATCAAGTTAAGAAGATCATCAGAAGCTTACCCAGAAGATGGGAACCTATGGTCACTGCTTTCAAAGTTTCAAAAAATCTGAACAACGTGTTTCTTGAAGAACTCATCAGTGCTATCAGAAGTCATGAGATAGAACTTGATGAGCACGAGCCTCAAGAGAAAGGTAAGTCCATTGCCCTTAAATCAATTATAAAATATGAAACTAAAGATTTTCAGGGTAAAGAAGAAAACTCTGAAGAATCTTCTTCAGAAGAAAATGAACTATCATTGCTCTCCAGAAGGATCAATCAGCTGTGGAAGCACAAGCAGAAGAATTTCAGAAACTCCAGAAGAACAGGAAATGACTCTGAACAATCCTATGGACACAGAATATCAAGTAACCGAATCATTACCTGCTATGAATGCAATAAACAAGGTCACTACAAAAGTGAGTGTCCAAGGCTTCAGAAGGAAAAACATAAAGGGGAGTTAGTTAAGGAAAAGAAGAAAAGTCTTATGGCAACATTGGATGATTCTGAATCTTCTAAAGACGAAACAGAATCAGAAGATGAACAAGCCAATATAGCTCAAACCAAAAACTTATCAGATGTCTCAGAGTCCTATGAATCAGAATCAAAATCAGACACTGAAGAGGTATTCCCTGGCTTCACTGTTAATTTCACTAAAGCTGAACTAGGAGAAAGTCTGAGTGAAATTCTGGAAAGATATCAGCAACTTCGAGTTAAATTCAGGAATATGAAAAAGGATCTTGCTTCTGACTCCCAAGTAACTGAGAGTCTGAGATCATAAAATTCTGAGTTAAAAGAAAAAATTTCAAAACTAGAAAATGATCTACAAAACTCTCAGAAGGAAATAATCTCAGAAGATCCTAGTAATGCTGATAAGATCATAAAGAAATATGATCAAAGCTTTCAGAAGTTTCTAGCTAAAAACATAGATAGAAGCAAAATGGCTTCAATGATCTATGGAGTTAGCAAGAAAGACATAATAGGTATAGGATACAAAGGCAAAGTAACTCAACCTAAGAAAGTTAAGGATCTGGTTATCAAACGTACTCCTCTCTATTCTCACTTCACCACTGGGAACACACATCATATTAAATATACATCTCACTCTGGAAACTCTTATGCTAAACCAAAGTTCAAACAGAAGTTTAAATACTCTAACCCAAGAGGACCCAAAAAGATATGGGTACCAAAAGACAAAATCATCTATGTTGCAGATATTTTTAACTGCAAGGTTGATACTCCAGTACTAACACCTGGACTATGGATGCTCACTACTCATGGAGGAAAGAAAGCATATGTTCCAAGGCCTGGAATCTAAAAGATTCTAAGGTTTCAGAGATAATCAGAAAAAGAACATTACTGGCTCTGAAACTACTGGAAACAGGAATGGAAATACAATCTCAGAATCTCTGAACAACCCTCTCAGAAAAGTTGAGTTCTCAGATGATTTGAATGAATAGTCAGTCAGAAGATTTTAATTTTTTTGATACTCAGAAGTTCATTAGATCAAACAGCTGTCCCATGCAACCTTTAGGAGATGAACACTTGGTGTGTTTCTGAAAGGTCACACGTGCTAAGCTAATGACGCCGTTCTAGGTAACTGTTCTGATTTGATTAAAATCTCACGCTTTCCCCTAACTTTTCAATTTCATTAAATGCTAAGTCATGATTAGATTCTTTTTAATTAAATTTTTATTAAATACTCTTTTTAACAGTTTTTTTTAAAACCTATTTTTGAAAAGACTTCTTATAAATACCTTTGTAAAAACCTTTCTCATTTTTTTACCGTCTCTTTCAAAACTCAAAAGTTTCTGGGTATTTTTCTCTGAAACCCATTTTTCTTCTCTCAAACCTAATTGCTCCAATGGCTTCCTCCTCCGCTCATTCTGAGAACATTCAATCTGAGCAATACATTGTTCCTGAGAGAACCACTCTCATACCAGTGGATAGCTTATAGGTTATAAGTGAAATAATGGTGGAATTTGAGAATCTTAAAGCTAATGGTTTTGATCTTCTTCCCGCTGTTGAGTTTCAAGGTTGGGGAAACTTCTTCGACCGTCTAGTTGGTCCAGTATTTCCACACATTGTTAAAGAATTCTGGATACACGTGATTGCTTCTCCAAAGGTCATCCTCTCTTTCGTGATGGGTAAGGAAATCTCCATTACTGAAAACCTAATCAGAAAACTTCTAGGTTTTGAAGGAACTGGAGTAACTGGAATTGCTAATGGAAGAATGGAAATGTCAAAGGTTTATGCATAAATTTTTACAAATGGACAAGGGTCTTCAAAGGTCAGAGACTTGAAAAATAAGTATAAGATATGGGCAAGAATAATCCATGGTTGCATTCATCATAGGAAGGAAACTAGATTTCCAGACTATATAAATGCTGACCAACAACACTTGTTGTTCTGTCTTGGAACAAATATCAAAATTGATTTACCCTATCTCTTGTTTGATCATCTCTGGACTCATGTGAAAGAAACAAGAGAAGTAGAAAGAATGAAGAACCCAAAATCCAAAAGGAATTGGATTCCAATGGGGAGACTGATTTCAGACATTCTGCTTGAGAATGGTCTGATTGCTCACCTGGATGAAGCGAATCTGCTGGAAGAGTTAGAGCCTACTTGTGCAAAGGCTCTGACTGGAAAGAACTTGGTGAAGAGGAAGATTATAGACAAGTTGCTGATATAACCAACGCATTTTGTGTCAGTAACTATTAAGAGAAGGAGGATTCCAATTGATGATTTTCCACTATTCAACTCAGGTGATCACCCACGCATCATCCTGCATTACATTCAAATCTGTAAAGAAAGTGGAACACCCATTGATCCTTCCTGGATGCAAGGAAGACACGAAGCTGCTCCAGATGTTGTTCTTCAGCAACCTTTGAAGAGGAAAGTTGTTGAAGGACCTTCTGCCCGACCTCAGAAGAAGAAAAAGAAATCAAGTACACCAGCTAAAACTGTATCTGTTTATGATTCTAAAAATATATCTACATCTGCTAAACCCCAAACCCTAGGAGACATAGATGTTGATATCGACCTGACCATACCCTCTGATCCTATTGATGAAAATCCTCAAAGAAATCAAGTTTTATCAAACTTGAGTGATTTTGACTCTGATGATTATTCTGAAACACAAACAGAACCCTCTCACTCAGAACCCTTTCAAACACCTGCTGGAAATCTTTCTAGACCTCCTCCCAGACCATTATCACCCAGACCTACTGGATGGTATGATGCTGGATCTTGGAGAATACCAGGAATCAACGAACCTCTGGCCACTCTAAAGCCTCGATTCAACCTACCTTATGAAAACATTTTTGCCTTAAACAGAACACAAACACAAAATCCTACCCCAACTGCTGACAACACCATAATCATTTCACCTGACATCACACCACCCATATCTCTACAACTTCCAACTCCTGACTCACCAGTGATTTCACCTCCTCACATTCCAGAACACCAAACTCATGAACCATCTGAACCATCACCAACACACAAACCCTATGAAACTCTCAATCCATCAGAAACACCTGAACCCTCTGAACAACCTGAACCCTCTGAACAATCTGAACAACCTGACCAATCAGCAACTCCTGAACAAACAGTAAATCCTGAACCAACTAACTTTCTAAGAACTGTAGTTGATTTTGAGTCACTACAATTTCTGAAAAATACTTTCAAAAGGGCTGTCCCAAAACCTGTTCAGCCAGATGTAAATATATTGTTTCCGAATTTTTTAACAGAAGCTCAAGCATGGTTGGACCTGCTGAAGGCAGACCGCACCAGAAGTGTGAACCCAGTTGCAACAGATCTTCTATGGGAAACTTTCAGAAGAACTTTTGATGCTAAGTCACTAAGCTGCAAGATTTATGTCACTCTCAGGTGATTGAGAACTTCTCCAAGCATCTGCATGCTTTTCAGTCAGAAGCTGCTGATATTTGGGACAAGAAGTCTTCTCTAATGATTGCTGATGCTCCAGCTGATGAAATGGACATTTTAGAAGATGAATCTAAAGAATCCTCTGAAGATTCAAATCCTTTGGCAATTGTTCTGTTGAATCAACCTTCTGCAAAAGCTGCACCTGAACCAGTGCCAACTCTTGTGATGGATCTGGGCACTCTTCTGTCAACTTTTGTTCGTTCTGACTCAACGGTTGCTACTCCAAAGGCTTTTTCTGCTGAAGCTTCTACATCCTCTGATCCTACTTCACTTGTAATGGATACTCTGAATGAGCTCAAGAGGGAAAACGAAGCTATTCATGAGCGTTTGGATAAGCAAGATCAGACAAACCAAGAAATCAAAACATGGATAATGAAACAAGAGGAATCTGCATCTGAGATCAAGAATCTTCTTATGGCCCTTGTTTCTAAGAAATCTTAGTGTCTTTATGTTTCTTGTTTGTTGTTTTGTTGAACCTCTAAATCTTTTATTATAACATAACTTCTTTTTACGCTCTTCAACTATTTTTATATCTACTTTTTTATTATGCCAAAAAGGGGGAGAAAATGAGTATTTTGATCTAATCTCTGATTAACAGTTATGAGACTAAGTCAAACATTCTAACAAAATACAAGATTTCTTTCTATGCTTTAAAGATCTTTGCAGGTATCATTTAAACTCTGGAAGTTTATTTCAAATGAACATTATCTTCAAACGAACCTGATGAAGAAATCTCAGAAGAAAAATTCCAAAGCTCTGATAAAAATTCTCAGGAAGTTTTTCTTATAGAAATATTTATTTCAGGGGGAGATTCCTATCTCTTATTCAAATTTATTTCTATATCTGAATATATTTTTGTCATCATCAAAAAGGGAGAGATTGTTAGAACAAGATTGGTTCTGATCATATCTCAGAGTTTTGATGATAACAATAAATTATATTTTATATATTTGATACTCTGATGAACGTATTTAACTGTTTCAGATAATGTTATGACAGAAGCATCTTGAAGTTTTGAGTTAAAAATAAATGAAGAAGTTCTTTGATGAAAGAACTATTTTAAGCGCAAGTGCTGATGCTGATGCTCTCTCTGATAATGTTCTGACAGAAGCATCTTGATGTGCTGAGCTGAAAATAAATGAAGAAGTTCTTTTGATGGAAGAACCATTTGTTTTAGCGCAAGTGCTGATGCGGATGCTGACTCTGGTAATATAATTATTTAATTACATCTTCTAACGCTTAACAAGTTTCTGTGTAAGCTGTTTCAGAAGATCTTTGAAAGCAAGTGATGTTCAGAAGATATTTGAAAGCAAGTACTGTTCAGAAGATCTTAAAAAACAAGTTTTGTTCAGAAGATATTTGAAAGCAAGTGTTGTTCAGAAGATATTTGAAATCAAGCGCTAATCAGAAGTACTTAGAAAGCAAAGCATTGTTTAGAAGATATGCAAGCATGTTCTGAATTCAAGACGTGAAGCCAATTTCTGAGAGAATGCAAAAGCTAACAAGTCTTGTCAAGCTTCAGGAAACATGTTCTTACATTTGCTCATTTAATGCAAAGACGTCTAAATGCACTCAAGTGTCTACGCTAGTGCATTGGAAAATGGAATACTACAAGGAAACACACAAACATTTAAAGCTCTCCATTTGTAGGCAACAACGATCATGTTTCTTCATGCTATATATAGAAGAACATTAATTGCAAGCCAACTAACGCAAAAATGCACAAACGCACAATTGCTGAAACGCTAAAAGATTGAACAGCTGATGTTCTGAATAGAACTGAACAAATTCAAAAGTAGCAAGAACAATGTGAAAGATTCTGGGCTCACAAAATTCATTATTCATACAATTTGTGCTAAAATATTCTTAGTGAAAAATCACAGTTGAGATATAGCTTTCTTAAAAGCAAACTTTATTTCACTATCTGTAAAGATTTATATCTTGTAATTGTTCCTTGAGAGACCAAGGTTGGTCAGAATTCTCAAGTAGACTAGGACTAGTTTAAGTATTAGTGGTGTGAGTCACTTGTAAGGTTACTTGTGCATTGTTAGTCACAACAGTTGTTGTGTGATTGTAATCAGTTGATTATAGTGGATTAAGTCCTTGTTGAGAAAGGCGAAATCACCTTGGCGGGTGGACTGGAGTAGTTTGAGTTCAAACGAACCAGGATAAAAATAACCTTGTCTTTCCATTATTGTTGTTCCTTTAAGAAAAATAAAAAGAGAGAAACTTATTCACCCCCCCCCCCCCTTCTAAGTGTTTTCTCCACCTTCAGCTACCAATCTTGCCTTATATCTTGCTATCGACCCATCAATATTGTGTTTCAACTTAAACACCCAGTTTACTTCAATAGCTTTTGTGTGTGTTGACAATTAGACTAACTACCATGTGATGTTTATTTAGATTGCCTATTACTCTTCTACCATAGCAGAATTCCATTGTTTATTCTTTAAAACATCACTATAGTTGATTGGTTCAACACCTATAAGTAAAGAAAAATGAACTAATTCTCCAACTGGTTTGACATCATCATCACCAACCACTTCATAATCATGAAGTCTTGCTTGAAGAACTCTAGTTCTTTGAGGCCTTTGGCTTGTTCTAGCCACACCATCTTCGACTTTGAATGTGTTAGGATTGTCAGCAACTTCTTCGTTTTTGACTGTAATATCAACAATTTCTTCGAGTTCGACTTCATCAGTTTCTCCGTTGAATGACTTGTTAATTGCATCATTAGAATTCCAATCCCAGGAAGAATTTTCACCAATCACGATATCTCGACTTATCACGATCTTTTCATTGATCGGATTAAATAGCTTGTATGCACCAGCTTTATGATATCTTACCAAAATCATAGGTTCACTCTTGTTATCAAGCTTCCTTATTGCATCAGGAACATGCTTGTAGCACATAGAGCCAAACACCTTCAGATGACTCACTGATGGCCGTTTGCCACTCCATGCTTATTTAGGAACCTTGTTCTTCAATTTCTTAGTTGGGCACCTGTTCAAAATATAAACTGTAGTCGAAATTACTTCTCCCCAAAAGGATTTTGGAAAATTCTTCTGCTTTAACATGCATCTCTCCATATCCAATATGGTTCTGTTTCTTCTTTCTTCAATTCCATTATGTTGAGGCTTATAAGGAGCAGTTACCTCATGATCGAAACCATGTTCTGCATATAAATCTTCAAACATATTGAATGTGTATTCTCCACCTCCATCTATTCACAAAACCTTAATCTTCTTCTCACTCCGGTTTTCTACAAGTATCTTGAATTCCTTAAAGATTTCAAATACTTCTTCCTTTCTCTTGATCACATATATTCATAGCTTTCAACTAAAATCATCGACAAATAAAAAAAAATCTTTTTCCACCAATGGTATGCTCTTCGAATGGGCCACATACATCTGAATGTACCACTTGGAGTATGCATCATGATCTCATTGGCACAATCAAAACGATGGAATTTCTAGATTGCTTTCCGACTAAACAACCTTCACAGAGTTTGTCGGGCATCTCAAAACTCGAGATACTAGTTACTATATCTTGAGTAATCATCTAATTGAGTGATCGAAAGTTCAAATTTCCAAGCCTCAAATGCCACAACCAACTATCCTTGTGGCCGACAACAATTTTTAGACATTGTACTTCAGTTGAACTGATCATGGTCTTAAAGGTTCTATTCTTGGATTACATAGATTTTAAGAACAAATTGTTTAGGATGTTGAACAATTTTAAAGCTCCATCTTTCATGACAACTGAGAAACCTTTTTCGACCGGTTTTCCAACACTTAGCAGGTTTCACTTTATTCCAGGTATATAGAGTACATATTCGATCATAACTTTCCCTCAATTATTCAATTGAAAAACTATGTTGATAGTACCTTCTACTTGTAGCGAGCTATTATCCACAAGTTTTACCTTGCTCTTCTTTGACTCAACGAAATCTGTGAACCACACGTTTTGACCAGTCATGTGATTTGAGCATCTAGATTCGAGGAATCAGATCTTGGATTCGACACAGATATCTGCAATTGCTGCCATAACCACCATACCTTATGAACCATATGAATCTTGGTGTGCAAGGTTCGCTCCTTCGTCCTTGCCTTTTTTTATCCCTTGTCTTTCCTGTACTAATAATGCTTGGCAAAGTGAGCCAATTTTTCACAGTTATAACAATGTACACCTTTTTTCTCTTCTTTGTCCTTTTGATAGTTTCCTCGTCCACTTTTCGAGGATTCAAAAGTCCTATCATCGATCTGATGCTTATGAGGATTCGGCCAAGACTTATTTCCCCAAGTCTTTTCTACTTTGCCTTTGAATTTGTTGGAACCACCATTCTTTTTCCATGATTGAGCCTGCAGAGCTTGTATCGAGTCTTGAACTCCTTTTCTTTCGACCATCCTAATCTCATGCGCTTCCAAAGAACCAACCAAATCTTCCAGTTTTAGGGTTTCAAGTTGATTAGTATCTTGAATATCTATGATAACATGATCAAAGTGAGAGTTAAACGTACACATTACCTTCTCAACTTCATCTTATCAGTTAGGGTTTCACCACAACCCTTCATGAGATGGAAGAGTTTTTGTACCTTCGACACATAGTTTGCAATCTTTTTGTCTTCTCCCATCGACAATAGTTCTATTATCGATGCAAGGTCTGAAATTTGATGACCTTAACTTTGTCACCTCTTTCATAATACTTGACAAGAATATCCCATGCTTCTTTTCCGATTCAGCATGACAGATCCAGTTGAAATTCGCCACATCGATCACAGTTTGATTGCAATACACAAACTTGCAATCCTTCTTCTTGGCTTCATTTTGGACATTCTTTTGGGCATTGGTTGTATTTGCAGCCAGTGCATGAATTCCATTAGTAATTATGAAAGTTAAACAGATATTGCATTTGTTTTCTCCACCGAATCCAATTCTTGTTGTCAAGAGTTGGAAGAGAATTTAGAATGCCGTTAGTACCATTCATATTCACAATGATGGATTGACAATAACCCACAATCCAAGAAACACGATCTCTAACGTGTAATTCTTAAAAGCGCGATCAAGAATCTAATCAGAGCTCTGGATACCAATTTATTAGTGTGTGAGGCACTTTTAGTGAGGGGAGAAAGAAAAATAATAAGAAAATAAGGATTATATTATTGAATTGAATTATTACAAATAATGATACAAACTATGATTATTTATATACACATAACTTATACACTAAGTAGGCTAACAAATCCTAATTGGGCTTGGGCTTAGGTTACACAACTTCGATTAGGTCTAAGTTAATGGACTTTTTTACTTCAATCATTACCCACACGAATAAACTTAATACTTAAAGCATATTTATAATCATATGTATGCAATTGCTTTATTAAACAATGTCTTTCTTTTGATCGACCATAATAGTCAGTATGAACAATTACACACTATATCTTTTTTAATTATGATTGAATCAAATTTACACAATATAAGTTACTTTTTAATCTTGTTGTATCAATCAATTCAACCAAAATTATTAGATATTTTAATAATTTAAATGGGGACATCCTTAAACTTACAAGACACTACCCACAAATATAGACCGTATTCATTATGAATGCTGTTTAATAATTAAAAAAAATTAAGAGTATTTAGTGTGTGAACAAGCTCAATAAAACATAAGTTTGATGAATTTATCCAAATATCATGATTATAAAATATTATTGTATAAAATTTAATAATAATAAATTCAAACAACATAATCAAGTTAACTGTTTAATTTTAAATCATATACATATTAGTTATTTATACAAAAAAAAATGTCACAATAAAATCACATATACACCAATCAATATTTTAAATAAATAAATTAAAAACCAATGAAAAATAATTTTAAAATTTAAAGAATCAAATATTTAATTTTCCCTTATATTTTGAGATGTATTCAAAAGATACAATAATTTTTTCATAATATATATATATATATATATATATATATATATATATATATATATATATATATATATATATATATATATATATATATATATATATATATATATATATATATATATATATATATATATATATATATATATATATATATATATATATATATATATATATATATATATATATATATATATATATATATATAAAATTGTACTTGTCTCATCTCTTAAAATATAAATATCGGTGCAGATTTTATGTGAATCGAAGTTGAAAGAAAAATAATTTAAAAATTAAAACAAATATAAAGATTTGATTAACATGACACCTCTAACCAACAAACTCAACATGATGGGCATCCGTCCCTTAAGAGGTAGCTAGACCTGCAAAGGCAAACAGGGAAATAAGCGGCGATTAGCCTGTCTGGTTATGTTTTCATTTCCATTTATATTAAGTTCTTAAACTCTATATTTATTATCTTTCTGTGCAAGGTCTATCCGCAACTATAAATAAAATATGATTCTTTCTGAGCATTCGTTTCTTTGTGATTATGTATAGTGACAACGGGTCTGAGGTTCGTTAGATGGGATCGAGGCTTGAGACAAAGAAAGTCAAGGGTACTGTTAGAGACATTTTGTATGTCCGACTATAATAATGAATTACCTAAAATAAAAAGCACACACAAAGAAAGTTAGGGGTGCTATCAGAGATACTTTGCATATCTTATTACAACAATCACTTCCCCACTGAAAGACAGGGATGATGTTGGAGACGCTTTGTACGTCCGAATATATTAATCAATTCCCCACAAATAGTCAAGAGTATTGTCGGAGATGCTTTACACATTTGACAAGAACAATCAATCCCCATTGGCAATAATATTTCACCCCACTAGCAGCATGCCACTCTAGAGGTCGTCTTGGGTTGGCCATAAGTCTATCAAGGGGGAGGGGGGGGGGGGGGGGGGGGGAGGGGATCCAACCGTTGGCTGAGAACGACCTTAGTGACGTCTAATAAACTTTGAAGGAAGACCTCACAATTTCATAAAACATCTATAGTTATTCACTCAATATCCTTCAAATACACCTTAAATAGGTTACAAAGAGTTCCACTCCTAAAATGATAATTTCTACACATATATTCTTCCATTATAACAATATTATACAAAGAGTACACAAAAAATAGGGGTCGACTGTAAGAACAAGATTGGTTCTGCATCTGGCTTAGAGTTTTGATGATAAATTTACTTGATAACTTTGAGAATAATTGTGTACTCTGATGGATTATGTCTAGTGTGTAGCTTTTGCTAAATATGTTCCAACTCTATTAGAAGGCGTGTGAAGTCATCATGTTCTGAACTCAACACTCTGGAAGAATACGTATGGTGTGTTATAAAGATAAGTCAAGATTCTTGATTACTTCTTATGCAACGGTTTCAAGGAACATTAGTTCAAGAGCTTCTGATTGTGACTTTACAAGGAAGCTTTAGAGGCCTTCTAAATATTTGCTTATGTTGACCCAAGTTATGAAGATGCTAAATATGATCGGTGGATCTGGAACTGACTGTTTAACGCTGGTTCGCGAAATGTCGCGGAAGCAAGAGTCGCCACCGTCTTTTATTTTCTCCAAATGGAAAGGACAAAAGCACAGAAAAATTCCTTAAAGAGATTGCTCTCGGTTCGGGAGGTAGGTTATAGAAAGGGAAGGTATTAGCACCCTTTCTATCCATGGTTATCCATGGGCTCTTAGATACTTGCTCATTTGTGTTTTCAAAATTGGTTTGTTTGCTTTTCAACTGTGGGTTTAAAAAGTTTCTTTGAAAAAATTTCAGTTCGACTCGTACGTCAGAGTGTTTGAAAAATTTGCTTTGAAAGCTTTTGAAAATGTGTTGGTGTGAAAAGTCTTTTTGAGTTTGTTTTGAGATTAGAGCAAATATCCTTGAGAACCTACCTACCCTAAGGAATTCGTCTGTGTAAATGTCCTTTAAAGTAGTGCCATCCCACCATTGAGAGGTAGGTAGCACCACCGTTGGAGGTGTTCGGGTCAATTCGAGTTTGTAGGGACATGGTGATCACCAGAGCAATGGGAAGACACCTTAGAAGCTACCCTCATGCCAGGTTCCCGGATCATGAGGACTTACTAAGACATCCTCTACTCGACGATCACCTTTCGAAAGGCAACAGTGAGGCGTACCCTAGGGGTGGTGTGTGCGAATTGTGTGTCGTTTTCGTTTGCATTTGTCTTGTCATGTTAAGGTGATCTACGCTTGATTTTATTATGTCCATTCATTCTTGCATGCTTATTTAACAGTTTAAAAGTTTGCGGGAAAAATAAATCTACAACTATTACAAATGGCGCGGGTCCACATCGCCAAAATTAAACCGGACCCGATTTAACGGAAAGTAAATAAAGCAAATTTAAAAGTGCGAAAAATTTAAGTTACAACGCTTTGGGAGAGATACATAATTATTTAAGCAATAAAGTAAATGCGCGAAATAAAATAATTAAAACAATGGGCGTTGGACCCTTTTGCAAAATTAAAATTAATAAGAAATTGAAATTAAAAATTAAAAGAAAATGTTTTTTAGTATTTTGGTGTTTTTTAAGATTTAATGGAAAAAAGAGAATTAATTATAATTAACATAAAATGTCAAACCCTAAATCTATTTATTTTTTGAGTTATTAAGAAAAATATTGAATTTTTAACCTATTTAAACCTAAGTTAATTTACATGCATTTTTTAATTTATGAAAATAAATAAAATAAATATTATTATTGTAAAAAAAAAGGAAATTAAAAGGAATAAAATTAACAATTAAACCTAAATTCTATATTTTTGTATTTTTGTTATTAAAAGAAATTAAAGTTGTAACCTAATTAAAACTAAATTTATTTACAAGCAATTATTTACAAGAAAATATGAACATTAAATATTTTATTATGTTTTCATCTTTTTTCTGATTTTTATGAAGTTTTTATATTTTGTAAAAATAATAATTAATTAAATTAAGATAATCAAGCAAATAAAATAATAAAGGTAAAAAATATAAAATATATGGAGAAGGCAAACCAGGGGGGGTGGAAGTCCCCAAATAGGAGGTCAAATTATGAGGAATCTGGCCCAACAAGCAGTGGCCTTTTTGACTTTTTGCTTAGCGTGTGGATGCGTTGACCTGGATCCACCATAGGCTTTAGTTCATGGCCGTTGATCTAGTGTTGGGTTGGACGTGGCACGCTTGATTATGCTGGTGCATCATGGTCTACAAAGGCATACCTGCATATGAATATCTTTTGAAGAAAAATATTTGGAAAGTGTGGGGACCTGGGATCGAACCCAGGTCCTAAGGGTTGCCAACGCGTTTGCCTGCCAACTGAGCCATTTGATTACTTTGTATATTAACAAACAAATAATAAATATAATGCAAACAATGACAATTAGTGGATTTCTGGCGCGAAACTTTGAATGGACCAATCCACGCCTGACACTGCATCGTCTTCTTCATTGTTCCTTTCTGCCTGAAAAATAATAAACGTTTAACGGGGGTTTTGAACCCCCTCAAAACAGGCCTAATTCCATAATAGCGATTAGGTCCTGAAGGCTCATAAATTGAGCGCGAACGTCCTATCTTCTTCGTCTCAACCTGTAGATTTCATTCATGGCATTGGTACGTCTTGATTTTATAAGAATCGAAAACGCCCAATTTGAAAACTTCGGAACCCTAAGCATCTCTAATGGTGAATTCTCCTATAGGGCATGAAACTTTAATTAAACCATACAGTTAGTTTGTAAACATCACCCTGAGTATAAAAATAGCAATAGAATATGTTAAAGATGCATGGATAATGGGAAGCAGTTTCGAAATTTCCTTTACCAATTTTGATAGCAACCTTGCGTTTCTTTAAGTATGGGACCTGGGGAATGATTCAGCTAGCTTCAGAGGAACACAAGGAAGCTATTGGAAAAGGAATTAGGCTTTGAATCGTCCTAGAACACTGATTTCAGATTTTGAGCTTTATGGAAAATTTTTCAAGTTTGTATATGGTTCTTTTGCGCAACTTAGAGTGTGTTAGCATTAGGTTTGTGATTCTGATTATGTATGGAAGCTATTAGGTCAACAAAACTTGATCAAATCCATGGCAATAATGATTTTGCATATTTGATTTTCTTAAGATCTTTACATATCTTTTTCACATGGTTTTTGTGTCAATTAGGTTTCAATCAAGCCAAATCTTTCCATAATTGGCTAAGCACGAAATATCAAGTCTAAAACATGTATAAAAAGATTCATTTGGTTCATTTAGATATTTTCCACATATTTAATTGATTTAATTGAATTAATATGAATAAAAATTCAAATAAATAAATAAAAAATGAGAAAATACTTCCCTTTGGGCCAAGTGGTCGTGCACATGCTTGGAATGATGAATCTTGGAAGAAAAATGGGCCCATTAGCAATTTTAGGTCATTTGGATCAATGTTGACTTTTCAAAATATCCAAAAATTTCCCAACTTACACAAGGCATAACTTGCTCAATTTTTAAGCTTTTCACATGTTCTTGGACATTTTGGAAAGGTCTTTGAGTCCTCTAACCAATGCCTTTGGTCCCATGTCATTTTGATTTACCAATCTCAAGTTATGGCCTTTGACTTAAAGTCCCTTTTTGTTGACTTTTGAAAATGACCTATAATGTTGAAATTGATAACTTTTTGTGAGAGCATTTCTTGGACTTGGAATATGAAGATGAATTGTAGGAAATGTCTTTCTCTTCAAAATGAGATTTGGATGGAATTTTTCTGATAATCCATGTGAAAGTTATGCCCTGGTCAATTTCAGTTGACTTTTTCAGCTGTCCAAATATAGTAACTTTTGCATCTTTGATGATTTCTGAGCCAAATTTTGAGAATCATGATCAAGCGTTGATCAAATGATGTTTGTGGCTTCAAAATGATATGTTGACCAAAAATTTGAACTTTTGACTGTCAAATGACCATTTTGCCCCTACAGTTGACTGTAGTGCAATTTAGGGTTTTGACTGTGCAATTTTGAGCTGAATGCCTTGAAACTTGATATGAGGATACTTGACCATCTTTGTAGGCATGTGAGACTTGATTGGGCCTTTGAAAACTTCCATTTCTTGATCAGAACCCAAACCCTAGTTTTGACTGTATAGGAGACAGTTGAACTGCATAACCCTTGGGGAATTTTGTGACTTGGCTTGGCAATTTCTTGAAGAATATGGGAGGGCAAATTTTGGGGTACAACAGTTGCCCCTGTTCAATCTTCTTAGACCTGAGGATGCGGATTGGCTGACGTGCCTTTCGTAATCCGAGGGTAGAAGATGATTGAACACTAGAGTGCCCAGAAATTTGCGCTCACATAGTAGCAGTGATGGTGATGGAATGGGCTTATAGATGCCATTTAGGGGTTGATGAATAGGATGATGGGCTTATGGATGCCATCTGGATGTTGATCGCGTAGGAGATTCCTTAGCGAGAACCTGCATACCTGCAAAAGAAAAATGAGTACCTGACATGTTGCAGGAGCTGATTTTAGATGCTTGGCATAGATGTGTCCTGACTGGTTACAGGAGCTGAGTCTGAAGCTTCATAAGATGATGAATGAACCAGGTATGGTTACTGCCTTAGCATGAATGGTAAGAGAACCTTGGGTGATTTTAACTTCAACAACGCTCGTTGAGAAAATCTTGGTAGGAAATACCATCTTCGCAGGATCGGGAAGAGAGCCATAAGCAATTATAATCTGAAAGGAATGATCACCTCACTCACCGTCGGAGAGGGAAACATAGGAAAAGGAATTGTCACCTCACACACCGTCGAAGAGGGAAACATCTGAAAAGGACTTACTACCTCACACACCGTCGGAGAGGGAACCATGGGAGACTATCACCTCACACTCATCATCGGAGAGGGAAACATCTGAAGAAGGAATTACCACCTCACGCACTTGTCGGAGAGGGGACCATAGGAGACTATCACTTCACACTCATCGTCGGAGAGGGAAACATCTGAAGAAGGAATTACCACCTCACGCACTTGTCGGAGAGGGGACCATAGGAGACTATCACCTCACACTCATCGTCGGAGAGGGAAACATCTGAAGAAGGAATTACCACCTCACGCACTTGCCGGAGAGGGGACCATAAGAGATTATCACCTCACACTCATCGTCGGAGAGGAAAACATCTGAAAAAGGAATTACCACCTCACGCACTTGCCGGAGAGGGGACCATAGGAGACTATCACCTCACACTCATCGTCGGAGAGGGAAACATCTGAAGAAGGAATTACCACCTCACGCACTTGCCGGAGAGGGGACCATAAGAGATTATCACCTCACACTCATCGTCGGAGAGGAAAACATCTGAAGAAGGAATTACCACCTCACGCACTTGTCGGAGAGGGGACCATAGGAGACTATCACCTCACACTCATCGTCGGAGAGGGAAACATCTGAAGAAGGAATTACCACCTCACGCACTTGTCGGAGAGGGGACCATAGGAGACTATCACCTCACACTCATCGTCGGAGAGGGAAACATCTGAAGAAGGAATTACCACCTCACGCACTTGCCGGAGAGGGGACCATAAGAGATTATCACCTCACACTCATCGTCGGAGAGGAAAACATCTGAAGAAGGAATTACCACCTCACGCACTTGTCGGAGAAGGGACCATAGGAGACTATCACCTCACACTCATCGTCGGAGAGGGAAACATCTGAAGAAGGAATTACCACCTCACGCACTTGTCGGAGAGGGGACCGTAAGAGACTATCACCTCACACTCATCGTCGGAGAGGGAAACATCTTGAAAAAGGAATTACCACCTCACGCACTTGTCGGAGAGGGGACCATAACTTCTGCTGAGTCTTTATCAGAAAAATCTGTTGGGAGTCGATTTAACTGGACTAGAGAAGACTTTGAAATATGTTTGAGCATTTTAACTGCGTCTTTCCTGAAAGATAAAGGTCAGTCATATGCAATGCATGATGTTCTCAATATAAATGAGATTTGTATGATATAATGCGTCTATGCATGCTATAACACGATGTATGTGATGTTTTATGAATGTTTTCGTCTAGGAAAGTAGATCCTTGACGGGTGCCGGGAAGCCATATCCTGGGCTGATGTTGGAGAATAAGCTTTTACTTCCGCTGGGGATGATAGTTGCAAGAATACCGGTAGGAGAAGATGACTCCGTTGCGGAATAAACTTGGCAAATGAAGGATTCTGCGGGGAGAAAAAGATACTCTGACGACCATGCTGGGAAGCAATACTCTGTGGGAAGAGGGATGCCTTGCTGAATGTTGATTAATAGTTTGCTGGGGATATCTTTGTTGTTGGAAGTGTTGACGGACTTCGCTGGGGATAAGAAGGCTTCGTTGACGACGCTCTTTCCGGGGTTTTTGGCTGAGGATAACCCAGTTATATCCTGTTAAGGAAATAACTTTTTAAATCAAGCCGGACGACGCGTTCGTGCTCTGCGAGGGGGTAAGCTTCCAGAATCTACTGGGGATAAGCTTACTGCTTGTGGATATGAATCCCTACCTTCCCGGGGAACTGGATTGGACTCTTCTGGGAGGTTTTGAATTGCTTGGGGAGTGATTCCTTTGAATATTAAGATACCGCCGGGGAACAATCTTTAGGCCAAGACTGCCGGGGATGCTTGTATTGAATATATGCTGCTGCTGGGGAGGTTAAGATCTACGGGAGGATACTCAATTTCCTTGATAATCTGATAATAGCTTGGAGAAGAATGTATTGTTTTACTGAACCACTCTCTGGGGAATTAAGGTATCTGGTTATGCTCTTTAGCTGGACCTACCTTGGTACCTTCGGAGGATAGAACAATTAGACTGCTCAGACAACTCTTTTATTGCCCCTGTTTCTAGTGTCACCTGCAATTAATTCCTTTGTTTCGTATGCAAATATTTATGAGTTAGCAAATTATTGTCAATGCATATATCACAAATTGAACCTTGGACGTTCTTCGCAAAACAAAACAGAAAAAAGAAAGCATTTGGCACGTTTAACTGAAAATGTATTTGTATTGATTTTTGAATGGCCTGAATAGGCGTTTTGTGTACAAGAGGCTGGCGTCCTAGTAAGAGGTACGCCGCCGAACAAAAGAGTTTATATAAATTTTGTACAAAAGAAAATAAAACAGCTGTGTGAAATATGAATGATCCACTGGGTTTCAACTCTGCTATTGTCTTTATAACTCCGAGCGTCTCATCACTTGATGACCTTGGTTGAGGGTGAAGCTGACTGATCGATGCCGTCTGAACTTGATGTAGATACCGGATTCTGGATGCAAAGTGATCCAATGAGACATAGTATTACGCTTTTATCCCTAATTTTTTCCTGGACCGCCCTTCCGGGTTTTCAGTCCACCGGGATACCCATTTTTGCCCAAGCCGCCTTTTCAGGTTTTCGACTTGCCGGGTGTACAGATTTTTTCATTTTCATCCCTTCATTTTGCCCGAACCCTTTTGGTTCGACGGGAAGCCCTAATTTTTGCCTAGGCATGTCAGCCTAGCGGGTCTTTTTTCATGCGTAGTATTTTTTAACTATGTCTGCATTGGCGGGGTGAGGAAGGTCGTCACCATCCATATTGGTTAATATCATTGCTCCTCCTGAGAACACATGCTTAACCACAAATGGCCCTTCGTATGTAGGGGTCCATTTGCCCCTTGGATCACTCTGAGGGAGGATGATTCGCTTGATCACCAGATCCCCAACTTGATACTCTTGTGGTCTGACCTTCTTGTTAAATGCCCTGATCATCCGTTTCTGATACGTTTGACCATGACAGATAGCAGCAAGTCTCTTTTCATCAATGAGGTTGAGCTGATCAAGTCGTGTCTGGATCCAATCATCTTCGTTCAGATTTGCATCCTTCATTATCCGGAGAGAGGGAATTTGTACTTCAATCGGCAAGACTGCCTCCATGCCATAAACCAGAGAGAAAGGAGTTGCCCCGGTTGACGTCCTAGCTGAGGTACGGTACCCATGCAGAGCGAACGGTAACATCTCGTGCCAATCTTTATACGTCACTGTCATCTTTTGCACGATTTTCTTGATGTTCTTGTTAGCTGCTTCTACAACCCCATTCATCTTCGGTCTGTAAGGAGAAGAATTGTGGTGCTGTATCTTGAACTGTTCGTAGAGCTCAGCGATCATCTTATTGTTTAGATTGGTACCGTTGTCTGTAATAATCCGCTCAGGGACACCGTACCGACAGATCAGGTTGTGCCGAATGAACCGTGCCACAACGGTCTTGGTTACCGTAGCATAGGATGCTGCTTCAACCCACTTCGTGAAATAATCAATCGCCACTAGGATGAAGCGATGTCCATTGGATGCCGTAGGTTTTATCTCGCCGATCATGTCTATGCCCCACATTGCGAACGGCCAAGGCGCAGTCAGAACATTTAGGGGAACCGGAGGAACATGCACCTTATCTGCATAAATCTGGCACTTGTGGCATGTCCTGGAGTGTTGGTAACAGTCAGCTTCCATTGTAAACCAGTAATATCCTGCCCGTAGGATCTTCTTAGCCATTGTATGTCCACTGGAATGTGTACCAAAGGTCCCTTCATGTAGCTCTTCCATGATTCTTTCCGCTTCAGTCTTATCCACACAACGCAGCAAGGTTGAATCATGGTTTCTCTTGTACAATATGCCGTTGCTTAGGAAGAACTTGGCTGCAAACCTCCTCAGGAATTTCTTATCATTGACAGAGGCACCTTCAGGGTATTCCTGAGCTTCCAGATATCTCTTCACTTCGTGGTACCAAGGCTTCTCAGTCACCAATTCAGTTTCGAGATCACAACAGTATGCCGGTTCGTCCAGTTTCCAGATGATGATCCGGGGAGCTTCATTATCCCATTTGACCTTGAACATTGAAGACATTGTAGCTAACGCGTCCGCTAACTGATTCTCTTCTCTTGGAAAGTGCTCAAAGGTTATCTCTGTGAAGTGGGGGATCAGGGTCAACACACATTCTCTGTAAGGAATCAGGTTTGGATGTTTCGTATCCCACTCTCCCTTGATCTGATTGATCACAAGAGCGGAATCTCCGAAAACACTCAGAAATTTGATCCTTAGGTCGATCGCAGCTTGAAGACCCATGATACACGCCTCATACTCCGCCATGTTGTTGGTACAGTTGAAACACAGCCGGGCAGTGAGTTGAGTATGAGTACCTTGTGGAGATATGATTATGGCGCCGATACCATTTCCCAAAGCATTGGAAGCTCCGTCAAAGTGCATAGACCATCAGGATCCTGGCTCAGGTCCTTCATCCGGTCCAGGTACTTCACAATCTGTCACAATCATGATGCTTTCATCCGGAAACTCGAAGTTCATTGATTGGTAGTCATCTACAGCTTGATGAGCTAAGTGGTCTGCCAATACACTTCCCTTGATGGCTTTCTGGGTCGTGTACTGAATGTCGTATTCCGTCAAGATCATTTGCCATCTTGCAATTCTCCTAGACAGAGCAGGCTTTTCGAATATGTACTTTATGGGATCCATTTTTGAGATCAATAAGGTAGTGTGAGTCAGCATATACTGTCTCAGCCGGCGAGCAGCCCATACCAAAGCGCAGCAAGTTTTCTCAAGTAGTGAGTATCGGGTCTCACAGTCGGTAAACTTTTTGCTAAGGTAATAAATGGCATGCTCTTTTCGGCCAGACTCGTCATGCTGCCCCAGCACACACCCCATTGAGTTGTCAAGCACTGTCAGATATATGATCAGAGGTCTCCCTTCAACCGGTGGCATGAGGATAGGTGGTTCTTGGAGATACTCCTTGATTCTGTCGAAAGCAGCCTGACATTCATCGTTCCAACGTACTACCTGATCTTTCTTCAGCAACTTGAAGATTGGCTCACAGGTAGCGGTCAGATGTGAGATGAATCGAGCAATGTAATTCAGGCGTCCTAAAAAGCCTCTGACTTCCTTCTCTGTCTTAGGAACTGGCATCTCTTGAATAGCTTTGACCTTAGCAGGGTCCACTTGAATACCTTTATCGCTGACCACGAAGCCTAGCAACTTCCCAGATCTTACCCCGAAGGTGCACTTGTTAGGGTTCAATCTTAGCTTATACAGTTTCAACCGGTCAAACAACTTCTGCAGATGATCTAGGTGCTCTTCCTCAGTCTGGGACCTTGCGATCATGTCGTCCACATACACTTCTATCTCGTGATGGATCATGTCATGAAATAAGGCAACCATGGCACGTTGGTAAGTTGCCCCAGCATTCTTTAATCCGAATGGCATGACCTTGTAACAGAAGGTGCCCCACTGAGTAACGAATGTAGTCTTTTCCATGTCTTCAGGTGCCATCTTGATCTGATTATAACCTGAAAAGCCATCCATGAAAGAGAATACCTTGTGCTGAGCCGTATTATCAACAAGGACATCAATGTGAGGTAAGGGGAAGTCATCCTTGGGGCTGGCCCTGTTCAGATCCCTGTAATCGACACACATTCTGACCTTACCGTCCTTCTTAGGTACCGGCACTACATTAGCAACCCACTGAGGGTAAGAAGTTACTGCAAGGAACCCGGCATCAAACTGTTTCGTGACCTCGGCCTTAATCTTCTCAGACATCTCTGGACGCATCCGACGAACCTTTTGTTTAACTGGAGGGCAGTCTTCCTTAGTCGGCAAGTGATGGACCACGATATCAGTATCCAACCCGGGCATGTCTTCGTAGGACCAGGCAAAGATCTCCATATAGTCATGTAACATCTTGGTTAACCGTTGCTTCACGCTGAGCTCTAGGTTGGCACCAATCTTTACCTCTCTCCTGTCTGCCTCAGTACCCAAGTTTATGGTTTCCACTGGCTCTTCATGGGGTTGAATTGCCCTCTCTTCCTGAAGCAACAGTCTTGCAAGCTCGCCAGGCACTTTGCAATCATCTTCACCTTCGTCTTCGGCTAAGTTGACCGGATTTTCGAAGTCATAATTGGCAGTAGCAGAGCTGTTATCAGTAAGATCCAGAGTGGATTGGAACCTGTATGAGTGAGTGTGTGTGTAAATACAGCTGTTTTGAAAATTATGTAAAGGAAAAGAAAGACAGAAAAGGAACACAATATTTGTAATGCGAAAAATACGTCCAAGATTTTCATTCATGATATATGACATGACCGTTTGTATGCCCTCACAAATAGAACCATGGTGCCTCGGGTAAGACACCGGGCCATAGAGTTTATCATTGTTTATTACAAAATAACAAAACATAGGAATTCATTACTTAGTAACAAAAGAAACAGGGAGATTGTCCTTTGCGCTCCAATTGTTGAGTCCACCGTCAGTTGCCGGGTAGATCCAGCTATCAAACTCAGCTTCATCAACTTCCTCTTCATCTCCGATAGCATTAACTCCATGAGCAGGCAGGGGAGCTGTCACCACGTTAGGCTTGTCAGATGCCTCAAACTGTACCTCCTTGGCGTCAATGAGATCCTGCAGTTTGTTCTTTAACGCCCAACAGTCATCAGTAGAATGCCCCGGGCTTTCTGAATGGTAAGCACAACGAGCATTCGGGTTGTACTTGGGAGATGTTGTATTTGGGAACTTTGGAGCCTCCCTGATAGTCACCAAATTGGTTGCGAGCAACTGTGGCAGGATCTGTGATAGGGTCATGCTTAACCGGGTAAATTCTCGCCGGGGTCTTTCAGCCCTTTGAGAATTGTTTGGCCGAGGAGCGGCAGCAGGCTTAGCAATCATCACCGCACTGACAGATTGGCGGTGTTCAGGTCTCTCTGATTTCCTGGAACCATACACGGCACTAGACTCCTTCTTGAATGGTTTCTTTTCCGAACTAGATGATGCACCCTTTGCAATCTTCCCAGACTTTAATCCAGCTTCAATCCTCTCTCCAGTCAAGATCAAATCAGTGAAACCAGCAGAAGAATTCCCAATGAGGTGGTTGAAAAACGGCCCAGATAGGGTCCTCAAGAACATGTCAACCAACTCCCGATCAGTCAATGGTGGCTGCACCCTGCCAGCCAGGTCTCTCCACTTCTGGGCGTACTCTTTAAAACCTTCGCTTGCACCTAACGCCATACCCTGGAGTTGGGTACGTGTGGGGGCAAGGTCGGCATTATATTGATACTGCTTGTAGAAAGCAGTAGCCAACTCCTCCCAGTTACGAACTTTGGTCCCATCCAGCTGATAGAACCATTCGAGATGAGTCCCTGAAAGACTCTCCTGGAAGAAGTGGATCCATAGATTCTTATCCGCAGAGTACGGCTGAATTTTTCGAACATAGGACCTTAAGTGCAGCTTAGGACAAGACGTCCTGTCATATTTGGAGAAGGATGGTGCTTTGAACTTATGGGGGATAATCACACCAGTCGACAAACCCAGATCTCCGAAATCCAGCCCAGGTGCCTGTTGAACCTCCATAGCCTTCAACCTGTCCTCCAGTTGCTTATATCTGTCATTTGAAGGAGGGTACTGCTCTTCATCAAAATCTGTCTCGTTGTCGGAGACGACCGGACTAGGAACCTTTACTTCTGCCTGAGAAGGACTCTTGCCAACAGAAGAACCAGCCTCTTCATGTTGCAGAGTATTGCCAAACCTTCGGCCCGAGTTGAACAGAACAATTCTTCTCTTCTTCTTCTTCTCCTTCTTCAGGAGCATAGTCTTTAGTTCTTCTTGGCCTTTAGCCAGACCCTTGATTAGTTCTTGAAACTGCGCATTCTGCGCCTGAAGAGCCTTGATTGATGTCTCAGTTGATACAGATTCGGGATTCATGATGCTGAAATAAACAGCGAAGAACTGTAAGCAACCTGAAAAGGGGAAAACCTGCTATGCACATGATGTATGAAATGCGTATGCAATGCATTCAAGGGTTCGAAAGTTCAAATTTGTTGTAGACAAAAAGGAACACACGTTATCATTAAAGAAATCATTGTTTAATACATCAAAGCCTCATGGGCCAAAAGTACAAAGATCAAATCAATCCCAAAATACACTGCGCATCCTCTTCGGAGCTATGTAGGTGTTGAGATTCCTCTCCTCATGCAACAGGCGGGTGAGCTCCAAGACCTTCTTTTCACTGGCATGCAGACTGGTCTCAAGAGAATTCCTTTCCTCCTTAAGTTGGATCCAGCTCTTCTGTATCTCTTCCCAGGATGTGGGCATATCAGGGTGCTGAATAGTGTAGGACACTTCCCCTTCCAAGACAGGTTCTTTGATTACTGGGAGCATGTGAGGATAAGGCATCACTAACTTCTGAGAGCGGGCGCGTACCCATTTGAGGTAAGGCTCCAAAGGGATGGAGTTCCTGTGCCCCAGTGTCTTGCTGTCTATCCTACTGGGCATCCTCCAGGCTCTGATAAATCTCTGACGAAGTCCTTGAGTATCGTTGTCGAAGTCAAAAACTATGTCGGGAATTAACATGTCATGAGGACCATCCTTCCGAGCATAACCAAACTGTCTCCAAGCCAAGCATGGGCTATAAGTAATACCTCCTCTGATTCCAAGTAAAGGAACATTAGGGTACTCCCCGCAACGATCAATGATAGTGACATCTTCTCTGGACCTAGGACACCAATGTATATCTGCGTGTGTAAGAGTCATCAACCGTTGTGACCATCTCAAACCCCACTCGTTCTTCAAGACTGATTGTGGAAGGTGCGAAATAAACCACCTCCCCAGGAGAGGAGTGCAACACATAAGGACACCTCTTTTTCTCATGGTTCGAGTGTAACATGAGTGAAGGATGTCCCCCAGCAACGTAGGTATAGGATTCCTGGACATAAAGATCTGAACAGCACTGATATCAATAAGCTGATCTGGGTTAGGGAACAACACCAAACCATAGACAAGGAGGGCCACAACCTCTTCAAAAGCTTGCAAGTCAAGGGAGTTCCAACATTCATGAGCTTTTTCAAACAGAAACCTGGCTAAGAACCCTTTGATACCACTTCTAACTTCCCAATGTCCCTTGAGGTCAGATGACTGTAGGTGCAAGGCTTTAGCAATCTCTTCCAGCTTAGGTTCCTTTTCTGTACCGTTGAAAGGTAGCTGATCAAGGATATGGATCTTCAGGAGCCGGGAGAACTCCTCCAATGTAGGTACCAACTGATAGTCCAAGAAGGTGAAGCAGTGATGCAGAGGGTCAAAGAATTGGAACAGGACCTTGATCATATCTTCCTCAATGTTGGTGTTGACCAAGCTAATGAGGCTTCCATGTCTTTCACTGAATGAAGAATTCTCAGGAATCCTGGATATAAGCTCCTTAAGCTGAGGAGGGATCCTTACAAGACTGATTTGAATTGTCTTTCTATGAACAGTTTCCATGTCCTACAAAACAAGAACAAAGATGAAAATCCGAACCCCTGAAATGGTTAGTCAATGCATATGATGCTGGATGATGTCATGATGCTATGATTAAACACACCACAGATATTTACAAAGACAAACATGTAAGGCACACAAGGCACACAAGACAAGCCCTTAAGGTTTAAGGCCATCATGGGGTCTGGGTAGTACCCTCTTGAAGTTGGTGGGTTCAACCTGTCCTAATCAAAGTAACCGGGTTCTAAGGTTCCCAATATCACGGGATTGCTTTCATTGTTCATCGTTTCGATTTAGCCACTGAACTGGCGACTGAAATATTCCAGGAAAGCAACCCTCAATTGAGCGTAGTATCGAGTATCAACCAACCTCGGACTGCACCAAAGTCAGTTATCTCACTACCCTAAAGAGGCCAAGATAGTTCAATTAAGGTTCCTAAGGTCTGTTGATGCTTCACGACACCACGCGGAGGCCCCGTACTCTCCTTGACTGAACTCAAGGGTTACCGGTACACACCAAAGTGCCACATCAACGTAGCAGACTGTTTCAACCATGTCGGTATACCCCGCACAGTTCCCTCACAGCCTTGTTGCTACTTTCTAAGAAAGGTATCCCCCAGAACCGGGTTAGGATCTATAGAACTCCCAAGCATCCCACAATTTAAAGCACACAAAGCAATACAATTGAAAACATGGTTATGACCTAGCCCTAAGGTACACCCCACTTTAAGTTTATTCCCCAGCAGAGTCGCCAGTTCTGTGATCGGTGGATTTGGAACTGACTGTTTAACGCTGGTTCGCGAAATGTCGCGGAAGCAAGAGTCGCCACCGTCTTTTATTTTCTCCAAATGGAAAGGACAAAAGCATAGAAAATTCCTTAAAGAGATTGCTCTCGGTTCGGGAGGTAGGTTATAGAAAGGGAAGGTATTAGCACCCTTTCTATCCATGGTTATCCATGGGCTCTTAGATACTTGCTCATTTGTGTTTTCAAAATTGGTTTGTTTGCTTTTCAACTGTGGGTTTAAAAAGTTTCTTTGAAAAAATTTCAGTTCGACTCGTACGTCAGAGTGTTTGAAAAATTTGCTTTGAAAGCTTTTGAAAATGTGTTGGTGTGAAAAGTCTTTTTGAGTTTGTTTTGAGATTAGAGCAAATATCCTTGAGAACCTACCTACCCTAAGGAATTCGTCTGTGTAAATGTCCTTTAAAGTAGTGCCATCCCACCATTGAGAGGTAGGTAGCACCACCGTTGGAGGTGTTCGGGTCAATTCGAGTTTGTAGGGACATGGTGATCACCAGAGCAATGGGAAGACACCTTAGAAGCTACCCTCATGCCAGGTTCCCGGATCATGAGGACTTACTAAGACATCCTCTACTCGACGATCACCTTTCGAAAGGCAACAGTGAGGCGTACCCTAGGGGTGGTGTGTGCGAATTGTGTGTCGTTTTCGTTTGCATTTGTCTTGTCATGTTAAGGTGATCTACGCTTGATTTTATTATGTCCATTCATTCTTGCATGCTTATTTAACAGTTTAAAAGTTTGCGGGAAAAATAAATCTACAACTATTACAAATGGCGCGGGTCCACATCGCCAAAATTAAACCGGACCCGATTTAACGGAAAGTAAATAAAGCAAATTTAAAAGTGCGAAAAATTTAAGTTACAACGCTTTGGGAGAGATACATAATTATTTAAGCAATAAAGTAAATGCGCGAAATAAAATAATTAAAACAATGGGCGTTGGACCCTTTTGCAAAATTAAAATTAATAAGAAATTGAAATTAAAAATTAAAAGAAAATGTTTTTTAGTATTTTGGTGTTTTTTAAGATTTAATGGAAAAAAGAGAATTAATTATAATTAACATAAAATGTCAAACCCTAAATCTATTTATTTTTTGAGTTATTAAGAAAAATATTGAATTTTTAACCTATTTAAACCTAAGTTAATTTACATGCATTTTTTAATTTATGAAAATAAATAAAATAAATATTATTATTGTAAAAAAAAAGAAAATTAAAAGGAATAAAATTAACAATTAAACCTAAATTCTTTATTTTTGTATTTTTGTTATTAAAAGAAATTAAAGTTGTAACCTAATTAAAACTAAATTTATTTACAAGCAATTATTTACAAGAAAATATGAACATTAAATATTTTATTATGTTTTCATCTTTTTTCTGATTTTTATGAAGTTTTTATATTTTGTAAAAATAATAATTAATTAAATTAAGATAATCAAGCAAATAAAATAATAAAGGTAAAAAATATAAAATATATGGAGAAGGCAAACCAGGGGGGGTGGAAGTCCCCAAATAGGAGGTCAAATTATGAGGAATCTGGCCCAACAAGCAGTGGCCTTTTTGACTTTTTGCTTAGCGTGTGGATGCGTTGACCTGGATCCACCATAGGCTTCAGTTCATGGCCGTTGATCTAGTGTTGGGATGGACGTGGCACGCTTGATTATGCTGGTGCATCATGGTCTACAAAGGCATACCTGCATATGAATATCTTTTGAAGAAAAATATTTGGAAAGTGTGGGGACCTGGGATCGAACCCAGGTCCTAAGGGTTGCCAACGCGTTTGCCTGCCAACTGAGCCATTTGATTACTTTGTATATTAACAAACAAATAATAAATATAATGCAAACAATGACAATTAGTGGATTTCTGGCGCGAAACTTTGAATGGACCAATCCACGCCTGACACTGCATCGTCTTCTTCATTGTTCCTTTCTGCTTGAAAAATAATAAACGTTTAACGGGGGTTTTGAACCCCCTCAAAACAGGCCTAATTCCATAATAGCGATTAGGTCCTGAAGGCTCATAAATTGAGCGCGAACGTCCTATCTTCTTCGTCTCAACCTGTAGATTTCATTCATGGCATTGGTACGTCTTGATTTTATAAGAATCGAAAACGCCCAATTTGAAAACTTCGGAACCCTAAGCATCTCTAATGGTGAATTCTCCTATAGGGCATGAAACTTTAATTAAACCATACAGTTAGTTTGTAAACATCACCCTGAGTATAAAAATAGCAATAGAATATGTTAAAGATGCATGGATAATGGGAAGCAGTTTCGAAATTTCCTTTACCAATTTTGATAGCAACCTTGCGTTTCTTTAAGTATGGGACCTGGGGAATGATTCAGCTAGCTTCAGAGGAACACAAGGAAGTTATTGGAAAAGGAATTAGGCTTTGAATCGTCCTAGAACACTGATTTCAGATTTTGAGCTTTATGGAAAATTTTTCAAGTTTGTATATGGTTCTTTTGCGCAGCTTAGAGTGTGTTAGCATTAGGTTTGTGATTCTGATTATGTATGGAAGCTATTAGGTCAACAAAACTTGATCAAATCCATGGCAATAATGATTTTGCATATTTGATTTTCTTAAGATCTTTACATATCTTTTTCACATGGTTTTTGTGTCAATTAGGTTTCAATCAAGCCAAATCTTTCCATAATTGGCTAAGCACGAAATATCAAGTCTAAAACATGTATAAAAAGATTCATTTGGTTCATTTAGATATTTTCCACATATTTAATTGATTTAATTGAATTAATATGAATAAAAATTCAAATAAATAAATAAAAAATGAGAAAATACTTCCCTTTGGGCCAAGTGGTCGTGCACATGCTTGGAATGATGAATCTTGGAAGAAAAATGGGCCCATTAGCAATTTTAGGTCATTTGGATCAATGTTGACTTTTCAAAATATCCAAAAATTTCCCAACTTCCACAAGGCATAACTTGCTCAATATTTAAGCTTTTCACATGTTCTCTGACATTTTGGAAAGGTCTTTGAGTCCTCTAACCAATGCCTTTGGTACCATGTCATTTTGATTTACCAATCTCAAGTTATGGCCTTTGACTTAAAGTCCCTTTTTGTTGACTTTTGAAAATGACCTATAATGTTGAAATTGATAACTTTTTGTGAGAGCATTTCTTGGACTTGGAATATGAAGATGAATTGTAGGAAATGTCTTTCTATTCAAAATGAGCTTTGGATGGAATTTTTCTGATAATCCATGTGAAAGTTATGCCCTGGTCAATTTCAGTTGACTTTTTCAACTGTCCAAATATAGTAACTTTTGCATCTTTGATGATTTCTGAGCCAAATTTTGAGAATCATGATCAAGCGTTGATCAAATGATGTTTGTGGCTTCAAAATGATATGTTGACCAAAAATTTGAACTTTTGACTGTCAAATGACCATTTTGCCCCTACAGTTGACTGTAGTGTAATTTAGGGTTTTGACTGTGCAATTTTGAGCTGAATGCCTTGAAACTTGATATGAGGATACTTGACCATCTTTGTAGGCATGTGAGACTTGATTGGGCCTTTGAAAACTTCCATTTCTTGATCAGAACCCAAACCCTAGTTTTGACTGTATAGGAGACAGTTGAACTGCATAACCCTTGGGGAATTTTGTGACTTGGCTTGGCAATTTCTTGAAGAATATGGGAGGGCAAATTTTGGGGTACAACACTAAAGACAAGGTTCTGTTGAACAAGTTCTAAAGATATAAATATCTAAAGACATTACTTCTGAAGACCAAGTGATGAATACTCTGAAGACAAAGGTTCTGTTGAACAAGTTTTGAAGACTCCAAAAACTCAGGTTATGAAGATTCAAGTTATGATCCTTATACAACATGCTTCATCAACATACAATTAGAAGCCTCTGAAGAAATAGAAGATAAAGATCAAGACTAGTTTGTGTGAGATAGTGAGTATAAAAGTACAAAGTACACTATGACCACTACCCTGCTAGGGTGGCGTAAGGACAATCCTTTTGTACTATGTTGCCTACCATTCCCACCATGATTGTTAGGGACAAAGCAACTTATTTTATATTTCATATTCTACCCTCCAACAGATCTCTTTTTCATCTATAATAGGAGGACTTGGAATAATTGAAAATAAGCTTTTTGGTTCTACAAAACTATGCTAAAACGCTACACAACTATTTTGATATATTTTTGTATAGTTTTGTAAATTAGCAAGAAGCTTTTATTCATATCTTATCAACACTTTTGTGTTTCTATACTTAAACATTATGTAATCTGCTTGTTAGAAGCATCTCTTTATACACATCTTTGTAATCAACAGTTGTTGATAGGTTCCTTGAGAGACCAAGTGTTGTCAGGATTCTCAAGAAGACTTTGGTTGCGGTCATTGTGGTTGTTTGTAATCAATAGATTATAGTTGATTAAGTCCCTATGGATAAGGCAAATCACCTTGCGGGGTGGAGTGGAGTAACTTAGTTAGCAACTAACCAGGATTAAAATAATCGTGTTCATTTATTTTTATTCACTTGTTAGCTATTGTGATTGAGTTACGAAAAAATTGTATTTGGTGCAACCCAATTCAAATCCCTCTTTCTTTTGTTTCTCGCACCTTCACCGACACAGCTACTCTAAAAAAGAAATGATTTCCCCATATTTAAGCATCTGATATGGACATATATGCTCCCTCGAGTTAAGAAGTGGAAGATAAAAATGCTCCACTTGAAGTAAAGCATTCTTATATGACTAGGAGATTCCCCTAAAGATAACACTTATACAGTCAAGCAGTCGTAGATTCAGAAAAGAATTTTCAAGGCACAAATATTGTAAGTCCTTCAAGTATATTGAAAGAGATGCCTGAGCTTATCACAAATTAACTCAAACAGAGACTAGAGCCTGGTTCTCCCTTTCTATCATCCTCACTATATGGATCACCTAGTCGATAAGAGAACCTAGAAGAATAATGGGAAGCAAAGCATCCCTTACTCTCATCTAGCCGTTGCTTCTCAAAAGTTTTCCGTTGGACTAAATATATTCCAAATGGGAAGCTTCTCTGGAGGCCAAATAAATATAAGTACATTGGGTATACCAAGCCAAAGTCGTCTGATCTTCCTCTAGGGAAGGCCCTAACAAATTGTCCAAATATATATAGTCGTCCTCTTCTAAAGGAGGGGTTCAACGGTCTTTGGTGGAATGGAATCTCGACCTTGTTAGTAAGGGACAAGAGGAATATATGACATGTTTGACAATGTTGGAAGCATGTTCAAAGAAACTTCATTCCCTACCGGCCATATTCTCTGCTTTATGAGCCAAAGTTGTACTTCATCCTTCATCCAATCCGCACACAACAAATGGAAGAACAAATATATCATGAATAAGCATATTAAAGGCTAAGAAGCCAATAGTTTCTTGAACTCACCGAGTATGACTTTTTTTCTTCTGGAAAGGGATTCCATCAAAAACTGAACGCCTACGAGGCACTGCAAGCGTTTTCGTTCGAATTCATCCTCTTGAAATGATTGTTTCTTAGGAAGAGGCCAAAATCCACTTACAATCGGATCCAAAGAAATTAACCCTCTGCCCCGTGTCCGAGCCACATGACCATGACAATATTTAAATAGATTAAAGAAAATGGTCACATAAAGCTTTCCTTTCATGTATTCAAACCAGTGTTGGTAGATCTTCATGTATGCATAACTTGCGGGATGAAGTTGTGAAGGAGACATCGCCAGGTGATTCAAAACCACTATCTCAAAGGCAGTGAATGGTAGGCGAACACCCATGATAGATAAAGTGCACTCATAAAGGGAATGTCGCAATCTCCATGCTTAGTTTATATTCTCACATCTTTGGTGGGAGTCAAGGCACTCCAATCAGGAGATGGTCCAACATTAAGAAAGGCTCCATCAAGACTATTGTTCCTGGAAAAAATGGTGAAAGATTAGACAAAATAAATCCAATAAGATGCAACAATCTTCTAGGATTTGTGAGTGCATTTCTGTAATTTTTTACCCATTATGCCCTAAATTTTCAGATGTAGTAAATGTGAGTGCATTTCCCCGTTAGAGATATTTTGTATGATGCCAAAACTAGGATACTTTAGTGTTTCTGTATATTGGACAATATTATACGAGTCTTGATGCATCTTAGCATTAGGAAGCATAAAAACATTTTAGAAATGGTATGGAAAAGTTTGGAAAGAGTTCTACATGGTAAAAATGAGTTTTCATGAAAAACACAGGCTTACGTGTCGACAAATATGATATATAAGTCAACACACGTTATTAAGATTTTAAACATGTAGCCTCTATTTAAGCATGTTTTGACACATGTAGCTTACAGGTCGACACATAGAAGAAAATTTTATGCTATGAGTCGACACATGAAACATATGAGTCGACACATGTTGGTGAGTTTTAAAGCCTGTAGCGTCTGTTTATTTGAGTCGACACATGAACCGTATGTTTCGAAAAATGACTTACATAGGTCGACACATAAGATCAAAGTTTCCAAATTTTCTGATTTTTTATAAACATCTTGCATTCTATTTTTCCTCTAACTTGCACACACATATATACTTCGTACATGCATCATTTAAAATGAGATGAAACCAAAAACATAGAAATAAACTCTCTTCATCTTTAAACTTTCTTTTATGCATACACACAACAATTACACATAATCATTTTTGTTGGGTGCCATCTAGATTTAGAGTTGATAACGTCTGTTGTACCCCAAAATTTGCCCTCTCATTTTACTCAACACATTCCCATTGAGGTCCTCAACTTGCTCAAGGATGCCCAAGAGTTGACCAGACAAACTCTCTCCTAAGGCAATGTACCTCAAACTAGGGTTTCCATTTTCATCAGGGTGTGAGAACTCCAAAGATCCCAAATTCCTTCCATGGTCCAAATATGTTTTCAATATCATCCATGTCAAGTTTCATGCCTTGCACAAGAAGTTTGCTCAGTCAATTGCCCATATGCCTGAAAATCAACTATACTAGGTCAAAAGTCAACTGTGACCCACATACAGTCAAACTTCAAGATTTTTGGTCAACATAAACATTTTGAAGATATATCCATCATTTGATAAAGGGTTTATCATGATTCCTCAAGGAATGCCCCCAAATTCATCAAAACCCAAAAGTTGCTAAGTTAGGGTTTCACAAGAAAAGTCAACCAAAATTTGACCAGGCATAACTTCTTCATACTTTATCAGAAATTTTCCATCCAAGGGTCATTTTGAAGAGAATGAAATTACATACAACTAATATTCATCCCACAAGTTCAAAATATGCACTCATCAAAAGATATGAATTTCTACATTATAGGTCCTTTTGAAAAGTCAACAAAAACACCTTTTGGGTCAAAGATTCTTACATGAACATGGGAGACCCAATTGAGATGAAACCAAAAGGGTTGTTTAAGGGACATTATAATCTTTCTAAAAAGTCCAAGAACACCTCTCCAGGGTTAAAATTGGAGGAGATATGCCTTGTCAAAGTTGACCATTTTTGCAAAATTGCCAAAAGTCAAATGTGCTCAAAAATACATTTTTCGTCAAATGGGCCTAGCATTTCATGATTGTATATTGTTGGAAACATGGTCCACGACCCAAATCAGCATCCACACATTATTTGCTTCATTACTTTTTTATTTTTTATTATTTATTATTTAAAATTCAAATTAAATCAAATAAATGGCAAAAAAATACAAAAGATTGAATTTGATTTGATTTATTTTGTAGGAATCAAATCTATTCAAGTTGGATTAATTAGACCAAATCAAATCAAGGCAAATTGAATCAAAATTGGCATGATTTGGAAGCATTTAGAAAGATATGATACAAGAGAAAAATCAAATCCAATCTTCATGATTCCAAGAGATTGAATATGTTTTTGTTACCCTAATTCACTCAAGCATATATATTGAACATAAACATGCACGAAAAAAAGGTTGGCAGTGGTGAAAATACAAGAACAAAATTCCAAAATTCCAAAATTTCCAAAGAAAAGTGTAGGTCGGATTTTTATTTGCAGTCCAATTCAAGAAATTCCAAAGCCATTAATCTATTCCTGGACGTACTCTGAAGTAATTCCAATCATTCTCAAGCCACAAAACATCCGGAGCTGTAAGATACAGATCATGGTTTGCACCCTTATAACTCAAATTCGTTTTCAGGGTTTTATGCATTTTACCTTCGATTTGCTTGCATAAATGTATTCATTATCATGTTTGTGATCTTTTGGGTAACCTGGATTTGATTTCTAGTGCAGGAACAAGCTTACGCCATTACTAGGGTTTGAAAGCTTCAAATTAGGGATTCTCCGTAGAGGAAAAATTAGGACTGATTAATGATACCAATGAACTCAGGACAAGATTCTTAGTGGGTCTATGTTTTTAGTTATGATTAATATTGCTTACTTTGCATTTTGAGATATTGTAGGTCTATAGAAACGCACAAAAACTATCACTAAAGCCTTTAGTGACGGAAATTGTTATTGGTAAAGGGATATTGTCTAAAACGATGGAATAGGGAAGAGGATGAAGGCGTGTCAATATCTGAATGGCAGATTTGAATCACGCACATTTTTTAGGGAAATACCATCTGGATTACTTTATCTTTCATTTGTTTAAGTATATTAATGATTGGTCTAGTGGCACAGTTGGTTAAGGCAGCGTGTTTGTGAAGAGAGGGACCTGGTTCAATCCCGGGTCCAGACATTTTATATTTTCCCAGTTTCTTATTTCAAATCCAACGCGCGCCATCCTCCAGCGTCTATCATACGCCCAAGATGCATATCCATCAAATCATCTCCATCCCATATTTAAACGCTCAGCAAGCAAAGAGCGTGGTAGACCATCAGAAGGGAGTTGCACTGGATCAGGCGCTGGGCAAGCTGGGCCATTCTCTTGGGCCTTTGGATTTTCAGCAATACACCTCCAGTTTGCTTATCATTATCAGGCCCAATTGTTTTCCTTTCTATTTTAATTCTTTTTAATTATTTTCTAACTATTTTATTTTTTAAAATAACATCAAAATTTATTCTTTTTTATTTAATCAAAAAATCATAAAAACATCAAAAATCTTTTTTCATGAAAATATTTTGTTTCTTTAATTAATTTATTTCATTAAATTAGGGCAATTAAATCTTATTTTTCATAATTAAAAAATAATTAGAATTAGGGTTTAATTTTGTACATAACCTAATTTTTTCTCAAAAACTAACCTAAATATTTTTCAATTAGATTTTTTAGGTTTCCTAATTTATTCTCGCATTTAATTCGCCGCGCGCTTTTAATTTCCTTTTTTATTATTATTGTAACTTCTCCGAGTATGTAATAGTAATTAGAGTTTTTAAATTCCGCATGTTTATTTTTAGTCCAAGATAATTATGTATCTGCAAAAGCCTTATAATAGCTAGGACTTTTAACTTTCCCGTATTTTATTTCCGCAAACTATAAACTGCTTAGGTGAATGTTAATAGGATTGTATGGAAAGACTAACTGAAAATTAATACAGTAGAAAACCCTAAATGTGCAAAGATAAATTAATTGAAAACATACACTCGCACATGCTCACTCCTAGGGTTTTCCCCACTCCAGTTGCCTTAGGTAAACGGTCATGAAGTATAGGGTTTGTTAGTGGTCGTCCTCTAGTCCCGAAAGATCTAAAAGACCCATTCGGATGTTGCCTCGGAAAAAGATCCTTAAGGATTTAGGATGATTACTAATATTTCCTAGAATTGCTTTTGTGATCGTACATGTCCCTTCGAACGTCCCTTAAAACTCTAACGATGGTGCTACCTATTCCTTAATAATGGGATAGCACTGTCTAAAAGGAAAACGAACAGACTGTTTTTCGAGTAGGTAGATTAATTCCTAGATACTTGCTCAAACAAACAATTTTTTTCCACATAAACCCTTTTCAAACAATGTTTTCAAAAAACAACTTCGTAACACTCCTGAGGACAGAAACAAGGGTTAACATGAAGTAAAACAAAACTTTTCAAAACAAAGCACACACAAGCAGTTTTCAAAATGAGAAAGTACCTAAGAGCTCGTGGAAAACCACAGATAGAAAGGATGCTAACACCTTCCCTTTCTATAATCTACCCCTCGTACTCAGAAACATCTCGAAAAAGGTTTTTTCTATTCTTTTTTCTTTTCTTGATTGGATAAAATAAAAGTCGGTGGCGACTCTTGCTTACCGCGACATTTTGCAAACAAAAAATGCAAACCAATATTAACAGTCGATTCTGCCACCGTATCACAGAATTGGCGACTCTGATGGGGAATAAAATATAAAGTGGGGTAAACCTTAGGATCTAGGTCATATTTAATTGCTTTCTCTTGATTGTGTTGCTTGCTTTATATTTATGGGAACTGTTTGGGTTATTTGATCCTACACCCGGATCGGGAAACACCTTTTAGGTAAGTAGAAATAAACTGTGAGGGAGCTGTGATGAGGTATACTGACACGGTTGAAGCAGTAGGTACGTTGATGTGGCACTTTGGTTGGTACCCGTAACCCTTGAATCAATCTGGGAGATGTACGGGGCCGTCACATGGTGTCATAAGCATCAACTGACCTTAGAACCTTTAATTGCACAACTTGGCCAGTAGGACATAGCGAGATGGCCTACTTTGGTGTATGCCCAAGGTCGACAGATACTCAATGCTACACTCATTGAGGTTTGACTTCCGAGTTTTGTTTGATTATGAGTCAATCATCGATTGAAAAAGGCTTGGGGGAAAGATCGGTGATATTGAGATCCCTTTAGAACCCGGTTACATATTTATAGGACATGTTGAACCAATCCAGCTTCAAGAGGGTATGACCTTAAAACTCAAGCAAGCCTTAAACCTAAGGACTTGGTGTGATTTGTCTGTGTTTGTTATACCTGTGATTTATCATGACATCATAAACATCATACCAAGCATATCGGATTAACCTAGTGAAAGTATATCCCCGATTAAGGGACTTGGCAGTAAGGATTCCCGAAAGCTCTCCTTTCACTGAAAAGCATGCTCGGTTGCTCAACTTGGTCACTGCAAAACCTGACGAAGAAATGTTGAAAGTGCTGTTTCAGTTCTTCAATCCTCTACATCACTGTTTCACATTCCCGGATTACCAGTTAGTGCCTACTATGGAGGAATTTTCTCAGTTATTAGGGGTACCCATTCTTGATCAGCTACCTTTCAGCGGTGCGGAAAGACATCCCAAACCTGAATAAATTGCTAAAGCTCTATCCTTACAACGACCCGACATAGTGACAAATTGGGAAACCAAAGGGAGTATTCAAGGAATTCCGGATAAATTTATGTTCGAGAAGGCTTACTATTTTTGGGATACCCTAGATCTAAAAGCTTTTGAAGAGGTTTTGGCGCTCCTTGTCTATGGGATGGTATTGTTCCCTAATGCGGATCAACTCGTAGATGTGAGCACAATCCAGGTTTTTCTATCTCGGAATCCGGTACCTACATTACTCGGGGATATTCTACACTCTCTGCATGCTCACACTCTAAAAAGAAGGGGGATCCTCCAGTTTTGCAATCCTCTATTGGCTAGGTGGTTTATTTCGCACCTATCCAGATCTACTTTAAAGAATGAACAGGGTAAAAGATGGTCTCATCGATTGACGTCCCTTACGCAGTCAGACATTCATTGGTGTTCACGGTTCTCAGAAGATGTTACTGTCATCGATCGCTGTGGTGAATTCCCTAATGTCCCTCTCTTAGGCATTAGGGGAGGAATCACTTATAACCCTTGCTTAGCATTACGACAGTTTGGTTATGAGATAAGGGATGGTCCTCATGATACACTTATTCAAGGAATCGCCTTCAACTATGAGAATGATGTTCAGGGTTACGCAAAAGGTTCATACAAGCTTGGAGTATGGTACATAGGGTTGACAACAAGACACTTGGGCATAAGAATTCCATGCCTCTCGAGCCTTATCTCAGATGGGTACGAGCCTGCGCTCAAACTCTTATGATGCCTTATCCCGCTATCCGACCTATGATTATGGAACCAATTACCGAGGGAGACACTCCTCATCTTGTTCTTCATCCAGACATGCCAACTGATCACGAAGAGTTACAAAAGTCCCGGGTTCAGCTTAAAGTGGAGCGGGATACGTTTGAAGCCCAATTCTACGCCAGTGAGAAGAAGGTCTTGGAACTCACTAGGTTACTTCATGAAGAGAGGAATATCAACGCCTACATCGCACTAAAGAGGACGCGCTCATGGGAAACATAGTCTTCTTTTTGTTTTATTTTGCTTAATTGTACTCTCAAAATACATTCTTTGTAACAATTCAAGTTTACTAATACAATTTGCATTTGTTCCTTTTTGTTTAAGAAAATTTGAGCCTTTAAGAACCCTTGAAAACATTGCATACATATCATACATATCATACATATCATTTCATAACAGGTTTCTCATCTCCTCCACTGTTTATTTCAGCAATGGCTCTTGAACAAACTGTGAAACATCTTCAGACTCAGAACACGCACTTCCAGCAAATGATTGTGGCTCTGGCCAAAGGACAGGAAGAGCTGAAGGCTCTGCTTTTTAAGAAGAACACTAAGAAGACCAAGAGGACAGCAGGTGTGGCATATATGAGCAGAAGGTTCAGAGGGCCGCCAAGACGGGTTGTTGATTTAGCTTCTTCATCTAAAGAGGGAGAGAATCAAGAGGGTAAAGCCAGAGAAGATGACCCTAGTCCTAAAGAGTCTAACAATGAAACTGATTATAATAAGGAGAAGTACCCTCCGGCTGATGAAAAGTATAAGCAGTTAGAAGAGCGTCTGAGTGTTATGGAAATCCAGAAGGTTCCTGGGCTGGATTTTGAAGAGTTGGGTTTGGTCTCCGGGGTTGTCATACCCCCAAAATTCAAGGCACCGGTCTTTAATAAGTATGATGGGGTCTCTTGTACTAAAATGCATCTCCGTTCCTATGTGAGGAAGATACAACCTCATACTGCTGACAAATACTTGTGTGTTCACTTCTTCCAAGACAGTCTGTCTGGAACACAACTGGATTGGTTCTATCAGCTGGAAAGAGCCAGTGTTCGTAACTGGGAAGACCTTGCTGCTGCATTTTATAAGCAATATCAGTATAATGCAGACCTCGCTCCCACCCGTACACAACTCCAAAATCTGTCTATGGGTTCAAATGAGGGTTTCAAGGATTATGCTCAGAAGTGGAGAGATTTAGCTGGAAGAGTTCAACCTCCCTTGACTGACAGGGAGCTCGTAGATATGTTTCTGGGAACTTTTACTGGGCCATTCTTCAACCATCTGATTGGAAGTTCATCGGTGGGTTTTACTGAACTGATCTTAACAGAGAAAGAGTGGAAGCTGGAATATGAAGTGGAAAAATTCAGAAGGATGCCTCTTCTAGTGCTGCAACGAAGTCGTTTACAGGTAAAAAGGAAGTCAGTGCCATCTATAACCAAAAGAACCATAATCGAACCGAGCTCCATCCAGCGGTAGGGGCTGTTATGATTCCCAAACCTGCACTTGCTCAGCAAAGAAACAATCCGCCAAGAGAAGAAAGACTAGCTAGACAGTTCACTCAGATCAACATAACGCTATCTCAGATTTTACCTCATTTGCTGAAGTCCAATCTGGTTACTCTGAGGGAAGCTCTGAAGAATCTGAACACTACCTCTCCTTACTATAAACCGAATGCTCGTTGTGCTTACCATTCGAAAAGTCCAGGCCATGATACCAATGACTGCTGGGCTTTGAATAACAAAGTGCAGGATCTGATTGATGCTAAGGAGGTTGAGTTTGATCCCCCTGAGAGTCCTAATATCATAAATGCTCCTATGCCCAAACATGGTTCGGGAGTCAATGCTATTGATATTGTTTCTGCTACAGGTGACAGTGATGGTGATTCTGACATTGACAGCTGGATCTTCCCGACTACCAACGGTGGACTCAATAACTGGACAATCAAAGACTTTGTACCAATTACTTTTGTTCAGGAGTAATTATCTTTCTGATTTTTCGGATATGCCATTTATAAAAAATCTAAACTCTATAGCCATGTGTCTTACCGGGGGCACAATGGTTTTATTTGTGAGGGTTATCGTGTTTCATTTATCATATGACATTAATAAAGCATTGGACGTTTGCATACAAATTTTGCGCTCTCGATCTTTCTGTTCTTTTATTCTGTCTATACAGCTATGCTCTTACACACACTCATATATCCAAATGTAGATCCATATCCACTCTGGATCCCATTGATAACAGTTCTGCTACTGCTCATTATGACTTTGAAAATCTGATCAACCAAGCCGAGGACAAAGGTGAGGAAGATTGTGAGGTACCCGGAGAACTTGCTAGACTATTACAACAGGAAGAAAGGGCCATACAACCTCATGAAGTGCTGGTTGAGACTTTGAACTTGGGTACAGAGGAAGACAGAAAAGAGGTTAAGATAGGTGCAAATCTGGAGCTTAGTGTCAAACAGCGGTTGGTACAGATGTTGCATGAGTATGTTGAAATCTTCGCCTGGTCATATGAAGACATGTCGGGACTAGACACAGATATAGTGGTTCATCCTCTGCCGACTAAAGAAGACTGCCATCCGGTAAAGGAAAAGGTCCGTCGTATGCGCCCTGAGATGTCAGAGAAGATTAAAGTAGAGGTTATGAAGAAGTTCAACGCATGGTTCTTAGCTGTCACCTCCTATTCGCAGTGGGTTTCTAATGTGGTTCCAGTACCTAAGAAAGATGGTAAAGTACGAATGTGTGTAGATTACAGAGACCTGAACAGGGCAAGCCCCAAGGATGACTTCCCGCTTCCCCACATCGATGTTCTGGTTGACAACACTGCACAATACAAAGTCTTTTCCTTCATGGACGGTATCTCTGGATACAATCAGATCAAGATGGCACCTGAAGACGTGGAAAAGACAACCTTTGTTACACAGTGGGGCACTTTCTGCTACAAGGTGATGCCGTTTGGGTTGAAGAATGCTGGGGCAACTTATAAGGGAGCTATGGTAGCTCTGTTCCATGATATGATTCATCATGAGATAGAGGTTTACGTCGATGACATGATAGCCAGGTCTCAAACTGAGGAAGAACGTCTTGATCATCTATAAAAGTTGTTTGATAGGTTGAAGACGTAAAAGCTGAGGTTAAATCCGAACAAGTGCACCTTCGGGGTGAGGCCCGGAAAGCTGCTGGGGTTCATTGTCAGTGACAAAGGTATTTAGGTAGACCCTGCAAAGGTGAAGGACATACAAGAGATGCCGCCTCCCCACACTGAGAAGGAAGTTAGAGGTTTCTTGGGACGCCTGAATTACATTGCCAGGTTCATTTCACATCAGACTGCTACTTGTGAGCCGATCTTCAAGCTTCTGAAGAAAGATCCAGTGGTAAAGTGGAATGATGAATGCCAGGTAGCCTTTGACAAAATCAAACAATATCTCCAAGAGGCTCCTATTCTGATGCCTCCGACTGAAGGAAGACCTTTGATAATGTACTTAACAGTGCTAGATAATTCAATGGGGTGTGTGTTGAGCAGCATGACGAGTCTGGTCGAAAAGAGCATGCAATATACTACCTTAGTAAAAAGTTTACCAACTGTGAAACACGATACTCACTGCTCGAGAAAACTTGCCGCGCTTTGGCATGGGCTGGTCGCCGACTAAGACAGTATATGTTGACCCACACTACTTTGTTGATATCTAAGATGGATCTGATCAAGTACATTTTCGAGAAGCCCGCTCTCTCCGGAAGAATAGCAAGATGGAAAATGATCTTGACCGAGTACAACATCAAATACACAACCCAAAAGGCATCAAGGGAAGTGTGTTAGCTGATCATTTGGCGCACCAGGCCGTGGATGACTACCAGTCCACGAATTTTGAGTTCCCGGATGAGAATATCATGTTAGTAACCGACTATGAAAAACCTGGACCGGATGAAGGACCTGAGGAAGGATCCCGATGGTTTATGTTTTTTGATGGAGCCTAAAATGCACTGGGTAATGGCATTGGCGCCGTAATCATATCTCCCGAGGGATGTCATACTCCGTTCACTGCCTGATTATGTTTCAACTATACCAACAACATGGCGGAGTATGAAGCATGTATTATGGGTCTTCGAGATGCTATTCACGTGAGAATCAAGTTCTTGAGTGTATTCTGGGATTCCGCTTTGGTGATAAGTCATATCAAATGAGAGTGGGATACAAAGCACCTAAACCTTATCCCTTACAAAGAGTATATACTGACACTGCTGCCGCATTTTGAAGAGGTCACCTTTGAACATTTCCCACGAGAAGAGAATCAATTAGCAAACGCGCTAGCTACTATGTTATCAATGTTCAAGGTCAGGTGGGACAATGAAGCTCCCCGAATCACTATTGAGAGTTTGGATGAACCGACATACTACTGTGAGATCGATACTGAAGAGATAGCGGATAAACCCCGGTTTCATGAGGTGAAGAGGTATCTTGAGGCTCAAGAGTATCCCGAGGGGGCATTTGTCAACAACAAGAAATTTCTGAGAAGGTTTGCTGCAAAGTTCTTCCTCAGCAATGGAATCCTCTATAAGCACAATCAGGACTCTACCTTACTGCAGTGTATAGACAAGAGCGAAGCAGAGAGGATCATGGTAGATCTACACGAAGGTACCTTCGGCACTCATTCCAGTGGACATACCATGGCAAAGAAGATCCTAAGGGCAGGATACTACTGGTCCACTATGGAAGCCGACTGTTATCAACATTCTCGAACCTATCACAAGTGCCAAATCTATGCTGATAAGGTTCATGTACCTCCAGTTCCCTTGAACGTCTTGACAGATCCCTGGCCCTTTGCAATGTGTGTCATTGACATGATCGGCGAGATCAGACCTACCGCGTCCAATGGGCATCACTTCATCCTAGTGACCATTGATTACTTCACAAAGTGGGTTGAGGCTGCCTCCTTTGCTACGATTACCAAGAATGTGGTGGCACGGTTCATCAAGCATAACTTGGTTTGTCGTTATGGTATCCCTGAGAGAATCATCATGGATAATGGTACTAATCTTAACAACTCGATGATCACCGAACTCTGTAAACAATTCAAGATTCAACATCACAACTCTTCTTCTTACCGACCGAAGATGAATGGGGCTGCCGAAGCTGCTAATAAGAATATTAAAAAGATCATATAGAAGATGACGGTGACTTACAAAGACTGGCACGAGATGTTACTGTTTTCTCTTCACGGGTACCGTACTTCAGCACGTACTTCGACAGGGGAAACACCCTATTCTCTGGTATATGGCATGGAGGCTGTCCTACCCATGGAGATCCAGATCCATTCTCTATGGATTATGAAGGATGTGGGTTTGAGCGAAGACGATTGGATCCAGACTCGATTTGATCAATTGAACTTAATCGACGAGAAAAGACTTATTGCTGTCTTCCATGGTCAAATGTATCAGAAACGGATGATCAAGGCCTTCAACAAGAAAGTCAAACAATAAGTGTATCAAGTAGGGGATATGGTAATCAAGCGCATCATACTGCCGCAAGGTGATCCACGGGGCCAATGGACTCCCACCTATGAGGGACCATTTGTGGTCAAGAACATATTTTCCGGTGGAGTTATGATTCTGACCACCATGGATGGTGACGACCTTCCACACCCTGTCAATGCGGACATAGTGAAAAGATACTACGCATAATAAAGACCCACTAGGTTGACATACCTAGGCAAAAATAAGGGCATCCCGGCGAACCAAAAGGGTTCGGGCAAAAAATAGGGATAAAAAATGAAAAAATTTGTACACCCGGCAAGTCGAAAACCCGAAAGGGAGGCTTGGGCAAAAAAGGATATCCCGGTGGATTGAAAATCCGAAAGGGCGGTCCAGGCAAAATTAGGGATTAAAGTGTATCACTATGTCCCATTGGATCACCTTGCGATCATACCTCAGTAATCAGATATCAAGCTCAAAAGGTACCGATCAATCCAGTCAGCTTCGGACAAGCAGCAAAGTGATGAGATGCTCGAAGACATAGGGGCAATAACAGAATTGAAACCCAATGGGATCACTACACATAGCTGTTTTCTTTTTGTACACAATTTTTTTAATAATTTCCATTTTTACGGTGGCGTTCTCTTACTAGAGCGTCAGCCTCCTTGTAAAAAACGCCTGTTATAGGCAAAATTCAAATCAATACAAAGCGTCTTTTGAGTACAAAACTCTATGTTTGTTTTTTCCGTTTTCTGTTTTATTTTGAAAAAAATTGTCCATTGTTTTATTCTTGTCATATGCATTTGGATATGATTACTGTTCATAAATATCTGCATATAAAACAGAAAGACAGTTACTAAGAACTCGAAGAAACTTGAACAAAACCTAAATACCGACAGTTACCCCGTCCATCATGGTACAAGGGACAGAGACAGTTGGAAGCAAAGTCACTATCACATATAAGCCAATGATACCTATATTCCCCACAGAGCCGAGACAACCAAGGTCCGACCTTCGTATCCCCAAGCAGGAATTCCTTCCCCAACAGGTTCCTTCAGAAAGTTGATATATGCATTCCCCAACCGAGTTTTATAACCATGAGCAGTTTATAAAGCCATCTCCCGAGCATAGTTTATTTCTCTGATAGGGGAAGCTCAATCTCCAACAGAGCTCTTCTCTCCAGCAATGGAATTTTACCCCCAGCTAAGTTTATTTCTCCAAATCAGCAGATCTTCCAACAGGGTATCTCTCTTCCCCACAGAGTCATTCCCCCGCAGGATTATTCTCAGACACAGTCTCCTCCGGCAGAATGTTTTCAAGAAGAATGGATGTAAATCCCCAGCTAATCATCTTCGGTCACTATCCCCAATGGAAAAAAAGAACTCAACTCCTTATACTCTCCAGCAGCAGTCCAGGATTTATTTTCCCCAGCTAGACAATATCACAATATCATTGCATATCCATACATCATGGCATGTGCATACATATTATACAGCACAATCTCATTTATTTTGAGAACATCATTACTCAATACATTTCATACATCATGACATTACATACGACTAACTCTTTACCTTTCAGGGAAAGATGCAATCAAGTTCTCACAAGTTCTCTCTGGTTCAGTCAAACCGACACCAAGGTTTCTATTCTAGTTGAAGATATTCCAACACTTTTCAAGATTTTCTCTGGTTCAGTCAAACTGACACTAAGGTTTCTATTCTAGTTGAAGATGTTCTAAGAATTTTGTCTGGGTCATCCGAATCGCCGCTAAGATTCCCCTGATTTCTATACCAGTCAAAGTTAATCCGAGACCTCTCCCGGTTCAGTCAAATCGATACTAAGATTTCTCTCCCAGTTGAAGACAACTCGAGACCTTTCCCTGGTTCAGTCAAATCGATACTAAGATTTCTATTCCAGTTAAAAAAGCTATGAAGCCCGGAAACAGACCGGATAACAGCTTAATTTCCCCAAATTACTGAAGCATGGAGCACGACCAGATAACGGTATAAGACACTGTGTAGTCTGGAGCACGACCTGATAGCGGCAAGAGACACTGAAACCTGGAGCACGACCAGATAACAGTATGAGGTACTGCGAAGCTTGGAATTCGAGCAGATAGCAGTTTACTCGACCAATTACTATTGAATCCTGGAAACAAATGGATGTTAGTATGCCTTAAATTCAATTTGAAACTCGGATGCGACAAGATAACCACTTAATTTCTTCTGAAGCCTGGAGCACGACCAAATAACAGTTTGTGAGACTGCAAAGCCTGGAGCACGACCAGATAGTAAGTTTAATCTCATCTCCCCAGTAAGTCACTGTAAAACCTGGAGCACGACCATATAGCAGTCAGTCTTACTATCCTCAGCAAATCACTGTAAGGCTTGGAGCACGACCAAATAGCAGTTCATTTTCATCTCCTCGACTAAGAGATGATTCCCCAGTAGAGTAACAGACAATTGAAGTTCCTAAAATTCCATTTCTCCCAAGACAGAGACCAACATTCCTCAGCAGATTCCTCCTCAACGACAGGAACAAGAATACTCATCAAAGGAATATCTCGGGAAATCAACATCCTCTAGATGGCATCTTTAAGCCCATCTCCGACGATTTTCCGTCATATCTTCTAGATGGCATCTTTAAGCCCATCTCTGGTGACCTTCCGTCATCTCCTTCAAATGGAATATATAAGCCCATTCCCGATACTACCTACACAGTCCAACACCATCTCAGACGAGTGCAAATTTATGGGCACTCTATTGTTCAATCATCTTCCACCTTCAGATTACAAAAGGCAGACAACCAATCTACATCCTCAGGTTTAAGAAGATTGAATAGGGGAAGCTGTTGTACCCCAAAATTTTCCCTCTCATTTTACTCAACACATTCCCATTGAGGTCCTCAACTTACTCAAGGATGCCCAAGAGTTAACCAGACAAACTCTCTCCTAAGGCAATGTACCTCAAACTAGGGTTTCCATTTTCATCAGGGTGTGGGAACTCCAAAGGTCCTAAATTCCTTCCATGGTCCCAATATGTTCTCAAGATCATCCATGTCAAGTTTCATGCCTTGCATAAGAAGTTTGCTCAGTCAATTTCCCAAATGCCTGAAAATCAATTGTACTAGGTCAAAAGTCAACTGTGGCCCACATACAATAAAACTTCAATATTTTTTGTCAACATCAACATTTTGAAGAGATATCCGTCATTTGATCAAGGGTTTATCATGATTCCTCAAGGAATGCCCCCAAATTCATCAAAACCCAAAAGTTGCTAAATTAGGGTTTCAGAGGGAAAGTCAACCAAACTTTGACCAGGCATAACTTCTTCATACTTTATCAGAAATTTTCCATCCAAGGGTCATTTTGAAGAGAATGAAATTACATACAACTAATCTTAATCCCACAAGTTTAAAATATGCACTCATCAAAAGATATGAATTTCTACATTATAGGTCCTTTTGAAAAGTCAACAAAAACACCTGTTGGGTCAAAGATTCTTACATGAACATGGGAGACCCAATTGAGATGAAACCAAAAGGGTTGTTTAAGGGACATTATAATATTTCTAAAAAGTCAGAGAACACCTCTCCAGGGTTAAAATTGGAGGAGATATGCCTTGTCAAAGTTGACCATTTTTGCAAAATTGCCAAAAGTCAAATGTGCTCAAAAATACATTTTTTGTCAAATGGGCCTAGCATTTCATGATTGTATCTTGTTGGAAACATGGTCCACGACCCAAATCAGCATCCACACATTATTTGCTTCATTATTTTTTTATTTTTTATTTTTTATTATTTAAAATTCAAATTAAATCAAATAAATGGCAAAAAATCCAAAAGATTGAATTTGATTTGATTTTTTTTTGTAGGAATCAAATCTATTCAAGTTGGATTAATTAGACCAAATCAAATCGAGGAAAATTGAATCAAAATTGGCATGATTATGAGGCATTTAGAAAGATATGATACAAGAGAAAAATCAAATCCAATCTTCATGATTCCAAGAGATTGAATATGTTTTTGTTACCCTAATTCACTTAAGCATATATATTGAACATAAACATGCACGAAAAAAAGGTTGGCAATGGTGAAAATACAAGAACAAAATTAAAAAATTTCCAAAGAAAAGTGTAGGTCATATTTTTATTTGCAGTCCAATTCAAGCAATTCCAAAGCCATTAATCTATTCCCAGACGTACTCTGAAGTGATTCCAATCATTCTCAAGCCACAAAACATCCAGAGCTGTAAGATACAGATCACAGTTTGCACCCTATAACTCAAATTTGTTTTCAAGGTTTTACGCATTTTACCTTTGATTTGCTTGCATAAATGTATTCATAATCATGTTTGTGATCTTTTGGATAGCCTGGATTTGATTTAGAGTGCAGGAACAAGCTTACGCCATTACTAGGGTTTGGAAGCTTCAAATTAGGGATTCTCCGTAGAGGCAAAATTAGGACTGATTAATGATACCAATGAACTCAGGACAAGATTCTTAGTGGGTCTATATTTTTAGTTCTGATTAATATTGCTTGCTTTGCATTTTGAGATATTGCAGGTCTATAGCAACGCACAAAAACTGTCACTGAAGCCTATAGTGACAAAAATTACTGTTGGTAAAGGGCTATTGTCTAAAACGATGGAACAGGGAAGAGGATGAAGGCTTGTCAATATCTGAATGGCGGATTTGAATCACGCACGTTTTTTAGGGAAATACCATCTGGATTACTTTATCTTTCATTTGTTTAAGTATATTAACGATTGGTCTAGTGGCACAGTTGGTAAAGGCAACGTGTTTGTGAAGAGAGGGACCTGGGTTCGATCCCGGATCCAGACATTTTATATTTTCCTAGTTTCTTATTTCATATCCAACGCGCGCCACCCTTAAGCGTCCACCATACGCCCAAGATGCATAGCCATCAGATCATCTCCATCCCATATCTAAATGCTCAGCAAGCAAAGAGCGTGGTAGACCAGCAGAAGGGAGTTGCACTGGATCAGGCGCTGGGCAAGCTGGGCCATTTCCCGGGCCTTTGGATTTTCAGCAATACACCCCCAGTTTGCTTATCACTATCAGGCCCAATTCTTTTCCTTTCTATTTTAATTCTTTTTTAATTATTTTCTAACTATTTTATTTTTTAAAATAACATCAAAATTATTTCTTTTTTATTTAATCAAAAAATCATAAAAAAATCAAAAATCTTTTTTTATAAAAATATTTTGTTTCTTTAATTAATTTGTTTCATTAAATTAGGGCAATTAAATCTTATTTTTCATAATTAAAAAATAATTAGAATTAGGGTTTAATTTTTTACATAACCTAATTTTTTCTAAATAACTAACCTAAATATATTTCAATTATATTTTTTAGGTTTCCTAATTTATTCTCGCATTTAATTCGCCGCGCGCTTTTAATTTCCTTTTTTATTATTATTGTAACTGCTCTGAGTTTGTAATAGTAATTAGGGTTTTTAAATTCCGCATCTTTATTTTCAGTCCAAGATAATTATGTATCTGCAAAAGCCTTGCAATAGCTAGGAATTTTAACTTTCCTGCATTTTATTTCCGCAAACTATAAACTGCTTAGATGAATGTTAATAGGATTGTATGGAAAGACTAATTGAAAATTAATATAGTAGAAAACCCTAAATGTGCAAAGATAAATTAACTGAAAACTTACACTGGGACATGCTCATTCCTAGGGTTTTCCCCACTCCGGTTGCCTTCGGTAAACGGCCATGAAGTATAGGGTTTGTTAGTGGTCGTCCTCTAGTCCCGAAAGATCTAAAATGACCCATTTGGATGTTGCCTCGGAAAAAGATCCTTAAGGCTTTAGGATGATTACTAATATTTGCTAGCATTGCTTTTGTGATCGTACATGTCCCTTCGAACGTCCCTTAAAACTCCAACGACGGTGCTACCTATTCCTTAATAATGGGATAGCGCTGTCTAAAAGGAAAACGAACAGACTTTTTTCGAGTAGGTAGATTAGTTCCTAGGTACTTGTTCAAACAAACAATTTTTCTTTTACACAAACACTTTTGAAACAAAGTTTTCAAAAACAACTTCGTAACACTCTTGAGGACAGAAACAAGGGTTAACACGAAGTAAAACAAAACTTTTCAAAACAAAGCACACACAAGCAGTTTTCAAAATGAGAAAGCACCTAAGAGCCCGTGGAAAACCACAGATAGAAAGGGTGCTAACACCTTCCCTTTCTATAATCTACCCCTCGTACTCAGAAACATCTCGAAAAAGGTTTTTCTGTTCTTTTTTCTTTTCTTGATTAGATAAAATAAAATTCGGTGGTGACTCTTGCTTACCGCGACATTTTGCAAACAAAAAATGCAAACCAGTATTAACAGTCGGTTCTGCCACCGTATCACAGAACTGGGGACTCTGCTAGGGAATAAAATATAAAGTGGGGTAAACCTTAGGATCTAGGTCATATTTAATTACTTTCTCTTGATTGTCTTCCTTGCTTTTATATTTATGGGAACTGTTTGGGTTATTTGATCCTACACCCGGATCGGGAAACACCTTTTAGGTAAGTAGCAATAAACTGTGAGGGAGATGTGCTAGGGTATACCGACACGGTTGAAGCAGTAGCTACGTTGATGTGGCATTTTGGTTGGTACCCGTAACCCTTGAGTCAATCAGGGAGATGTACGGGGCCGCCGCGTGGTGTCATAAATCATCAACTGACCTTTGAGCCTTTAATTGCACAACTCGGCCAGTAGGACGTAGCGAGATGGCCGACTTTGGTGTATGCCCAAGGTCGACAGATACTTGATGCTACACTCATTGAGGTTTGACTTCTGAGTTTTGTTTGATTACGAGTTAATCGTCGATTGAACAAGGCTTGGAGGAAAGATCGATGATATTGAGATCCCTTTAGAAACCGGTTACATATTTATAGGACAGGTTGAACCAATCCAGCTTCAAGAGGGTATGACCTTAAAACTCAAGCAGGCCTTAAACCTAAGGACTTGGTGTGATTTTTCCTGTGTTTGCTATACCTGTGATTTATCATGACATCATAAACATCATACCATAGCATATTCAGATTAACCTAGTGAAAGTATCTCCCCGATTAAGAGACTTGGTAGTAAGGATTCCCGAAAGCTCTCCTTTCACTGAAAAGCATGGTCGGTTGCTCAACTTAGTCACTGCAAAACCTGACGAAGAAATGTTGAAAGTGTTGTTTCAGTTCTTCGATCCTCACTGTTTTACATTCCCGGATTACCAGTTAGTGCCTACTATGGAGGAATTTTCTCAGTTATTAGGGGTACCCATTCTTGATCAGATACCTTTTAGCGGTACGGAAAGACATCCCAAACCTGAAGAAATTTCTAAAGCTCTATCCTTACAACGGTCCAACATGGTGACAAATTGGGAAACCAGAGGGAGTGTTCAAGGAATTCTGGTTAAATTTCTGTTCGAGAAGGCTTACTATTTTTGGGATACCCTAGATCTACAAGCTTTTGAAGAGGTTTTGGTGCTCCTTGTCTATGGGATGGTACTGTTCCCTAATGCGGATCAACTCGTAGATGTGAGCACAATCCAGGTTTTTCTGTCTCGGAACCCGGTACCTACATTACTCGGGGATATTCTACACTCTCTGCATGCTTTCACTCTAAAAAGAAGGGGGACCCTCCAGTTTTGCACTCCTATATTACCTAAACAAATCCTTGTGTGTGTGTCTCTCTATCTTTTACTTTCAATTGCAAATTATTAAATTTATTGACTTTGCAAATGATACGTATAGAAAAATCCTTTGTTTGTAAAACTTGAAATTGTTTTATTGATTAGGTTACAATCCATAAGAATAAAATTGATTTTTCATATCAACAAAACCAAAAGGTAAATCTAAATAATCGAGTTCACACCAAGTGTTCAATAATTTGCTTAGCATTGTTTTTTATTATAAATTTCATTGGGAATAGATTTCCTTTATAATCCTATTCAAACGTGCGATTGTGAAAATATATTGGCTAAGTGACTTATCACTTTCAGTGCATCTCATAATGGTTTTATGCATATTCCGGATTTTCTGATAACAGTTCGGATTAGACAAAATTTTTGATCCAGGATTATTTTCCTTTGTCCATAGTTAACACATTTCAAAAGAAATTTTAATGTGGGATCTATTCACCCCCTTCTAGATAAGTTGCCTTCGTCTAACAAGAAAAAAAAGTTTTAAAAAGGAAGGTAACAACTAAACTGAGAAAATAACTCAAAGAAAGGAAACGTTGAATCTTTAAGAGCTATACTCTTGCATGAAAAAGACTTTACCAAACACGTCAAAATCACTTGCACGAAACACTTAAGTGTTTGTAGTCCCAAGAGTCACAATGATGTCACTTTTGAAAATACGCTTGAAGCATGGGGCATTAAATTCATGAATATCCAAAGGATTGAAATGTTTCTTTTCTCTTCCAAACATAAAAGCGAGTGCATTCGGCAACTGAAGCAGGAATAACAAACACATGCCTTTCTAAGCATAAACACGGGCTTAGGGGAAACTGTTTTGGGCCGCTCATATCGACATTAACAAACCACTATAAGGGAATAGTAATTTTTATACCTAAATTTTTACCCCTAAGATTCCACCTATCATATCATTTGGATCTAAGCAAAGATCACAAGCATGGAATCCTACTCACCTTCACCCCTATGGTTTGACCTATGTGGGAGATCATCAAGTACCCTTAGTATTTCTTTTTTCATATATGTTTGGAAACATTTTAACTTTTCTAACCTTATTCAAAATAGAAAAACACGTGTTGCTTTCTTTTCTTATTGTACAAGGTAAGGACTTGTAATCAAAGGATCAAGCTTGGTTTCTAAATTAGGGTTTTGATTCCCAAGGTCAAAGTTTGGTCAACAAGGGCCCATAAGATCTTTTACTTCAAGGAATGAACTATAATCTTAGGTCACATTTATGTCAAGCTTCATTCAACTTCACTAAGTTAAGAAAAGTTCAAGTTTGGTGCATGATTTCAAAGTTGATTCAAGTATTGTTCATGTATTTATTTCCATGCCATCTCCATCCAATTCTTAAGAAATTATCAAGGTTATTCAAGGTACAAACAAGATTTTTTCATTTGGTATTCAAGTGTTCATTATCGGGCCATTGGATGCAAGGAAATAGTCAAAAATCACAAGTTGGTACATGTTTGATTGGCCTAAAATCAAGAATGCCATGTCACTTGGTCCAAACACCATAACTCTCTCATTTCTCAACATTTTTGGAATCTACTTCGAGCCAAATGTCACATTTTAACTCCTCTATAACTTTGTTACAAGGGTCAAATATCAAATTTTCATCTAAGTACCTCAATTTTGGAATTGGACAAGATGTCCATGTGTGCATAAAAGCTGGTCAAAAACCAGGTTCGACCAATTTCTTGACCTAGAAATTAGGTCATGCCCTGAACTTATCAATCATGCTATTTTCAACTCAAGCATCCTTTTGATGTGATTCTTTTTGCATTTGAATTCTTCATCATGAGGAGATCATTTGGCACAAAGAACATCTCAAAATGCACGAAGGAATCTCATTTTTCCTAAGTTCTAACATGGTACCATGAACTCTACATTACACGCATGACCTATAATTTAAAATCATCCAAAACCTTCACTTGGGACCACCAGCATATGTGGAACTTATTTGTCCTTGCAAAACGTGTAGAGTAGAGTGCAAAATAACCTGATTTCGTGCCAAGCTCAAAACATTTCACCCCTCATTTTCACACGGGTTGCAAAACAAGAAATTCCAACTTGGTTCACATGTTCTATATCTGAATTCACACGTACCATGATTTTATTACATTTCCTATAAATAGAGGACAATTTTCCTTCATTTTCAAGCTTAGAAAGCCACTGAACATCTTCCATTTTCACTCCCGAAAAGCTTCAAAAACCAGAAATTCTCATTTCAATTTAAGCTATTCTTAACTTCAAACCTCTTCACAAAATCACTCATTGGCACCATATGAAGCTAACTGGACCATTACAGAAGCTTGCAACCTCCTATAACCTTCAACTCGATTTCACCATTATTAACCTCTGAAGCTTCAATTGAAAAGGTAGTTATGAGTTAACTTTATGAATAAACAAGTTACCACACTCTTCGTATTGATTCACTGATTGAAATCCCTCACTTACCTAGAATTTATTCTTCGTATTTGTCATTTAATTTTACTTTGAAGAACTAGGGCTTTCGGTGTTCTTGAGAAAATCATCTTAACTCAAAACCAATCAATGGTTTTGAAGCAAAGAGACATGAACAATGAGGTGAGTAGAAGCTTAACCATGTGTTGTTTGAGCTTAAAACTTAGAGTTCATGAACTTGAAAAAATTGAAGACGATTGAAGAAGATGAAGCTCTTTGCACGTTTTGGTAGGAAATTCAAATTCCAGCCACTCAGATCATGCCACATAGCTAGTCGTTAACCTTTTTATTTTCTATTTGTTTTTTAATTCATTTTATTTTCCTTTTATTTTTTGATTTATTTTAAATAGATCCTTTGACCTTTTTTACTCCAGTTTTTTTTCAAAAATCACAAAAATTATTTTCTATCACATTTTTTCCACATTTTAAGCATTTTTTTCTATTTTCTTTCTATTTTCTTTTTAATTTTCATTTAACATTTAATTTTCATACATTTTAAGATATTTTGCACTCCATCTTTTGAGATTCAATTATTTGGAATATTTCTGACATTCTCAATATGTTTTGGTAATTTATTTGATGTTTTAATGTCTCTTTGGAATTTTCCATTTAATTTCCATTTTAAGTCATTTTAAAAATCTTTTTTAGTGATTATTTTTATTTATTTTTATTTGACTTTTCTTGACTTTGATCTTGACTTGGTTGATCAATGCTTCATCAATTTCAGTTGGTTTTTGAATGATGTTTTGGTTGTATGAACTTTCATCATTTCAAACATATCATTTAAATGATCATTTTTGGTACTTTAGATTAATGATATGTTTATCCCATGGAATTATGAATTTGAATGACTTAAATTGATGATAGATGCTCCCTTGTCACATTTCAGATGTAGTTGATCATCTCTCCTTCTCCATCTTCTTTTGTTTGCTTTTTGTTTTGATCATTGTATTACATTGTTTTAGGAGGATGATTTTGTACCATCTCTCTAATATGTAAGACACATAAACAACTATTGACTGGCCTCACATATGTATGACTTCTACATAAGTCAACTTAATGATTGCTTAACATAGCGCTAAATTGTTCCGACTCAGTTGATTCCTCAATAACACTAGCGTTGCCATATTAATTGTGCTAACATCCAACTTTTACTTTTATGCTCTTTACCTTTATGTAATTTAATTTCATGTCATTTATATTTATGTCATTTACACTCTTGCCATTTTTAATTTTCCTTTTACTTTATGCCTTTTATCTTTTTTTTCTCTCATTCTTTATTGCTTCAAATAGAACAAAAACATGATAAAAATCGATAAAGCCCTAAAAACTTTCATTTTATCTTGTGGACTTTATGTTACTATCCCTTGCTTGAGGAGTATTTTGGACTTTGGACCATATGAGTTAGTGCTTTCCTTTGCTTTGAGTGGTATCTAAGACTTCGTGATTCATTTGGACCTTTGAACATCAATTCAAGACTTGGCCTTATTCTGAGTAACTTTGATCTTTACTTGAATACTTAGACTTCTCTTTGTGGCTCTATGACTTTGATTTTCATCTTGATCTTTTGGTGATTCATCTACTTATGTGATTGCTCATGTGATTTTCTTATCTTGTGGCTTATTCAAAAGGGAAAGTAATTCTCATTTTGACCAATGTCAAATGCTTGCTTCATCTTGTGGTTAGTACACTTGCACACACAAAGGTTTTCTCTTGGGCTACCTTACAATGAGGCATTTTATTTCATATCATTTACTTTATGCTTTAGGATAGTCTCTTCATCTCCTACCCACGTCTTTAATTTTAAAAACTTCTCCCTATTTTCAAAACTTCTTTCTTTTTTTTCAAATTTCAAACCTTTTCTTAATAAACCTTGACCTTGTCAAGTAAATCCGAAAATAGTTTTTTTAATAAATGCTAAAACACTTAAGCATATTCATACCCTTTTCAAACTTCTAAAAAAGCAAACCTTATCAAATTTGTTTTTGTGCCTTTGTGCACTTTTCTTTTAAAACATTTTTGAAAGATTAAATATTAGTCTATTCTAGTAGTGATGCAAACCACTATACTTCTACGATATGTTGTGAAGTAATTTCTATTTTCCACTTAAATGTTGAGACATGCTTGTGAGAAAGTCCAAGTAAAGTTCTCCATATTAAGAAGATGCAAATACTCACTCTCTCATACTGGTGGATAGTAAATTGTTCTTTCCACTTGAATACAATAAAATGTCTTTTCAATTTAAAATCAACAAAAAAATGTTTATGGTTATTTTTACCATAAACTACGAGGCTCTGACTTCTCTATTGCAGACAGAGGATACACAGGCACATGACTCTTGAAGTCTTGGCGAGCATAAAAATAATAAAACACTTCTTTTCTCATCACTCCAATCTTTTTGCAAACAACTTGGTTTTGTTGCATTGGGTTTTCTCGATATTTTTTCTTTTCTTTGGAAACAATAAAGTTCGATGGCGACTCTTGTCTTTTCGAGTTAAGTTAATCAATAGCTTAATTTTCCCATTGTGACAACTTGGTGACTCTACTGGGACAATTCTCATCCTAAGCAGGTCAAGCCTAACTTGTTTATTTGTGTTTATGTTATTGATTTTTTATTTTCTTTTTGCTTGTTTGTGGGTGCTTGGTGATATCTGTGTGGTGAGATAAGCCCGCTACCCGACTTGAGTACTCTTAAGTTAAAATGGTTGTATAGTCATATGGACCTTTTGGTGTTAAGCCCCATTTGTTTGGCATGAGAACCCCGCTCAGATGAGACCCATTTGAAGTTATTAATGTCTTACGAGTAGTCGTAATGGTATAGTTGGTTTTGACCTGGGAGCCCATAATTCTGAGAGACCTTTAGAACACTTAAACCCCTATTGGCCTTTTAGGATGTAGTTCTGGTGACCTTTCAGGCGTAGGCTTGGTCTAGTTGATACACGACACTACACTCAGATGAGGTTCTCTTGAGAATATTATTGGTCTGTGAGAAGTCGCTAAACCAGTAATATTCGAAAGATGAATTTATGATTTTGGGAAATTTCTTAGAATCTGGTTACTGTTCAAGACATCCAAAGCTATGGAACATACCCTGTGGGATGGTTGTTACCCTGTCCACCTGGCTCCATACTTTTGATGCTTAACCTTTGAACCTACCATGTTTGTGATTATGGTATAATCATGCATTCATGCATTCATAAAAATATTTTTTTCACCTGGTTTTCAAGAAACTTAGGAACTTTATTTGCAAACGTCATAGGTAATTTGAGCATGAAATCTGGAAGGAGAAACACTCACCAGTTCTATTTCAAACGTCCTGAGTTAAAGAGTTGAGGAAGCTAGGATCTCAGATGGCTTGTCCTTCTGATTTAAAGACCGGTATGGAATACTTCTGACTATGTTGAATATCGATGTAGAAGACGGGGTTTTGAACAACTTGGCCTAGTTCTATGATTCAGCATATAGGTGTTTCACTTTTCCTGATTATCAGCTTCCACCTACTTTGAAGGAGTATTATTATCACCTAGGATTGCATGTATCAAATCAAATATCATTCAATGGTTTAGAGATGATCCCCGAGTCTCATGTAATCGGAGAGGTTGTGAATATGAGTAGAGTGGAGATTGATGCTAATCTTGTTACTAAAGGAGGTATTCTTGGTTTACCTTCCAAGTTCTTGATGGAGAAATCGGATACTCATGCTAGTGCAGGGAGTTTGGTTGCTTAAAAGTTGTTCTCGATTTGCTTATCTATGGCATAGTTATGTTCCCTAACATTGACAACTTTATGGATATCAACTCCATTCACATCTTTATGATTCAGAATCTAGTTCGTACTTTGCTTGCAGATACCTACTATTATATGTTATGCACCTTTACTATACAAGTGGTTTATTTTGCATTTTCTGCAGTCCAGCTTATTCATATATAACAAGAATCATTTGAGGTGGTCTTAGAGGATTATGTCTCTCACCAATGCAGATTTAACTTGGTATTATAGAGTCTATGATGATTTGAAGATTGTTGACAATTATGGTGAATTCCCTACTGTACATATTCTTGGTACAAAAGGAGGTGTCTACTATAATCTGATTTTTGCTCGACGTTAGCTTGGGTATGCTATGAAGGATAAACCAAGAAATATTATTTTAGAAGGGTTCTTCTTTAAAAATGGTATTGATAGCAAGGGGTTGAAGGAGAAGATAGTCCGCATCTGGCATAAGATTCATAGGAAAGGAAAATATGAATTAGGAAAGAAAGATTGTGTTGCCTTGTAGCCATACACTCAGTGGGTGAAAGCAAGAGCTACCCAGATCAAGATGATTTATCCTCTTGAAGAACCTATGTTCCCTAAAACCATAATATATATTCTTCTTCCAGTTGAAGGAAAGGAAGGACTCCAAGTTACTTTGGCTCATATGAAGCAGGAAAGAGATGCTTGGGAGAACAAGTTTCATTTTTCAAATGCGGAGAAGTTAGAGTTACAAAGGAAATTGAAGGAGAAAGATGATATGCTTAATCAGAAGGATGATTTTCTTGAACGACATGGAAAGAAAAGGAAGATGGTTCAAGATGATTTATTTTCCTCCAAAAAACTACTATCTCATTATAAGAAAGAGCTTTATGATACTCAAGCTATGTATGGAACTTGAAAAGGTGTTGTTAACAAAATCTTGCAAGAAAAAGCTGAAATGATATCTGCCTTTGAAGCTCAAATCAGGAGGCTCAAGAAGGAGTTGCAACATGGAGATGAATCTGCTTTAGTTGTGGTACCCTCGGATCCTAGGGCTTAGTTTATGTCTTTTGTCTAGGATTACTTTTAAATTATATACTGAAATTGTAATCCTTCCAGACTTTTCAATGAAATAAAAGCTCGAGTTTTCCTTTTGATGTGTTATTACTTATGATGTTTGCAATATGATTATAATTCCCTAGTTATTGAAAACTCAAAAGAATTTAATAAACAATCATTTGCACATATATTTCATGCATCATTTGCATCATTGGTCTTGTTTTCTACATGTTTTTTAGAGTCTCATTCGTTTTCCTCTGTCTTCATAAAAGACAAGCTCATCCATCGATAAAATATCCGGGCTAATTCAAGACAAAATATGGAGACAAATAATCAAGAGCAAAGAGATCTCCACAAGGAAGTGAACACATTGAGAATAAGAATGGACAAAATGACTGCTCTATTAGAATCCTTGGTGGTAACCCAACATCAGCCTCCACCTTTGTCTCAGCCTCAAGTTACTATTATCTTAGAGATTGCAATGCCTCCTATTGTATTCGTTGCACCTACTAGACCTCCGTGTCAAAATCAGATGCCCGTTGGTTATCACTGGGGTATGACTTACAACTTTATGCCCGAAAATTTCAACTCTACTAGGTTCCTCCAATTCAACCTGTGATGATTACTACTCCTCTAGTTATGCATGTTATTCCATAAGTAGAGGATTATATCTACCACGTTGCTCCTAGTGGGAATATGGATGTTTATGATAGAATGGATGAGTTCTAGTACCAATTTCTATAATTACAGAAAGAGATGAAAGATATAAAAGGGATAAAGTTGTTTAGTAAGAATGCTCATGATTTTTTCTTGGTACCTAATGTCAAGATCCTTGACTTTTAAAAGTACAAGGGTAAATCATGTCCTCAGAGTCATTTGATTATGTATTATTAGAAGATGGCTACTCACACTGATGATGATATTGATCCATTGTTCCCAAGATAGTTTGACTGGTGCATCTTTGAAGTGGTATAGGGGGTTGGATAATGCACATATAAGTTCTTTTAAGTACCTCAGGGAGGCATTTGTATATTAGTACAAGTATAATATGGAATGGATCTTGATCCTGACCAGCTTTGTGCCACGTCACGGAAGGATGAAGAATCACTCAAAGAATACACTCAGAAAGATGGTGTGAAGTTGTTGCTCAAAACTTTGAGTTATTTCTACTATGAGAGGATGGTTGCTAACGCTCCTAATGATTTCACTAAAATTCTTGGTTTGGGAATCAGATAGGAAGAAGGTGTCATTAATGTTCGTTTGACAAAAGAAGCGAGTTCATCAGGTGGAACGAAGAAATATGGCAACAACTTCCAAAAGAAGAAAGGAAGAGATACCACTTTTATTTATTAACAGGGAAGGAAGCAAAGACATTGAAATAGAAGTAATCAATATAACCAATCTCAATAACAGTATTATTAGCAACCTTATGTCGTCGTAGTAACTCTGGTAGTTAGTCCAACTCATGTTTTTCAAACTTATCAATAACCTAATAAGAATCAGCAAATCCGTGTTCCTAAGAAGGTTCAGTTTGACCCTATCCCTATGACTTATACAGAATTATATCCAGCTTTTTTGCATAAGAGAATAACTTAGACTACATCTCGACCGACTATTCCAAATCCACTTACATGATGGTACAAACTTGAAGCACATTACACTTATCTTCAGGCAGCATCGGGGCATGATCTTGAGACCTGTTGGAAGAACCAACTATTATACTGGTTTTGTGTTTGTATTCGCAAATGTTGTGGTAAGCAAGAGTTGCCACCAAATTTTCTTTTATCCAACAAAGAAAAGGGTGAAAAGAACAGAAAAAGACCTTTCGAGATGTTTTATGAGTAAGTGGGTAGATTATGTAAAGGAAAGGTGTTAGCACCCTTTCCATTCGTAGTTTTCTACGGGCTCTTAGATGCTTAGCTCATTTAAAAAAAATACCTTGTGCTTTTGTGTGTTTCTTTTTGAAAGTATTTTGAAAATTCCTTAGTGCGGTGATTTGCTTTATGATAACACTTGTATCAATCCTCAAAGTGTTGATAAAGCATTTGAAATTTTTTTTGAAAGTTGTTTTTGTGTAAGTGTGAAAGTTTGTTTTTGAGCAAGCATCTAAGAACTATCTACTTATACTCAAAAGGTTTGTTATTTTCCTCATATCCTTTAGACAATGATATCCTACTATTAGTGAGTATGTAGCTCTATCATTGGATGTATGAGGTACGTCGCGGGTCATCGTACAGTCATAAAGGCAACATGTAGAGACGCTTTAGCAATTTCGTTCCAAGGGACTAGATAATTTACCAAAAGGCAACACTGTAGGGTCATCGAGGGACTATGATCTCTTGATTCGAGGGTCTTTTCTAAAGCGTCCCTACTTCCGAGGGACATGACTATTTTGTTTTCCGAAGGCATCCAAAGTGGGAATACCTTAGAGGTGTATATGTGTAAGTGTGTTATGTTCAGTTATTTTTGTCTTTTGTGTTAGGTTTACTAACGTTTGATTTTATTCTTGCCATACAATCCTATTAGTCATACATCTAGCAGTTAATATATACAGGAAATAAAATGCGGGAATATAAATCCTACACTATTACAAAGCTTCGGGGAGGGGGATATTTACATGTCCAAAACATGTGGAAAAAAGCAATAAGGAAAGATCCTAAATTAAGCTATTACAGACTGTGAACAGATGCAATAATATGAATGTAACGCGCGCGAAATGGAAAAGAACGTCTAAAAATCCTAAGGAAAAGGAAATCTTTTTGTTTGTTTTTATTTATAAAAGAAAACAAAGTCTAAGTCTATTTAATTTTAATTTAAAGAAAAGGTTAAAATCATTAATTAATTAATTTAATTTAATTAACTTAATTAAAAAATACTAACCTAATGTTTTGTTTTTGGATTTTTTTATTTGATTGTTAATTTAAAAAGGGAAACTATTAAAAGAAATGAATGACAAAAATAAAAATTCAGGGGGAAAGGTCTTTTGATCCAAAGAGAAGGTTTCTTTCAATCCAATGAAAGGTGGCCTTCGATCCAATGGAGGATGATTGTTTTTTGATCCAGGGGGAAACCTTCTTTTCAATCCGTATCTGCAAGACAGGCATTAGAAAGATTAAAGATGAAGGACCCGGGTGTCGAACCCAGGTCCTTCGATCCTGTGCGCGTTGGTCTGTTCAGGCTTGATCTGCAGTGCAAGCGTTAGGAAAAAAACAAATACAGACCTGGGTGTCAAACCCATGTCCTTAGTCCTGAATACAAATCGAACTATAAATGTTAATATGTCACGCAACAATCAAAATTAAATTAAGATCGAAGATTTGTTACCAATGGGATGCTTTGTTTTGGATGGAGATGGCTTACAAAGTGCTTAGGAATGCTTCCTGCAAACATCAAGGAGTGAGTGGAGCGTTTTTGAAGATTCCTTCGACTTAGATCACTTATGAGATTTTTGATAACTTTGGTGTTGCTTATGAGGCATCGTGTATGCGTGTAAGGAAATATATGTGTGTAGTTCAGTGGCATGTGTATCTAGTATCTTTGGCTTGTAGAAATGGTATGTATTTATAGGAGATAGGGAGAGGTTCATAGCATATAAATGGCAAGGGACAACCATTAACTAGGCTTTGAAGGCCAAATCAGACACATTAAGGGATTGCCTTTTTTGGTGAGTTCCTACCCCTTTGGGATTTGGGGTGAACCTATACACATTTGGCTCCTTCGAATTCCCTCAAGCTTTGCTCTTCGATTGGCCCAGGGTTACCTCCTTCGAATGGCTCCAATTCTCATTATTGGGGCCTCTTCGATTGAGCCCCTATTCAGCTAGCCCAAACGAAAGCTCTTCTCTGGCTAGTCGAAGCTTCCATTGGCATGAATATGCTTGTGCAGGAGGCTTGAGCCTGGAAGTATGTTGAATTTTGGGCCAGCAAGCATCTTTACATATTTCTCTTTCGCTTTGACCAATTAGATTCATCCTTCGACCAGGCCCCTCTTCAGACAACAATATGTGTCCTTTGAATGGGCCCTTTGTGCATCCTTTGAAGGGGACAAATGTGTATCCTTCGATTGGACTATGTGTGTCCTTCGAAGGGATCACATGCAGTTCTTTGAATGGGCTAGGAAGGAATATCCTTCGAATGGGACACTTGTGTGGGCCCTTTAAGTCCACCAGTACATGTCCTTCGAAGGGGCCACCAACTATGTGTGTTGGAGGTTTTCAAGGGTGGAATCGAAGCAATCATGAGGGGAGTTCCTGCCTTATGAATTAAAAGTAAACCAAGAAGGAGGCTAATGCCTTCTGAATCGAAGGAAAACTGCAGGGGCCATTTCCTTGTGCATGCTGGCATGAAGCAGCCAATACTCAGTCGAAGCTTACGTGCAGGTAGCCCTTGTCTAATTGAAGCTTACCTGCAGGAGGCCCCTGCTTTGTGAATCGAAACATGTAGGAAAAAGGTCATTGCTCAAGTGAAGGCTGCATGCAGATAATCATTACTTTGGGAATCAAAGAAGGCATGTCAGGGGCCAATGCTCAATCGAAGGATGTTGGCCAAACTTGCATCGAAAGAGGCCAAAAGGCCAATCGAAGGATGTGAAATCAAAGCAGGCATGCTCTTCTTTGATTTGATTCTTGAAAACCCAATTGTACTTGTGCAAATTTGAAATTTTGAGAAAATGTCTTGAGAAATGAGAGGGCAAATTTTGGGGTACAACACTACTGCTTCCGCACCTCATGTGGTGCATGTTACCCCTGCTGCTAGAAACGAGATTCACTATGTTGCACCACCCTCGGTGAATGTGATTCCGTTTGCTAATGATGATGTGTATCGTCCTATTCCTCCACCAAGTGAAATCTTGGGCTTCTATGAAAGAATGGATGATTTTCAAGACCAGTTTGACAAAATGCGGAAATAATTGAAGGCCCTCAAGGGAAAAGAGATGTTTGGGCAGAATGTGAATGACATGTGTTTGGTTCCCAATGTCAAGATACCAACGAAGTTTAAAGTACCGGAGTTCGAAAAGTGCAAGGGAAATACTTGCCCTCTTGCTCATCTTGTGATGTATGTAAGAAGAATGTCTACCCACACTGATGATCAGTGTGATACGGTGGCAGAACCGACTGTTAATACTGGTTTGCATTTTTGTTTTGTGTTTGCAAAATGTCCCGGTAAGCAAGAGTCACCACCGACTTTTATTTCATCCAATCATGGAAAAAGAAAAAGAACAGAAAAAACCTTTTTTTCGAGATATTCTGAGTACGGGGGGTAGATTATAGAAAGGGAAGGTGTTAGCACCCTTTCTATCCATGGTTTCCCATGGGCTCTTAGGTACTTGCTCATTTTTCAAATTGCTTGTGTGTGTGATTTGCTTTGAAAAGTTTTACTTCGTGATAATCCTTGTATCAATCCTCAAGGATGTGACGAAGTTATTTTGAAAATTTGTTTTGAAAGGTGTTTGTGTGAAAAGTTTTTGTTGAGCAAGTACTTAAGATTCTACCTACTCGAAAAAAGGATTGTTCGTTTTATTTCCTTTAGATAGCGCTATGCCACTATTAAGGAGTAGGTAGCACCGTCATTGGAGTTGTAAGGGACATTCGAAAGGGACAAGTACAATCACTAAAGCAATAGTTAGAAAACTTTAGTAGTAACCCTAGAGTCTTAAGATCTTTCTAAGGCAACATTTCCGAGGCAACATTTTTGAGACAACATTTCCGAGGCAATATTCGAATGGGAAATTTTGATCTTTTAGACTGGAGGGAAACTACTAAAATCTCCTATTCTTAATGATTGTTTATCGAAGGCAACCGAAGTGAGGTAAACCCTAGGAGTGAATATGTGCATATGAGTTTTTTCATTTATTTAGTCTTTGCACATTAGGTGATCTACCGTTTTAAATTTCAAGCATTCTTTCCATACAATCCTATTAGCCATGCATCTAGACAATTAAAGATTGCGGGAATTTAAAGTGCGAGAAAAATAAACCTAGCTATTACAAGGCTTCGGGGAGGGGGATTAATTACATGACCAAAAATCGGGGACTTAAACAGTAAATAAAAAAAACTAATTAATCTATTACAAACCCTGAGCAGTTACAAAATAATGGACAAATAATTAACAAGCGTGCGACAAATTAAATGCGAGGACGATTAAAATAATCTAAAACCCTAATTGAGAGAGAAAAGATTTTTTGTGGATTTTTATTGAAGAAAACAATTTAATTGCAAATTAATTAAACCTAATTTCTAATTATTTTTTAATTATGAAGGAAATTAAATTATCCTATTTTTCTAAATAATTAATTATTTAAAGGAATAAATATTTTATGAGAAAAATGATCTTGGTGTGTTTTTGAAGAAAATTAATTAAGTTATGTACAATTAAAATCCTAAGTCTAATTATTTTTAATTATAAAAAAAAGATTAAATTGCCATAAGTTAAATTAAACTAACTAATTTAAAAAAATGAAAATATTATTAAAAAAATATTTTTGTGATTTGTGGTTTGTTGATTTAATTAAAAATAATTGTGTTAATTAAAAGAAAAAGAAAACAATTAAAGAAAATAGATAGAGAAATTAAAAAAAGTATAGACAAAAAAAACCAAATGGGCCTGTTGTCTTGCTGAAAGAGGGGGTGAGCATCTGAATTTTCTGGCCCAACAAGCTAAGCCCAGGTTGACCACACTTGATCCTGTGCATTATTCACCTGAGGTGCATCATGGTCCTTCAGGCTGGAAGCGTCAGATCTGGGTAAGAGCGCATCAAATGGCTGGATGTTGAGGTTGTATGGAAGGCGCTTGAGATTATAAGGCACTGGATCTGCTGATAGAAAGGAAAATAAAGAAAGCGCTGGGACCTGGGATCGAACCCAGGTCCTCACGCTTAAATCCAATGCCACGCTGTCAGCTTAGCTATGATTGTTAGTTGTTATTACAATAATAATAAAACATAATATAAGAAAAACAAAAGAGCTGATTCCAAAGTGTGCGAGATTCAAACAGACGAATGGCTGGCTGACACACACCTTCTTCTTCCTAGAACCGTCGTCTTAGGTTTATGAACTTTTACCTAAAAACACAAGTCTGTAGCTACAACCCTGTGAAACTAAAAAATCTCATACGAGCATAATAAATTGATTGTGATGGTACCAATCAACTCGTCTTGGTCTCACGAGTATCATGGTACCTCATTCATGGCCCAATTTTCCCTATGGACAAAAACCCTAAAAGCAACGTGAAAACCCTAACAATGGCATCTGCGTGTAAAGGCATGTGAGTTGCAATTGGTGTTTATGGGTGTTTCAGACCTTGCAAATGGTTGGAATAGCTTCCTGGGACGTCCATCAATGGATTGGGATAGCTTCAACAGCTTGAGATGGCCTGGGGAATGGAAACCGATTCACACTTTTTCCTTGAACTTTTGACTTTGCTTTGCCTCTTTCACGACTCCAAAAAACCTGTCTTTTGACTTGTATTTGTTCAATATATATCATAGGGTGAATTACGGTTGTAAAAACAGATCACATCTTTGAAAGTTTTGAAGATTTGATTTGATCTTCATGGCATGTGTAAACTTGCTATAATGAGCCAAATTATCCCTTTCTTGTTCCAATTAGCCTTTATTCGAATTGATCATGATATCTTTGCATTATTTGATTGAGATCCTGTCCAAAAATCAAATCACAACATATCTTTCCCATTATTCATCAATTATTTGATTTAATTGAAATTTTAATTAACAAAAAATACAAATAAATTGAAAAATGAAGAAAATAACATGAGGTTGGATATTTGGGTCGTGGACCATGCTATAAGTGAGGTGCAATCATGAAATGCTAGGCCCATTTGGTAAAAAATGCACTTTTGAGCATATTTGACTTTTGGCAATTTTGCAAAAAAAGGTCAACTTTGACAAGGCATATCTCTTCCAATTTTAACCCTAGAGAGGTGTTCTTAGACTTTTTTGAAAGCTTAGGATGTCCCCTAAGCAACCCTTTTGTTCTCATCTCAATTGTATCTTCCATGTTCATGTATGAAGCTTTGACCCAAAAGGTGTTTTTGTTGACTTTTCAAAAGGACCTATAATGTAAAAATTCATATCTTTTGATGAGTGCATATTTTGAACTTTTGGGATGAATATGAATTGTAAGGAATTGCATCCTATTTAAAATGAGCCTTGGATGAAAATTTTCTGATAAAGCATGTGGAAGTTATGCTTGGTTAAAGTTGGGTTGACTTTTACTAAGAAACCCTAATTTAGCAACTTTTGGGTTTTGATAAATTTGGAGCATTCCTTGAGTAATCATGATCGACCCTTGATCAAATGATGAATATAACTTCAAAATGTTGATGTTGACCAAAAATATTGAAGTTTGACTATATGTGGGCCACAATTGACTTTTTATCTAATACAGTCGATTCTCAAGCATTTGAGCAGTTGACTGAGCAAACTTCTTGTGCAAGGCATGAAACTTGACATGTAGGGTCTTGAGAACATATTAGGACCATGGAGAGCATATGAGGCCTTTGTGGTTCACCCATCTTGAGGAAAATGGAAACCTTAATTTGAGGTACACTGCCTTAGGAGAGAGTTTGTTTGGTCCACTCTTGGGCAACCTTGAGCAAATTGAGGATCTCAATTGACATGTGTTGAGTAAAATGAGTGGTCAAATTTTGGGGTACAACATTCAGCGTCTGCTGATTCACTTTTTTCAGGATAGTTTGACTGGTGCTGTGTTGAAATGGTATATGAGCTTGGACAATGCCAATATTCATTCTTTTAATGACTTAGGTGAAGCATTTATCAGACAATACAAGTACAACGTGGATATGGCGCCTGACTGTGATCAACTCAGGGCCATGGTCCAAAAGGAAAAGTAATCGTTCAAGGAATATGCACATATATGGCGTAAGGCAGCCGCCCAAGTGATTCCTCCAATGGAAGAAAAAGAAATGACCAAGATTTTCCTGAAGAAACTAGGTGCATTCTATTATGATAGAATGGTGGCGAGTGCGCCCAGTGGTTTTACTGGAATGGTGAGAATGGGTGTTCATTTGGAAGAGGTTGTGAGAGAAGGTCGTCTCACAAAGAATGAAAGTTCCAGAATGTGAAAAATCCCTATTTTGGATTTGTTAAGAAGAAAGAAGGGGAAACAAATGTTGTTAGTCAAGAGAGAAGGGTTAATACTTCTAGAAGAAATCATCAGCACCATCATCAGGTTGCCTAGGTAACTCCAATTGTAAACACAGCTCCCACTACAGTTGCTTTTCAAAAACCAACCCGTCAGGGAAGTCAAGGGCATAATCAGAGAAGAGAACCTTTTGACTATATCCCTATGAGTTATGCATAACTACTTCTAGTGTTGATTGAGAAAAAGTTGGTCCATACTAGGCCACCTCCTGCTGTACCATCCCCTTTACCTTGGTACTAAAAGGTAGATCAGATGTGGGCTTTCCATCAGGGTGCATCGAGACATAATGTGGAAAACTGTTATCCTCTGAAATCCAAGGTACAGAGAATGGTTAGATCGGGCCTTTTGTCCTTCAAAGATGTTATTCCGAATGTAAAAGATAATCCTCTCCCAAAACACGGAGGAACAAATGCTGTTAACATGGTTCTTGGTTGTCCAGGGGACTTCCACATTTATGATATTAACCTAGTAAGAGGGGACTTGGTAAAGATGCATGCAGACCTTTGCGAGCTTAGTTACTACACTCATTTTTGGTGCTTTGGATTAATGATATGTTTAGTATTTTAATCCATCTAGATGAGTGATTGAATTTAAATATGAAAAGAAATTTGAGGTAGTGATCCAAATTAGCTTATCATTCCCCTCCCTCTTCATCGTATTCCTTTCTTTTTTTATTTGTGCTACATGTTATGGGATGATGATCTCTATATCATTTATCCAAACATGTAGTACATAGATTGCTATTGACCGGCCTCAAAATAGGTGCGACTTCTATATAAGTCCAATTACAATTTCTTAACATAACACTAAATTTTGTCCTGATTCAAATAAATGATCATTCGTGGCCCTTTATATTCATTATTAGGAGGCTTTGGTTCTACCAATCCTCCAATGGATCTTCATCAATTTTGGTCAACACAGATCACTTAAACATCTTCGATCCAAATTCAAGTTTCAAGATGGTCATCCAACTAACCATTAACTTCTAACGATTGACTTTATTTTAATTGACTTTATTTTATGCTTTTATTTTATGCTCTTTACTTTATGTACGATTTACTTTAGAATTTACAATGTTATTTTCATCTTTGCTCACTTGAGTATTTACTTTTATGTCATTTTTATTTTGCTCACTTGAGCTTTTTTTTCTTTTGAAGATACTTAATAATCAACTTGAACCATAAAAAACTTTAATGATACTTGGACTATTTGGTTACTATCCTTGGCATTATGGAGTATTGAACTTCTTGGACTTAGGATTAGAGACCTTAGCCTATGTTGGAGACCTTGTGACCTTAATTGATATTTTGTCTAGAGTTCTTGAGGTTTACCTCAAGACATTGGGTTGTTTGTTTTGTGTGTAGGTTATTGTGATTACATACTTTGTCTGTAATCTGGAATCCATCTATATACAACCGTTACTCTGCCCAATATTTTCGAAGACTTAATACACTTGAAGTTTGGTTCTCTCAAGAGGTCTAGTATCTTTTCTTGATTGGTGTCAATACAAAGAATGGGAATTCTATCTTAACTCATAATGTCAAGTGTTGGCTTCTTGTTGGTTAGACGGTTCTTTTCTCTAGCTTTTACCTTATGCTTTAGGATAGTCTCTTCCTCTCCTCCCACCTTCTTTAATTTGAAAAATCTTATCCCTCCTTTTGAAAAATCTTCTTGTTTCTAAACTTGAACCACTTTCATAATAAACTTGGACTTAGGTCCATGCATTTTCAAAACATTTTCATAAATAAACTTTAATGAACTTAATAATACCTTGACATTTTTGTGAGAATACTAAAAGTCAATCAATCTCATTCAAACCATTTTTCCATTTTGGCTCTTATCTTTAAATTTTCTCAAAAGATTAGACTCTTTTCAATCCTTGTAGTGATGCAAACAACTATACTTCTACAATATGTAGTGAAGAGAGATATTTTCCACTTGGGTGTTGAGTGAGGCCTTGTTGATTTCAAAATCCTAGCCATATCCTCCACTTTGAGATGATGAAAATATTCCTTTCTCATGATTGTGGGTAGTAAGTATGTTTTCCACACGGACAATGACGATGATGTATTATCTCATAAAATTAACCAACACACTTGTGTTTTAAATTTTTTAAAGAGGAACTACATGTACCCTGATCCCTTATTGCATGGAAGGTGGTACATAGGCACTAAAGGTTCGCAACTGCGGCGGGTGAAAAAATAATAAAAAATATTTCTTTTCTCACCTCCACCATCTATTTTTATACAACATTTTATAGCCAAAATATACAGATTTTACAAAGAGGTTCCTGCGAAGTACCGTGAATATTTAGGATGCTAATACCTTCCCTTTGCATAACCAACCCCCTTACCTTGAATATTTCCCCCTCTTTTTGGGTTATTCGCTCTTTTCCCGTTCTGTGATCGGTGGATCTGGAACTGACTGTTTAACGCTGGTTTCGCGAAATGTCGCGGAAGCAAGAGTCGCCACCGTCTTTTATTTTCTCCAAATGGAAAGGACAAAAGCACAGAAAAATTCCTTATTGAGATTAGTTCTCGGTTCGGGAGGTAGATTTATAGAAAGGGAAGGTGTTAGCACCCTTTCTATCCATGGTTATCCATGGGCTCTTAGATACTTGCTCATTTGTGTTTTCAAAAATATTTGTTTGCTTTTCAGAGTGGGTTTGAAAAAGTTTCGTTTTAAAATTTCAGTTCGACTCTTGTATCAGTCCTCAAGAGTGTTTGAAAAGTTGTTTTTGAAAGCTTTTTGAAAAGTGTCGGTGTGAAAAGAAGTTTTTGATTTTGTTTGGAATTAGAGCAAGTATCTACGAGTCATCTACCTACCCTAAGGAATTCGTCTGTGTAAATGTCCTTAAAGTAGTGCCATCCCACCATTGAGAGGTAGGTAGCACCACCGTTGGAGGTGTTCGGGTCAATTCGAGGGTTCGGGACATTGTGGTCACCAGAGTAATAGGAAGACACCTTAGAAGCTACCCTCATGCCATGTTCATGGACATGAGGACTTACTAAAACATCCTCTACTCGACGACCACTTTTCGAGGGGCAAGGCAACAGTGAGACGTACCCTAGGGGTGGTGTGTGATTTGTGTGTCATTTTCAGTTATATTTGTCTTGTTCATGCATTGGTGATCTACGCTTTGTTTTTATTTTTGGCATTCATTCTTTCATGTGGTTATTAACAGTTAAAAGATGCGGGAAGATAAAAGTCCTACGCTATTACAAAGGCGCGGGTCTACATCGCCAAATTAATCCAAGACCCGATTTGAATAAAATAAAATGCGGAAAGTAAATACCCTAATTAATCTATTACAAGGCTTTGGGGCAATTACATGAAATTTAAAAAAGGGAAATAAAAGTAAATGTGCGAAAAGAAATAAAATCAAGAATGCGAGGGCGTTGGACCCTTTTAAAGAAATTAAATCGAAATTGTAAATTAATTAAGTTAAATAAAAGCAAGAACTTATTTTTTGGAGTTTTTGTATTTATGGAATTTAATGAGAAAATTAAATGGAATTAAAACCCTAATTCTAAGCATTTTTAATTATTAAAGAAACAAATTCAATTTTTGACCTAATTTAACCTAATTATTTAGTGGCAAAGTTATTTACAAAAATAATTAATTATTAATAATAATAAGAAGAAATTTTAATTATTGAAAAAAAAGAATAAAAAGCTAGAAACCCTAATTTTTATGTTTTTTAATTTATTTAAGAAAAGAAGTTAAAGTTAAAACCCTAATTTAAAGCTAAATTAATTACCAAATTTATTTACAACAAAAACATTAATACATTAAATAATAAATAAATATATTTTTATTTTTTGACTTTCTGATTTTATGTTTATTTTTTGTGTTATAAAAAATTATCTAGAGGAATTAAAAGAAAAAAACAAATAAATTAAAACAAAAAAGAGAAAAAGAAAGGAGAAAGAAATACAAACAAAAAAAGGGGGTTCTGCCCCAATTATGGAGGTGTATGATGAGTAATCTGGCCCAATCAATTCAAGCCCTTGGTGGACTTTTCTGGGATGCGTGTGGAGCGTTTGACTGATGCCCATGGTGGACTCCAGATCCTGACCTTCAGATCCATCTCCTGAGACATGTGGCAAGCTCCAGCGCTGGATGTTTGGTGGGCTATAGGAGAGTTAGTGTACCTGATCATATTGCAAGAAAAAATATTAAGAGTATGGGGGACCTGGGAATCGAACCCAGGTCCCAAGGCTTGCAAACATCACTTTCCACCAACTGAGCTGTTTAGCAACTTTGTCATTATGATGGACAACAATTAATATAATAAAAATAAGGGTTAGTGACGTAAAACACAAAAACGCGCGCCAAGCTTTTGAATCAGCCAACCGTGTGCTTACAACTCATCTTCTTCTCCACTTGTTCTTTATTTTGCCTGAAAAATAAAACTAGATAGCGGGGGTTTTAAACCCCCACAATCTGAAACACCAAAAAATAGCGAATAGAAAACCGTTGGTCATAAATTGAGCGCGACATGTGGAATTAATTCGTATGAAGCTTCTGATTCTAATGGCATAGGTCTTGTTGTCTGATTTTTCCAGAAGAGGAAAGCCCCTAATTTAAACCTCTGAAAACCTAAAACGTTAATGGCATCTTTCTATACAAGCGCTATTAATCCAATTCAATGGCACCATTAGCTTTATTGAGTTCATGTTAGTGCAAAACAATCATTAGAATGCATTAATATGGCATGGAAAGGAAAATACGAATATGCAAAATATCAAGAACAGGGCGGCTTCGTTCTACCCGTTCTTTGTGTATGGAGGCTTGAAACGTATTGGGTTATGTTCAGAGAAGTCCCAGCAAGCTTTTGAGATACTTTCCACGCCTTAAAATACCCTGAAACTATGAAAATAGATTTGGAGTTTTTAAGAAAAAAGTGAGTTTGTGCTCTTAGGTTCTAGCGCAGCATTTAGGTCTTGTGCCTTAGGGTTGCATTCTGTTTATGTATGGGAATGTTTTAGGTTAACAAAACAAGCCCAACATCCAAGTTTTAATGCCCTTTGAATTTTGTGATCTTCCATGATTTTTCCAATCTTTTTCATACCTTTCTCATGCCAATCAATGGAGATTCTTGCCTTTTTGGGGTGTGCACGAAATCTTGAGTGAGTAAATGAGAGAATATGCTGCAAAAACATTTAAAACACATGCTTTGCTATTTTTGTCATATTTTATTTTAATTAAATGAATTAATGGGGATAAAAATTCAAATAAATAATAAAAAATGATGAAATAACTCCCCTTTGGGTCAATGGGTCGTGCATAGCTTTTGGATGATGATTCTTGGAAGAAATTGAGGCCCATTAGCAATTTTGAGGCATTTGAAGTAAAGTTGACTTTTCAAAATTCCCAAAAATTTCCCAACTTCCACAAGGCATATCTTGCTCAATTTTTAAGCTTTGACCATGTTCTTGGACATTTTGGAAAGGTCTTGAAGTCCTATAACCAATGCCTTTGGTCCCATGTAATTTTGATTTACCAATCTCAAGTTATGGTCTTTGACTTAAAGTGCCCTTTTGTTGACTTTTGAAAATGACCTATAATGTTGAGATTGATAACTTTTTGTGAGAGCATTTCTTGGACTTGAAGTGTGAAGAGGAGTTGTAGGAAATGTATTTCTCTTCAAAATGAGCTTTGGATGGAATTTTTCTAATGAACTATGTGGAAGTTATGCCCTGGTCAAGTTACAGTTGACTTTTTCAACTGTCCAAATATGGAAACTTTTGCATCTTGAGACTTTTTGAGCTATACCTTGAAAATCATGATCAAGAATTGATCAAATGATGTTTGTGGCTTCAAAATAAGATGTTGACCAAAAATTTGAACTTTTGACTGTCAAATGACCATTTTGCCCCTACAATTGACTGTAGGGCAATTAGGGTTTTTGATTGTGCAATCTTGTGCTGTAAGTCTTGAAACTTGGCATATGGATGCTTGACCATGTTTGTAGGCATGTGGGACTTGATTGGACCCTTGGAAACTTCAACTTCTTTGTCAGAACCAAAACCCTAATTTTTGACTGTTAGGAGGCCCTTGAACTGTGCAACCTTTGGGAGACTTTGAAGCATACTCTTAGCAAATCTTGAAGAATATGGGAGGGCAAATTTTGGGGTACAACAGTTGCCCCTGTTCAATCTTCTTAGACCTGAGGATGTAGATTGGATGACGTGCCTTTCGTAATCCGAAGGTGAAAGATGATTGAACACTAGAGTGCCCAGAAATTTGCGCTCACATAATAATGTGATGGGGGGAATGGGCTTACAGATGCCATTTGGAGATTAGTGGATAGGAAGATGGGCTTATAGATGCCATGTTGAGAGATGATGGATGAGTGGATGGGCTTATAGATGCCATCTGGGTGTCGATCGCGTAAGAGTTTCCTCAGCGAGAACTTGCGTACCTGAAAAAGAAAATGATTACCTGACCTTTTACATGAGCTGGTCTTCAAACTCTTTGTATAGATGCACCCTGGTTGGTTACAGGAATCGGGTCTGGAGCTTCAAATGGTGATGAATGAATCTGGGATGGTTACTATCTCAACGGGACGGTGAGAGAACCTTGGACGATTACTATCTCAACAGGAACACTGAGAGAATCTTGGGAGATTACTACCTCAATAGGAACGCTGAGAGAATCTTGGGGCGATTACTACCTCAACAGTAACGATGAGAGAATCATAGGCGACTTCAACCTCAACAGTAACAATGAGAGAATCTGGGGCGATTACTACCTCAACAGTAACGATGAGAGAATCTGGGGCGATTACTACCTCAACAGTAACGCTGAGAGAATCTTGGATGTCTTCTACTGGGATAAGAATCAGGGAGATCTTAGGGTCGATCTGACTAAACCAGAGAAGGCCTTTGACTGGATAAGAATCAGGAAAATCTTAGGGTTGATTTAACTGAACCGGACAAGGTCTTGGAACATCTTCAACTGGATAAGAATCAGGGAGATCTTAGGGTCGATCTGACTGAACCAGAGAATGCCTTTAACTGGATAAGAATCAAAAAAATCTTTAGGATCGATTTAACTGAACCGGACAAGGTCTTGGAATATCTTCAACTGGATAAGAATCAGGGAGATCTTAGGGTCGATCTGACTGAACCAGAGAAGGCCTTTGACTGGATAAGAATCAGGAAAATCTTAGGGTCGATTTAAATGAACCGGACAAGGTCTTAGAATATCTTCAACTGGATAAGAATCAGGGAGATCTTAGGGTCGATCTGACTGAACCAGAGAAGGCCTTTGACTGGATAAGAATCAGGAAAATCTTAGGGTTGATTTAACTGAACCAGGCTAGGTCTTGGAATATCTTTAACTGGATAAGAATCAGGGAGATCTTAGGGTCGATCTGACTGAACCAGAGAAGGCCTTGGAATAGCTGAGAACTTAACTGGATCTTTCCTGAAAGGTAAAGGTCGGTCATATGCAGTGCATGATATGGATCAAGCAATGATGTTCTCAACATAATTGAGATTGTAAGATATGATGCGTATATGCATGCTATAATGTATGGAAGTGCGATGTTTATGAATGTATGTTTTTGTCTAGGAAAATAAATCCTTGACGGGTGCCGGGAAGTTAACTCCTGGGCTGATATTGGAGAATAGTGCTTTGTTGTCTCCGCTGGGGATAATAGTTGCAAGAATACCGGTAGGAGAAGATAACTCCGTTGGGGGATAAACTTGGCGAATAGAACACTCTGCGGGGAGAAGATTTATTCTAGCGATCCTGCTGGGGAGCAATACTCTGTGGGGAGAGAGATGCTTTGCTGGGATATTGATGATAACTTCGCTTGGGATACCATTGTTATGTTGGAAGTGTTAATAGACTTCGCTGGGGATAAGAAGACTTCGTCGAGAACGATCTTTCCGTGGCTTTTTGCTGAAGATAACCCAGTTATATCCTGGTAGGGAAATAATCTTTGAATAAAGCCGGGGGACGCGTTCGTGCTCTGCGAGGGATAAGCTTCCAGAATCTACTGGGTATAAGCTTACTGCTTGGGGAGATGGATCCCAACTTTCCTGGGGAAACTGGATTGGGCTCTCCTGGGGAAATTTTGAGATGTACTGGAAGTAACTCCACTGAATGTCTGGTTGACCACCGGGGAACAATCTTAGATCAAGACTGCCGGGGATGCTTGTTAAGAATGTTTGTATACTCCGCTGAGGAATGTTGAGATCTGTTGGGGATACCCAATTTCCATAAGGCTAATAATAACTTTGCTTGGGGAGAGTGCATTGACCTGCTGACTCACTCTCTGGGGGATTGAGACATGCTGGTTATGTTCTTCAGCGGAACCTACCTTGATACCTTGGTGGACAGAATAATTAGATCGCTTAGACCATTCATTATTGCCCCTGTTTCTACTGTTACCTGTAATTGATCCTTTGTTTCGTATGCGAGTATTTATGAGTTAGCAATTAGTGTCAATGCATATATCACAAATTGAACCTTGGACGTTCTTCGCAAAACAAAACAGAAAAGGAAAAACAATTGGCAATTTTAACTGAAAAGTGATTTTTGTATTGATTTTTGAATTTGCCTGTAAAATAGGCGTTTATGTACAAGAGGCTGACGTCCTAGTAAGAGAACGCCGCCGAACAAAAGAGTTTATACAAATTTGTACAAAGGAAAATAAAACAGCTGTGTGAATAGAATGATCCCACTGGGTTCCAACTCTGCTATCGCCTTTATATCTTCGAGTGTCTCATCACTTGATGACCTAGTTGACGATGGAGCTGATTGATCGATGCCGTCTGAACTTGATGTTGATACCGGATTCTGGATGCAAAGTGATCCAATGAGACATAGTATTACGCTTCATCCCTAACTTTTGCCTGGACCGCCCTTTCGGGTTTCCAGTCCACCAGGATACCCATTTTTGCCCAAGCCGCCTTTTCAGGTTTTCGACTTGCCGGGTGTACAGATTTTTCCTTTCATCCCTTCATTTTGCCCGAACCCTTTTGGTTCGCCGGGAAGCCCTAATTTTTGCCTAGGTATGTCAACCTAGCGGGTTTTTTTTATGCGTAGTATCTTTTTACTATGTCTGCATTGGCGGGGTGAGGAAGGTCGTCACCATCCCTGGTAGTTAGAATCATGGCTCCTCCTGAGAACACATGTTTGACCACAAATGGCCCTTCGTACGTAGGGGTCCATTTGCCCCTTGGATCACTCTGAGGAAGGATGATGCGCTTGATTACCAGATCCCCAACTTGATATTCTTGTGGTCTGACCTTCTTGTTAAATGCCCTGATCATCCGTTTCTGATACGTCTGACCATGACAGATAGCAGCAAGTCTTTTTTCATCAATAAGGTTTAGCTGATGAAGTCGTGTCTGGATCCAATCATCTTCACTCAGATCTGCATCCTTCATTATCCGGAGAGAGGGTATCTGCACTTCGATCGGTAAGACTGCCTCCATACCGTAGACCAAGGAGAAAGGAGTTGCCCCGGTTGACGTCTGAGGTACGGTACCCATATAGAGCAAACGGTAACATCTCGTGCCAATCTTTATAGGTCACTGTCATCTTCTGCACAATTTTCTTGATATTCTTATTCGCTGCTTCTACAGCCCCATTCATCTTCGGCCGGTAAGGAGAAGAGTTGTGGTGCTGTATCTCAAACTGCTCGCAGAGCTCAGTGATCATCTTGTTATTAAGATTGGTACCGTTATCTATAATGATCCTTTCAGGGACGCCGTACCGACAGATCAGGTTGTGCCGAATGAATCGTGCCATAACGTTCTTGGTTACTGTAGCGTAGGAAGCTGCTTCAACCCACTTTGTGAAGTAATCAATCGCTACCAGGATGAGGCGATGCCCATTGGATGGTGTAGGATTAATCTCACCGATCATATCTATGCCCCACATTGCAAAAGGCCAAGGTGCAGTCAGGACATTCAGAGGAACTGGAGGAACATGCACCTTGTCCGCATAAATCTGGCATTTGTGACATGTCCGAGAATGTTGGTAGCAGTCGGCTTCCATTGTGGACCAGAAATACCCTGCCCGAAGGATCTTCTTCGCCATAGTGTGTCCACTGGAATGTGTTCCGAAGGTCCCTTCATGTAGCTCTTCCATGATCCTTTCTGCTTCAGTTTTATCCACACAACGCAGTAAGGTCGAATCATGGTTTCGCTTATACAGGATGCTGTTGCTAAGGAAGAATTTCGCTGTGAACCTTCTCAGAAACTTCTTATCATTGACAGAGGCACCTTCAGGGTATTCCTGAGCTTCCAAGTATCTCTTCACCTCATGGTACCAAGGCTTCTCAGTCACCAATTCAGTCTCGAGATCACAACAGTATGCCGGTTCGTCCAGTTTCCAGATGATGATCCGGGGAGCCTCATTGTCCCATTTGACCTTGAACATAGAAAACATTGTGGCTAATGCGTCCGCCAGCTGATTCTCCTCTCTCAGAAAGTGTTCAAAGGTTATCTCTGTGAAGTGGGGGATCAATGTCAACACACATTCTCTGTAAGGAATAAGATTCGGATGTTTCGTATCCCACTCCCCTTTGATCTGATTGATTACGAGAGCGGAATCTCCGAAGAGACTCAGAAACTTGATTCTTAAGTCGATCGCAGCTTGGAGACCCATGATGCATGCCTCATACTCCGCCATGTTGTTGGTGCAGTTGAAACATAGCCGGGCAGTGAGTGGAGTATGAGTGCCTTGAGGGGATATGATCACAGCGCCGATGCCGTTACCCAAAGCGTTGGAGGCTCCATCAAAGTGCATAGACCATCGAGATCCTTCTTCAGGTCCTTCATCCGGTCCAGGTACTTCACAATCAGTCACTATCATGATACTCTCGTCTGGAAACTCGAAGTTCATTGACTGATAGTCGTCTACTGCCTGATGTGCCAAGTGGTCTGCCAATACACTTCCTTTGATGGCTTTCTGGGTTGTGTACTGGATGTCGTATTCTGTCAAGATCATTTGCCATCTTGCTATTCTCCCAGACAGAGCAGGCTTTTCAAATATGTACTTTATAGGATCCATCTTTGAGATCAACAAGGTAGTGTGAGTCAGCATATACTGTCTCAGCCGGCGAGCAGCCCATACCAAAGCGCAGCAAGTTTTCTCAAGTAGTGAGTATCGGGTCTCACAGTCGGTAAACTTTTTGCTAAGGTAATAAATGGCATGCTCTTTTCGGCCAGACTCGTCATGCTGCCCCGGCACACACCCCATTGAGTTGTCGAGTACTGTCAGATATAGTATCAAAGGTCTCCCTTCAACCGGTGGCATAAGAATGGGTGGTTCTTGGAGATAATCTTTGATTCTGTCAAAAGCGGCCTGACATTCATCGTTCCAACGTACTACCTGATCTTTCTTCAGCAGCTTGAAGATTGGCTCACAGGTAGCAGTTAGGTGCGAGATGAATCGGGCAATGTAATTCAGGCGTCCTAAAAAGCCTCTGACTTCTTTCTCTGTCTTAGGAACTGACATCTCTTGAATAGCTTTAACCTTGGCAGGGTCCACTTGAATACCCTTATCACTTACAACGAAGCCTAGCAACTTCCCGGATCTAACCCCGAAGGTGCACTTGTTCGGGTTCAACCTCAGCTTGTACAACTTCAGACGATCAAACAATTTCTACAGATGATCAAGGTGTTCTTCCTCAGTTTGGGACCTTGCAATCATGTCGTCGACATACACTTCAATCTCATGATGGATCATGTCATGAAATAAAGCAACCATGGCACGTTGGTAGGTTGCCCCAACATTTTTCAACCCGAATGGCATGACCTTGTAGCAGAAGGTGCACCACTGAGTAACAAAGGTAGTCTTCTCCATGTCTTCAGGAGCCATCTTGATCTGATTATACCCTGAAAAACCATCCATGAAAGAAAACACCTTGTGTTGAGCAGTATTGTCAACAAGGACATCAATGTGAGGTAGGGGGAAGTCATCTTTGGGGCTGGCCCTATTCAGATCCCTGTAATCGACACACATTCTGACCTTTCCATCTTTCTTTGGTACTGGCACCACATTAGCAACCCACTGAGGGTAAGAAGTCACTGCAAGGAACCCGGCATCAAACTGTTTCATAACCTCGGCTTTGATCTTCTCCGACATCTCTAGACGCATACGGCGGACCTTTTGCTTGACCGGAGGGCAGTCTTCCTTGGTAGGCAAGTGATGGACCACAATGTCGGTATCCAACCCAGGCATGTCTCCGTAGGACCAGGAAAAGATCTCCACATAATCATGTAGCATCTGAGTCAACCGTTGCTTCACGCTGAGCTCTAGGTTGGCACCAATCTTGACCTCCTTTCTGTCTGCCTCAGTACCCAGATTTATTGTTTCCACCGGCTCTTCGTGTTGTTGAATTGCCCTCTCTTCCTGGAGTAACAGTCTTGCAAGCTCGCCAGGCACTTCACAATCATCTTCACCTTCGTCTTCGGCTAAGTTGATCGGATTTTCGAAGTCATAACTGGCAGTAGCAGAGTCGTTACCAGTGAGATCCAGAGTGGATTGAAACCTGTATGAGTGAGTGTGTGTAAATACAACTGTTTTGCAATATATAAAGAAAGGAAAGAAAGAAAAGGAGCATAAGATTTGAAATGCAAGAAAACGTCCAAGGTCTTTATTCATGATATATGAAATGACAATTAATATGCCCTCACAAATGAAACCACGGTGCCCCGGGTAAGACACCGGGCCATAGCGTTTCAATTTAATGTTTATTACAAATAACAAAAACAAAGGAAATCATTACTGCGTAACAAAAGTAACAGGAGTATGATCCTTAGTCCAATTGGTCAATCCACCATCAGTCGTCGGGTAGATCCAGCTATTAAACTCTGACTCTTCCACTTCATCCTCATCCCCAATGGCATTCACTCCATGGTTAGGCATGGGAGCAGTCACCACATTGGGCTTCTCAGGTGCCTCAAACTGTACCTCCTTGGCATCAATAAGATCCTGCACTTTATTCCTTAAAGCCCAGCAGTCATCAGTAGAGTGCCCCGGGCTATCGAAGTGATAAGCACAATGGGCATTTGGATTGTACTTGGGAGAGGCAGTATTCACAACCTTCGGGGCCTCCATGACAGTCACCAAGTTGGTTGATAGCAGTTGCGGCAAGATTTGTGATAGGGTCATACTCAGCCGAGTAAACTCTCTTCTGGGTCTTTCAGCCCTTTGTGGATTAGTTTGCCGAGGAGCGGCAGCAGGCTTAGCAATCATTACCGCATTGACAGATTGGCGACGCTCAGGTTTCTCTTGCCTCCTAGGCCCATACACAGCACTGGCCTCCTTCTTAAAGGGTTTCTTCTCAGAACTTGAAGATGCACCCTTTTGAATTTTACCGGACTTCATTCCAGCCTCTATCCTCTCTCCAGTCAGAATAAGATCAGTGAACCCTGCAGACGAGTTACCGATAAGATGATTGAAGAATGGCCCAGAGAGGGTCCCCAAGAACATATCTACCAGCTCACGGTCAGTTAACGAAGGCTGCACCCTGCCAGCCAGATCCCTCCACTTCTGTGCATACTCTTTAAAACCTTCGCTTGATCCTAGCGACATACCCTGGAGTTGGGTACGTGTAGGAGCAAGGTCGGCATTATATTGATACTGCTTATAAAAAGCAGTAGCCAACTCCTCCCAGTTACGAACTTTGGTCCCATCCAGCTGATATAACCATTCGAGATGAGTCCCTGAAAGACTCTCCTGGAAGAAGTGGATCCACAAATTCTTGTCCACTGTGTACGGTTGAATCTTCCGTACATAAGATCTGAGATGTAGCTTGGGACAAGACGCCCCATCATACTTGGTGAAAGATGGTGCCTTAAACTTGTGAGGAATGATCACACCAGTAGATAAGCCCAAGTCTCCGAAATCCAGCCCAGGCACTTGTTGGATCTCCATTGCATTCAGTCTATCTTCCAACTGCTTATACCGGTCTTCAGCAGGAGGATACTGTTCCTCATTGAAGTCAGTCTCGTTGTCAGAGACTACTGGACTTGAAGCCTTTCCCCCCTGGGGACTGCCTTTGCCTACAGAAGAACCTGCTTCTTCATTCTGCAGAGTGTTACCAAACCTTCGGCCCGAGTTGAAAAGAACAGTTCTCTTCTTCTTCTTCCCCTTCTTCAGGAGTAAAGCCTTCAGCTCTTCTTGGCCTTGAGCCAAACCCATGATCAGCTCCTGAAATTGCGCGTTCTGCGCCTGAAGGGCCTTGATAGACATCTCGGTTGATGATGAGTCAGGGTTTATGATGCTGAAATAAACAGCGAAGAACAGTAAGCAACCTGAAAAGAAGAATACCTGCTATGCACATGATGAATGGAATGTGTATGATTTATGTTTTCAAAGACAATCGGGAATCAACTTTGTAAACAAAAAGGAACACACTTCATTAGATTCAACTTTGAAACTTAAATTGTTCAACAGGTTGCCCTTAGGCGTTACATAAAGTGGAAATACTGAAAAGGGAAATAAAACTGTAAAAGAACATCCAGAGCTCCTCATTGATCCCAGGGTCTCCTCTTCTCAGTACGGATGTAGTCATTCAGAGCTCGCTCATTCTCCAGCTGCTTTGTCAGCTTCTGGATCTTCAATTCCTGCTCATTGAACTTTTCCCGATAAGAATCCCGTTCTTCCCGCAGTTGCGACCAAGACCTCTTTAATGTCTCATAATCAGTAGGTATCTGAGGAGGGAGGACAGTTGGGGGAGCCCCATCTTTGTCAGGATACTCAAGAATGATGGGTCTGACAGCTTCGTATGACATACCTAACTTCTGAGCACGGATGTGGGCCCATTTGTAGTAGGCTCCCATAGGTAGAGAGGTCTTTGGCCCCAACTCTTGTGGGTCAGCTTTATGAACTCTGTCCCAAGCCTTGATGAACCTACGACGCAGCTCGTCACTATCCACTTGAAACTCAAAACTGATGTGAGGCACCAACATCTCATGAGGCCCTGCTCTTCTGGCCCTCCCAAACTGACAGAGTGCTAGACATGGATTGTAAGAGATTCCTCCTTGAGTACCAATCAGAGGAACATTAGGGTATTCTCCGCAATGATCAATAACAGCTATCTCATCCAAACCTCTGAAAGTCCAAATGATGTCCTTATCAGTGAGGGACATTAACCTATGAGCCCAACCTCTTCCTTCTTGGTTCTTTAGTACGAACTTAGGGAGGTGCGAAATAAACCACCTCACCAACAAAGGGATACAACACCACATAGTTCCTCGTCTTCGGGAAGTACGAGCATGAAGTTGTTGCAGGATATCACCCAAGAGAGTGGGCACAGGATTCTGAGACATGAAGATCCTTATGGCAGTGACATTGATGAAGTTGTCAGGATTAGGAAACAAGACTAGCCCATAGATTAAGAGAGCCAAGATGTCTTCATATGCCCTAAAGTCTAAGTCATTCCAGAAACTGTTAGCTTTACCAATCAGAAACTTGGCCAAGAAACCCTTGACTCCGCTTCTAGTCACCCAGTTGTCCATTACTTCTTGATGTGTCAAGGGAAGAGCTGCAGCAACCTCCTCAAGCCTGAGGGTCTTTTCCCACCCAGTGAAGGGAGTCTGATCCAAGATAGGGATACCAAGCAAATCAGAGAACTCTTCCAGGGTAGGGACCAACTGGAAGTCTTGAAAGGTGAAGCACTGGTACAGGGGGTCATAGAACTGGGTCAGGACACTCATCAACTGTTGATCCCGCTTTGCAGTGACTAAACTGAGAAGAGAACCATGCCTCTGGATGAAGGAAGTGGTATTTGGAATCCTGCTAACCAACTCTTCAAGCAACTCAGGTGGGTGGACAAAGTTGAACCGGATAGTATTCCTTCGCATATGCATCATGATGTCCTACAAAACAGAGCAAAGGTGAAACCCTCTTGTCTTTGAAATGGTCAGTCCCTATGCAGGATGCATGCAATGCTCATGATGTTATGATGTTATGATAAAGCACACCACAAATATTTACAAAGGCAAACATGATAAGGCACACAAGTCACACAAGACAAGCCCTTAAAGTTTTAGGCCAGCATTAGGTCTAGGTATTACCCTCTTTCAATTTGTTGGTTCATACCTGTCCTATCAAAAGTAACCGGGTTCTTAGAGGATCCCAATATCATTGACTACCCTCAATCGGTCATAACTCCAGCATCGCAATCTTTTCTTGCGGCCAGAACCATCACGAGAGTTTAGCCTCAATGGGCGTAGCATACTTCTACTGTTCTAATGGCCAAGTTGTGTCATTTAAGGTTCTAAGGTATGTGGGTGCTTAATGACTCCTCAGAAGACCCATATTCTCCTCGTTGCAACACAAGGGATATCGGTACAGACCAAGGTGCCACACCAACGTAGCCACTGCTTCACCCGTGTCGGTCTACGCCGGACAGGTCCCTCACAGCTTATGCTACCTAAACAGGGTATTCCCCAGATCCGGGTTAGGATCTATGTAACTCCGATGCAACCCACAATTTAAAGCAAACAAGTCAATACAATTGAAAACACAGTTATGAACTATCCTAAGGTACACCTCACTTTAAAAAGATTCCCCAGCAGAGTCGCCAGTTCTGTGATCGGTGGATCTGGAACTGACTGTTTAACGCTGGTTTCACGAAATGTCGCGGAAGCAAGAGTCGCCACCGTCTTTTATTTTCTCCAAATGGAAAGGACAAAAGCACAGAAAAATTCCTTATTGAGATTAGTTCTCGGTTCGGGAGGTAGATTTATAGAAAGGGAAGGTGTTAGCACCCTTTCTATCCATGGTTATCCATGGGCTCTTAGATACTTGCTCATTTGTGTTTTCAAAAATATTTGTTTGCTTTTCAGAGTGGGTTTGAAAAAGTTTCGTTTTAAAATTTCAGTTCGACTCTTGTATCAGTCCTCAAGAGTGTTTGAAAAGTTGTTTTTGAAAACTTTTTGAAAAGTGTCGGTGTGAAAAGAAGTTTTTGATTTTGTTTGGAATTAGAGCAAGTATCTACGAGTCATCTACCTACCCTAAGGAATTCGTCTGTGTAAATGTCCTTAAAGTAGTGCCATCCCACCATTGAGAGGTAGGTAGCACCACCGTTGGAGGTGTTCGGGTCAATTCGAGGGTTCGGGACATTGTGGTCACCAGAGCAATAGGAAGACACCTTAGAAGCTACCCTCATGCCATGTTCATGGACATGAGGACTTACTAAAACATCCTCTACTCGACGACCACTTTTCGAGGGGCAAGGCAACAGCGAGACGTACCCTAGGGGTGGTGTGTGATTTGTGTGTCATTTTCAGTTATATTTGTCTTGTTCATGCATTGGTGATCTACGCTTTGTTTTTATTTTTGGCATTCATTCTTTCATGTGGTTATTAACAGTTAAAAGATGCGGGAAGATAAAAGTCCTACGCTATTACAAAGGCGCGGGTCTACATCGCCAAATTAATCCAAGACCCGATTTGAATAAAATAAAATGCGGAAAGTAAATACCCTAATTAATCTATTACAAGGCTTTGGGGCAATTACATGAAATTTAAAAAAGGGAAATAAAAGTAAATGTGCGAAAAGAAATAAAATCAAGAATGCGAGGGCGTTGGACCCTTTTAAAGAAATTAAATCGAAATTGTAAATTAATTAAGTTAAATAAAAGCAAGAACTTATTTTTTGGAGTTTTTATATTTATGGAATTTAATGAGAAAATTAAATGGAATTAAAACCCTAATTCTAAGCATTTTTAATTATTAAAGAAACAAATTCAATTTTTGACCTAATTTAACCTAATTATTTAGTGGCAAAGTTATTTACAAAAATAATTAATTATTAATAATAATAAGAAGAAATTTTAATTATTGAAAAAAAAGAATAAAAAGCTAGAAACCCTAATTTTATGTTTTTTAATTTATTTAAGAAAAGAAGTTAAAGTTAAAACCCTAATTTAAAGCTAAATTAATTACCAAATTTATTTACAACAAAAACATTAATACATTAAATAATAAATAAATATATTTTTATTTTTTGACTTTCTGATTTTATGTTTATTTTTTGTGTTATAAAAAATTATCTGGAGGAATTAAAAGAAAAAAACAAATAAATTAAAACAAAAAAGAGAAAAAGAAAGGAGAAAGAAATACAAACAAAAAAAGGGGGTTCTGCCCCAATTATGGAGGTGTATGATGAGTAATCTGGCCCAATGAATTCAAGCCCTTGGTGGACTTTTCTGGGATGCGTGTGGAGCGTTTGACTGATGTCCATGGTGGACTCCAGATCCTGACCTTCAGATCCATCTCCTGAGACATGTGGCAAGCTCCAGCGCTGGATGTTTGGTGGGCTATAGGAGAGTCAGTGTACCTGATCATATTGCAAGAAAAAATATTAAGAGTATGGGGGACCTGGGAATCGAACCCAGGTCCCAAGGCTTGCCAACATCACTTTCCACCAACTGAGCTGTTTAGCAACTTTTTCATTATGATGGACAACAATTAATATAATAAAAATAAGGGTTAGTGACGTAAAACACAAAAACGCGCGCCAAGCTTTTGAATCAGCCAACCGTGTGCTTACAACTCATCTTCTTCTCCACTTGTTCTTTATTTTGCCTGAAAAATAAAACTAGATAGCGGGGGTTCTAAACCCCCACAATCTGAAACACCAAAAAATAGCAAATAGAAAACCGTTGGTCATAAATTGAGCGCGACATGTGGAATTAATTCGTATGAAGCTTCTGATTCTAATGGCATAGGTCTTGTTGTCTGATTTTTCTAGAAGAGGAAAGCCCCAAATTTAAACCTCTGAAAACCTAGAAAACGTTAATGGCATCTTTCTATACAAGCGCTATTAATCCAATTCAATGGCACCATTAGCTTTATTGAGTTCATGTTAGTGCAAAACAATCATTAGAATGCATTAATATGGCATGGAAAGGCAAATACGAATATGCAAAATATCAAGAACAGGGCGGCTTCGTTCTACCCGTTCTTTGTGTATGGAGGCTTGAAACGTATTGGGTTATGTTCAGAGAAGTCCCAGCAAGCTTTTGAGATACTTTCCACGCCTTGAAATGCCCTGAAACTATGAAAACAGATTTGGAGTTTTTAAGAAAAAAGTGAGTTTGTGCTCTTAGGTTCTAGCGCAACATTCAGGTCTTGTGCATTAGGGTTGCATTCTGTTTATGTATGGGAATGTTTTAGGTTAACAAAACAAGCCCAACATCCAAGTTTTAATGCCCTTTGAATTTTGTGATCTTCCATGATTTTTCCAATCTTTTTCATACCTTTCTCATGCCAATTAATGGAGATTCTTGCCTTTTTGGGGTGTGCACGAAATCTTGAGTGAGTAAATGAGAGAATATGCTGCAAAAAGATTTAAAACACATGCTTTGCTATTTTTGTCATATTTTATTTTAATTAAATGAATTAATGGTGATAAAAATTCAAATAAATAATAAAAAATGATGAAATAGCTCCCCTTTGGGTCAATGGGTCGTGCATAGCTTTTGGATGATGATTCTTGGAAGAAATTGAGGCCCATTAGCAATTTTGAGGCATTTGAAGTAAAGTTGACTTTTCAAAATTCCCAAAAATTTCCCAACTTCCACAAGGCATATCTTGCTCAATTTTTAAGCTTTGACCATGTTCTTGGACATTTTGGAAAGGTCTTGAAGTCCTCTAACCAATGCCTTTGGTCCCATGTCATTTGGATTTACCAATATCAAGTTATGGTCTTTGACTTAAAGTGCCCTTTTGTTGACTTTTGAAAATGACCTATAATGTTGAGATTGATAACTTTTTGTGAGAGCATTTCTTGGACTTGAAGTGTGAAGAGTAGTTGTAGGAAATGTCTTTCTCTTCAAAATGAGCTTTGGATGGAATTTTTCTGATGAACTATGTAGAAGTTATGCCCTGGTCAAGTTACAGTTGACTTTTTCAACTGTCCAAATATGGAAACTTTTGCATCTTGAGACTTTTTGAGCTATACCTTGAAAATCATGATCAAGAATTGATCAAATGATGTTTGTGGCTTCAAAATAAGATGTTGACAAAAAATTTGAACTTTTGACTGTCAAATGACCATTTTGCCCCTACAGTTGACTGTAGGGCAATTAGGGTTTTTGACTGTGCAATCTTGTGCTGTAAGTCTTGAAACTTGGCATATGGATGCTTGACCATGTTTGTAGGCATGTGGGACTTGATTGGACCCTTGGAAACTTCAACTTCTTTGTCAGAACCAAAACCCTAATTTTTGACTGTTAGGAGACCCTTGAACTGTGCAACCTTTGGGAGACTTTGAAGCATACTCTTAGCAAATCTTGAAGAATATGGGAGGGCAAATTTTGGGGTACAACACATTCCTTTGGAAACAATAAAGCGCGTTGTCGATTTTTATTTTGATCTGTACAAGTCTAGTCAATCCAATGGCTTAATCTTAACATTTCTACCGCTACACTAGCCCTTCAGAGTCTTTCATGATTTCTGGAGTATCAAATTGTTGAGATGACATTTCAACATTTGGTTGAACATTAGTTACTTTCATAATGAATAAATCATTGATTATGGTTCTTAATTTGACATCACTAAAAGTACTTCTCTTAGTAGAGTAACTCAGAAGCATGCCTTGTTCTCTTTCAAGTAGTAGATAAGATCCTTCGAAGACTTCACAAATAATAGATTTTTCTTTTCTATACATCACAAAAGAAAAAAACACACACACACACATACACACACACACACACACACACACACACACACACACACACACACACACACACACATATATATATATATATATATATATATATATCCACCAAGACACTCACCTTGCATTAGACTTAAGAGATCCATAAAACAGGTTCTAGAGCTTTTCTAACAGTCTGATGTTGCACATTTTGGTGTGATATCTCGACGTCATCTTCCTTGAACATCAAGCAAGAGGATAAGCAATTGAATACTTGTGGGATCCACAAATAGAAACTATTTTTAAATCCTCATAAGAAATTCATACATCCCATTAGAGACAAAACATTCTTCCTTGATGATAATTACCTTCAAACCTTGATCACACAATTGACTTATGTTTAACACAACAGTCATCTGTCCTTTAGTAAGATGAACATTACCAAAACATAATGAAAACATCATGTACTCTTCAGTTACCCAATGCCCTTAATCTCCTCTTTTATCAATATCACCAAAATAAAAATTTGATAGAGATAGACTAAACAAACCACCAGAAACACTTTTACTGCAGTTTAATGTCTGGAGCAGTCAATGTCAAAATACCAATCATCTTAGTTAAAGATCTAACAAAGGTATGAAAAATAAGGAAATTATCACTATCCTTGAGTTTTTTAACACTTGCTTGGTTAACTAAAGCTGAGTTTGACATTTGAGGAGGTCAAACTAAAGAACCTGTTATGATCAACTTTTCATAGAAGAGACATCTTCAATACAAGTATATGCCTTTAGCTTGAGTATTATGATGTCTAGCACAATATTGAGACATTAAGATTGACATCCTTGACTCAACTTTCCTTTTAATGGAAACAATCTTTTATCACTTGAGTTTTCTCGTTGCTAGATATAGCTTAAGAAACCCTATCCCTTTTTAAGGCTTCCAATTATCTCCACTCTTGAAGTAACTCCTTCAATTGACCTGGACTCTCAAGTATGAGGATTAATAGAGTCACTTCACCTTGCTAATTATAGATGGTAGACAAACCTTTCTTCTCTTAAGACATAAGATAAGAAATAGTCACCTCCTATTTTCTTCATGGTTGACAACCCTTTTATTCTAGATATGCAGATCTTTGAATAAAATTACGAGCTCATCATGAGACAAATCTTCAATACATGAATCTACATCAGAAATCCATCTTTTAGTCAAATGAGTAACATCCTTGGCAAACTTATAATCAAGATTATTTTCCTCATTAAACCAATAAATAAAAAACCCATACAGTTGCTCTTCGAGATAGGTAGAGCATTATACTCCACAAGGATCCAAAGAATTTACACTTATATTACTGAATACTTTGACATTGATTGGTCTTTACTCCATTTCCAGCTTTTTATTGAGTCCCACAAACTTGTTGATGTCAGTACAAATGTTCTGGACATTTGGTCTAGACATTTTGTCCATTCTCCTCAAAAGCCTGGTTGGATTTCCTTCAAGGAACACAATAGCAAAAAGAAACCCTTCATTAGAGACCAGGACACGAGTTCCTTAAGAGTTGGGAACAAAAAGAATGATCCAGTTCTTTTTCAAAAGTTGTAACTTCCATGTCAAAACTCTTGGATAGACACTTGAGTATCTGTTTCTTGATCAACCTTTCCTCTAATTTCTTCTCTTCCAAAACACTTAGATGTGCTTTTATGAGTGTACTTGAGAATTTCCCAAGTATATTTGACAAAAAAACAAGTGATAATGAGTTTGAACAAAAAATTATTAATTTAATTGATTACGGTATTGACAACTACAAAGTTACAGAGAACTAACTCACGCTCTTCCCTTGAATCTCCTTAGCACCGGGATTCTGCTAATCCTGATAACCTTCCAAATTCTATTATCCATTGACATCAAGAATTCTATCATTTTGTCTTTCTAAAAGATTGGTAGTACTAGAAATTTTCCTTGAAACTCACCCAATAAATAGACCAGGGTGCCTGCTCTGATGCCAGTTGAAATTCTGGCACTTGCAATACATGCTAAAACTGATGCTTCAGCATTAGAACAATTTCAAGACAGATGTTACGACATTTATTCCTGATACAGAATAATAACATCAAGCTGTAAAATATGCATAAGGATAAATTGAATAATAATAAAGAACACAATAAATTATACACCCAGTTTGGTGCAACACCACCAACTTTGGGGGCTACCAAGCCTGGAAGGAAATCCATTATAATAGTATTAGTTCAAAGCCTAAACAGTCTCAACTTACAACTTCTCTCCTAATCACTACCCTGTGTAACTTCTACCTAGAAATCACCATATAGATATGAGAAATCCCATCTCACTTCCAATCACCACAGTAATAAATACAACTACAAACCATGTGACTAGAAACAATGACCAAAACAAAAGAATACACCTCAAATAAACAATACTTTGTTTTACTTCAAAGCTTCAACCAAGAACAATATTCAACTATATGCCTAAAAGCTTCAAGAGTGAGAATAATAACTTGATAAAACATCAAGTAACAATTAGTCTACCACACTATATCAAAAGATATGTGGGTGACTTAAAGACAAAAGAGACTCTCAAAACCTAAGACTTAAGACATCTCCTAATTTTACAATTGTGAAATGTTAAATTACATTAGGTCTGGCATTCTCTTTAAGTACTCCTCAGCAATCCATGGGCTTCAAATTCTTCACCAAAATATTTCTTGATCCGTAAGCTGAGGGTTGCACCAATTATGCATAAAAATATCCTTAAATCTTGGAACAAATCTTCAAGTATCCTAAATTGTCTCAACATCCAATTTTAGAAACTTTAATGTTTTGGAGATTTGATTCAATTTTTCTAGATTATATCCTCTTGACCTACACAAATCATTGAGATATATCCATAAGATATATCACAAAATCAAATAAAGTTTGTCAAGATTTAAAACACCCTGTACTGATATTCTGTTTCAGGATGTCATGACATCTGTCAGAACATCTGTTTTTCAATGTAAGCTCATATCCAGTTGTATAAGTTTGATGAAGATGTTATGACATCTTGCTTAACACCTTTCAAGAACCATGTTCTAGCAAAATTACTACCAATCCTAAAACCATGGATCTAACAAATATGAAGTGTGTATCTAGGGGCTCGAAGAAGCTTAAGATTGAGATCCTCGATGTATTTGGGGATTCAACATTAGTTATCAATCAGATCAAAGGTGAATGAGAAAATCGTCATCCAAGTTTGATCCCGTACAAAGATTATGCTAGGCGATTGTTGCCTTTCTTTGATAAAGTCAATTTCCATCATATAACTCGAGAAGACAATGAAATGGCATATGCTTTAGCTACCTTATCATCCATGTACTAGGTAAATTTCTGCGATGAGGTACCTCAAATTATGATCAAACGTATGGTTAGACCTGGTCATGTATTTTGAGCAGAAGAAGAAGTAGATGATAAACTGTGGTATCATGATATCAAGTGTTTCCTCAAGAGTAAAGAATACCTACTTGGGGAATTTCAGTAAAGATAAGAAGACCTTGAGAAGATTGGCGTACAACTTCTTTCTCAATGAAGATGTGTTATAAAAAATGAATTATGACATGGTCTTGCTCAGATGCATGAATAGACACAAAGCATACATGTTAATGCTGGAAGTTCATGAAGGGTCCTTCGATACTCATGCAAATGGGCATTCTATGGCTAAGAAGATGCTCAGAGATGGTTATTATTGGTTGACAATGGAATCTAATTATTGTCAATTTGTCAAGAAGTGTCATAAATTTTAGATTTATGCAGACAAGGTGCATGTGCCTCTGACTCTACTCAATGTTATTTCATCTCCATGGCCATTCTCCATGTGGGGAATTAACATGATCGGTATAAATGAGCCCAAGTGTTGTACCCCAAAATTTGCCCTCTCATTTCTCAAAGGATCATCCTGGACCCTCATATTTGCTTCCATTCAATTTCAAGCCTTGAATTACAAATTTTCCAAGAAAGTTATTCACAAGGGCAAAATGGTCATTCGCACACTGAAAAGTCAAACTTTGACTTCTGGATCAAAATCAAGTTTCAAGGATCATATGTCATCAAGACATGTTGAAATATGAAGTTTGTTTCATCAAGAAATTCAAAAGTCAAAATTACTTTGGAAAAGTCAAATTTCTAAATACTTAGAATTTTTCTAAGTGTTTAAGAAATATGACAAGCTCAGAACTTCTGATCAAATTATCACCATGACGCAAGCTGATTCTGGAAGAACTTCTAACTCAAGAGTTTTAGATCCCTATGAGACCTAAAAAACCGCAGAACAAAGCTTCTTCTAGAAATGCCGAGATTTCAAGCTATACGTCTTCAAAGACACGTCCATGAAACTGAAGCTTTCAGCAAATTCTGGACCTTTCCAAAATAGGACTTGGTTAGAGCTTTCGGGCCAGTCTTCACATAAGTTAAGTCAGAAGTGGCAAGAGCAATTCAAAGAAAGAGATACAAAGATCAGAAGTTGGATGTCTATTCTAAGTTACGCTGAAGCTGAACTTCTGATCCAGAATAAGCAATGATGCAGAATCTCACATTGTAGGATTCTGGTTTGATAAATCTCATCATCATTTAATACTCACAACCACTTTTGGGTCTTTATCCAAAGGATTTCCTGACCTGTGGCATAGAAGTAGCATTACTGTCTTGGAAAAGCAAACTTTTGTACAAGAGTGTGCGGGGCCCATGCGTTGCTTTTTCTTTTGAGGTTTCCTTTCCTTAGTTCATGCTGACAAGTCCGGCTTAGGCACGGCTAAAAGTTGCCAACCACCATACTTGCTTCAATAACAAGGCAGCACCCTAGCATATGATCGTTGTACCATTGATCTCTCCAAGCTACAAAATCTTTTCCTATAAATTGAATTTCATTTGCAACTGTGAAAAAAAGAGAGGAAAAAGGGGAGAAAAGTTTAAAGGAAAAGCTTTGAAACCTTGCTAAAAATTCCATAAATCTGAAACTGCAAACACAAAATACAACCTGCTAGTTTTTGATTCTTGCATTCAAACTCCAATTTCCCTCATGTGTTTCTTGACCAAATCATCCCTACAGTTTCTGGCATACATTTAGAAACCATCCCAGCTTCTGTTTTCGGACTGTAATACGTTCCCCATCATTTTCCACCACAAAGGGTCAGAACTTTACTTCTTAGCTGTTCCAGAATTCTCCAGCCATTCATAGCCCAAGTTAAAGGTTGTTCCAGTCTACTGAGCACGTGAGGAAGTTGATCAGAATATTACAAGCAGTCAGAACCAGACATCGGTTCATAGAACATTTTCCAGCTACAAGGTAAGCTTCTACTGATCCTTATCATATTACTTATTATTAGACTTGCATGTTCAAAATACAATGTAGACATCCTAATTCTGATGATGTATATTTTCTGAAGTTTCATGTATTTGTCTGCCTAAGTAGAGAGAATATCAGTTCAGAACTTATTAAGGAAACTATGTTTAGCAGATACATGTTTGTTTCTGATTTACAGTCTTGACATTCTTTATGTTTCTGAAACCATGTTGGAAACCTACCATAATTGCTATGTTGGTGTTTTCTGTTCTGTTGAGAAATGACCAAGTTGCAGATGTTCTGATTAGCATAATGAAAGAGGTGGAGTTTATCATCAGAACTTCCAAACTCTCTCAACAACCAGAAACTCCTGCCCTTTCAGCAACATTAGCATTTCTAGGCTGCCAGCGGCATCAGAACTTCTAGAATCTCTTTTGTTCCTAGTGGATCCAGAACTTCTGACCCACCCTTTTTCTGCTAACATGTTATTTCTGTTTTTTCAGCACGCCAGAGTCAGAACTTCTGATCTCTTTTATTTCAGTAGTGCACTAATTCTAATTTCTTTCTCCTTACTATTTTTGCCATCACTTTCATTTTCATTAATCAAAAACACCAAAAACATTTTACATTTCTACATGCCTTATTTTATTTCTTAAATCAAAAAGACTAAAAAATATTTTCTTAAACTAATTCATTTAACACAAATAAAACAAGTTCATTTTACATTCTTATACATCATTCAATATGGTTGTAATAGAAAATTACGACTTTAATTTCTTACAATCCCCATTTGTAAATTTATACACCCCACCCCCTTAATGATGTAATAGTGTAGGACTTTACTTTTTCGCACTTTTATTCGCTTTTATATATAAATGCTAGTAATAAGGGTTTGTATGGAAAGAATAAAACCAATGCTTATAAAACCCTACTAAAAAACAAAATCAAGCATGAAAACAATACACTTGCACACAAGCACCCCTAGGGTAAATCCACTTGCTTGCCTTTACAAAATGGCCATATTACGCATGTGAGGTATCTTAGCAAAAAGCAAGCAAAATACAAGATCATAGTCCCTCGATGAAGCTATCTAAGTTGACTTTCAAATGATCTTGGTCCCTAAAAGAGAATTCTAAGATACCTTGCAACATTGCTAATCATGGTTATACGATGACCCACGCCCGTCCCGTTTACATCCAAAGATAGGGTTACTTACCAAATCAATGGTAAGATAACAATGTCAAAGGAAAAGAAAATGAACAAGAAAGACTTTTGAGTAGGTAGAATTCTCCTAATTACTTACTCAATTTCAAACAAAACATCCTTGCTATTTTCAAAACAAACACATACACTTTCAAAATATCTTACAAACTTGAAAACATTTTCAAAAGATCAAACACTTTGTATACATTCTTACGAACGAGAATCATTACAAAGTTTGCCTAAGCAATGGCCTCTTTACAAAATACTTTCAAAAACCACACCAAGCACAATTTCAAACAAAAAGCAAGTGATCTAGCAAGTAACTAAGAGCCCATGGAAAACCATGGATGAAAAGGGTGCTAATACTTTCCCTTTTCATAATCTACCCCCCGAACTCAAGAAATAAATCTCAAAGGTTTTTCCTGTGCTTTTTCACCTTTCCTTTTGGATAAAAGAAAAGTCGGTGGCGACTCTTGCTAACGGCAACATTTGCGATCAAATGCAAAACCTTCAAGTCAGTTCTCCCACCGTATCACACCAAGGCTTCAAACAGGCATTATTTTATTCTGGTAGTTATTGATTACTTCACCAAATAGGTCAAAGCGGCGTCATACACCAATGTAACCAAACAAGTGGCGGTCCGGTTTATAAGAATCAAATCATCTGCTAATACGATATTCCAAGCAATATCATTACTGACAATGATTCAAACTTGAACGACAATATGATGAGAGAACTCTATGAAAGATTCAAGATTTAACATCATAATTCTTTACCTTACAGACCCAAGATGAATAGGGTTGTTGAAGCGGTAAATAAGAATATCAAGAAAATCCTGCAAAAAATGGTTTTAACCTACAAGGACTGGCATGAGATGTACCTTTTGCTCTGCATGGATTTCGGAAATTCGTCCATACATAAACAGGGGAAACCCCTTTCTCTTTAGTTTATGGCATGGAAGCAATGCTTCCTATAGAATTTGAGATCCCATCTTTGTGAGTCTTGATGGAAGCCAAGTTGTCAGAATCTGAATTGTGTTAAAAAGATATAACCAATTAAATTTAATTGATGAGAAGAGAATGGAAACCTTATGTCATGGTGAGTTATACCAAAAGAGGTTGACGAAAGTGTTTGATAAAAAATCTGTCCTCGTGAATTCAGAGAAGGTGACCTCGTGCTCAAAAAGATCTCGCCAATTCACAATGATTCCCGAGGGAAGTGGGCTCCCAACTATGAAGGCCCATATATTATCAAGAAAGCCTTCTCTGGAGGTAAACTAGTTCTTACAACTATGGGTGGTAAGGAGCTCCCCCTCTCGGTGAACGTCAATGCAATCAAGAAATACTTCTCCTAAATAATTAAAAGAAAAACTCGCTAAGTTGAAAACTTGAAAGGGTGACTTAAGCAAAAATGAGCATCTCAGTGGACTGAGAACCCGAAAGGGCGGTCCAGGCAAAGATTAGAGACATAAACAGAAATAATCCATCCCGATATATTGACATTCCAAAAGGGAAATCTAGGAAAAAGTTAGGGATATTATGGTATGTAACTGCATTAGGCAAGGCTTGATCACTTGAAGACCATCATCATCAATCTGGAAGTCTCAGTTTAATCACTCTCAACGAAAGCTAAATTACAAGAATTTAAAGTTGTTAGGGAGAATAGTGGTCATTGTATTTTAAATGTAGCCTTTCCATTTTACATTTTTCAAAAGTGTAATGATTACGGGGTTACGCCTTTTGTGGACTACCATTCTATCAATAAAATCTTGATCTTTTGCAAAATGTCATTTATTTTTTATGATAATTTTTTAAACAAAGGTTTAATAATAAACACGCTTTTTTTAAATTACAAAGAGTTTTTCTTTGACTTATGAATAAACTAAAAGGAAAGTTTGCGGTTGTTCGAGATTGATCAAGTCTCAAAGTGTGGAACTCAGATTCCCGAGTACACTTATTTATGAGAATTCTCCTATGAATATCCTTGATTGATATTCTGATTTCTCCAATGGATTTTAGTCAGATAGAGGATTTCCTCCAGCCAGTTTATTGTTACAGTGTTGATTTGAGTTCTCCCATGATAAAGTCAGTAAAAGCTTCAATGCACTCAGAGGACTGTTGATTTCTGAAGTTTTTATTTTACTTTCCCCAGCAAATATTTTTCCTGAAAGATATTGCAGAAGTCAGGATTTGTGGTAAGGTCTCCATCTAGCTGAGATTTGGACGACTATCTAGTTCATTGATATTTTGGTTTCCCAGTTTGTTTAGTATGTTGTTTTGTCGGCACAAACATAACATTACATACATTTAAACATTCCTAAAGTCATCACCATGCATAGGAGAAGAAAAATTCATGCTCATTCACATTACATGTTGGTACCTTGGTGTCTATAAATCTACTTACTTGGTGATACTTCCCCAAAAAGAGTTTACTTTCTATCTTCCCACTATGATTGTGACTCATGGGAAAATAGTGTTTCAATTTTCCTTCCCAGCTCATTATATGGATGAAACAAATCCCCAGTCGAGTTCATTCCCCATCGGGTAGAGTCGTGTTTGACTGTTTCTCTCCAGTTTGTTCCTAGACTAAACTTTGGTCCTCTACAACAACTTTTGATCTTTCTGGGATGGAAACCTAGATGACGAATAAGGCATGTCTTACACCTTTTGAGTTATCTTTTCCCCAGTACAGAAGACTTGTTTAATGGATGAAGAATATAATTCCTATTAATTATCGCTCCAGCAATATCTCTGAGACATTGTTTAACAACAAGTGGCAGACTCTTTATTTGAGAAGCTTGTTTGTTATTATAATATCAAATCCTTATTTTTGCAGCAAGTAGCAATCTCTTCAGTAAATCCTCGACAGGGAAGCTTGTTGTGATTCAACAAATCAAAGTTAATAGAAGTTCATCTTCCAACAGGTGGACGTCTCTTTATTTGAGAAGCATGTTTCTATCCTCGATCAGAGTTTAGACTTAAATCTCCAGCAATTTAGGACCTCTTCAGGTGGAAGACCAGAAGTCGAAGAAAGCTTATTTGTTACCCTTTCCATGTGGAATACTTGGTTTAAGAAGACCTGTTCCAGGTGGAAGATCGGAAGTCATGGGAAGTTTGTTACCCTTTCCAGGTGGAATACTTGGTTAAAGAAGAAGCTGAGACCCGTTTCAGGTGGAAGACCAGAAGTCATAGGAGGTTTGTTACCCTTTGCAGGTGGAATACTTGGTTAAAGAAGAAGTTGAGCCATGTTCCAGGTGGAAGATTAGAAGTTATGGGAGGCTTATTATCAATTTAGATCTTATCACTACCTTCGTCTATGAGTTGGTAGTATACTATCATCTATGAGTCAGTATTACATGTTTCTTTACCGTCATCTATGAGTCGGTATTACCTGTTTCTTTATTATTATCAATGAATTGGTATATCCATTTCTTTACCATCAACTATAAGTAGGTATTATCCTGTTTAATAGCTTCAACTATGAATTGGTAGTATGTCCAGATCTTGTTTTCTTCCATCAACTATGAGTTGGAAGTAGTTCCTTCTTTCAATAGACTACTAAGGATGTATTTCCCAATAAGTTTAGTGATTTTTCCTTCTTACATATTCCCTAGTGGTGTATTCCATTGTAGGATTTTAATTCTTTCACATCATGGTGTGGTGTAACTCCCCAATGACTTATGTCTTTCTGTCTAACTCCCTTCAAATTTTTTTCTCCAGTAGAGTCAAAGTCGTAGTTAATTTTTACAGAGTTTGTCTCCTACAGCGTATTCCTCGTGGGGTCTGATCATTTTCATTCATAATATAAGCATCATGCAACATCTTAGGGCTAAAAATCAGGTCTTCTGTATTTAAGCATCTTCAATACCCTTCATACGAAGAATTCTGATCTTCATATCTCTGGATAAAGAAAACCTAAATAGGGGCAGATATCTTACCATAATTTGCACCCCTAAGATTCCACCTATCATATAATTTGAATCTAACAAAAGATCACAAGCATGAAATCCTCCTCAACTTGACCCCTTTGGTTTGACATTTGCAGGAAATCATCAAGAAACCTTTGTGTTTCTTTATGCATCTATGTTTGTTTACATTTTAACTTTACTAAGGTAGGGACATGCAATCAAAAGATCAAGCTTGGTTTCTAAATTAGGGTTTTGGTTCACAAGGTCAAAGTTTGGTCCAAAAGGGGTCTGTGATACAGTGGGAGAACTGACTTGGGTGTTTTGCGTTTGATCGCAAATGTTGTGGTTAGAAAGAGTTGCCACTGTCTTTTGATTCCAGAGGAATATTTTGATATCACTCGTTGTATACGAAGTGAACGCGCATTCAAATTAACTGAGAGACTACCCTTTCCCAGGTTTTGATTAAAGGTTTCAATTTGTGTAAGAAAGAAAACTGCTACTTCTTTGGCTCAAAGGGGGTTGAATAGGGATTATCTTCATTATAACTCCAGTGTTTAGGATTTGAAAGAACGCATGTACATCGTCAACAAGGTCTGTTCAAAAGCATATTGTATGAGATTAAGGCATTGTTTTCGTCATCCTCCCTGAAATGCTTATAACTTTTAGCAAGAGAGTAAAAATCATAGTTTAAATATAGTGAAAACGAAAGGATGAATTCAAGACAAACATATGCAATGCATTAATGAAACAAGGTTTGACATTAATAGATAATTGTTTAAACAACAAAAAATATTACAATTGAAAATTCAAATGAATAGAAGTCTCTTTGTGTGAACTTGTCACTTTAGGTGATGAGCCTTTGAGGGACGGCATAAGAATTCCAGTTGACCATCTGGTGCGAATTCTAGCGTTCCTTCATCAATCATATCTTGAATTTTATTTCTCAACGTCCAACAGCTATTGGTGTCATGTCCCGGACTGTTGGAGTGATACGCACATCTTGCATTTGGATTGTACCTTAGGGAGGCTGTGTTGGGATTCTGAGGGGGCCTTTTAATGTAACCAGCTTGGCCTCTAAGATGTGTTGCAGTGCTTGAGCTAATGATATGTTGATTTCGATAAAGCGTCTTTCAGATGTATTCCGCTTATGCTGATTTCCATGTTGTTGTTGGAGAGGCTGTTGTCGGACCCATGAGGTAGTTATAATTTGGAAAGGTGTAACCTCTTGTCTTCTCGGAGGTTGATCAATGACTTGGTCCCCAAACTCGACTATTTGTTTCATACGGTTGCATCCGTATTGATGGAACTCGTGGACAATAGTCCTCAGCTCTTCTTGCCCCCGGGCTAGGGTTTGGATAAGAGCCATCTGCTCCAGCATTTGAATTCTCATTGCTTCCATTTCAACCTGCAGCTGTTCAACCTAGTCATCCTTGTAATTATCAGGACATTTCTTGGTCAGATTCCCAACGAGGAGTGTTTTCAATTCTTCCCTCCCCCTGGATAGGTTAGGGAATATTTCCATGAATTGAGCCTCTTGAGTTTGAAGAACTCTGTTGTCTTGTTGGAGATCCATTGCTAAAATAAACAGCATGAACATGAGAGACCTGTACTGGAGACTACTTGTCATGTAATGACATGTATGATATGCAAATGTTTTCAAGGATCTCGCAGGGTAAATATTAGTGGTCACTTACAGTTTTCATTGGAGAACTTTGTATTGGTGGATGTCCTTCACGATAATTAAGCTCACCATGTCAAGTGGGTTGTAGTTCTTGACTCAAGTTTGTTGTACTTGATCTTTGACGGTGTTTGGTCAGAGGAAAATAAATCCTCTTGTCCCTTGATAGACACATGGTTCAACGTAACCATGCATCAAAAGCCCTCGAGATCCTTGAAATGGTTATTGAAAATGTTGTGATATGATGTTATGATGCTATGTACGAGTTGTGCAAAGTAAGCAAGTTTATATGCAAATAAGCATATACACACAGAGCAGACAAATCCTTAGTTTTAGGCTTGCATGGAGTTTGTAGGTAAGTACCCTCTTGAAGTTTAGTTGGCTCAAACCTGTCATAGCAATAGTAACCGGGTTCTAAGGAAGTTCAATATCACTTGTTTGTTTTCTCGGGCATTGTTTCAGTGCAAGCCTCTTTAATGGCGACCAAAATATCCCAAAAAACCAAACCTCAATGAGTGTAGTATCGAGTATCTACCAACTTCGGACTGCACCAAAGTCGGTCATCTAACTACGTCCTAATGGCCAAGTTGGTCAAGTAAAGGTTCTAAAAGTCAGTTAGTGCTTCATGACATCACTCAGCGGCCCCGTATTCTCCTTGACTACTCAAGGGCTATCGGTACCCACAAATATGTCGCACTAATGTAGCTATTGCTTAGACAATGTCGGTATACCCCGCACAGTTTCCTCAATGTATTGCTACTTACCTATAAGGTATCCCAAATCCGGGTAGAGGATTTAAAGCAAGCCCAAATAAGGAACCATAATGCAAACCATGCAAGTCAAACAAGGAAAGAAAGTAAATGTGATCTAGCCCTAAGGTAACCCCACTTTTAGGTAATTCCCCAGCAGAGTCTCCAGTTTTGTGATACGGTGGGAGAACTTACTTGGGTGTTTTGCGTTTGATCGCAAATATTGCGGTTAGCAAGAGTCACCACTGAATTTTCTTTTATCCAAAAGGAAAGGTGAAAAAGCACAGGAAATACCTTTGATATTGTTTCTTGAGTTCGGGGGTAGATTATGAAAAGGGAAGGTATTAGCACCCTTTTCATCCCTGGTTTTCCATGGGCTCTTAGTTACTTGCTAGATCACTTGCTTTTGTTTGAAAATGTGCTTTGCGTGGTTTTTGAAATTATTTTGAAAAGGCGCCATCGTTTGGGCAAACTTTGTAATGATTCTCGTTCATAAGAATGTATACAAATTTTTTGATCTTTTGAAAATATTTTCAAGTTTGAAAGAGGGTTTTGAAAGTGTTGGTGTTTGTTTTGAAAAATAGAAAGGATGTATTTGTTTGGAAATTGAGCAAGTAACTAGGAACATTCTACCTACTCAAAATTTTTCCATGTTCATTTCCTCTCTCCTTTGATATTGTTATCTTACCATTGATTTGGTAAGTAACCCTGTCTTTGGATGTAAACGGGATGGGCGTGGGTCATCGTATAACCATGATTAGAAATGTTGCAAGGTATCTTAGCATTCTCTTTTAGGGACTAAGATCATTTGAAAGGCAACATAGATAGCGTCATCGAGGGACTGTGATCTTATATTTTGCTTGTTTTTGCTAAGATACCTCACATGCATAATATGACCATTTTTGTAAGGCAACCAAGTGGATTTTACCCTAAGGGTGCTTGTATGCAAGTTTATAGTTTTTCATGCTTGGTTTTGTCTTTGATTAGGGTTTTTTAATTGATTGGTTTTAGTTTTTCCATACAAAACTAATTACTAGTAATATGTTGAAAGCGGTAAATTACAGAATTTAAATGTCCTACGCTATTACAAAGCTTTAAGGGATGGGGGTACAAATTTATGAATGGGGATTGCAAGATATTACAGTCCTAATTATCTATTACAACCATATTAAAATAATGTACTAGAATTGAAATGGACTTGTCTTGTTTTTGTTAAGAAATAAGTTTACTGAAGAAAATATTTTGATCTTTTTGCTCTCAAAGAAATAAAATAAAACATGTGAATATGAAATGTTTTTGGTGTTTTTGGTTATTTTAAAAAAAAGCCAAAAAAAAATAAATGAGAGAAAAGGGAGTCAGAATCAGCACGTTGCTGAAACGAGAAGGAACAGAAGTTCTGACTCTGATATGCTGCAAAAGAGAAAGTGTTAGTGAGAAAGTAGAGGGTCAGAAGTTATGCGCCTGGGTACACCAAATTCTGAGGTTGAGGGGTTCAGAATCTATAGCGTAGCTGGGAACCTAGAAGTTCATGTATCATTGGCAAGTCAGAAGTTCTGGCTATTTGAGAAAGTGGGGTGATAATAATGTTGGGTAAGGTTGTCTAGAAGTTCTGATTTAGGAATATTGTTTAACAGATAAATGGGTGAAAATGTCACTAAATAAACCTTAAAAAAAATCTTCTGGGGCTAGAACCCATGACCCTTAGCACAAATGTCTTATGCGTACACATTGTCTGCCATTGGGTGGTTGTACATCTGGTATTAGAAGCAAAAGCATAAACATGTATCACAAAATAAACTCTGGTGATGAATTCCAATTCTTTCTTCATGCTAATCAGAACATCTGCAACTTAGTTAAATCCCAACATAACAGAAAACACAGAAATATCAATTATGGCAATTTTTCCATCATGGTTTCAGAAGCATAAAAAATTTCAAGACTATAAATCAGAGAAAAGCATGTATTTGCTAGTCCTAGTTTCCTTAAGAAGTTATGAAATGATGTTCTTCCTATTTAGGCAGGAAAATACATGAAACCTCAGAATGTGTACAACATCAGAATCAGGATGTCTACATTGTATTTTGAACATGCAAGTATAACAATTCTTAAGTGATATGATGAGGGATAGCAGAAGCTTACCTTGCAGCTGAAAAATGTTCTGTGAGCTGGAGTCTCCTTCTGGCTGCTTGTAATGTTATGATCAGCTTCCTCACGTATTCAGTAGGCTGGAACAACCTTGAACTTGGGTTACGAAGGGTGAATGGAAGATTCAGAAGCTGTATGAATTATTTGGTCAAGAAACACTTGAGGGAGGTTGGAGTTTGAATGCAAGAATAATAAACTAGCAGGTTTTGTATTCGTGTTTGCAGTTTTGGATTTCTGGAATTTTTAGCAAGGCTTTAAAGCTTTTCCTTTCAATTTTTCTGACCGGCCCCCTTTTCAGTTGCATATGAAGTTTAATTTATAGGCAAGAATTTTGTAGCTTGGAGAGATCAAAGGGTACAATCATCATATGCTAGAGTGCTGCCTTGTTCTTGAAGTAAGTTAAACAAGTATGGTGGTTAGCAGTTTTTAGCCATGCCTAAGCTGGATTTGTAAGCATGAATTAAGGAAAAGTACCCTCAGAGGCAAAAGCAAAGCATGGGCCCAGCATAAACTTGTACAGAAGTTTGCTTTTCAAGGACAACAATGGTACTTCTTTCTCACACGTGGGGAAATCCTTTGGATAAAAACTCAAAAGTGGTTGTCTGCATTAAATGATGATGAGATTTATCAAACCAGAAATCTTGTACTATGAGATTGTGCATCATAGCTTAATTCTGGGCCAGAAGTTCAGCATCAGCGTAACTTAGAACAAACATCCAACTTCTGATCTTGGAATCTCTCTGCTCCAGCATGTTCTCAGCGAGTTCTCAGACTTTCCCAAAAGCTTGTAACACGCTTTGTAAATCCTCTTTGAACTGATCTTGCAACTTCTGACTGAACCTTCATGAAAACTGGCCCAGAAGTTCTAACCAAACTCTGTCTTGAAAATGTCCAGAATTTGCTGAGTGCTTCATTTTCATGGACGTGTCTTTGAACCTTTATAACTTGAAATTCCAGCATTTCCAGGAGAAGTTCTGTTCTACAATATTTTAGGCCTTATTGAGATCTTAAAACTCTTGTGTTAGAAGTCCTTTCAGAATCAGCTTGCATCATGGTGGAAATCTGGCCAGAAATGCCGAACTTGTCATATTTCTTAAACACTTAGAAAAATTCTAAGTATTTAGAATTTGACTTTTCCAAAGTAATTTTGAATTTTGAATTTATTGATGAAACAACCTTCAAATTCCAACATGTCTTGATGAAATATGACTCTTGAAACTTGACTTTGGTCCAAAAGTCAAAGCTTGACTTTTCAATAACCAAAATGACCATTTTGCCCTTGTGAATGACTTTCTTGGAAAATTTGTAATTCAAGGCTTGAAATTAGATGGAGGAAAACCTGAGGGTCCAGGATGATCCTTTGAGAAATGAGAGGGAAAATTTTGGGGTACAACAGCTGTCCCTATTCAATCTTCTTAAACCTGAAGAGTGAGATTGGCATGCTTGTCGTTTGTAGCATGAAGGTGGAAGATGATTGGATATTAGAGTGCCTAGAAATTTGCACTCGATGATGTGATGGTTAATGGTATAGGGAATGGGCTTAAAGATGCCATTCAAAAATGATTGTTAAGAGCCAAATCTGAATGAGTATCAGGATGGCATCCGTGTCCGGAGCGTAACTGAACTATATCTGAAAGTTGAATATGAATGAGTATCAGGATGACATCCGTATCTGGAGCGTATCTGAACTGTATCTGAAAGTTGAATCTCAATGAGTATCAGGATGGCATCTGTATCTGGAGCGTATCTGAACTGTATATGAAATTTGAATCTGAATGAGTATCAGGATGGCATCCGTATCTGGAGCATATCTGAACTGTATCTAAAAGTTGAATCTTAATGAGTATCAGGATGGCATCCGTATCTAGAGCGTATCTGAACTGTATCTGAAAGTTGAATCTGAATGAGTATCAGGATGGCATTCGTATCTAGAGCGTATCTGAACTGTATCTGAAAGTTGAATCTGAATAAGTATCAGGATGGCATCCGTATCTGGAGCGTGTCTGTACTGTATCTGAAAGTTTAATCTGAATGAGTATCAGGATGGAATTCGTATCTTGAGTGTATCTGAACTGTATATGAAAGTTGAATTTGAATGAGTATCAGGATGGAATCCGTATCTGTAGCGTGTCTGAACTGTATCTGAAAGTTGAATCTGAATGAGTATCAGGATGGCATCCGTATCTGGAGCGTGTCTGAACTGTATCTGAAAGTTGAATCTGAATGAGTATCAGGATGACATTTGTATCTGGAGTGTATCTGGACTGTTTCTAGAAGAATGTATGGGAAGGAGCCGGTGTAGGACTACTTTAGCTGGTCGTGTAGATAATTGTCCTGGCTTGTTACATATATTAGTTTCTGTCCTTGTAAAGATTGTTGATGATAGCCATCTGTTGATTTGATCTTTCCTGAAAAGGTTAAGAGGTAGATGCACGCAATGTCATGATGTATGAAATGCATAGAGCAATGATGTTCTCAAAATAAATGAGATTGTGTTGTATGCATTTGTCATGTATGTGATATGATGTATGAAATACGAGATGTTTATTGAAGTGTATCTTTGTCTGGAAAATAAATCCTTGACAAATGTTGGGGATTCGTTAGATCCCGGAATGCTAGTTGAAGAGTGGGTTTGTCTCCAGACTTTGCTTAGAATGTTTCCACTGGGGATTCATGTTTTGTTATTTGAGGAGAGCTCCGCTGGGGAATGTTGAAAACTCTGTGGAGAGTGTTGATTCTTGCTTGGGGAGAAAGAGTTCAGGAGTCTTGGTTGTCCGCTGCTCTATTGGGGAGTCGAAGTTGAACTGATGTCTGGTCGGGTTCAGGCTTCATAGTAATTTGCTGAGGATTGTAGAGTAGTCTACTAGGGAAGAGGAGTTTTGGTCATTTGATTTGTAGTATTTGGAGAGGCAAACTCAAGCTGGGGAATCTGTAGTTTGTTGGGGAAATAAACCTTGTTGTCGGTCCGTTGGAGAGGCGGTAACTTCACTGGCTGAAATCCTCGAGGATTCTTCCTGACCCCTGGATAGGTTAGGGAACATTTCCATGAACTGAGCCTCTTGAGTTTGAAGATGTGATATCAACTCAGGATTTGTAACGGACCTTCAGGAGTTAGGATACCTTTTGTAACAGTATGTTTTCAAACTAACCCATGCTTCAGCTAGGACTTTTAAGGGTTATAACGTGGCCTGGTTCACGGTTCAAGAAACAAAGGATAAATGCTCAAATTTTACGTGTACCCAACCCGCTCTTCGTGATGTTCTTCAGTCATATGCTCAGTTAATTACGTGATTAGATCCTGATTGAGTTTGGAATCTTTGCTCTGTTACTTGGTGATGATTCAGAAATTGAACATTTGTTTTGAAAAGGCAGTCATTTTTGTAATCTTCTTTTTGTCGAGGACTTGTATTAACCTCTTTTTTTTGGTTTTCGTTATCCCTTCTTTTTCCTGAACTGTTTCTTTTGTGATTACAATCAGCGGGATGCCCCAATTTTTCTCTTAAGTCTCCTTCATAGGTTTTGACTTAATGGGCTTTTATTTTGAGAGAGAATGACTGCCTGTCTTGACGATTATACGGAACCAACACTGTCTTTTATTTTAGAAGGACGTCTTCGATGCCATTCATTGTGTACGAAGCGGCAGATTATGACTTAATACGTCTCTGAATTAACTGAGAAAACTACCCTGCCCCAGGTTATGATTAATGGTTTTAATTTGTGTGAAAATAAAAACTCCTACTTCTTTGGCTCGAAGGGGTTGACGAGGGAGTATATTCCTTATAACTCCACTGTTTAGGATTTGAAACAACGCATGTACATCGTCAGTGGGGTATGTTCAAAAGCATATTGTAGAGGTTATGGTATCATTTTTGTCATCCTCCTTCTAAGGCTTAGAGTTTTTAATCGAGAGTTGAATATCACAAAAGGAAATAAGAACGCATTTTTGAAATAGTGAATACGAATGAATTGATTCAAGACAAACATGTGCAATGCATTGGTGAAATAACGAGGTTTGATATGAATAAATGTTCAAACAAATCAAAAGAAAATTATACATTGAAAATTCTAATGAACGAAAATCCTTCTTGTTAGAACTTGTCACTTCAGATGGTATGCCTTGGAGGGATGGCAGAAGAACTCAGCCTGACCATCTCGTGTGAATTTTAGCGCTCCTTCATCGATCAGGTCTTGAATTTTATTTCTCAACGCCCAACAAATGTTGGTGTCATGTCCAGGACTGTTGGAGTGGTACTCACATCTTGCATTTGGATTGTACCTTGGGTAGGCTATGTTGGGATTCTGAGGAGGGTCCCTTAATGTAACCAACTTGGCCTTCAACATGCGTTTCAATGCTTGAGCCAATGACATGTTGATTTCGGTGAAGCGTCTTTCAGATGTATTCTTCTTATGCCGATTTCCCCATTGTCGTTGGAGAGGTTGTGGTTGGGCTTGTGATGTAGTAGTAATCTGGAAAGGTCTGTTCCCAACCTCTTCTCTCACTGGGGGCTGATTAATGCCTTGATCCACAATTTTAACTATTTGTTTCATGGATCTGTATCCATCTTGGTGAAGCTTGTTGAGGAAGGTTCTTAGCCCTTCTTGTCCTCGAGCTAAGTTTTAGATAAGAGCCATCTGCCCTAGCATCTGGATTCTCATTGCTTCTACCTCAGCTTGCAGTTGTTCCAATTGTTCATCCTTGTTGTTGTCAGGACGTTCCTTGGTCAGATTCCCGGCGAAGAGTGTTTTCAAGTCTTCTTGCCCCTTGGATAGATTCAGGAGAAATTCCTTGACCTGGGCATCTTGAGTTTGGAGATCTCTGTTGTCTTGTTGGAGAGCCATTGCTTAAATAAACAGCGAGAACATGAGAGACCTTCTTTGAAACCTGCTTATGCAATGATATGTATGCAATGTTTTCAAGGATCTCGTGGGGTAAACAAGAAAATGTCAGAAGTTGAATTTTGCAGTTTTGATTGAATAACTTTGTATCGTTGAGAGTCCTTCTATGAGAGTCAAGCTCACCATATCAAGTGGGTCATTTCCCCTGACTCAAGTTGTTAAGTTTTGATCTTCTGACGAGATTGCTAGAGGAAAATAAACCCCCTTGCCCCTTGCTAGATGTCTGATTTACCATAACCTGCATTACAAACCCTTGAGATCCTTGAAATGGTTAAGGAAATGTTAAGGCATGATGTTATGATGTGTATGCTATGCGTTTAAGCAAAAGTGCGAGGTTATGTAAGCAAGTAAACCCGGCAAGAAATCCAAGTTATTGGATAAGGACTGTAAATAAAACCTGCAAGGAACTCATGTTGTCAGATAATAAAAATGTGCAAGTAGTTCAAGTTGAAAGCACACAAGTCACACAAACAGCCTTAGGTTTAGGCTTACATGGGTTTTAAGGTAGTACCCTCTTGAAGTTTAGTTGGTTCAACCTGTCCAAGAAAAGTAACCGGGTTCTAGAGGATCTCAATATCACCGACCATCCTCCATCGGTCATGGTTTCAGCTTACGCAATCTTTTCTTGCGGTCGGAACTATCTCGAGAGTATGGTCTCAATGAGTGTAGCATCGAGTATCAACCAGTTCTTAGCTTTACACCTAGGCCGGCTATCTCACTACTTTCTAATGGCCAAGTTGGTCAATTAAGGGTTCTAAGGTCAGTTGATGCTTAACGACACACGTAGCGGCCCCATATTCTCCTTATTTCTCCATAAGGGATACCGGTACCAACCAATATGCCACATCAATGTAGCTATTGCTTCAACCGTATCGGTCTACGCCGTACAGTTCTCTCACAGTCTATTGCTACTTACCTAAAAGGTATCCCCAGATCTGGGTAAGGATTTATAGTAACTCCCAATACAAAACCTTTAAAAGTAAAGCAACCAAAACAAACAAGAGAAGCAATTTATGATGAACTAATCCTAAGGTATACACCACTTATATATCCCCAGCAGATTCGCCAGTTCTGTGATACGGTGGTAGAACCGACAGTTAATACTGGTATGCGTTTTTTGTTCGCAAAATGTCACGGTAAGCAAGAGTCGCCACCGACTTTTATTTTATCCAACAAACGAAAAGGAAAAAGAACAGAAAAAACCTTTTTCGAGATGTTTCTGAGTACGGGGGGTAGATTATAGAAAGGGAAGGTGTTAGCACCCTTTCCATCTATGGTTTTCCATGGGCTCTTAGGTACTCGCTCATTTTTAAGATTGCTTGTGTATGCTTGCTTTGAAATGTTTTGTTTTACTTCGTTTTTACCATTGTTTCTGTCCTCAAGAGTGTTACAAAGTTGTTTTTGAAAACTGTAGTTTGAAAAGTTTGTTTGAAAGTGTATGGTGTAAAATATTTGTCGTTTTGAGCAAGTACCTAACAGTTATCTACCTACTAGAAAAAAAGGTGTTCTTTTCCTCCTATCCTTTAGACCGTGTTATCCTACTATTAGTGAGTAGGTAACCCTAGTCGTTGGATGTTTGAGGAACTATCGAAAGGGACGTAATGGTCATTGAAGGCAACACGTAAGGATACCTTATCATTTCGAAGGGACTGTCATCATATATTTGTAGGCAACATCGAGGGACAAAATCATTTCTCGTAGGCAACTCGAGGGACGTTAAGGGACTATGATCTTTATGATGACTTTTAGATTGAGGGTCTTTTGCTAAGATATCCCTACGTTCGAGGGACATGACCATTGTTTTCCGAGGCAACCAAGTGGGGCATACCCTAAGAGTGCATATGTGCAAGCTGTGTTATGTTCAGTTATTTTAGTCTTGTGTTAAGTTTTCTAATGTTTGATTATTCTTTCCATACAATCCTATTAGTCATACATCTAGCAGTTAATAATTGCAGTAATTTAAAAGTGCAGAAATATAAAACCTAGCTATTACAAGGCTTCGGGGAGGGGGATTATGTACATATCCAAAACTGGGGGAAAAATAAATAAAAGCGGTAAAGGTCCTACTAATCATCTATTACATCCCAATATACAATTACAATAATAAAATGAAGTGCGAAAGAATAATAACGCGCAAATTTGAAAAGACGTCTAAAAATCCTAAGATATAAAAAAAATCTTTTTGTTGTTTTTTTATTTTAATTTATAAAAATGGTTTAAGTTAAAAAAATAATTGATCTAGATCTATATTAAAAAAAAATAATTATTATTAAAGAGACATGACATTTAAATAAAAGAAATTAATTCTATGTTTTTTTGGTATTTTTGTTACAAAAAAGAAAATGAATTAAAATGAAATTAAACCTAAGTTCTATTAATTTTAATTTTTTAAAAAAAGTTAAAGTGTTTAGTTAATTAATTTACCAAAATTAAAATTTAATTAAGAAAAAAAATCCTAAACCTATTTTTATGTGATTTTTATATTTGTTTATTGATAAAAATAAAAAAGGGATTAAAAGAAATAAATGAAATGAATAAAACAAGAAAATAAAGATGAACCTAGTAGCAAAACTAAACACGGGGTGCAATCATCAGAAATCTTCGAAAGCTTCATGCTCTAACTATGGTGTTTTTTGATTCTTGCATGGAATCTATGATTCAACCATCCATAATTGTTCTATATAAACTCAAACAAACGCTAGCATACCATAAAATGTGATTAAAATTAGAGATTCAAAGTTTAAAATTTTACCAAACCAGTATTGTCAAATGGGGGCGTGCTAGGCGTGTGATGGACTGATCTTGGGACTTGTAAGACTCCCGAGGACTTCAAGAGGATGGTTTGAGTCTTGATGTCAATTGAGAGACACTGGAACCTCGAGATATGACTTGCACCAATTCTTTAATTTCTAGAGAGCTTTTTGAAGAGCTTTTGGAGAGCTTTTTGAAGAACTTTTTGAGAGCTTTTTAGAGAGGAATTTCGTCCCTTTAAAGCTTGTATGGCTCTATATTTATAGAGTAGAATGAGGATACAAGAAAGCATGGAAAGAATCTCCCTCATAATGTTGTGTTTTAAGACCATGATCAAGATTTGAAAAAAATACCATATTTGATGATTTTATGCCATTTTCACATGTGGATGAACCTGGACATATTTTAAGGGTTATTGCACGAAATCAATTGACATAAACCAGCATAAAACTTTCCCAAAATGGATTCACATCAAAATTTACATTATTTCTATTATTTATTTATTTAATTATGAATTTTAATGAATAAAATATCAAAATAAATAGCATAAATAGTAGAAAAATGTATGGGTGGGATTAGAGGTCGTGGACCATGCTAGGAATGAGTTTCAAACTTGAAAATATAGGACCATTTGGAAAAAATCCAAGTTTGGTCAATATTTACTTCATGCATTTTTTCAAAAATTGTCCAACTTTGACAATGCATATCTCTCTCACTTTTAACCTTATGAGGGTGTTCTTGGACTTTTTAGAAATATTAGGATGTCCCCTAAGCAACCACTTTGGTTTCATCTCAATTGGATCTTCCATGTTCATGTAAGAAGCTTTGACCCAAAAGGTGTTTTTGTTGACTTTTCAAAATGACCTATAATGTCCAAATTTATATATTCTTGTGAGTGAATATTTTGAACTTGTAAGCTGAAGACGAATTGTAGGGAATTACATCCTCTTCAAAATGAGCTTTGTATGGGTCATTTCTGATAAAGTATGAGAAAGTTATGCTTGGTCAAAGTTGAGTTGACTTTTCCTATAAAACCCTAATTTAGCAACTTTTGGGTTTTAATGAATTGTGAGCAATCCTTGAGGAATAATGATCAACCCTTGATCAAATGATGAATAATACTTCAAAATGAGGATGTTGACCAAAAATCTTGAAGTTTGACTGTATGTGGGCCACATTTGACTTTTTCCCTAGCACAGTCGACTTTCAGGCCTTTGAGCAATTGACTGAGCAAACTTCCTCTACAAGGCTTCAAACTTGAAATGTATGATCTTGAGAACATATTAGGACAATATTGAGCATTTGGGACCCTTTGGACTCAAACATCTTGATGCAAAATGAAACCCTAATTTGAGGTAGACTGCCTTTAGGAGAGAGTTTGTCTGGTCAACTCTTGGACTTCCTTGGGCAATTTGAAGACCTTACATGAAATTTATTGAGAAATATGAGAGGGAAAATTTTGGGGTAGAACAGTTGCCCCTGTTCAATCTTCTTAAACCTGAGGATGTAGATTGGCTTGCTTTCCTTTCGTGACCCGAAGGTGGAAGATGATTGAACACTAGAGTGCCCAGAAATTTTCACTCGCATGAAGTGGTACTGGCCTTGCGATTTCGGGAATGGGCTTATAGATGCCATTTGGAAGTTAATGACGGAAAATGGGCTTAAAGATGCCATCAGAAGAAGTGTTGATCACATAAGAGATTCCTTTGCGAGAGCCCGTATACCTGTTGTTGAGGAGGATTTCGCTGGGGAATGTCGGTCTCTGTCTTGAGAGAAATAGAATTTTAGGAGCTTCAGTCGTCCGTTATTCTACTGGGGAATCATCTCTTAGTCGGGGAGGTGAAAATGAACTACTATCTGGTCGTGTATAGACTGCATCGCGAACTATTGGGAAAAGGTGAAATCGATCGTGTTTGATCAGGTCCAGGTCTTACAGTGTTGTGGACTGTTGTCTGGAGATAAGAGAAAAGAAACCTGTATGGTAAGGTTATGAGAAGGAATCTGGATAGTAGGGCTTATGGGAAGGAACCTGTGTAAGGTTGCTTCGTGAGGAGTTTGGATAAAACTGCATCTGAACCGAGAAGGAACGTGGGTAAGGTTGCTTTGTGAGGAGTTTGGGTAAAACTGCATCTGAACCGAGAAGGAACTTGGGTAAGGTTGCTTTGTGAGGAGTTTGGGTAAAACTGTATCTGAACTGAGAAGGAACCTAGGTAAGGTTGCTTTGTGAGGAGTCTGTGTAGGGATTTAGGAGGAACCTGGGTAGGGTTACTTCGGGATAAGTCCGTGTAAAACTTCGGCAGGAACCTGGGTAAGGTTACTTTGGGCTAAGTCTATGTAAAACTTCAAGAGGAACCAGGGTAAGGTTACTTTGTGATAAGTTCGTGTAAAACTTCAAAATGAACCGGGGTAAGGTTACTTTGAGATAAGTTTGTGTAAAACTTCAGGAGGAACCTGGGTAAGGTTACTTTGTGATAAGTTCGTGTAAAACTTCAGGAGGAACCTGGGTAAGGTTACTTTGTGATAAGTTTGCGTAAAACTTCAGGAGGAACCTGGGTAAGGTTATTTCATGATAAGTTTGTGTAAAACTTCAGGAGGAACCTGGGTAAGGTTATTTTGTGATAAGTTCGTGTAAAAATTCAGAAGGAACTTGGGTAAGGTTACTTTGTGATAAGTTCGTGTAAAACTTTATTTGGAAATGTATGAGAAAAGACCCGTGTAAGATTTTTCAGGATAAACTCGTGTGAAGCTGCATTTAGGAGAAACCCGTGTAAGATTGCTTCGTGAAGAACCCGTGTAAAGCTGCATTTAGGAGAAACCCGTGTAAGATTGCTTCGTGACGAACCCGTGTAAAGCTGCATTTAGTCGTGCAGATAATTACTCTGTTTAGTTTCCGGAGCTAATCTTGAACTTTCTAGAAGTTGTTGATGATAACCATCTTTCCTGAAAAGGTACATGATTAATCATATAAGATGCATGACATGCATTGTATGATGATTTCTCAAAATAAATGAGATTATGCCATATGCAATATGTATGCGCACGTCATGGTATATGAACATGAAATGCTATTGTGGCACGTCTGAGTTTGGGAAAATAAATCCCTGACTGTTGTTGGAGAGTAATGGAAATTGAGTTCCTGACTGTCGTAGAAAAATTGGTTCTTCTACTTCCGCTGGAGATGGTGAACCAGAGATGACTATGCTGGGGATTTGCCCCTTGTTTATGGATATTCTGCCGAGGAGAGACTCTGCTTGAGAACAACTCTGCGGGGGAATAATTTCGTTGGAGAGAGAAGCTTCCATAGCTGAAGGGATAAACTTTGTCGGGGATTGAGCTTCTGTATTCAGAGAAATAAACTTTGTTCGGGAGAAAACCTTATGAACCGCTTGCGATTACAAAATTCGGCTGGGGAATATAGACGTTGGCTCTCCGAAAGAGCTTGGCTGGGGAAAGTAACTCCTGTTTGGGGAGGCAGAGATCAAAACTTTGGTTGCCTCTACTATGTGGGGAGTGTAGATGTTACTAGGACGCATGCTGAGGATACGAAAATGACTTTGTATCAAGACTTTTCTGCCCCTGTACCTGTTGTAGAAAGTGCATGCCGAGGCCTTGTGGCTTGAGTGTTATCCTAACTTATGAGGTTCTTGGTAACTGCCGATCAAAATTATAAGTCTTCTACTGATAGGCTGGTGACGAGATGACCGGACATAGTCGCACGCTTTAATCCCTAACTTTTTCCTGGACTGTCTTTTCATATTTTCAGTCCATCGAGATACCCTTTTTTGCCCAAGGTGCCTTTTCAGGTTTTCGGCTTGCCAGGTGTACATATCTTTTTTTGTTTTTATCCCTAATTTTTTCCCGAACCCTTTTGGTTCGTCGGGATGCCCTTATTTTTTCCTAGGCCAGTCAACCTAGCAGGTCTTTGTTCATGTGCAGTATTTTCTGACTATGTCCACACTCTCAGGGTGTAGGGAGTTGTCACTGTCGGTAGTGTTGTGTTACCACACTACCAGAAGATCTTTGTTTGATCGTACATGATTCATTGCTGGAATTCATGCCCAATTCCCCCAAGTGATTCAGATGGAGATCTGCCCCTGGCTATTTGGCATCTTTGAGAGATTCCTTGAATCTTGACTTGACTGCCCCAGATGATGGACAATGATCATGTTGTGCCCCTTGGTTGGAAGTGTTTTTCCACTTGAGGTGATCCTTTTTATTGAGAAGGTTTTTGTTCACTAGATATTCGTCATGCGAATTTCTCTACTGTTGAACAAATAGTCATATGCAAACAATGTTATTTTAAGAATGCAAAGCTTATGTCTGTCTTGAAGTTTTGAAAATGCAGTTTTTTTTATAGAAAAAATAAAATTTTGCAAAGATGTGATATCAACTCAGGATTTGTAACGGACCTTCAGGAGTCAGGATACCTTTTGTAACAGTATGTTTTCAAACTAACCCATGCTTCAACTAGGACTTTTAAAGGTTATAACGTGGCCTGGTTCACGGTTCAAGAAACAAATGATAAAGGCTCAAATTTTATGTGTACCCCACCCGCTCTTCGTGATGTTCTTCAGTCCTATGCTCAATTAATTACGCGATTAGATCCTGGTTGAGTTTGTAATATTTGCTCTGATACTTGGTGATGATTCAGAAATTGAACATTTGTTTTGAAAAGGCAGTCATTTTTGTAATCTTCTTTTTGTCGAGGACTTGTATTAACCTCTTTTTTTTGGTTTTCGTTATCCTTTCTTTTGCCTGAACTGTTTCTTTTGTGATTACAGTCAGCGGGATGCCCCAATTTTTCTCTTAAGTATCCTTCATAGGTTTTGACCTAACGGGCTTTTATTTCGAGAGATAATGACTACCTGTCTTGACGATTATATGGAACCATCACCGTTTTTTGTTTTAGAAGGACGTCTTCGATGCCATTCATTGTGTATGAAGCGGAAGATTATGACTTGATACGTCTCTGAATTAACTGAGAAAACTACCCTGCCCCAAGTTATGGTTAAGGGTTTTAATTTGTGTGAAAAGAAAAACTCCTACTTCTTTGGCTCGAAGGGGTTGACGAGGGATTATCTTCCTTATAACTCCACTATTTAGGATTTGAAACAACGCATGTACATCGTCAGCGGGGTCTGTTCAAAAGCATACTGTAGAGGTTGTGGTATCATTTTTGTCATCCTCCTTCTAAGGCTTAGAGTTTTTAATCGACAGTTGAATATCACAAAAGGAAATAAGAACGCATTTTTGAAATAGTGAATACGAATGAATTGATTCAAGACAAACATGTGCAATGCATTGATGAAATAACGAGGTTTGATATGAATAAATGTTCAAACAAATCAAAAGAAAATTACACATTGAAAATTCTAATGAACGAAAAGCCTTTTTGTTAGAACTTGTCACTTCAGATGGTATGCCTTGGAGGGATGGCAGAAGAACTCAGCGTGACCGTCTTGTGCAAATTTTAGCGCTCCTTCATTAATCAGGTCTTGAATTTTATTTCTCAATGTCCAACAACTATTGGTGTCATGTCCAGGACTGTTGGAGTGGTACGCACATCTTGCATTTGGATTGTACCTTGGGGAGGCTATGTTGTGATTCTGAGGAGGGTCCCTTAACGTAACCAACTTGGCCTTCAACATGCGTTGCAATGCTTGAGCCAATGACATGTTGATTTCGGTGAAGCGTCTTTCAAATGTATTCTTCTTATGCCGATTTCCCCGTTATCGTTGGAGAGGTTGTGGTTGGGCTTGGGATGTAGTAGTAATCTGGAAAGGTCTGTTCCCAACCTCTTCTCTCACCGGGGGCTGATTAATGCCTTGATCCACAATTTTAACTGTTTGTTTCATGGATCTGCATCCATCTTGGTGAAGCTTGTTGAGGAAGGCTCTTAGCCCTTCTTGTCCTCAAGCTAAGTTTTGGATAAGAGCCATCTGCCCCAACATCTGGATTCTCATTGCTTCTACCTCAGCTTGCAGTTGTTCCAATTGTTCATCCTTGTTGTTGTCAGGACATTCCTTGGTCAGATTCCCGGCGAAGAGTATTTTCAGGTCTTCTTGCCCCTTGGATAGATTCAGGAGAAATTCCTTGAACTGGGCATCTTGAGTTGGAGATCTCTGTTGTCTTATTGGAGAGCCATTGCTGAAATAAACAGCGAGAACATGAGATACCTGCTTTGAAACCAGCTTATGCAATGATATATATGATATGTATGCAATGTTTTCAAGGATCTTGCAGGGTAAACAAGAAAATGTCAAAAGTTGAATTTTGCAGTTTTGATTGAAGAACTTTGTATCATTGAGAGTCCTTCTACGAGAGTCAAGCTCACCATATCAAGTGGGTCATAGCCCCTGACTCAAGTTGTTAAGTTTTGATCTTCTAACGACATTGCTAGAGGAAAATAAATACCCTTGCCCCTTGCTATACGTCTGATTTACCATAACCTGCATTACAAGCCCTTGAGATCCTTGAAATGGTTAAGGAAATGTTAAGGCATGATTTTATGATGTGTATGCTATGTGTTTAAGAAAAATTACGAGGTGATGTAAGCAAGTATACCCGGCAAGAAATCCAAGTTATTGGATAAGGACTGTAAACAAAACCTGCAAGGAACTCATGTTGTCAGATAATAAAAATGTCCAAGTAGTTCAAGTTGAAAGCACACAAGTCACACAAACAACCTTAGGTTTAGGCTTGCATGGGTTTTAAGGTAGTACCCTCTTGAAGTTTAGTTGGTTCAACCTATCCTAGAAAAGTAACTGGGTTCTAGAGGATCTCAATATCACCGACCATCCTCTATCGGTCATGGTTTCAGCTCACGCAATCTTTTCTTGCGGCCGGAACTATCTCGAGAGTATGGTCTCAATGAGTGTAGCATCGAGTATTAACCAGTTCTCAGATTTACACCTAGGTCGGATATCTCACTACTTTCTAACGGCTAAGTTGGTCAATTAAGGGTTCTAAGGTCAGTTGATGCTTAACGACACACGTAGCGGCCCCGTATTCTCCTCGTTTCTCCACAAGGGATACCGGTACCAACCAATGTGCCACATCAACGTAGCTACTGCTTCAATCGTATCGGTCTATGCCATACAGTTCCCTCACAGTCTATTGCTACTTACCTAAAAGGTATCCCCAGATCCGGGTTAGGATCTATAGTAACTCCCAATACAAAACCTTTAAAAGTAAAGCAACCAAAACAAACAAGAGAAGCAATTTATGATGAACTAATCCTAAGGTATACCCCACTTATATATCCCCAGCAGAGTCGCCAGTTCTGTGATATGGTGGCAGAACCAACTGTTAATACTGGTTTGCATTTTTTGTTTGCAAAATGTCGCGGTAAGCAAGAGTCGCTACCGAATTTTATTTTATCCAACAAAGGAAAAGGAAAAAGGACAGAAAAAACCTTTTTCGAGATGTTTCTGAGTACGGGGGGTAGATTATAGAAAGGGAAGGTGTTATCACCCTTTCCATCTATGGTTTTCCATGGGCTCTTAGGTACTTGCTCATTTTGAAAATTTCTTGTGTCTGCTTGCTTTGAAAAGTTTTGTTTTACTTCGTTTTAACCATTGTTTATGTCCTCAAGAGTGTTACGAAGTTGTTTTTGAAAACTGTAGTTTGAAAAGTTTGTTTGAAAGTGTATGGTGTAAAATATTTGTCATTTTGAGCAAGTACCTAACAGTTATCTACCTACTCGAAAAAAAGGCGTTCTTTTCCTCCTATCCTTTAGACCGTGTTATCCTACTATTAGTCAGTAGGTAACCCTAGTCGTTGGATGTTTGAGGGACTATCGAAAGGGACGTAATGGTCATTGAAGGCAACATGTAAGGATACCTTAGCATTTCAAAGGGACTGTCATCATATATTTGTAGGCAACATCGAGGGACAAGATGATTTCTCGTAGGCAACTCGAGGGACATTAAGGGACTATGATCTTTATGATGACTTTTAGATTGAGGGTCTTTTGCTAAGATATCCCTACGTTCGAGGGACATGACCATTGTTTTCCGAGGCAACCAAGTGGGGCATACCCTAAGAGTGCATATGTGCAAGGTGTGTTATGTTCAATTATAATTGCAGTAATTTAAAGTGCAGAAATATAAAACCTAGCTATTACAAGGCTCCGGGGAGGGGGATTATGTACATATCCAAAACTGGGGGAAAAAATAAATAAAAGCGGTAAAGGTCTTACTAATCATCTATTACATCCCAATATACAGTTACAATAATAAAATGAAGTGCGAAAGAATAATAACACGCAAATTTGAAAAGACGTCTAAAAATCCTAAGATATAAAAAAAATCTTTTTGTTGTTTTTTTGTTTTAATTTATAAAAATGGTTTAAGTTAAAAAATAATTGATCTAGATCTATATTAAAAAATAATAATTATTATTAAAGAAACATGACATTTAAATAAAAGAAATTAATTCCATGTTTTTTTGGTATTTTTGTTACGAAAAGGAAAATGAATTAAAATGAAATTAAACCTAAGTTCTATTAATTTTAATTTTAAAAAAAAAGTAAAGTGTTTAGTTAATTAATTTACCAAAATTAAAATTTAATTAAGAAAAAAAATCCTAAACCTATTTTTATGTGATTTTTATATTTGTTTATTGATAAAAATAAAAAAGGGATTAAAAGAAATAAATGAAATGAATAAAACAAGAAAATAAAGATGGACCTAGTAGCAAAAGTAAACAGGGGGTGCAATCATCAGAAATCTTCGAAAGCTTCATGCTCTAACTATGGTGTTTTTTTATTCTTGCGTGGAACCTATGATTCAACCATCTATAACTGTTCTATATAAACTCAAACAAACGTTAGCATACCATAAAATGTGATTAAAATTAAAGATTCGAAGTTTAAAATTTTACCAAACCGGTATTGTCAAATGGGGGCGTGCTAGGCGTGTGATGGAATGCTCTTGGGCCTTGTAAGACTCCTGAGGACTTCAAGAGGATGGTTTGAGGCTTGATGTCAATTGAGTGAGACCGGAACCTCGAGATATGACTTGCACCAATTCTTTGATTTTTGGAGAGCTTTTTGAAGAGCTTTTGGAAAGCTTTTTGAAGAGCTTTTTGAGAGATTTTTATAGAGGAATTTCGTCCCTTTCAAGCTTGTATGGATCTATATTTATAGAGTAGAATTAGGAGACAAGAAAGCATGGAAAGAATCTCCCTCATAATGTTGTGTTTTAAGACCATGATCAAGATTTGAAAAAAATGCCATATTTGATGATTTTATGCCATTTTCGCATGTGGATGAACCTGGACATATTTGAAGGGTTATTTCACGAAATCAATTGACATAAACCAGCATAAAACTTGCCCAAAATGGATTCACATAAAAATTTACATTACTTCTATTATTTATTTATTTAATTATGAATTTTAATGAATAAAATATTAAAGTAAATAGCATAAATAGTATAAAAATGTATGGGTGGGCTTAGAGGTCGTGGACCATGTTAGGAATGAGTTTCAAACTTGAAAAGATAGGCCCATTTGGAAAAAATCCAAGTTTTGTCAATATTTGCTTCATGCATTTTTTCAAAAATTATCCAACTTTGACAATGCATATCTCTCTCAATTTTAACCTTATGAGGGTGTTCTTGACCTTTTTAGAAAGCTTAGGATGTCCCCTAAGCAACCACTTTGGTTTCATCTCAATTGTATCTTCCATGTTCATGTAAGTAGCTTTGACCCAAAAGGTGTTTTTGTTGACTTTTCAAAATGACCTATAATGTCCAAATTTATATCTTCTTGTGAGTGCATATTTTGAACTTGGGAGATGAGGATTAATTGTAGGGAATTACATCCTCTTCAAAATGAGCTTTGGATGGGTCATTTCTGATAAAGTATGAGAAAGTTATGCTTGGCAAAGTTGAGTTGACTTTTCCTGCAAAACCATAATTTAGCAACTTTATGGTTTTGATGAATTGTGAGTAATCCTTGAGGAATCATGATCAACCCTTGATCAAATGATTAATAATACTTCAAAATGAGGATGTTGACCAAAAATATTGAAGTTTGACTGTATGTGGGCCACAGTTGACTTTTGCCTAGCATAGTCGACTTTTAGGCCTTTGAGCAATTGACTGAGCAAACTTCCTCTGCATGGCTTGAAACTTGACATGGATGTTCTTGAGAACATATTAGGACAATAGTGATCATTTGGGACCCTTTGGACTCAAACATCTTGATGCAAAATGAAACCCAAATTTGAGGTAGACTGCCTTTAGGAGAGAGTTTGTCTGGTCAACTCTTGGACTTCCTTGGGAAATTTGAAGACCTTACTTGAAATGTATTGAGAAATATAGGAGGGCAAATTTTGGGGTACAACACATCCGTATTGATGGAACTCGTTGACAATGGTCCTCAGCTCTTCTTGCCCCCGGGCTAGGCTTTGGATAAGAGTCATCTGCTCCAGCATTTGGATTCTCCTTGCTTCCATGTCAACCTGCAGCTGTTCAACCTAGTCATCCTTGTTGTTATCAGGACATTTCTTGGTCAGATTCCCAGCGAGGAGTGTTTTCAATTCTTCCTGCCCCCTGGATAGGTTAGGGAACATTTCCATGAATTGAGTCTTTTGAGTTTGAAGATCTTTGTTGTCTTGTTTGAGAGCCATTGCTAAAATAAACAGCATGAACATGAGAGACATGTACTTGAGACTACTTTTTATGTAATGACATGTATGATATGCAATTGTTTTCAAGGATCTCGCAGGGTAAATATTAGTGGTAACTTACAGTTTTCATTGGAGAACTTTGTATCGGTGGATGTCCTTCACGAGAATTAAGCTCACCATGTCAAGTGGGTTGTAGCTCTTGACTCAAGTTTGTTGTACTTGATCTTTGACGGTGTTTGGTCAGAGGAAAATAAATCCTCTTGTCCCTTGATAGACATATGGTTCAATGTAACCCTGCATTAAAAGCCCTCGAGATCCTTGAAATGGTTATTGAAAATGTTGTGATATGATGTTATGATGCTATGTACGAGTTGTGCAAAGTAAGCAAGGTTATATGCAAATAAGCATATAAACACAGAGCAGACAAATCCTTAGGTTTAGGCTTGCATGGAGTTTGTAGGTAAGTACCCTCTTGAAGTTTAGTTGGCTCAAACCTGTCCTAGCAATAGTTACCGGGTTCTAAGGAAGCTCAATATCACTGGTTTGTTTTCTTGGGCATTGTTTCAGCGCAAGCCTCTTTAATGGCGACCGAAATATCCCAAAAAATCAAACCTCAATGAGTGTAGTATCGAGTATCTACCAACTTCGGACTGTACCAAAGTCGGTCATCTCACTACGTCCTAATGGCCAAGTTGGTCAAGTAAAGGTTCTAAAAGTCAGTTAGTGCTTCATGACATCACTCAGCGGCCTCGTATTCTCCTTGACTACCCAAGGGCTACTGGTACCCACAAATATGTCGCACTAACATAGTTATTGCTTAGACCATGTAGGTATACCCCACACAGTTTCCACAATGTATTGCTACTTACCTATAAGGTATCCCAATTCTGGGTAGAGGATTTAAAGCAAGCCCAAACAAGGAACCATAATGTAAAGCATGCAAGTCAAACAAGGAAAGCAAGTAAATGTGATTTATCCCTAAGGTAGCCCCACTTTTAAGTAATTCCCCAGCAGAGTCGCCAGTTCTGTGATACGGTGGGAGAACTGACTTGGGTGTTTTGCGTTTGATCACAAATAATGCGGTTAGCAAGAGTCACCACTGACTTTTCTTTTATCCAAAAGGAAAGGTGAAAAAGCACAGCAAAGATCTTTGAGATTGTTTCTTGAGTTCGGGGGTAGATTATGAAAAGGGAAGGTATTAGCACCCTTTTCATCCACGGTTTTCCATGGGCTCTTAGTTACTTTCTAGATCACTTGCTTTTGTTTGAAAATGTGCTTTGTGTGATTTTTGAAAGTATTTTGAAAAGGCGCCATCGTTTGGGCAAACTTTGTAATGATTCTCGTTCGTAAGAATGTATATAAAGTGTTTGATATTTTGAAAATGTTTTCAAGATTGAAAGAGGTTTTTGAAAGTGTTGGTGTTTTTTTTGAAAAATATCAAGGATGTTTTTGTTTGGAAATTGAGCAAGTAACTAGGAACATTCTACCAACTCAAAAGTTTTTCATGTTCATTTCCTCTTTCCTTTGACATTATTATCTTAACATTGATTTGGTAAGTAACCCTATCTTTGGATGTAAACGGGACGAGCGTGGGTCATCGTATAACCATGATTATCAATGTTGCAAGATATCTTAGTATTCTATTTTAGGGACTAAGATCATTTGAAAGGCAACATAGATAGCGTCATCGAGGGACTATGATCTTATATTTTGCTTGTTTTTGCTAAGATACCTCACATGCATAATATGGCCATTTTTGTAAGGCAACCAAGTGGATTTTACCCTAAGGGTGCTTGTGTGCAAGCGTATTGTTTTTCATGCTTGGTTTTGTCTTTGATTAGGGTTTTTTAATTGATTATTTTTAGTCTTTCGATACAAAACTAATTACTAGTAATATGTTGAAAGCGGTAAATTACGGAATTTAAATGTCCTACGCTATTACAAAGCTTTAAGGGATGTGGGTACAAATTTATGAATGGGGATTGCAAGATATTACAGTCCTAATTATCTATTACAACCATATTAAAATAATGTACTAGAATTGAAATGGACTTGTCTTGTTTTTGTTAAGAAATAAGTTTACTGAAGAAAATATTTTGATCTTTTTGCTCTCAAAGAAATAAAATAAAACATGTGAATATGAAATATTTTTGGTGTTTTTGGTTATTTTATAAAAAAAATGACAGAAAAGGGAGTCAGAATCAGCACGTTGCTGAAACGAGAAGGAACAAAAGTTCTGACTCTGATATGCTGCAAAAGAGAAAGTGTTAGTGAGAAAGTAGAGGGTCAGAAGTTCTAGGCATGGGTACACCAAATTCTGAGGTTGAGGCGTTCAGAATCTATAGCGTAGCTGGGAACCTAGAAGTTCATGTATCACTGGCAAGTCAGAAGTTATGGCTATTTGAGAGAGTGGAGTGATAATGATATTGGGTAAGGTTGTCTAGAAGTTCTGATTTAGGAATATTGTTTAACAGATAAATGGGTGAAAATGTCACTAAATAAACCTTAAAAAAAATCTTCTGGGGCTAGAACCCAAGACCCTCAGCACAAATGTCTTATGCGTATACACTGTCTGCCACTGGATGGATGTACATCTGGTATTAGAAGCAAAAGCATAAACATGTATCATAAAATAAACTCTGATGATGAATTCCAATTCTTTCTTCATGCTAACCAGAATATCTGCAACTTAGTTAAATCTCAACAGAACATAAAACACAGAAATATCAATTATGGAAGTTTTTCCATCATGGTTTCAGAAGTATAAAAAATGTCAAGATTATAAATCAGAAACAAGCATGTATTTGCTAGTCCTAGTTTCCTTAAGAAGTTCTGAACTGATGTTCATCCTATTTAGGCTGGCAAATACATAAAACCTCAAAATTTGTACAGCAACAGAATCAGGATGTCTACATTGTATTTTGAACATGCAAGTCTAACAATGCTTAAGTGATATGATGAGGGTTAGCAAAAGCTTACCTTGCAGCTGAAAAATGTTCTGTGAGCTGGAGTCTACTTCTGACTGCTTGTAATGTTATGATCAGCTTCCTCACGTATTCAGCAGGCTGGAACAACCTTTAACTTGGGTTACGAAGGGTGAATGGAAGATTCAGAAGCTGTGTGAATGATTTGGTCAAGAAACACTTGAGGGAGGTTTGAGTTTGAATGGAAGAATAAAAAACTAGCAGGTTTTGTATTCGTGTTTGTAGTTTTGGATTTCTGAAATTTTTAGAAAGGCTTCAAAGCTTTTCCTTTCAATTTTTATGACCGGCCCCCTTTTCAGTTGCAAATGAAGTTTAATTTATAGGCAAGGATTTTGTAGCTTGGAGAGATCAAAGGGTACAGTCATCATATTCTAGAGTGCTATTGTTGTACCCCAAAATTTGCCCTCCCATATTCTTCAAGATTTGTCAAGGTCAATCTTCAAATGGTTCAAAACCTCTCAAGGGTTGCACAGTCAAACATCCTCCTAAGCCAGTCAAAATTAGGGTTTTGTTTCTTGCAAGGAAGTTTAGGTTTTCAAGGGCTCAATCAAGTCTCATAGGCTCATATACATTGTCAAGCACCTACATGTCAAGTTTCAAGACTCACAGCATCAAGTTGCACAATCAAAAGCCCTAGTTGCTCCACAATCAATTATAGGGGTAAAATGGTCATTTTACAGTCAAAAGTCAAAATTTTTGGTCAACATCTTATTTTGAGGCCACAATCATCATTTTATCAATTCTTGATCATGATTCCACAAGAATGGCTCAAAAATCATCAAGATGCAAAAGTTTCCATTTTGGGACAGTTGAAAAGTCAATTGTAACTTGACCAAGGCATAACGTTTTCATGTTTCATCAGAAAAATCCCATCCAATGCTCATTTTTAAGGGGATGACATTTCCTACAACTCATCTTCACATTCCAAGTCCAAGAAATGCTCTCACAAAAAGTTATCAATTTCTACATTATAGGTCATTTTCAAAAGTCAACAAAAAGGAATTTTAAGTCAAAGACCATAACTTGAGATTGGTAAATCCAAATGACATGGGACCAAAGGAATTGGTTAGAGGACCTCAAGACCTTTACAAAATGTCCTAGAACATGTTCATATGATCAAAATTGAGCAAGATATGCATTGGAGAAGTTGGGAAATTTTTGAGAAATGGCAAAAGTCAACTATCCTTAAAACTTCAATTTTTGACAAAAGGGCCCACTTTCTTCCACTTGATTCAGCCTTGTCATGCCATACACGTGTCCCATGATTAATTTCAAGATCAAACATTTATTTTTCCATTTTATTTAATTTTTATTGATTTAATTCATTTTAAATCCATAATAATTCAAATAAAATCAGAAAATTAATGGAATGGAATCTTGGTGACTTGAATGGCTTTCATGTGTCATATGCCAGCTACCAAATTCGTGTCAAGCCATTTTGTGCATAAAATCTTGAATTTGAACCAAGTTTGGAAAGTCCTTTAATGGTGGTCAACAAGAATCCAAAACTTAATTGCACAAGGTTAAGGCTCAGCTGCTGACCTAATTCTCATTCATACCTACATATGCAAGCAGTACAAAACTGATTCAGGACCCAAGCATCATTGAAACGGCCAAAAGCAAAACTGAAAATTGTCCAAAAAGTGAGAGATCTAAAACTGTGTTGCAAGCATTTTCAGATCAAAGCAAGCACGTGGCCTTCTTCCTTGCCACCCCCTGAAGCCAAAGCAACCACAAACACGTCCTAAGGTCCACTGAATAGCGCTGTAAGTTCTCAAAAACTCACCCCTGTACATGATACCTCAACTCTCCATTCTTGCATTGTTTTTCTCAAAAATATTGGCATAATCATGTTGCTTGTTTGATTTCTGACGTAACTGCATTATTCAATTTGGTTTTTAGGCCCTGAATCATGGTGCCCGATTCTAGGGTTCACCTTTTTGTGTTTTAGGTATTTTGACTACAGGTGAAATTAGAACAAGCTATGGCTATGGTTGGACTCAGGAGAACAAGGCGAGCAAGATGAGGGCTTTGGTTTGTGTTTTCATGACCTAAAAACCATTTTAGGACGAGGACGCGGATTTTGTTACGGACTAGAATCCGCAGGAAAATATACAGGGCTGTTGGAGAAGATGAAGACGCGCTTGCGTCTGATTGGCCAGTTCAAATAAATAACGCGCGTTATTTTTTCCAGGGCATGCGTTGATTTACTAATATAATATTAACTCATTATTATTATTTCAATTAAGACAATTGGCTCAGTGGCTAAGGCGTGCAGGCAGGGAACGTTGGGACCTGGGTTCGAATCCCAGGTCCCCCATAATTTCCGTATTGTTTTTCTTCACATAATTGTGTGCATGCTTTAAAGAATAAGCCCATCACGCGCCTTACTCATCCAAACGGCAAGTGGCCACCCAGGTGCATCCCAAGGCCAGAGATGGAGGATTATGGTGTTCCTCAGTCAACCATGCGCATAGCTGATTCCAAAAGTCAACAGGGCTTATTCTTAATGGGCTCATATTGCCAATACACCCTCAATTCTGCCCCCCCCCCCCCCCTTTGGGTTTGCATTTCTTTTTTTTATTTTATTTTCTCTCTTTCATTTGCTATATTTATTTTATTGTTTTTTTAATTACTAACCATTAAATTAATTAGCATTTTCATAATAAATTTATAAAAACTAAAAAATGTAAATATTTTATTTTTATTAATTTCACTTAGGTTTAATTGTTTTGTAAATAAATACTAACTTAAATTAATTTAGTTTAATTAGGTTTAAATTTTAATTTTCTTTTTACAATAAATAAAATTATTTAGACTTAGGTTTTTCTTTTGACACTTTTAATTTCCTCTTTTTATCTTATTTCATTAAAAACACAAAAATACAAAAACATTTTTTCTTTTAATAAATTAATTAATTAGTAATTAGTTTTAATTTTCATTAATTGCAAAAAAGGACAATCTCATTCTTTCTCAAAAAAAGGGTCAAAACCCTAAGGACGTCCCGATTCATTCTTTCGCGCGTATTTATTTTTTTAATTCATTATTTTGTATCTGCTCCGGAAATGTAATAGTTAATTAGGATCTTTTACCGTTTTCTTTAATTTTCTTGCACTTTATTTCCAAACGGGTTTTTGTTTTTGGCGATGTATAGACCCGCGCCTTGTAATAGCTAGATTTACCTTTCCGCAATTTATTTTCCGCACTCCTAACTGTTAAAAATGCATGAAAGACTTGTATGAAATAAAACCAATCCGTAGCTCACAAATAACATGTACAAGATAAACATAAATTGAAACAACACACATGCACATGCCACTCTTAGGGTACGCCTCACTGGTTGCCTCGACGTGGTCATCAAGTATAGGGTGTCTTAGAGGTCGCCCTCCTGTCTAAGATCCAGTTGCCTCGAAACGGTTGCCTCGGATAAAAGGATCTAGGACATTAGGGTTACCGCTAAGGCGTCCTACCATTGCTTTGGTGGCCACACATGTCCCTAATAATCGAATTGACCCGAATAACTCCAACGATGGTGCTACCTACCTCTCAATGGTGGGATAGCATTATCTAAAGGACTCTTACACAGCCTAATTCCTTAGAGTAGGTAGATTCTCCTGGGTACTTGCTCTTTCAAACAAACAAAACAACTTTTCGCACTCACACTTTCAAAAGGTTTTCAAACAAAAACACTTCATACACTCTTGAGGACTGATACAAGAGTTACTTAGAAGTTTTTCAAATGAACTTTTTCAAAACCCACACACACTTGAAAAGCAAACAATTTTTGAAAACACAAGAGCAAGTACCTAAGAGCCCATGGATAACCACGGATAGAAAGGGTGCTAATACCTTCCCTTTCTATAAATCTACCTCCCGAACCGAGAAACATTCTCAAAGAAGGAATTTTGCTGTGCTTTTGTCCTTTCCATATTGGAGAACATAAAAGACGGTGGCGACTCTTGCTTACCGCGACATTTCACGAACCAGCTAAAAAAAACAGTCAGTTCTATTTCCACCAATCACAGAACTGGCGACTCTGCTGGGGATACTTAAAAGTGAGGTGTACCTTAGGATTAGACCACTCTTATGTTTTCAATTGCTTGTTTTGTTTGCTTTAAAATTGTGGGTTGCCTTGGAGTTTCATAGATCCTAACCCGGATCTGGGGGATACCTTTTAGAAAGTAGCAACAAACTGTGAGGGAACTGTGTGGGGTATACCGACACGGTTGAAGCAGTTTGCTACGTTGATGTGGCCCTTTAGTGAGTACCGGTAACCCTTGAGTCAAGTCAAGGAGAGTACGGGGCCGCCGCGTGGTGTCGTGAAGCATCAACTGACCTTAGGAACCTTACTTGACCATCCTGGACTCTTTAGGGGTAGTGAGATGATCGACTTTGGTGCAGTTCGAAGTTGGTAGATACTCGATACTACACTCATTGAGGGTTGTTTTCTTGGAATATTTTGATCGCCAGTTCAGTGGCTAAATCAAAACAATGAACATAGAAAACAACCCAATGATATTGAGCTCCTTAGAACCCGGTTACTTTTGATAGGACAGGTTTTGAGCCCACCAACTTCAAGAGGGTAGTACCCCAAACTTCATGCTGACCTAAACTCTAAGGGCTGTCTGGTGTGACTTGTGTGCCTTCATACTTGAACTACTTGCATACTTGTTATTTAACAACACGAGTTCCTTGCAGGTTTTGTTTACAGTCCTTAATTGGGACTCATTACAGGGCCTACTTACATCACTCCATGCATAGCATAACATCATACCATTGCATACATCCTACATAAGGACTAACCCATTTCAAGGATCTCAAGGGTTTGTGATGCAGGTCATAATGAACCAAAGGTCTAGCAAGGGGCAAAAGGGGATTTATTTTCCTCTAGCCAAGGTTGATAACTTGAGTCAGGGGCTATGACCCACTCGATATGGTGAGCTTTGACTCTTGAAGAAGGACTCTCAACAACATGAAGTTCCTTCAATCAAGCTACCCAAATTCAAATTCTAACAATTTTCTTGTTTACCCCGCGAGATCCTTGAAAACATTGCATGCATGCATACATATCATTGCATTACAGGTACTCTTGTTACAGGTCACTTACCATCTTCGCTGTTTATTTCAGCAATGGCTTCCCAACAAGACAACCAGGATCTTCATGCTCAAGAGACTCAGTTCGGAGAGATCCTCCTAAATCTATCCAAGGGGCAGGAAGAGCCGAGAACACTCCTCACGGGGACTTTGGTCAGGAACAGTCCAGAAGACAGTAAGGATGAACGGCTGAAACATCTGCAAGCTGAGGTAGATGCAATGAAAACCCAGATGCTGGGGCAAATGGCTCTCATCCAAGACTTAGCTCAAAGACAAGAAGAGCTCAGGGTTCTCTTCAACCAACTGCTTCGGGATAACCAACTGGGGAAAACATCTAAGGTTGAAGAGCCAGTCATCATTAAATTCCCTTTGAGACAAGAAGGCAAGGGAAAAGCTCCTCAACTTGCTTCAGGGTCACAAATTCAGTATCAACCTCACCAGCTTCAGCAAGACAGTATGAAGCAAGTAGTCAGGGTTGGAGACCAAACTGGTAATCAGCCTCCAAGAAGTCAAAGGTTTGGTTCAATGAATAGACCTCTCCAAGTTGCTACTACTTCACAGGTCCAACAACAACCTCTCCAAGAACAATGGGTTGATCAGAGCAAGCCAGACAAGCCCAGGAGGCAATTCACCCATCTCAACACGTCGCTGTCCCAAGCTTTGCAACACCTGTTAAAGTTGAATCTGGTGACGTTGATAGGACCTCACCCTAATCCTAAGACTTCTTCACCCAACTATAATCCTGGGGCCAGGTGCGCATACCATTCTAACAGCCCGGGGCATGATACTGACAACTGTTGGAAGTTGAGGTACAAGATCCAAAACTTGATCGATGAAGGAGCAGTGGAATTCACCCAAGATGGTCAGGTCGAGTTCTTCTACTATCCCTGCGAGATTCAACATTTGAAGTGACAAGTCCTGAGACGAGAAAACTTTTGTTCATTCGAATATTCAAGTTGTATTTTTCTTTGATTGTTCAAACAATTATGTCATAGCAAACTTTATTACTTTATCAATGCATCGCATATGTCTGTTTTGAATCAATATATTCGCATTCGCTATATTCAAACTGCTTTCATTTTTTTGTGATGATCAAACTCTCAATTAATAATTCTAAGCCTCTTGAGGGAGGATGACAAAAACGATACCATGATTCTTACAGTATGCTTTTGGACAGACCCCTCTGATGAGGTACAGGCATTGTTTCAATTCCTAAACACTGGAGTTATAAGAAAGATAATCCCTCGTCAACCCCTTTGAGCCAAAGAAGTCGGAGTTTTTCTTTTCGAAAATTAAAACCCTTAATCATAACCTGGGGCAGGGTAGTTCTCTCAGCTGATCCAAGTGCACAACGAATGGCACCAAAGAAGTCCTTCCAAAGCAAAAGACAGTGATGGTTCCAAATAATCATAAAGATAGGCAGTCATTATCTTCCAAAATAAAAGCCCAATAAGTCAAAACCTATGAAGGAGACTTACAAAAACTGGGGCATACCACTGACTGTAATCACAAAAGAAACAGTTCAAGCAAAAATAGGGATAACGAAATCAAAAAGAAAGAGGTCTTACAAACCCTCAACCAAAAAAAGGAATGACTGCCTATTCAAAATAAACTGTCAATATCCGAACCATCACCATAATATCAGGACAAAGACTCAAACAAGGTCTAATGCATGATCAGTTGAGTTTAGGTTTGAAGAACATCACGAAGAGCGGGTGGGTACAAATAAAATTTGAGCCTTTACCCTTTGTTTCTTAAACCGTGAACCAGGCCACGCTAACACCCTTAAAAGTCCTAGTTGAAGCATGGGTTAGTTCGAAAGCATATTGTTACGAAAGGTATCCTGACTCCTTAAGGTTTGCGGTAAAATAACGAGTTGACATCACAGTTTACAAAATTCACTTGTTTTTATGAAAAAAATGCATTTTCAAAAACTTCAAGACAGACATAAGCTTTGCATTTTAAATATAACATTGCTTGCATATGACTATTTGTTTGAACAGCAGAGAAATTCGCACGATGAATATCTAAGTGAACAAAAGTACTTCCAACCAAGGGGCAAAGGTGATCATGGTCCGTCATCTGGGGCAGTTAAGTCAAGATTCAGAGAATCTCTCAAATGCCAACAAAGCCAAGGGGAAAATCTCCATCTGAGGCACTTGGGGCATTGGACATGCATTCTAGCGACGAATCTTACGCGATCAAACGAAGATCTTCTGGTAGTATGGCAACACAACACTACTGATAGTGACAACTCCCTGCACTTTGAGAACGTGGACATAGTCGAAAAAATACTGCGCATAATCAAAGACCCGCTAGGTTGACACACCTAGGCAAAAATAAGGGCTTCCCGGCGAACCAAAAGGGTTCGGGAAAAAATAAGGGATGAAAATAAAAAATTTTGTACACCCGGCCAGTCGAAAACCTGAAAAGGTGGCTTGGGGCAAAAAGGGGTATCCCGGTGGACTGAAAACCCGAAAGGGCGGTCCAGGAAAAAGTTAGGGATCAAAGCGTACGACTATGTCCCGTCATCTCGTCACTTGCCTACCAGAAGAAGATTTGTCAATTGGAAGTCATCAAGCACCTCCACAGGTACCTTCTCCCACAGAAACTGGGGTAATAAGGATCGTCTGAATTGTACCAAGTTATTCTGTCCTCCAGGTATAAAGTATGTTCAGCTGAAGAACGAAACCAAGATATCTTCACTCACCGCAGAGTAAGACAAGATTCAGCGATACTCTCCCCGAGCAGAGTTGGTCTCCCATCAGTCCCGAAAAGGCACAGTATCCCTAGCAAGTCAGCAACGCTCTCCCCAAGCAGAGTTAGTCTACTGTCAGCCTTAAGGAAGTTGGGTATCCCCAGAAGATCTCAACATTCCCCAGCGGAGTATGCAGATTGTTCCCAACAAGCATCCCCGGCAGTCTTAATATAAGATTGTTCCCCGGCGGAATACCGACACCCCAGTGGAGCCACTTCCCCAGTCTGAAAAAGTTTCCCCAGGAAAGTTGAACCAATCTCCCCAGTAGATTCTGAAAGCTTATCCCTAGTAGATTCTGGAAGCTTATCACCTGCAGAGTACATACGTCTCTCCCCGACTTTATTCAGAAAGTTACTCCCCACCAGAGCTTATAACTGGGTTATCCTCAGCTAATTACCACGGAAAGACCGTCCTCGGCAAAGTTCTTCCTATTCCCCAGCGGAGTTCATCAAATTCCCCAAAATAACTCATCAAGGGAATCCCCAGCGGAGTTATCATCAAACCTCAGCGAAGTATCTCTCCCACAGAGTAATTCCACGCAGAGTAATCTCTTCAACAAGTTTATTCCCCAACGGAGTCATCTTCTCCTACCGGTTTATTCTTGCAACCATCATTCCCAGCGGAAACGAAGAACTCTACTCTTCAAACATCAGCCCAGGATTCAACAAACTCCCGACATTCGTCAAGGATTTATTTTCCTAGACGAACATACATTCATAGACATTTCACATTGCATACATCTTGATTACATACGACACGATCTCATTTTGAGAACATCATGACATCATGCATCATGACATTGCATACAACTGATGTTTTGCCTTTTCAGGAAAAAGGTCAATCCAAAGATGATTACTATCAACTGTCGCAATTCCAGATTCGATTCCTGTATCTAGCCAGGGCATATCTGTGAGTAACTGATTGTAGATTCGACACCTGTATCTAGCCAGGGCATGTCTGCATGAAGAGTTTAGAGATTCGATTCCTATATCCAGCCAGGGCATATCTGTAGACGACCAATTCCAGATTCGATACCTGTATCTAGCCAGGGCATATCTGTGAGTAACTGATTGTAGATTCGACACCTGTATCCAGCCAGGGCATGTCTGCATGAAGAGTTTAGAGATTCGATTCTTGTATCCAGCCAGGGCATATCTGTAGACGACCAATTCCAGATTCGATTCCTGTATCTAGCCAGGGCATATCTGTGAGTAACTGATTGTAGATTCGACACCTGTATCCAGCCAGGGCATGTCTGCATGAAGAGTTTAGAGATTCGATTCCTGTATCCAGCCAGGGCATATCTGTAGAATACCAATTCCAAATTCGATACCTGTATCTAGCCAGGGCATATCTGTGAGTAACTGATTGTAGATTCGACACCTGTATCTAGCCAGGACATATATGTAGGAAGAGTTTAGAGATTCGACACCTGTATCTAGCCAGGGCATATCTGTAGACGACTAATTCCAGATTCGATTCCTGTATCTAGCCAGGGCATATCTGTGAGTGATTGATTGTAGATTCGATACCTGTATCCAGCCAGGGTATGTCTGCATGAAGAGTTTAGAGATTCGATTCCTGTATCCAGCCAGGGCATATCTGTAGACGACTTGTTCCAGATTCGATTCCTGTATCTAGCCAGGGCATATCTGTGAGTGATTTGATTGTGGATTCGACACCTGTATCTAGCCAAGGCATATGTGCAGGAAGAGTTTAGAGATTCGACACCTGTATCCAGCCAGGGCATATCTGTAGATGACTAATTCCAGATTCGATTCATGTATCTAGCCAGGGAATATCTGTGAGTGATTGATTGTAGATTCGATACCTATATCCAGCCAGGGCATGTCTGCATGAAGAGTTTATAGATTCGATTCCTGTATCCAGCCAGGGCATATCTGTAGACGACTTGTTCCAGATTCGATTCCTGTATCTAGCCAGGGAATATCTGTGAGTGATTTGATTGTGGATTCGACACCTGTATCTAGCCAGGGCATATCTGCAGGAAGAGTTTAGAGATTCGACACCTGTATCCAGCCAGGGCACATCTGTAGACGACTAATTCCAGATTCGATACCTGTATCTAGCCAGGGCATATCTGCATGAAGAGAATTGAAGATCAACCCGTGTAACAGGCCAGGAAACCATCTTCCTTTCTCAAAGTATGCAAGTTCTCGCTAAGGAATCTCTTACGCGATCGACACTCCCGGATGGCATCTTTAAGCCCATCTCCGCAACTATTCATTACACTTCCAAATGACATTTATAAGCCCATTCCCGACAAGGTTCTGTCACATCTCCAGATGGCATCTATAAGCCCATCCTCCTATCCACCATCTTTCCAAATGGCATCTGTAAGCCCATTCTCGGCATCACATTACTGATACTCTACTATGCGAGTGCAAATTTCTGGGCACTCTAGTGTTCAATCATCTTCCACCTTCGGATCACGAAAAGCACGCAAGCCAATCTACATCCTCGGGTTTAAGAAGATTGAACAGGGGCAACTGTTGTACCCCAAAATTTGCCCTCCCATATTCTTCAAGATTTTTCAAGGTCAATCTTCAAATGGTTCAAAACCTCTCAAGGGTTGCACAGTCAAACATCCTCCTAAGCCAGTCAAAATTAGGGTTTTGTTTCTTGCAAGGAAGTTAAGGTTTTCAAGGGCTCAATCAAGTCTCATAGGCTCATATACATTGTCAAGCACCTACATGTCAGGTTTCAAGACTCACAGCATCAAGTTGCACAGTCAAAAGCCCTAGTTGCTCCACAATCAACTGTAGGGGTAAAATGGTCATTTTACAGTCAAAAGTCAAAAATTTTGGTCAACATCTTATTTTGAGGCCAGAATCATCATTTTATCAATTCTTGATCATGATTCCACAAGAATGGCTCAAAAATCATCAAGATGCAAAAGTTTCCATTTTGGGACAACTGAAAAGTCAACTGTAACTTGACCAAGGCAAAACTTTTTCATGGTTCATCAGAAAAATCCCATCCAATGCTCATTTTGAAGGGGATGACATTTCCTACAACTCATCTTCACATTCCAAGTCCAAGAAATGCTCTAACAAAAAGTTATCAATTTCTACATTATAGGTCATTTTCAAAAGTCAACAAAAAGGAATTTTAAGTCAAAGACCATAACTTGAGATTGGTAAATCCAAATGACATGGGACCAAAGGCATTGGTTAAAGGACGTCAAGACCTTTCCAAAATGTCCAGGAACATGTTCATATGATCAAAATTGAGCAAGATATGCATTGGAGAAGTTGGGAAATTTTTGAGAAATGGCAAAAGTCAACTATCCTTAAAACTTCAATTTTTGACAAAAGGGCCCACTTTCTTCCACTTGATTCAGCCTTGTCATGCCATACACGTGTCCCATAATTAATTTCAAGATCAAACATTTATTTTTCCATTTTATTTAATTTTTATTGATTTAATTCATTTTAAATCTATAATAATTCAAATAAAATCAGAAAATTAATGGAATGGAATCTTGGTGACTTTAATGGCTTTCATGTGTCATATGCCAGCTACCAAATTCGTGCCAAGCCATTTTGTGCATAAAATCTTGAATTTGAACCAAGTTTGGAAAGTCCTTTAATGGTGGTCAACAAGAATCCAAAACTTAATTGCACAAGGTTAAGGCTCAGCTGCTGACCTAATTCTCATTTATACCTACATATGCAAGCAGTACAAACCTGATTCAGGACCCAAGCTTCATTGAAACGGCCAAAAGCAAAACTGAAAATTGTCCAAAAAGTGAGAGATCTAAAACTGTGTTGCAAGCATTTTCAGATCAAAGCAAACACGTGGCCTTCTTCCTTGCCACCCCCTGAAGCCAAAGCAACCACAAACACGTCCTAAGGTCCACTGAATAGCGCTGTAAGTTCTCAAAAACTCACCCCTGTACATGATACCTCAACTCTCCATTCTTGCATTTTTTTTTCTCAAAAATATTGGCATAATCATGTTGCTTGTTTGATTTCTGACGTAACTGCATTATTCAATTTGGTTTTTAGGCCTTGAATCGTGGTGCCCGATTCTAGGGTTCACCTTTTTGCGTTTTAGGTATTTTGACTACATGTGAAATTAGAACAAGCTATGGCTATGGTTGGACACAAGAGAACAAGGCGAGCAAGATGAGGGCTTTGGTTTGTGTTTTCATGACCTAGAAACCATTTTAGGACGAGGACGCGGATTTTGTTACGGACTAGAATCCGCAGGAAAATATACAGGGGCTGTTGGAGAAGATGAAGATGCGCTTGCGTCCGATTGGCCAGTTCAAATAAATAACACGCGTTATTTTTTTTCCAGGGCATGCGTTGATTTACTAATATAATATTAACTCATTATTATTATTTCAATTAAGACAATTGGCTCAGTGGCTAAGGCGTGCAGGCAGGGAACGTTGGGACCTGGGTTCGAATCCCAGGTCCCCCATAATTTCCATATTGTTTTTCTTCACATAATTGTGTGCAGGCTTTAAAGAATAAGCCCATCATGCGCCTTACTCATCCAAACGCCAAGTGGCCACCCAGGTGCATCCCAAGGCTAGAGATGGAGGATTATGGTGTTCCTCAGTCAACCATGCACATAGCTGATTCTAAAAGTCAACAAGGCTTATTCTTAATGGGCTCAGATTGCCAATACACCCTCAATTCTGGCCCACCCCCCCCCCCCCCCTTTGGGTTTGCATTTCTTTTTTTTATTTTATTTTCTCTCTTTCATTTGCTTTATTTATTTTATTGTTTTTTTAATTACTAACCATTAAATTAATTAGCATTTTCATAATAAATTTATAAAAACTAAAAAATGTAAATATTTTATTTTTATTAATTTCACTTAGGTTTAATTATTTTGTAAATAAATACTAACTTAAATTAATTTAGTTTAATTAGGTTTAAATTTTAATTTTCTTTTTACAATAAATAAAATTATTTAGACTTAGGTTTTTCTTTTGACACTTTTAATTTCCTCTTTTTATCTTATTTCATTAAAAACACAAAAATACAAAAACATTTTTTCTTTTAATAAATTAATTAATTAGTAATTAGTTTTAATTTTCATTAATTGCAAAAAATACAATCTCATTCTTTCTCAAAAAAAGGGTCAAAACCCTAAGGACGTCCCGATTCATTCTTTCGCGCGTATTTATTTTTTTAATTCATTATTTTGTATCTGCTCCGGAAATGTAATAGTTAATTAGGATCTTTTATCGTTTTCTTTAATTTTCTTGCACTTTATTTCCAAACGGGTTTTTGTTTTTGGCGATGTATAGACCCGCGCCTTGTAATAGCTAGATTTACCTTTCCGCAATTTATTTTCCGCACTCCTAACTGTTAAAAATGCATGAAAGACTTGTATGAAATAAAACCAATCTGTAGCTCACAAATAACATGTACAAGATAAACATAAATTGAAACAACACACATGCACATGCCACTCTTAGGGTACGCCTCACTGGTTGTCTCGAGGTGGTCAACAAGTATAGGGTGTCTTAGAGGTCGCCCTCCTGTCTAAGATCCAGTTGCCTCGAAACGGTTGCCTCGGATAAAAGGATCTAGGACATTAGGGTTACCGCTAAGGCGTCCTACCATTGTTTTGGTGGCCACACATGTCCCTAATAATCGAATTGACCCGAATAACTCCAACGATGGTGCTACCTACCTCTCAATGGTGGGATAGCATTATCTAAAGGACTCTTACACAGCCTAATTCCTTAGAGTAGGTAGATTCTCCTGGGTACTTGCTCTTTCAAACAAACAAAACAACTTTTTGCACTCACACTTTCAAAAGTTTTTCAAACAAAAACACTTCATACACTCTTGAGGACTGATACAAGAGTTACTTAGAAGTTTTTCAAACGAACTTTTTCAAAACCCACACACACTTGAAAAGCAAACAATTTTTGAAAACATATAAGCAAGTACCTTAGAGCCCGTGGATAACCACGGATAGAAAGGGTGCTAATACCTTCCCTTTCTATAAATCTACCTCCCGAACCGAGTAACATTCTCAAAGAAGGAATTTTGCTGTGCTTTTGTCCTTTCCATATTGGAGAACATAAAAGACGGTGGCGACTCTTGCTTACCGCGACATTTTGCGAACCAGATAAAAAAACAGTCAGTTCTATTTCCACCGATCACAGCTACCTTGTTCTTGAAGTAAGTTAAACAAGTATGGTGGTTAGCAGTTTTTATCCGTGCCTAAGCTGGATTTGTAAGCATGAATTAAGGAAAAGTACCCTCAGAGGCAAAAGCAAAGCATGGGCCCAGCATAAACTTGTACAAAAGTTTGCTTTTCAAGGACAACAATGGTACTTCTTTCTCACACATGGGGAAATCCTTTGGATAAAAACTCAAAAGTGGTTGTGTGCATTAAATGATGATGAGATTTATCAAACCAGAAATCCTGCACTATGAGATTGTGCAGCATAGCTTAATTATGGGCCAGAAGTTCAGTGTCAGCGTAACTTAGAACAAACATCCAACTTCTGATCTTGGAATCTCTCTGCTCTAGCATGTTCTCAGACTTTCCCAAAAGCTTGTAACACGCTTTGTAAATCCTCTTTGAACTGATCTTGCAACTTCTGACTGAACCTTCATGAAACTGGCCCAGAAGTTCTAACCAAACTCTGTCTTGAAAATATCTAGAATTTGCTGAGTGCTTCAGTTTCATGGACGTGTCTTTGAACCTTTATAACTTGAAATTCCAGCATTTCCAAGAGAAGTTCTGTTCTGCAATATTTTAGGCCTTATTGAGATCTTAAATCTATTGTGTTAGAAGTCCTTTCAGAATCAGCTTGCATTATGGTGAAAATCTGGCCAGAAATGCTGAACTTGTCATATTTCTTAAACACATAGAAAAATTCTAAGTATTTAGAATTTGACTTTTCCAAAGTAATTTTTACTTTTGAATTTCTTGATGAAACAACCTTCAAATTCCAACATGTCTTGATGAAATATGACTCTTGAAACTTTACTTTGGTCCAAAAGTCAAAGCTTGAATTTTTAGTAAGCAAAATGACCATTTTGCCCTTGTGAATGACTTTCTTGGAAAATTTGTAATTAAAGGCTTGAAATTGGATGAAGGCAAACCTGAGGGTCCAAGATGATCCTTTGAGAAATGAGAGGGCAAATTTTGGGGTACAACAGCTGTCCCTGTTCAATCTTCTTAAACCTGAAGAGTGAGATTGTCATGCTTGTCGTTTGTAGCTTGAAGGTGGAAGATGATTGGACATTAGAGTGCCTAGTAATTTACACTCGATGATGTGATGGTTGATGGTATAGGGAATGGGCTTAAAGATGCCATTCAAAAATGATTACTGAGTGTCAAATCTGAATGAGTATCAGGATGGCATCCGTGTTTGGAGTGTATCTGAACTATATCTGAAAGTTGAATATGAATGAGTATCAGGATGACATCTGTATCTGGAGCGTATCTGAACTGTATCTGAAAGTTGAATCTGAATGAGTATCAGGATGGCATCTGTATCTGGAGTGTATCTGAATTGTATCTGAAAGTTGAATCTGAATGAGTATCAGGATGGCATCCGTATCTAGAGTGTATCTGAACTGTATCTAAAAGTTGAATCTGAATGAGTATCAGGATGGCATCCGTATCTGGAGCGTATCTGAACTGTATCTGAAAGTTGAATCTGAATGAGTATCAGGATGGCATCCGTATCTAGAGCGTATCTGAACTGTACCTGAAAGTTGAATCTGAATGAGTATTAGGATGGCATCCGTATCTAAAGCGTATTTGAACTATATCTGAAAGTTGAATCTGAATAAGTATCAGGATGGCATTCGTATCTAGAGCATATCTGAACTGTATCAGAAAGTTGAATCTGAATGAGTATCAGGATGGCATCCGTATCTGGAGCGTGTCTGAACTGTATCTGAAAGTTGAATCTGAATGAGTATCAGGATGGCATGCGTATCTGGAGCGTATCTGAAAGTTGAATCTGAATGAGTATCAGGATGGCATGCGTATCTGGAGCGTATCTGAAAGTTGAATCTGAATGAGTATCAGGATGGCATCTGTATCTGGAGCGTGTTTGAACTATATCTGAAAGTTGAATCTGAATGAGTATCAGGATGGCATTCGTATCTGGAGCATATCTGAACTGTATCAGAAAGTTAAATCTGAATGAGTATCAAAATGGCATCCGTATCTGGAGCGTGTCTGAACTGTATCTGAAAGTTGAATCTGAATGAGTATCAGGATGGCATGCGTATCTGGAGCGTATCTGAAAGTTGAATCTGAATGAGTATCAGGATGGCATCCGTATCTGGAGCGTGTCTGAACTGTATCTGAAAGTTGAATCTGAATGAGTATCAGGATGGCATTCGTATCTGGAGCATTTCTAAACTGTATCTGAAAGTTGAATCTGAATGAGTATCAGGATGGCATCCATATCTGAAGCGTGTCTGAACTGTATCTGAAAGTTGAATCTGAATGAGTATTAGGATGACATCCGTATATGGAGCATATCTGAACTGTATCTGAAAGTTGAATCTGAATGAATATCAGGATGGCATTTGTATCTGGAGTGTATCTGGACTATTTCTAGAAGAATGTATGGGTAGGAGCCGATGTAGGACTGCTTTAGCTGGTCGTGTAGATAATTTTCCTGGCTTGTTACAGATATTAGTTTCTGGCCTTTTGAAGATTGTTGATGATAGCCATCTGTTGATTTGATCTTTCCTGAAAAGGTTAAGAGGTAGATGCACACAATGTCATGATGTATGAAATGCATAGAGCAATGATGTTCTCAAAATAAATGAGATTGTGTTGTATGCATTTGTCATGTATGTGATATGATGTATGAAATACGAGATGTTTATTGAAGTGTATCTTTGTCTGGAAAATAAATCCTTGACAAATGTTGGGGATTCGTTAGATCCCGGACTGCTAGTTGAAGAGTGGGCTTGTCTCCAGACTTTGCTTAGAATGTTTCCACCGGGGATTCCTGTTTTGTTATTTGAGGAGAGCTCCGCTGGGGAATGTTGAAAACTCTGTGGAGAGTGTTGATTCTTGCTTGGGGAGAAATAGCTAAGGAGTCTTGGTTGTCCGTTGCTCTATTGGGGAGTCAAAGTTGAACTGATGTCTGGTCGGGTCCAGGCTTCACAGTAATTTGCTGAGGATTATAGAGTAGTCTACTAGGGAAGAGGAGTTCTGGTTCTTTGATTTTTAGTAGTTGGAGAGGCAAACTCAAGTTGGGGAATCTGTAGTTTGTTGGGTAAATTAACCTTGTTGTCGATCCGTTGGAGAGGCGGCAACTTCACTGGCAGAAATCCTCGAGGATTCTTGAGGTCGACTCATTTGGGGAGAAGTTTTCATAGATTGAAACTCTGGTTGGGAGTCATCCTATGAGAAGGATTTTGGGAGACTTGTCACTGCCCCTAGTAGCAAGTGTTTGTGGCACTGCCAGGAAATGTTGACTGTATGTAACCCTTTGTTGTGATTTGCATTCCATGTCGCAAGTGGTGGAGATGGAGACCTGCCCCTAGTTATTCAGCATTTCTTGAGAAATTTCTTGGGATCTTGACTGGACTGCCCCAGATGTGCTAGACAATGATCATTCTGTGTCCTTTTGCTTAGGAGATCTGTTATTGGAAATGTCAACCCACTTGAACTGATTTTGTTCATTGAGAGAGCTTTCGTTCATTGGATATTAGTTTTGTGAATTTCTCTGTTGTCAAACACATAGTCATATGCAAACAATGATATTCAAATAATGAAAAGTTTATGCTTGTCTTGAAAATTTGAAAATGCGTTTTTAGCAAGAAATTTTGTAAGAAAATTCAACTCAGGATTTAGAGTAAAGCCTTACAGGAGTCAGGATACCTTTTGTAACAGTATGCTTTCGAACTAACCCATGCTTCAATTAGGACTTTTGCAGGGTTGTAATGTGGCTTGGTTCACGGTTAAAGAAACAAAGGATAAGGCTAAAAGTGTGTTTGTACCCACCTGTTCTTCGTGATGTTCTTTAGTTCTAAACTCAGCTAATTGTGCATTCGAACTCCGATAGAGTCTAGAATGACGTTTTGGTGATGGTTCATACAAGTTAAGTTTATCAGAAGGCAGTCATTTTTGCAACATTTTTCATATTGTTGGGGATTTGTAGCGAACTCTTTCTTTTGATTTGCTATCCCTAATTTTTACCTGACTGTTCTTGTTTACGATTAGCGGGATGCCCCAGTTTTTCTTAAGTCTCCTTTGTAGGTTTTGACTTAGTGGTTTTTTTCTCTTTTTTTTATAGATAATGACTGCCTATTTGGTAGGGAGCCATCACTGTCTTTTAATTCCAGAGGAATGTTTTGATATCACTCGTTGTATACGAAGTGAACGCGCATTCGAATTAACTGAGAGACTACCCTGTCCCAGGTTTTGATTAAAGGTTTCAATTTGTGTAAGAAAGAAAAATTCTACTACTTTGGCTCAAAGGGGGTTGACTAGGGATTATCTTCCTTATAACTCCAATGTTTAGGATTTGAAAGAACACCTGTACATCGTCAGCAAGGTCTGTTCAAAAGCATACTGTAAGAGTAAGGCATTGTTTTCGTTATCCTCCCTCTAAAGGCTTGTAACTTTTAGCAAGAGAGTAAAAAACATAGTTTAAATATAGTGAAAACGAAAGGATGAATTCAAGATAAACATATGCAATGCATTAATGAAACAAGGTTTGACATTAATAGATAATTGTTTAAACAACAAAAGAGATTACAATTGAAAATTCAAATGAACAGAAGCCTCTTTGTTCTAACTTGTCATTTTAGGTGGTGAGCCTTTGAGGGACGGCATAAGAATTCCAGTTGACCATCTGGTGCGAATTCTAGCATTCCTTCATCAATCAGATCTTGAATTTTATTTCTCAACATCCAACAGCTATTGGTGTCATGTCCAGGACTGTTGGAATGATACGTACATCTTGCATTTGGATTGTAACTTGGGGAGGCTGTGTTGGGATTCTGAGGGGGGTCTTTTAACGTAACCAGCTTGGTCTCCAACATGTGTTGTAGTGCTTGAGCCAATGATATGTTAATTTTGGTAAAGCATCTTTCAGATTTATTCCACTTACGTCGATTGCCCTGTTGTTGTTGGCGAGGATGTTGTCAGACTCATGAGGTAGTATCAATTTGGAAAGTTCTAACATCTTATCTTCTCAGAGGTTGATCAATGAATTGGTCCCCAACCTCGACTATTTGTTTCATACAGTTGCATCCGTATTGATGGAACTCGTTGATAATGGTCCTCAGCTCTTCTTGCCCCGGGCTAGGCTTTGGATAAGAGCCATCTGCTCCAGTATTTGGATTCACCTTGCTTCCATCTCAACCTGCAGTTGTTCAACCTGGTCATCCTTGTTGTTATCAGGACATTTCTTGGTCAGATTCCCAGCGAGGAGTGTTTTCAGTTCTTCCTGCCCCCTGGATAGGTTAGGGAACATTTCCATGAACTGAGCCTCTTGAGTTTAAAGATCTATGTTGTCTTGTTGGAGAGTCATTGCTGAAATAAACAGCATGAACATGAGAGACCTGTACTGGAGACTACTTGTTATGTAATGACATGTATGATATGCAAATGTTTTCAAGGATCTCGCAGGGTAAATATTAGTGGTCACTTACAGTTTTCATTGGAGAACTTTGTATCGGTGGATGTCCTTCACGAAAATTAAGCTCACCATGTCAAGTGGGTTGTAGCCCTTGACTCAAGTTTGTTGTACTTGATCTTTGACGGTGTTTGGTCAGAAGAAAATAAATCCTCTTGTCCCTTGATAGACATATGGTTCAATGTAACCCTGCATCAAAAGCCCTCAAGATCCTTGAAATGGTTATTGAAAAATTTATGATATGATGTTATGATGTTATGTACGAGTTGTGCAATGTAAGAAAGTTTATATGCAAATAAGCATATACACACAAAGCAGACAAATCCTTAGGTTTAGGCTTGCATGGAGTTTGTAGGTAAGTACCCTCTTGAAGTTTAGTTGGCTCAAACCTGTCCTAGCAATAGTAACCGGGTTCTAAGGGAGCTCAATATCACTGGTTTATTGTCTCGGGCATTGTTTCAGCGCAAGCCTCTTTAATGGCGACCGAAATATCCCAAAAAACCAAACCTCAATGAGTGTAGTATCGAGTATCTACCAACTTCGGACTGCACCAAAGCCGGTCATCTCACTACGTCCTAATGGCCAAGTTGGTCAAGTAAAGGTTCTAAAAGTTAGTTAGTGCTTCATGACATCACTCAGCGGCCCCGTATTCTCCTTGACTACTCAAGGGCTACCGGTACCCACAAATATGCCGCACTAACATAGCTATTTCTTAGACCATGTCGGTATACCCCGCACAGTTTCCACAACGTATTGCTACTTACCTATAAGGTATCCCAAATCCGGGTAGAGGATTCAAAGCAATCCCAAACAAAGAACCATAATGCAAAGCATGCAAGTCAAACAAGGAAAGCAAGTAAATGTGATCTAGCCCTAAGGTAACCCCAATTTTAAGTAATTCCCCAGCAGAGTCGCCAGTTCTGTGATACGGTGGGAGAACTAACTTGGGTGTTTTGCGTTTGATCGCAAATGTTGCGGTTAGCAAGAGTCGCCACTGACTTTTCTTTTATCCAAAAGGAAAGGTGAAAAAGCACAGGAAAGACCTTTGAGATTGTTTCTTGAGTTCGGGGGTAGATTATGAAAAGGGAAGGTATTAGCACCCTTTTCATCCATGGTTTTCCATGGGCTCTTATTTAATTGCTAGATCCCTTGATTTTGTTTGAAAATGTGCTTTGTGTGGTTTTTTGTAAGTATTTTGAAAAAGCTCCATCGTTTGGGCAAACTTTGTAATGATTCTCGTTCGTAAGAATGTATACAAAGTGTTTGATCTTTTGAAAATGTTTTCAAGTTTTAAAGAGATTTTTGAAAGTGTTGGTGTTTGTTTTGAAAAATAGCAAGGATGTTTTTGTTTGGAAATTGAGCAAGTAACTAGGAACATTCTACCTACTCAAAAGTTTTTCATGTTCATTTCCTCTTTCCTTTGACATTGTTATCTTACCATTGATTTGGTAAGTAACCCTGTGTTTGGATATAAACGGGACGGGCGTGGGTCATCGTATAACCATGATTAGAAATGTTGCAAGATATCTTAGCATTCTCTTTTAGGGACTAAGGTCATTTGAAAGGAAACATAGATAGCGTCATCGAGGGACTATGATCTTATATTTTGCTTGTTTTTGCTAAGATACCTCACATGTATAATATGGCCATTTTTGTAAGGCAACCAAGTGGATTTTACCCTAAGGGTGCTTGTGTGCAAGTGTATTGTTTTTCATGCTTGGTTTTGTCTTTGATTAGGGTTTTTTAATTGATTGGTTTTAGTTTTTCCATGCAAACTAATTACTAGTAATATGTTGAAAGCGGTAAATTATGGAATTTAAATGTCCTACGCTATTACAAAGCTTTAGGGGATGGGGGTACAAATTTATGAATGGGGATTGCAAGAAATTAAAGTCCTAATTATCTATTACAACCATATTAAAATAATGTACTAGAATTGAAATGGACTTGTCTTGTTTTTGTTAAGAAATAAGTTTACTTAAGAAAATATTTTGATTTTTTTATTCTCAAAGAAATAAAATAAAACATCTGAATATGAAATATTTTTGATGTTTTTGGTTATTTTAAAAAAAAGCCAAAATAAAATAAATGAGAGAAAAGGGAGTCAGAATCAGCACGTTGCTGAATCGAGAAGGAACAGAAGTTCTGACTCTGATATGCTGTAAAAGAGAAAGTGTTAGTGAGAAAGTAGAGGGTCAAAAGTTATGGGCCTGGGTACACCAAATTCTGAGGTTGAGGGGTTCAGAATCTATAACGTAGCTGGGAACCTAGAAGTTCATGTATCACTGGCAAGTCAGATGTTCTGGCTATTTGAGAGAGTGGAGTGATAATGTTGTTGGGTAAGGTTGTCTAGAAGTTATTATTTAGGAATATTGTTTAACAGATAAATGGGTGAAAATGTCACTAAATAAACCTTAAAAAAAATCTTCAGGGGCTAGAACCCAGGACCCTTAGCACAAATGTCTTATGCGTACACATTGTCTGCCACTGGGTGGCTGTACATCTGGTATTAGAAGCAAAAGCATAAACATGTATCACAAAATAAACTCTGATGATGAATTCCAATTCTTTCTTCATGCTAATCAGAACATCTACAACTTAGTTAAATCTCAACAGAACAAAAAACACAGAAATATCAATTATGGCAGTTTTTCCATCATGGTTTCAGAAGCATAAAAAATGTCAAGACTATAAATCAGAAACAAGCATGTATTTGCTAGTCCTAGTTTCCTTTAGAAGTTTTGAACTGATGTTCTTCCTATTTAGGCTGGCAAATACATGAAACCTCAAAATTTGTACAGCATCAAAATCAGGATGTCTACATTGTATTTTGAACATTGTGATCGGTGGATCTGGAACTGACTGTTTAACGCTGGTTCGCGAAATGTCGCGGAAGCAAGAGTCGCCACCGTCTTTTATTTTCTCCAAAGGGAAAGGACAAAAGCACAGAAAAATTCCTTATAGAGATTGCTCTCGGTTCGGGAGGTAGATTTATAGAAAGGGAAGGTGTTAGCACCCTTTCTATCCATGGTTATCCATGGGCTCTTAGATACTTGCTCATTTGTGTTTTCAAAAGGTTTGTTTGCTTTTCAACTGTGGGTTTTAAAAAAAAGTTTCTTTGAAAATTTCAGTTTGACTCTTGTATCAGTCCTCAAGAGTGTTTGAAAAGTTGCTTTTGAAAGCTTTTTGAAAGGTGTCGGTGTGAAAAGAAGTTTTGATTTGTTTTTGAAATTAGAGAAAGTATCTATGAGTCGTCTACCTACCCTAAGGAATTCGTCTGTGTAAATGTCCTTAAAGTAGTGCCATCCCACCATTGAGAGGTAGGTAGTACCACCGTTGGAGGTGTTCGGGTCAATTCGAGGGTTCGGGACATAGTGGTAACCAGAGCAATAGGAGGACACCTTAGAAGCTACCCTCATGCCATGTTCATGGACATGAGGACTTACTAAAACGTCCTCTACTCGACGACCACCTTTCGAGGAGCAAGGCAACAGTGAGACGTACCCTAGGGGTGGTGTGTGATTTATGTGTCGCTTTCAGATATTTTTGTCTTGTCATGCATTATGGTGATCTACGCTTTGTTTTTATTTTTGGCATTCATTCTTTCATGCAAATTATTAACAGTTAAAAAGATGCGGAATTAAAAGTCCTACGCTATTACAAAGGCGCGGGTCTACATCGCCAAATAAATCCAAGACCCGATTTGAAATAAAATAAAATGCGGAAAGATAAATGTCTAATTAATCTATTACACGGCTTTGGGATAAATACATTATATTCACAAAAAGAAATAAAAGCAAAATACGAGAAGAAGTAAAGTCGGGAATGCAAGGGCGTTGGACCCTTTTAAGGAAATTAAATTACAATTAATAAATTAATTAAGTTAAATGAGAAACGGAAATTATTTTTGAGTTTTTTTGTATTTATGGATTTTAGTAAGAAAATTAAATTGGAATTAAAAAGAAAAGTTAATTAACCCTAATTCTAAATTGTTTTTTAATTTATTAAGAAAGTGTTTAAATTAGACCTAGTTTAAATTAATTATTTACATGGAAATTTATTTATAAAAATAATTAATATTTAATAATGATAAAAGAAAAGAAAAAGAATAAAAGTATTTAGAACCCTAATTCTACATTTTTTAGTTTATTAAAAAAAACATTAAAATTAAATCTAGAATTAAAACTAAATTAATTAATAAAATTTATTTACAAAAATGTTAGTGAATTAAACATTAAAACATATTTTTTATTTTTATAGTTTCTGATTTTTTGTTATTTTTGGTATTTTTATAAAATTTATTTTGATGAATTAAAAGAAAATAATTAAATTAAAACAAATAATAAAAACAATAGAAAAAAGAAAAGAGAAAGAAATACAAACACTAGGGGGGTTCTGCCCCAATCTGGAGGTTATGTTGTGAGCAGTTAGGCCCAAGAAGCTTGGCCCTTTCTGACTTCTCAGTGATCATGTGCGTATGCGTTGACTGAGGCATTCCATAGACCTTGGATCCTGGCCACTGGATGGACGATCATGGCCGCTTGGCAAGCCATTGATGAGAGCCTATGGTGGAGCACTGAATGGTACGCTGCATGTAAACATGGAAAGAAAAATAATATTGAGAAAGGAGGGGACCTGGGAATCGAACCCAGGTCCCATTGCTTACCAAGCCATATGCCTGCCAACTGAGCCATTAGCGTGTTTTGTGTATAATATGGAAAATAAAGAATATAATGTAAAACAATGATGAGTGGTGTCCTTCGCGCGAAATTCAAACGCGCCTATGATCAATGGACACGTCCTCCATCTTCTTCATGCTGCCTGTAAAATCAAAAGAGATAGCGGGGGTTTTAAACCCCCACTAAATAGCATATGGGAAAATAGCGATTAGGCCCTGGCTTATCATAAATTGATCGCGAGGTATGGAATTGATTCATCATGAGCTTCTGGTTTCAATGGAATAGGTCTTGTGTCTCAATTTTTCCTGAAGAGGAAAGCCCTAATTTTTGACCTCTGAAAACCTAGAAGGCTCCAATGGTGGATTCATGTACAGGGCACGAAAACTCAATTAAACGATGTTGTTAGCTTTAGAATGATTGGATTAGTACAAATCAACAGAAAAAATGCAATGAGGATGCGTATAAATTGAAACACGAATATGAAAAATGTTAAGAACAGGACGGCTTCATGTTACCAATTCTTTGCGTTAGGGGTTGTGGTTTTGATTGGAATAGATCCCTGGTGACCTTGGCGAGCTATTGGACTAGTTATCTTGCTTTGAAACCAACTCTAAGTGCCTTTTCAGTTTTCAATTTTTTCACAAAAAATGCCAAGTTTGTATTCAGGTTTGGGCGCAGCTTCAAGGTTCTCTCCATTAGGTTTAGCATCCTGTATATGTATGGGACGAATTAGGGTAAGAATTTGAGTCCATAACCCTTTGCATTGATGAATCCAATATTTGATTTCCATCGAATCTTTTTCAATATTTTCTTCATGAAGAACATGCCAATTTGCACCAAATCTTTCCTTTTTTGATGTGCACGAGATCCTTAGGCCTTGGTGAGAGATTATACTGCACAAAAAGATTTGAAAACTTTATTTTAGTATTTTTGTCATATTTTATTTAATTAAATGAATTAATGGTGATAAAAATTCAAATAAATAATAAAAAATGATGAAGCAAATTCCCTTTGGGTCAAATGGTCGTGCATATCCTTTGGATAATGATTCTTTGAAGAAAATGTGGCCCATTAGCAATTTTGAGGCATTTGAAGCAAAGTTGACTTTTCAAAATTCCCAAAAATTTCCCAACTTCCATAAGGCATATCTTGCTCAATGTTTAAGCTTTGATCATGTTTTTGGACATTTTGTAAAGGTCTTGAAGTCCTCTAACCAATGTCTTTGGTACCATGTCATTTTGATTTACCAATCTCAAGTTATGGTCTTTGACTTAAAGTGCCTTTTTGTTGACTTTTGAAAATGACCTATAATGTTGAAATTGATAACTTTTTGTGAGAGCATTTCTTGGACTTGAAGTGTGAAGAGGAGTTGTAGGAAATGTCATTCTCTTCAAAATGAGTTTTGGATGGAATTTTTCTGATAAACCATGTGGAAGTTATGCTTTGGTCAAGTTACAGTTGACTTTTTCAACTGTCCAAATATGGAAACTTTTGCATCTTGAGACTTTTTGAGCCATGCCTTGAAAATCATGATCAAGAATTGATCAAATGATGTTTGTGGCTTCAAAATAATATGTTGACCAAAAATTTGAACTTTTGACTGTCAAATGACCATTTTGCCCCTACAGTTGACTGTTGAGCAATTAGGGTTTTTGACTGTGCAATTTTGTGTTGTAAGTCTTGAAACTTGGCATGTGGATGCTTGACCATGTTTGTAGACATGTGGGACTTGATTGGACCCTTGGAAACTTCAATTTCTTTGCCATAACCAAAACCCTAGTTTTTTGACTGTTAGGAGGCCTTTGAACTGTGCAACCCTTGGGGAGATTTTGAAGCATGCTTTTGCAAATCTTGAAGAATATGGGAGGGAAAATTTTGGGGTACAACAGTTGCCCCTGTTCAATCTTCTTAGACCTGAGGATGCAGATTGGCTGACGTGCCTTTCGTAATCCGAAGGTAGAAGATGATTGAACACTAGAGTGCCCAGAAATTTGCGCTCACATAGTAGTGTGATGATGGAAATGGGCTTACAGATGCCATTTGGAGATTGATGGATAGGATGATGGGCTTATAGATGCCATGCTAAGAGATGATGGAAGGTGGATGGGCTTATAGATGCCATCTGGGTGTCAATCGCGTAAGGGATTCCTTAGCGAGAACTTGCGTACCTGAAAAAAGAGAATGATTACCTGGCCTGTTACAGGAGCTGGTCTTCAAACTCTTATGTAGATGTGCCCTGACTGGTTACAGGAATTGAATCTGGAGCTTCAAAAGGTGATGAATGAACCAGGGATGGTTACTACCTCAACGGGACAGTGAGAGAACCTTGGACGATTACTACCTCAACAGGAACGCTGAGAGAATCTTGGATGATTACTACCTCAACAGGAACGCTGAGAGAATCTTGGGCGATTACTACCTCAATAGGAACGCTGAGAGAATCTTGGATGATTACTACCTCAACAGGAACGCTGAGAGAATCTTGGGCGATTACTACCTCAACAGGAACGCTGAGAGAATCTTGGATGTCTTCCACTGGGATAAGAATCAGGGAGATCTTAGGGTCGATCTGACTGAACCAGAGAAGGCCTTTGACTGGATAAGAATCAGGAAAATATTAGGGTCGATTTAACTGAATCGGACAAGGTCTTGGAATCTTCAACTGGATAAGAATCAGGGAGATCTTAGGGTCGATCTGACTGAACCAGAGAAGGCCTTTGACTGGATAAGAATCAGGAAAATCTTAGGGTCGATTTAACTGAACCGGACAAGGTCTTGGAATCTTCAACTGGATAGGAATCAGGGAGATCTTAGGATCGATCTGACTGAACCAGAGAAGGCCTTTGACTGGATAAGAATCAGGAAAATCTTAGGGTCGATTTAACTGAACCAGACTAAAGTCTTTGAAATATAGCTGAGAACTTAACTGAATCTTTCCTGAAAGGTAAAGGTCAGTCATATGCAAGGCATGATATGAATCAAGCGATGATGTTCTCAACATAAACGAGATTTATAAGATATGATGCGTATATGCATGCTATAATGTATGAAAATGTGATGTTTATGAATGTATCTTTTTTATCTAGGAAAGTAAATCCTTGACGTGTGCCGGGAAGTCACGTCCTGGGCTGATGTTGGAGAACAATGCTTTGTTGTTTACGCTGGGGATGATGATTGAAAGAATACCGGTCGGAGAAGATAACTCCATTGGGGATAAACTTGGCGAATGGATTACTCTGCAGGGAGAAAAGTACTCTAGCTACCTTGCTGGGGAACAGTACTCTGTGGGAAGAGAGGTACTTGCTGGGATGTTGATGGTAGCTTCGCTGGGGATATCTTTGTTAAGTTGGAAGTGTTAATAGACTTCGCTGGGGATAAGAAGACTTCGTCGGGGACGATCTTTCCGTGGCTTTTGGCTGAGAATAACCCAGTTATATCCTGGTATAGAAATAACCTTTGAATAAAGCCGGGAGACGCGTTCGTGCTCTACGGGGATAAGCTTCCAGAATCTACTGGGGATAAGCTTACTGCTTGGGGAGATGGATCCCAACTTTCCTGGGGAAACTGGATTGGACTCTCCTGGGGAAATTTTGAACTATATTGGGGAAGTGACTCCACTAAACGTTTGATATACCACCGGGGAACAATCTTTAGACCAAGACTGTCGGGGATGCTTGTTAGGAATGCCTGTATATTGCTGGGGAATGTTGAGATCTGCTGGAGGATACCCAACTTCCTTAAGGCTGATAATAGCTTTGCTTGGGGAGAGTGTTTTCACTTGCTGACTCACTCTCTGGGGAATTAAGATATACTGGTTATGTTCTTCAGCTGAACTCACCTTGGTACCTTGGAGGACATAACAATTAGATTGCTTAGACAACTCTTTATTGCCCCTGTTTCTACTGTTACCTGTAATTGATCCTTTGTTTCGTATGCAAATATTTATGAGTTAGCAATTAGTGCCAATGCATATATCACAAATTGAACCTTGGACGTTCTTTGCAAAACAAAACGGAAAAGAAAAAACAATTGGCAATTTTAACTGAAAAGTGATTTTTATATTGATTTTTGAATTTGCCTGTAAAATAGGCGTTTATGTACAAGAGGCTGACGTCCTAGTAAGAGAACGCCGTCGAACAAAAGAGTTTATACAAATTTGTACAAAAGAAAATAAAACAGCTGTGTGAAAAGAACAATCCCACTGGGTTCCAACTCTGCTATTGCCTTTATATCTTCGAGCGTCTCATCACTTGATGACCTAGTTCGAGGATGAAGCTGATCGATCGATGCCGTCTGAACTTGATGTAGATACCGGATTCTAGATGCAAAGTGATCCAATGAGACATAGTATTACGCTTTATCCCTAACTTTTGCCTGGACCGCCCTTTCGGGTTTTCAGTCCACCGGGATACCCATTTTTGCCCAAGCCGCCTTTTCAGGTTTTCGACTTGCCGGGTGTACAGATTTTTTCATTTCATCCCTTCATTTTTCCCGAACCCTTTTGGTTCGCCGGGAAGCCCTAATTTTTGCCTAGGTATGTCAACCTAGCGGGTCTTTTTTATGCGTAGTATCTTTTTACTATGTCTGCATTAGCGGGGTGAGGAAGGTCGTCACCATCCATGTTGGTAAGAATCATGGCTCCTCCTGAGAACACATGTTTAACCACAAATGGCCCTTCGTATGTAGGGGTCCATTTGCCCCTTGGATCACTCTGAGGAAGGATGATTCGCTTGATTACCAAATCCCCAACTTGATATTCTTGTGGTCTGACCTTTTTGTTAAATGCTCTGATCATCCACTTTTGGTACGTTTGACCATGACAAATAGCAGCAAGTCTCTTTTCATCGATAAGGTTTAGCTGATCCAGTCGTGTCTGGATCCAATCATCTTCGCTCAGATCTGCATCCTTCATTATCCAGAGAGAGGGTATCTGCACTTCGATCAGTAAGACTGCCTCCATACCGTAGACCAAGGAGAAGGGAGTTGCCCCGGTTGACGTCCTGGCTGAGGTACGGTACCCATGTAGAGCGAACGATAACATCTCATGCCAATCTTTATAAGTCACTGTCATCTTCTGCACGATTTTCTTAATGTTTTTATTTGCTGCTTCTACAGCCCCATTCATCTTCGGCCGGTAAGGAGAAGAGTTGTGGTGCTGTATCTTAAACTGCTCGCAGAGCTCACTGATCATCTTGTTATTGAGATTGGTACCATTGTCCGTAATGATTCTTTCTGGGACGCCGTATCGACAGATCAGGTTATGCCGAATGAACCGTGCCATAACTTTCTTGGTTACCGTGGCGTAGGAAGCTGCTTCAACCCACTTTGTAAAGTAATCGATCGCTACCAAGATGAAGCGATGCCCATTGGATGCCGTAGGTTTAATCTCACCGATCATATCTATGCCCCACATTGCGAACGGCCAAGGTGCTGTCAAGACATTCATAGGAACTGGAGGAACATGCACCTTGTCTGCATAAATCTGGCATTTGTGGCATGTCCGATAGTGTTGGTAGCAGTCAGCTTCCATTGTGGACCAAAAATACCCTGCCCGAAGGATTTTCTTTGCCATAGTGTGTCCACTGGAATGTGTTCCAAAGGTCCCTTCATGTAGCTCTTCCATGATCCTTTCTGCTTCTGTCTTGTCCACACAACGCAGTAAGGTCGAATCATGGTTTCTCTTGTACAGAATGCCGTTGCTAAGGAAGAACTTTGCTGCGAACCTTCTCAGGAACTTCTTATCATTGACAGATGCACCTTCAGGATACTCCTGAGCTTCCAATTATCTCTTCACCTCATGATACCAAGGCTTCTCGGTTACCAATTCAGTCTCGAGATCACAACAGTATGCCGGTTCGTCCAGTTTCCAGATAGTGACCTGGGGAGCCTCATTGTCCCATTTGACCTTGAACATAGAAGACATCGTAGCTAACGCGTCCGCCAACTGATTCTCCTCTCTCGGAAAGTGTTCAAAGGTTATCTCTGTGAAGTGGGGGATCAAGGTCAACACACATTCTCTGTAAGGAATAAGATTCGGATGTTTTGTATCCCACTCCCCTTTGATCTGATTGATCACGAGAGCGGAATCTCCGAAGACACTCAGAAACTTGATCCTTAAGTCGATCGCAGCTTGGAGACCCATGATGCATGCCTCATACTCTGCCATGTTGTTGGTGCAGTTGAAACATAGCCGGGCAGTGAGTGGAGTATGAGTGCCTTGAGGGGATATTATCACAGCGCCGATGCCGTTACCCAAAGCATTGGAGGCTCCGTCAAAGTGCATAGACCATCGGGATCCTTCCTCAGATCCTTCATCTGGTCCAGGTACTTCACAATCAGTCACTATCATGATGCTCTCATCTGGAAACTCGAAGTTCATTGACTGATAGTCGTCTACTGCCTGATGTGCCAAGTGGTCTGCCAATACACTTCCCTTGATGGCTTTCTGGGTCGTGTACTGGATGTCATATTCTGTCAAGATCATTTGCCATCTTGCTATTCTCCCAGATAGAGCAGGCTTTTCAAATATGTACTTTATAGGATCCATCTTTGAGATCAACAAGGTAGTGTGAGTCAGCATATACTGTCTCAGCCGGCGAGCAGCCCATACCAAAGCGCAGCAAGTTTTCTCGAGCAGAGAGTATCGGGTCTCACAATCGGTAAACTTTTTGCTAAGGTAATAAATGGCGTGCTCTTTTCGGCCAGACTCGTCATGCTGCCCCAGCACACACCCCATTGAGTTGTCGAGTACTGTCAGGTATAATATCAGAGGTCTCCCCTCAACCGGTGGCATAAGAATGGGTGGTTCTTGGAGATACTCTTTGATTCTGTCAAAAGCAGCCCTACATTCATCATTCCAACGTACCACCTGATCTTTCTTCAGCAGCTTGAAGATTGGTTCACAAGTAGCGGTTAGGTGCGAGATGAATCGAGCAATGTAATTCAGGCGTCCTAAAAAGCCTCTGACCTCTTTCTCTGTCTTAGGAACTGGCATCTCTTGAATGGCTTTAACCTTGGCAGTGCCCACTTGAATACCCTTGTCACTTACAATGAAAAGCCTAGCAACTTTCCAGACCTTACCCCGAAGGTGCACTTGTTCGGGTTCAACCTCAGCTTGTACAACTTCAGACGGTCAAACAATTTCTGCAGATGATCAAAGTGTTCTTCCTCAGTCTGGGAACTTGCGATCATGTCGTCAACATACACTTCTATCTCATGATGGATCATATCATGAAATAAAGCAACCATGGCACGTTGGTAGGTTGCCCCGGCATTTTTCAACCCGAAAGGCATGACCTTGTAGCAGAAGGTGCCCCACTGAGTAACAAAGGTAGTTTTTTCCATGTCTTCAGGTGCCATCTTGACCTGATTATAACTTGAAAAACCATCCATGAACGAGAATACTTTGTGCTGAGCAGTATTGTCAACAAGGACATCAATGTGAGGTAGGGGGAAGTCATCCTTGGGGCTGGCCCTGTTCAGATCCCTGTAGTCGACACACATTCTGACCTTTCCATCTTTCTTTGGTACCGGCACCATATTAGCAACCCACTGAGGGTAAGAAGTCACTGCAAGGAACCCGGCATCAAACTGTTTCATAACCTCGGCTTTGATCTTCTCAGACATCTCTGGACGCATACGGCGGACCTTTTGCTTGACCGGAGGGCAGTCTTCCTTGGTAGGCAAGTGATGGACCACAATGTCGGTATCCAACCCGGGCATGTCTTCGTAGGACCAGGCAAAGATCTCCACATAATCATGTAGCATCTGAGTCAACTGTTGCTTCACGCTGAGCTCTAGGTTGGCACCAATCTTAACCTCCTTTCTGTCCGTATCAGTACCCAGATTTATCGTTTCCACCGGCTCTTCATGTGGTTGAATTGCCCTCTCTTCCTGGAGTAACAGTCTTGCAAGCTCGCCAGGCACTTCGCAATCATCTTCACCTTCGTCTTCGGCTAAGTTGATCGGATTTTCGAAGTCATAACTGGCAGTAGCAGAGTCGTTACCAGTGAGATCCAGAGTGGATTGAAACCTGTATGAGTGAGTGTGTGTAAATACAACTGTTTTGCAATATATAAAGAAAGGAAAGAAAGGAAAGAAAGGAAAGGAGCATAAGATTTGAAATGCGAGAAAACGTCCAAGATCTTTATTCATGATATATGAAATGACAATTAATATACCCTTACAAATGAAGCCACGGTGCCCTGGGTAAGACACCGGGCCAGAGTTTTAATTCATTGTTTATTACAAATAACAAAACAAAGGAGTTTATTACTGCGTAACAAAAGTAACAGGAGTATGATCTTTAGCAGTCCAATTGGTCAATCCACCATCAGTCGTCGGGTAGATCCAGCTTTCAAACTCTGACTCTTCCACTTCCTCTTCGTCCCCAATAGCATTCACTCCTGGGTTGGTAATGAGCACAGGAGGTCTTCTGGTCTTTGCCTTGCGCACAGCCTTCTGACCCTCTTTCTTGATTACAGCCCGGGCATCCTTCAAGGAAGCCATCTTTAATGGAAAGTCCTCTTCAACCGCTGTTTCTGCTGCTGCCAATGTTGGAGGTACCTCTTCAAAATGCTGAAAGGGGGTTTCAATAAACTCCCCGTCCATCTCAATATACCTAAAGGAATTCAAATGGCTCACCATATACTCCTCCTCTCCCTGCACAGTGACAATCTTCCCTCTGACAGGGTATTTTAGCTTCTGGTGTAGGGTAGAGGTCACTGCCCCAACTTTGTGGATCCAAGGTCGACCCAGTAGACAAGAATACGATGGACGGATATCCATCACATAGAAAGTTGAGTCGAATACTTGAGAACCCACACGAATAGGAATGTCTACCTCTCCATGGACCATCCTCTTAGAACCGTCAAAGGCTCTGACAATGATGTTGCTAGGTTTCAGCTCCAGGCCCTCACAATCCAACCGGTCTAAGGCCTTTTTGGGTAGCACATTCAGGGAAGAACCAGTGTCCACCAACACGTGCGCAAGAGTAGTGCCCCTACATTCAATAGAGACATGCAGGGCATCATTGTGGTCCTTTCCCTTAGCAGTAAGGTCAGCATCTGAGAAACCCAAACCATTGTCCGCTGTCAGATTGGTTACGCAATCAGTAAACTGGACTGCAGATGTCTCCTGTGGCACATGGGCCGTCTTGAGAAATGAAATCAGGGCCTTAGCATGGGCCTCTGAGCACAGTAGTAAGGAGAGCATAGAGATCTTGGAGGGTGTATGCCCCACCTGCTCGACAACATTAAAGTCACTCTTCTTGATTATTTTAAGAATTTCCTCCATTTCTTGTTAGGAGGCCTCAACATTCACAGATTTTGGCGCCTCCATCCGGGCAGGCTCATCTTCAATCCCTTTGCCCCGAGCATTAGATGACTCGGCAGCAGGGGAAACAACTTGATCAGAACTGGGAACAGGTACACTTGTAGGTGTTATAGTGAGAGGTCTTCGAATAGCTGGTGGCGCAATGTCAGGCGAGAAGAGCCTGCCACTGCGGGTAACTTTGGCTGGACCAGTGATATTGCTGATGCTGGTGCAGGTGTTGAACTCTTGCTTTATACCATGTACATACACATCTGCCCCATAGTGCCATGGGACAGCCTTATCGGATTCATATTGGAGAGGCCCCGGAACAGTAATCACAATGGGTGCGACAGTCATGATTTTAACCGGCTTCCTCGGGAGAGCCTTGATCGGATTATTGAAGATTGTAACAACAGAAACTTCTTCCACAGGAACAAACTGAACAGTAGTCTTCTTGAACAGAATCTCTTTGCTTTCCATCAAGCTTTGGATGCCCAACTTCAGCAAAGGACAACCAGAAAGGGAAACAGCACAGAAAAGGCAACCTTCACTACAACCCGGAAATAAACCGGCCAGCAGTAGGTTCCTCTTAACAGTCATCAAGGGAGTAGCTACATCATTCACAGAAACGACATATACATCTTCATCAACGGCATTCACTCCATGCTGGGGCATAGGAGCAGTCACCACATTCGGCCTCTCAGGCGCTTCAAATTGTATCTCTTTCGCGTCAATAAGGCCTTGCACCTTATTCCTTAAGGCCCAGCAGTCATCAGTGGAATGCCCCGGGCTATCGGAGTGATAAGCACAACGGGCATTTGGATTGTATTTCGGAGAGGCAGTATTCACAACTTTCGGGGCCTCCCTGACAGTCACTAAGTTGGTGGACAGCAACTGCGGCAAGATTTGTGATAGAGTCATACTCAGCCGGGTAAACTCTCTTCTGGGTCTTTCAGCCCTTTGAGGATTGGTTTGCCGAGGAGCGGCAGCAGGCTTGACAATCATCACCGCGTTGACAGATTGGCGGCGCTCAGGTTTATCATGTCTTTTAGGCCCATACACAGCACTGGCCTCCTTCTTAAAGGTCTTCTTCTCAGAACTTGCAGATGCACCCTTCTGAATTTTACCAGACTTCATTCCAGCCTCTATTCTCTCCCCAGTCAAAATAAGATCAGTGAACCCTGCCGACGAATTCCCGATAAGATGATTGAAAAATGGCCCAGATAGAGTCCCCAAGAACATATCCACCAGCTCACGGTCTGTTAACGGAGGCTGCACCCTGCCAGCCAGATCCCTCCACTTCTGTGCATACTCTTTAAAACCTTCGCTTGATCCTAGCGACATACCCTAGAGTTGGCTACGTGTAGGAGCAAGGTCGACATTATATTGATACTGCTTATAAAAAGCAGTAGCCAACTCCTCCCAGTTACGAACTTTGGTCCCATCCAGCTGATAGAACCATTCGAGATGAGTCCCTGAAAGACTCTCCTGGAAGAAGTGGATCCACAAATTCTTATCCACTGAGTACGGTTAAATCTTCTGCACATAAGATCTGAGGTGTAGCTTGGGACAAGACGCCCCGTCATACTTGGTGAAAGATGGTGCCTTAAACTTGTGAGGAATAATCACACCAGTAGATAAGCCCAAGTCTCTGAAATCCAGCCCAGGCACTTGTTGGATCTCCATTGCATTCAGTCTGTCTTCCAACTGCTTATACCGGTCTTCAGCAGGAGGATATTGTTCCTTATTAAAGTCAGTCTCGTTGTCAGAGACTACCGGACTAGGACCTTTTCCCCCTTGGGGACTGCTCTTGCCTATAGAAGAACCAGCCTCTTCATTTTGCAGAGTGTTGCCAAACCTTCGGCCCGAGTTGAAAAGAACAGTTCTCTTCTTCTTCTTCTTCTCCTTCTTCAGGAGTAAAGCCTTCAGTTCTTCTTGGCCTTGAGCCAAACCCATGATCAGCTCCTGAAATTGCGCATTCTGCGCTTGAAGAGCCTTGATAGACATCTCGGTTGATGATGAGTCAGGGTTCATGATGCTGAAATAAACAGCGAAGAACAGTAAGCAACCTGAAAAGAAGAAAACCTGCTATGCACATGATGAATGATATGTGTTTATGCAATGCATTCAAGGGTTCGAAAATTCAAATTTGTTGTAGACAAAAAAGGAACACACATTATCATTAAGGAAATAATTGTTCAGTACATCAAAGCCTCATGGGCACATATTACAAAGCAAATCAATCCCAAAAGACACTACGCATCCTCTTTGGAGCTATGTAGGTGTTGAGATTCCTCTCCTCGTGCAATAGGCGGGTGAGCTCCAAGACCTCTTTTCACTAGCATGTAGACTCGTCTCAAGAGAATTCTGTTCTTCCTTAAGCTGGATCCAGCTCTTCTGCATCTCTTCCCAGGACGTGGGCATGTCAGGATGTTGAATGGTGTAGGACACCTCTCCTTCCAAGACTGGCTCTTTGATCACAGGGAGCACATGAGGATAAGGCATTATTAACTTCTGGGAGCGGGCTCGTACCCACTTGAGATAAGGTTCCAATGGGATGGAATTCTTGTGCCTCAGTGTCTTGCTGTCTATCTTACTGGGCATCCTCCAAGCTCTGATAAATCTCTGGCGAATTCGTTGTGTATCATTGTCGAAATCAAAAACTATGTCAGGAATTAACATATCATGAGGGCCATCCCTCCGAGCATAACCAAACTGTCTCCAAGCCAGGCATGGGTTGTAAGTAATACCTCCTCTGATTCCAAGTAAAGGAACATTAGGGTACTCCCCGCAACGATCAATGATAGTGACATTCTCTCTGGACCGAGGGCACCAATGTATATCTGCATGTGTAAGAGTCATCAACCGTTGTGACCATCTCAAACCCCGCTCGTTCTTCAAAGCTGATTGTGGAAGGTGCGAAATAAACCACCTTCCCAGGAGAGGAGTGCAGCACATAAGGACACCTCTTTTTCTCATGGTTCGAGTGTAACATGAGTGAAGGATGTCCCCCAGCAACGTAGGTATAGGATTCCTGGACATGAAGATCTGGACAGTACTGATATCTATAAGCTGATCTGGGTTAGGGAATAACACCAAACCATAGACAAGGAGGGCCACAACTTCTTCAAAAGCTTGTAAGTCAAGGGAGTTCCAACATTCCTGGGCTTTTTCAAACAGAAACCTGGCTAAGAACCCTTTGATGCCACTTTTAACCTCCCAATGTCCCTTGAGGTCAGATGATTGTAGGTGTAAGGCTTCAGCAATCTCTTCAAGCTTGGGTTCCTTTTCCGTACCGTTGTAGGGTAGTTGATCAAGGATAGGGATCTTCAGAAGTCGGGAGAACTCCTCCAATGTAGGTACCAACTGATAATCCAGGAAAGTGAAACAGTGATGCAGAGGGTCAAAGAACTGGAACAGGGCCTTTATCATATCTTCCTCAATGTTGGTGTTGACCAAGCTGATGAGTCTTCCATGTCTTTCACTGAATGAAGAGCTCTCGGGAATCCTGGATATAAGCTCCTTAAGCTGAGGAGAGACCCTTACAAGGCTGATTTGAATTGTCTTTCTACGAACAGTTTCCGTGTCCTACAAAACAAGAACAAGGATGAAGATTCGAACCCCTGAAATGGTTAGTCAATGCATATGATGCTGGATGATGTCATGATGCTATGATTAAACACACCATAAATATTTACAAAGGAAAACAAGTAAGGCACACAAGTCACACAAGACAAGCCCTTAGAGTTTAGGCCAGCATGGGGTCTGGGTATTACCCTCTTGAAGTTGGTGAGCTCAACCTGTCCTATCAGAAGTAACCGGGTTCTAAGGGTCCCAATATCACTGGATTGCTTTCATTGTTCATCATTTCGATTTAGCCACTGAACTGGCGACTGAAATATTCCAGGAAAGCAACCCTCAATTGAGTGTAGTATCGAGTATCAACCAACCTCGGACTGCACCAAAGTCAGTTATCTCACTACCCTAAAGAGGCCAAGATAGTTCAATTAAGGTTCCTAAGGTCAGTTGATGCTTCACGACACCACATGGAGTCCCCGTACTCTCTTTGACTGAACTCAAGGGTTACCGGTACACACTAAAGTGCCACATCAACGTAGCAGACTGTTTCAACCATGTCGGTATACCCCGCACAGTTCCCTCACAGCCTTGTTGCTACTTTCTAAGAAGGTATCCCCAGATCCGGGTTAGGATCTATAGAACTCCCATGCAACCCACAATTTTTAAAGCAAACAAGTCAATACAATTGAAAACACAGTTATGAACTATCCTAAGGTACACCTCACTTTATAAAGGTCCCCAGCAGAGTCGCCAGTTCTGTGATCGGTGGATCTGGAACTGATTGTTTAACGCTGGTTCGCGAAATGTCGCGGAAGCAAGAGTCGCCACCGTCTTTTATTTTCTCCAAAGGGAAAGGACAAAAGCACAGAAAAATTCCTTATAGAGATTGCTCTCGGTTTGGGAGGTAGATTTATAGAAAGGGAAGGTGTTAGCACCCTTTCTATCCATGGTTATCCATGGGCTCTTAGATACTTGCTCATTTGTGTTTTCAAAAGGTTTGTTTGCTTTTCAACTGTGGGTTTTAAAAAAAAGTTTCTTTGAAAATTTCAGTTCGACTCTTGTATCAGTCCTTAAGAGTGTTTGAAAAGTTACTTTTGAAAGCTTTTTGAAAGGTGTCGGTGTGAAAAGAAGTTTTGATTTGTTTTTGAAATTAGAGCAAGTATCTATGAGTCGTCTACCTACCCTAAGGAATTCGTCTGTGTAAATGTCCTTAAAGTAGTGCCATCCCACCATTGAGAGGTAGGTAGCACCACCGTTGGAGGTGTTCGGGTCAATTCGAGGGTTCGGGACATAGTGGTCACCCGAGCAATAGGAGGACACCTTAGAAGCTACCCTCATGCCATGTTCATGGACATGAGGACTTACTAAAACGTCCTCTACTCGACGACCACCTTTCGAGGGGCAAGGCAACAGTGAGACGTACCCTAGAGGTGGTGTGTGATTTATGTGTCGCTTTCAGATATTTTTGTCTTGTCATGCATTATGGTGATCTACGCTTTGTTTTTATTTTTGGCATTCATTCTTTCATGCAAATTATTAACAGTTAAAAAGATGTGGAATTAAAAGTCTTACGCTATTACAAAGGCGCGGGTCTACATCGCCAAATAAATCCAAGACCCGATTTGAAATAAAATAAAATGCGGAAAGATAAATGTCTAATTAATCTATTACACGGCTTTGGGATAAATACATTATATTCACAAAAAGAAATAAAAGCAAAATGCGAGAAGAAGTAAAGTCGGGAATGCAAGGGCGTTGGACCCTTTTAAGGAAATTAAATTACAATTAATAAATTAATTAAGTTAAATGAGAAACGAAAATTATTTTTGAGTTTTTTTGTATTTATGGATTTTAGTAAGAAAATTAAATTGGAATTAAAAAGAAAAGTTAATTAACCCTAATTCTAAATTGTTTTTTAATTTATTAAGAAAATGTTTAAATTAGACCTAGTTTAAATTAATTATTTACATGGCAATTTATTTATAAAAATAATTAATATTTAATAATGATAAAAGAAAAGAAAAAGAATAAAAGTATTTAGAACCCTAATTCTACATTTTTTAGTTTATTAAAAAAAACATTAAAATTAAATCTAGAATTAAAACTAAATTAATTAATAAAATTTATTTACAAAAATGTTAGTGAATTAAACATTAAAACATATTTTTTATTTTTATAGTTTCTGATTTTTTGTTATTTTTGGTATTTTTATAAAATTTATTTTGATGAATTAAAAGAAAAAAATTAAATTAAAACAAATAATAAAAACAATAGAAAAAAGAAAAGAGAAAGAAATACAAACACTAGGGGGGTTCTGCCCCAATCTGGAGGTTATGTTGTGAGCAGTTAGGCCCAAGAAGCTTGGCCCTTTCTGACTTCTCAGTGATCATGTGCGTATGCGTTGACTGAGGCATTCCATGGACCTTGGATCCTGGCCACTGGATGGATGATCATGGCCACTTGGCAAACCATTGATGAGAGCCTATGGTGGAGCACTGAATGGTACGCTGCATGTAAACATGGAAAGAAAAATAATATTGAGAAAGGAGGGGACCTGGGAATCGAACCCAGGTCCCATTGCTTACCAAGCCATATGCCTGCCAACTGAGCCATTAGCGCGTTTTGTGTATAATATGGAAAATAAAGAATATAATGTAAAACAATGATGAGTGGTGTCCTTCGCACGAAATTCAAACGCGCCTATGATCAATGGACACGTCCTCCATCTTCTTCATGCTGCCTGTAAAATCAAAAGAGATAGCGGGGGTTTTTAACCCCCACTAAATAGCATATGGGAAAATAGCGATTAGGCCCTGGCTTATCATAAATTGATCGCGAGGTATGGAATTGATTCATCATGAGCTTCTGGTTTCAATGGAATAGGTCTTGTGTCTCAATTTTTCCTGAAGAGGAAAGCCCTAATTTTTGACCTCTGAAAACCTAGAAGGCTCCAATGGTGGATTCATGTACAGGGCACGAAAACTCAATTAAACGATGCTGTTAGCTTTAGAATGATTGGATTAGTACAAATCAACAGAAAAAATGCAATGAGGATGCGTATAAATTGAAACACGAATATGAAAAATGTTAAGAACAGGACGGCTTCATGTTACCAATTCTTTGCGTTAGGGGTTGTGGTTTTGATTGGAATAGATCCCTGGTGACCTTGGCGAGCTATTGACTAGTTATCTTGCTTTGAAACCAACTCTAAGTGCCTTTTCAGTTTTCAATTTTTTCACAAAAAATGCCAAGTTTGTATTCAGGTTTGGGCGCAGCTTCAAGGTTCTCTCCATTAGGTTTAGCATCCTGTATATGTATGGGACGAATTAGGGTAAGAATTTGAGTCCATAACCCTTTGCATTGATGAATCCAATATTTGATTTCCATCGAATCTTTTTCAATATTTTCTTCATGAAGAACATGCCAATTTGCACCAAATCTTTCCTTTTTTGATGTGCACGAGATCCTTAGGCCTTGGTGAGAGATTATACTGCACAAAAAGATTTGAAAACTTTATTTTAGTATTTTTGTCATATTTTATTTAATTAAATGAATTAATGGTGATAAAAATTCAAATAAATAATAAAAAATGATGAAATAAATCCCCTTTGGGTCAAATGGTCGTGCATAGCCTTTGGATAATGATTCTTGGAAGAAAATGTGGCCCATTAGCAATTTTGAGGCATTTGAAGCAAAGTTGACTTTTCAAAATTCCCAAAAATTTCCCAACTTCCACAAGGCATATCTTGCTCAATTTTTAAGCTTTGATCATGTTTTTGGACATTTTGGAAAGGTATTGAAGTCCTCTAACCAATGTATTTGGTCCCATGTCATTTTGATTTACCAATATCAAGTTATGGTCTTTGACTTAAAGTGCCTTTTTGTTGACTTTTGAAAATGACCTATAATGTTGAAATTGATAACTTTTTGTGAGAGCATTTCTTGGACTTGAAGTGTGAAGAGGAGTTGTAGGAAATGTCATTCTTTTCAAAATTAGTTTTGGATGGAATTTTTCTGATAAACCATGTGGAAGTTATGCTTTGGTCAAGTTACAGTTGACTTTTTCAACTGTCCAAATATGGAAACTTTTGCATCTTGAGACTTTTTGAGCCATGCCTTGAAAATCATGATCAAGAATTGATCAAATGATGTTTGTGGCTTCAAAATAAGATGTTGACCAAAAATTTGAACTTTTGACTGTCAAATGACCATTTGCCCCTGCAGTTGACTGTTAAGCAATTAGGGTTTTTGACTGTGCAATTTTGTGCTGTAAGTCTTGAAACTTGGCATGTGGATGCTTGACCATGTTTGTAGACATGTGGGACTTGATTGGACCCTTGGAAACTTCAATTTCTTTGCCAGAACCAAAACCCTAGTTTTTTGACTGTTAGGAGGCCTTTGAACTGTGCAACCCTTGGGGAGATTTTGAAGCATGCTTTTGCAAATCTTGAAGAATATGGGAGGGCAAATTTTGGGGTACAACAAACATGCAAGTCTAACAATGCTTAAGTGATATGGTGAGGGTTAGCAAAAGCTTACCTTGCAGCTGAAAAATGTTCTGTGAGCTGGAGTCTACTTCTGACTGCTTGTAATGTTATGATCAGCTTCCTCACGTATTCAGCAGGCTGGAACAACCTTTAACTTGGGTTACGAAGGGTGAATGGAAGATTCAGAAGCTGTATGAATGATTTGGTCAAGAAACACACGCGGGAGGTTGGAGTTTGAATGCAAGCATAAAAAACTAGCAGGTTTTGTATTCGTGTTTGCAGTTTTGGATTTCTGGAATTTTTAGCAAGGCTTTAAAGCTTTTCCTTTCATTTTCTGACTGGCCCCCTTTTCAGTTTCAAATGAAGTTTAATTTATAGGCAAGGATTTTGTAGCTTGGAGAGATCAAAGGGTACAATCATCATATGCTAAAGTGTTGCCTTATTCTTGAAGTAAGTTAAACAAGTATGGTGGTTAGCAGCTTTTAGTCGTGCCTAAGCTGGATTTGTAAGCATGAATTAAGGAAAAGTACCCTCAGAGGCAAAAGCAAAGCATGGCCCCAGCATAAACTTGTACAAAAGTTTGCTTTTCAAGGACAACAATGGTACTTCTTTCTCACACGTGGAGAAATCCTTTGGATAAAAACTCAAAAGCGGTTGTATGCATTAAATGATGATGAGATTTATCAAACCAGAAATCATACGCTATGAGATTATGCATCATAGCTTAATTTTGGGCCAGAAGTTCAGCATCAGCGTAACTTAGAACAAACATCCAACTTATGATCTTGGAATCTCTCTGCTCCAGCATGTTCTGAGCGAGTTCTCAGACTTTCCCAAAAGCTTGTAACACGCTTTGTAGATCCTCTTTGAACTGCTCTTGCAACTTCTGATTGAGCCTTCTTGAAAACTGGCCCAGAGGTTCTAACCAAACTCTGTCTTGAAATGTCTAGAATTTGTTGGGTGCTTCAGTTTTATGGACGTGTCTTTGAAGCTTTATAACTTGAAATTCCAACATTTCCAGGAGAAGTTCTGTTCTGCAATATTTTAGGCCTTATTGAGATCTTAAAACTCTTGTGTTAGAAGTCCTTTCAGAATCAGCTTGCATCATGGTGGAATTCTGGCCAGAAATGCTGAACTTTTCATAGTTCTTAAACACTTAGAAAAGTTCTAAGTATTTAGAATTTGACTTTTCCAAAGTAATTTTGACTTTTGAATTTCTTGATGAAACAAATTTCAAATTTCAACATGTCTTGATGAAATATGACTCTTGAAACTTGACTTTGGTCCAAAAGTCAAAGCTTGACTTTTCAGTAAGCAAAATGACCATTTTTCCCTTGTGAATGACTTTCTTGGAAAATTTGTAATTCAAGGCTTGAAATTGGATGAAGGCATACCTGAGGGTCCAGGATGATCCTATAAGAAATGAGAGGGAAAATTTTGGGGTACAATAGGGTCCATAAGAGCTTATACTTCAAGGCATGACCTATAATCTTACGTCATATTCATGTCAAGCTTCATTCAACTTCACTTGGTCAAGAAAAGTTAAAGTATGGTGCATGATTTCAAAGTTTATTCAAGTATGGTTCAAGTGTTTATTTCCATGCCATCTCCATCCATTTCTCAAGCAATTATCAAGATTATTCAAGGGAAAATCAAGATTTATTCATTTGGTATTCAAGTGTTCATCATTGGGCCATTAGATTCAAGGAAATAGTCAAAAATCACAAGTTGGTACATGTTTAATTGATCTAAAATCAAGAACAGCGTGTCAACTGGTTCAAACACGACAACTGTCTCATTTCTCAACATTTTTGGAATCTACTTTAAGCCAAATGTCACATTTGAACTCCTCTACAACTTTTTTTCAAGGGTTAAATGTCAATTTTTCCTCTAAGTACCTCAATTTTGGAATTGGATAAGATGTTCATGTATGCACAAAAGCTGGTCCAAAACCTAGTTCGACCTACTGCCTGACCCAAAAATCAGGTCATGACATGAACTTATCGTCCATGCTATTTTTAACTCAAACATCCTTTTGATGTGATTATTTTTGTATTTGATTCTTCATCACAAGGAGATCATTTGGCATAAAGTACTTCTCAAAACGCACAAAGGAGTCTCATTTGGCCTAAGTTCCGACATGGTTCCATGAACTCTGTATTACACACATGACCTGTAATTTGAAATCATCCAAAACCTTCACTTGGGACCACCAGCACATGTGCAAATAATTTGTTCTTGTAAAACGCGTAGAGTGTAGTGAAAAATGACCTGATTTCGTGCCAAGCTCACACATTTCACCCGTCATTTTCATACGCTTTGCAAAACAATAAATTCCAACTTGGTTCACATGTTCTATATTTGAATTTTCACGTACCATGACCTCATTGGAAGCTTAGGAAGCCACTGAACCTCTGAAATTTTCACTCCCGAGAAGTTTCAATAACCAGAAACCCTAATTTCATTTTAAGCTTGTTTTAACCTCAAATCTTTGCCCAGAATCACTCGTTGCCATAATCTAAAGCTAACTGAACCATTATAGAAGCTTGCAACCTCCTACAACCTTCAACTCATTTCACCATTGTTAACCTCCAAAGCTTCAACTAAAAAGGTAGTTACGATTTAAATTTCTGAGCAAACAAGTTATCACACTCTCCACCTTGATTCAATGATTGAGAGCCCTAACTTATCTAGAATTTATTCTTCGTATTTGTCATTTGATTTTTCTTTTAAAAACTAGGATTTTTCGTGTTCTAAGGAAAATTCTCTTTGCTCAGAACCAAACAATAGTTCTGAAGCGAAGAGAAATGAACGATTACATGAGTAGAAGCTTAACCATGTGTTGTTTGAACTTAAAACTCAGAGTTCATGAACTTGCGAAAATCAAAGAAGGTTAAAGACGATGAAGCTCTTCCCGCATTTTTGCAAGAAATTCAAATTCCAGCAAATCAGATCATGCCACGTAGCTAGCCGTTAACCTTTTATATTTTATTTTTGTATTTTAATTCATTTTATTTTCCTTTTCTTTTCTGATTTATTTTAAAGAGCTCCTTTGACCTTTTTTACTCCATTTTTTTTATAAATCACAAAAATTATTTTCTATCGCATATATATTTTTCTTCAGATTTTTTAAAAAATCATTTTTAGCATTTTTTTTCTATTTTCATTCTATTTTCTTTTTAATTTTCATTTAACTTTTAAATTTTAAAACATTTTGCTCTCCAACTTTTGAGATCCAATTATTTGGAATACTTCTGACTCTCTCAAATTGTTTTGGCAATTTATTTGATATTTTGATGCCTCTTTGGAATTTTCCATTTAATTTATGTTATAAGTCATTTTTAAAATCTTTTTTAATCATTATTTTGATATATTTTTATTTGACTTTTGTTGACTTGGATCTTGACTTGGTTGATCAATGCTTCATCAATTTCAATTTGTCTTTAAATGATATTTTGGTTGTTCGAACTTTCATCATTTCAAACTTATCATTTAAATGATCATTTGATCATTTTTAGTACTTTGGATTAATGATAATTTTATCCCAGTGAATTGTGAGCTTGAATTATTGAAATTGATGATAGATGATCCTTTGTCACATTTCAAATTTAGTTAATCATCTCTCTTTCTCTATCTTCTGATTTTTTTTTCCTATTTTTTTATCATTGTGTTACATTATTTTAGGAGAATGATTTTGTATCATTTCTATAACATGTATGACACATAAATTTTTATTGACTGGCCTCACATATGTGTGACTTCTACATAAGTCTACATAAGCCCGACTCGATTGATTCTTTATTAACACTAACATTGACATATTAATTGTGCTAACATCTAACTTTTACTTCTATGCTCTTTACCTTTATGTCATTTAATTTCATGTCAGTTACATTTATGTCATTTACATTCTTGCCATATTTATTTTTCCTTTTACCTTATGCCTTTTATCTTTTTATTTCTCTTACTTTATTGCTTCAAAAGGAACAAAAACATGATAAAATGGATAAACCCTAAAAACTATCATTTGATCTTGTAAACTTTGTGTTACTATATCTTGCTCAAGGAGTATTTTTGACTTTAGACCATAGGACTTAGTGCTTCCCTTTACTTTTGTATTGGTATATGAGACTTTGTGATTCATCTGGACCTTTAAACTTCAATTCAAGACTTGGCCTTATTCTGAGAAAATTTGATCTACCTGAAGACTTGGAATTATCTTTGTGGATCTGTGACTTTAATAATTATCTGGATCTTTTGGTGATTCCTCTTCTTATGTGTTTTCTCATGTGATTTGCTTATCTTGAGTCTTATTCCAAAGAGAAAGGAATTCTCATTTTGACCAATGTCAAATTCTTGCTCCATCTTGTCGTTTGTAGACTTGCACACCCAAAGACTTTCTCTTGGGCTACCTTACAATGAGACCTTTTATTTCAATGTCATTTACTTTATGCTTAAGGATAGTCTCTTCATCTCCTATCCGCTTCTTCAATTTTCAAAACTTCTCCCTATTTTCAAAACTTATTTTTTTCAAATTTCAAATCTTTTCTTAATAAACCTTGACCTTTTCAAGTGATTCCGAAAATATTTTTTTCTTAATAAATGCTAAAACACTTAAGCATTTTAAAACTTCTTAAAAATAAAAATCTCGTCAAATTTTTGTGTGCCTCTGTGCACATTTATTTTAAAACCTTTTTTGAAAGATTAGATATTAGTATATACTAGTAGTGATGCACACCACTATACTTTTACAATGTGTTATAAAGTGATTTACATTTTCCACTTGAATGTTGAGACATGCTTGTGAGAAAGCCCAAGAAAAGTTCTACATATCAAGATGATGAAAATGCTCAATCTCTCATACTTGTGGATAGTAAGTTGTGTTTTCCACTCGAATATGATGAAATGTATTTTCAATTAAAATTCAAACAAAAAACTTTTGTGGTTATTTTTGCTACGAACTACGAGGCTCTAACTTATTTATTACACACATAAGATACGTAGGCTTAGGACTCTTGAAGTCTTGGTGAGAACAAAAATAATAAAATACTTCTTTTCTCATCACCCCAATCTTTTTGCAAACAACCCGATTTTATCATAACATAAATTTTCAAGAGGTTCCTATGGAGTACCATAGATGGGAGGATGCTAATACCTTCCCCTTTTATAACCAACCCCCGTATCCATATCTATCTTTTCTTTTATTTTTTCGCGTTGAGTTTTCTCGATATTTTCCCTTTCCTTTGGAAACAATAAAGTTTGGTGGTGATTATTGTCTTTTCGAGTTAAGTTAATTAATAGATTAATCTCAACTTTTCCCGCCACGACAGTAATCCTTTCAGAATATGTTTAGCACAAGAGAATTTTTCTCAGGATAATAACAAATATCTTAACTGCGTTCACATCCAACGTCTCTCCAAAAATTATTCATAACAATTAGTGTGCTTGTTATTAGAGAGAGAGAGAGAGAGAGAGAGAGAGAGAGAGTAATTGAGGTTTGAGGAGAAAATATCACAAATGGATTTAGTTTCAAACATTACACTTAAGAGTCCTTACATACAAGCAAAAACAAAACAAGTTGAAACTAAACAACTCAAAAAACAAGGTAAAAGACCCAAAATGCAGAACAAAATAATACTGAATAATCGATTACGCCTACTAATAACAGAAAATGAAGAACAAAATAACATTGCATAATCGATTACCCACTTTGTAGTAATCGAGTACGACTTCAAAAGAAACAACATTTCATATTCTAGAAGTGCTTATTTTTTAATTTGTTTTCAACGCAATACTCCCTGAAGTAAAACAGATTTGAGTTATTAAGGATTTCGAATAATCCACCTTAATTCAAGTGTTCCACAATTTCCATTCCAAAGTACCTCATTAACTTCTTGAACACATCATTTGTAACCCCTTTCATCAATAAATCTGCAACTTGTTCTTCGCTTCAACAGTATTCCAACTTCAACTTGTCTTCACACACCAAATCCCTCAAGTAATGAAACATCATTTCTTTATGCTTGCTCCTCCCATGTGAAATGGTATTCTTTGCAAGGTTAATGATCTAAACATTATCAACCAAGAGTATGAAAACTAATACAACCTTGCTTTCCAACTCTTCTAGTAGATTCATAAGCCACACAACTTAGCATACACACAACAACACAATGATATACTCGGCATCACAAGAAGAGAGTGCCACCACAGGTTTCTTTTTATAACACAAGATATTGGTGCTCCTCCAAACATAAAGATATAACCAATCGTACGCTTTGGATCATCCTTATCTCCGCACCAATTGAAATCTTTGTAATAGAGCAAATCACATTTTTTGCCCGTATCATCTCCGAGAAATAGAATTTTGCAGCCAAGAGTTCCTTTGACGTATAATAGGATCCTCTTAATTTCTTCGAACTGAGACACCTTCGGTCTCTCCATGAATCTACTCACAATACCGAAATTAAACTCCAAATTTGGCCGCGTATTCCACAAGTAACAAAACAATCCAAGCAATCTCCTATATTGCGTTGGATCCACATTCTTCTCATCATCACTTTTGGACATATGTAACCTTGCTTCAGTAGGTGTATTGGTAGCATTACAATGCTCATATCACACATTTTCAATATCTCAAGAGCATACTTTCTTTGATGCATGAGCAATCCCAATTTTGACTTGTGGAACTATATTCCAGGGAAGTATGTCATAATCCCAAGGTGGCTAATTTCAAACTCCTCCATAAGTTCACCCTTGAACTTAGAAATAATCAACTCATTGCTGCACATGATCAACAAGTCATCGACATATAAGCAAAGTATGATCACATCTTTGATTGCATCTGTCTCCATATAGACACCATGTTCGGAAACAAATTTCTTGAAGCCAAGGATAACTAGGAAACCTTTAATGTATTTGTTCCAAGCTCTAGGAGCTTGTTTCAAACCATAAAGCGATTTCTTTAATTTGTAGACCCTTCCCTCTGTGAGTACAACTTCGCTTCAAAAGTGTTTTGTATGATGTTAAAATCGAGACAAGATGACACTTCTGTGAATTAGATAGTATCCTTGTGTCTTATGGCACTCCTCTGCATTATAGGTCTTAGGAATCATCAAAAAGCATATTAAAATTGATCCAAATCATTGAAAAACCATGTTTGCATAGTTTTTCTTTGCATATGTCGATACATTCGAGTTTCAGGTCGACACATGTAACTCATTTTTAAAGCCTGTAGCTTCTATAAATCTCAGGTCGACACATGCATCCATACAGGTGGACACATACTGAAAGAATTTTGAAATTACGGAAATTTCCATTTTATGTGTCAACACATCCGTTTTTCAGGTCGGCACATGTACTAGCGTATTTAAGCATGTAGCATCTAAGTTGTCCAGGTCGACATATGACATTATTTAAGGTCGACACATACGACCTAAACACAAATTATATGTCGAAACATACGAGTTTGAGGTCGACATATCCTGTTGGATTCGATCATATTTTAATTTCTTTTTGATTCCAAATTTGTTTGTATTACCCTAATTGTCCCACAACTATAAATACTCATTCATGCATCATTCACAACTTGGTGATACCATAAAATTAGCCTACTTTTTATTTTCATCTTCAACCTTCCGATCTATGCATACGCACCAACATTACATTGTGATGATGTTCCGTTGGGGTGCCATCTAGATGAAGAATTATGGATTTCCAATTGGTTTTGGTTGAGTTCTTGTAAGGGTCTTCATCCGGAAAAACCATTGGGTTTGTCCTCCAACGTTATTTGTTGAATTGGGGGTTTTCGTGCAAGATCGTGTAAGAAGGAATCGTCAATGTGAAAAATCCCTTGGAGTGTTTGAAATCTTTTGAAGGAACCTTAGAGTGGTTGAAGTCTTTTTAAGGAATTAGCAAGAATTGGATGGTAGAATCAATGATCTTGTGTTCATATTTTGCAATCGAATTTACTCGAGTAAAAAATCTCTTGGAGTGTTTAAAATCTTTGCAAGGAACCTTGGGGTGTTTGAAATCCTTTTAAGGATGTAGCTTAAGCGGCTAATAGATTGCATCTATCGGTTGATTTAATCTTGCTTAAGATCAAAGGTTAGAAGAAAAAGCATCAACACCAAATTGAAGAATTTTGTATTGTTGTTTCTAACTCTTCTATTGTATTAAACATTTTGCATATAAAAATTATCCTCGTTCCATTGGAATTAGGTGCAGACGTACCCACACGCGAGGACGACAATGGGGAACTGTGTAGACAAATCCCTTGGGGGTTTTTACTTTTTCGCTTTTAGTTGCTTTCAATTTCATCAATCCTTTTATCAAATAGCATTGTGATAGAAATTGAACTATACAAATTTTTCTCTCCAAATCTATTTTTGAAATAGGTGTGGATATAGCTTATAATCAATTTTGATTATAAGTGGTTTGTATATCAACACTACTCAAAGAGAAATTCTGAAAATTCACTTGCACTCCAAGTGTTTGATAAAACGATCAAGTTAGTTCTTTGATTATTTAGCCTTGGAAATAGCATTGCAAAGTGATTGTGTTCAAACAACAAATAAATTTGATTATTGATTTGAGTTTGTATCAATCTATTACTCATTTTGTTTCATAGATTTATCTTGTATAATTTGTATATCCGAGTTTCCAGTAAGTTGTTTTTAGACAACTTATCTAGTTAATTGCTTCCGCATCAAAAAGTTTTAAAAACAATTAATTTCTAGATTTATTTCTAGAAATATTTTTTGCGCCTCTATTCATCCCCTCTAGATACGCGCTATCGTCTAACACCCTCTTGATTTTTTACAACAAAACCAGGGGATTGTTCTACATAAACTTCCTCCTCAAGTGAACCATTCAAAAATGCGGAGTTCACATTCATTTGATAATTCGACCAATTATTGTTATTCACAATGCCAACAACCAGCCATATAGTTTCTATCCTAGCAACTGGTGTGAACACCTCATCATAGTCTATACAATATTTTTGAAAAAATACCTTTGCAACTAGTCGAGTCCTATGCCTAACAATTTCGCCTTTGGATTTTTCTTCACTTTATAAACCCATCTCACTCCTATTGGCTTTTTTCATTCCGATAGATCAACCAAATCCCAAGTATTGTTTTTAGCAATTGATTTCATCTCCTATTCATCGCACACACCCACTTTGGATCACTTAATGCCTCCTTCGTGCTAACGGGCTCAGATTCGTCCATAAGCACAAAGTGCATTAGATCACCATCATCATTGATCTCGTTATCCCATAATACTTCACAATATTGGAGCCTCTAAGGAAATCCCCTCTGCCTAGTTGGTCGCCTACTGTTCTCTCTGTTTTCGGCTAAAACTGGTTGTTGTCCAGGAACAACTGCATTAGCATGATTTTCAAAATTTTTGTTGCCGTAATCGGTTACAGGATCAGCATAATTGATTACGCCTTCTGCATTTTCAGTCCCAGCAGCCTCTAAAAGTGAAAAATCATGCATGTAATCGATTACACCATTTTGGTAATCGATTACAGGACCTGCTAAACTGTTTTTTTTTCTATCGAAACGCCTTAACTTATTGACCACCACATCCCTCTAATTACAATCTTCTTGTTTGAAACATCAAATAATTTGTAACCTCCAGTAGAATGATAACCAACAAGCAACATCATCTCACCTTTGTCATCCAACTTATTTCCAAGCTGACCCAGAATGTGTCAAAAAGCTATTGAACCGAAAACTCATAAGTGACTTAAACTTGGTTTAAATCTAGACCATACCTCTTATGGAGTCATTTTATATAGCTTCTTTGTAGGGAACCTATTCAACAAATAGGCGGCTGTAGAAATGACTTCTCCTCTTAGTTCCTTCAGCAAGTATTTTCCCTACAACATGTTACGAACCAAGTTCACTATCGAACAATTTTTCCTCTCGGCAACACTATTTTTCCAAGGTGTATAGGATGGAACAACCTCATGCACTATACCCTCCTTATCACAATAATTCCAAAACTCATTCAAGGTATACTCACCTCCACCATCCATTTTGAGAATTTTGATTTTGTAACCACTTTTTCGCTCAACCTTGAACTTGAACTTCTTAAACACATGAAATACCTCATATTTTCTTTTGATTAGGTATGTCCATAGCTTCCTAGTAAAATCATTGATAAATGTGACAAAGTACCTATTGCCACCATACGAGTGGACTTACATTGGACCATACACATCGGAATACACCACCTCAAGGTGATGTTTGGTCCTATAGCCTGCATCCTTGCAGAAAATACTCTTATGTTGCTTCCCTTGAATACACTCTTCACATATCTCAACTGTAACATTGATTTTTGGAAACCCAGTTACCATACCATTCTTTTGTATCGAGGTCTTGAAAATTGAGATGTCTAAGACGGTAGTGCCATAACCACTCATCGTGTCTTTCCTTTATAGAAAACACCTATGCTCCATAACTTTCAACTCTATCTTGAAAGTACGATTGGTAGCCATGGGTGCTTTAAGGACTAAAACTCTATTTCAGTCCAAAACATGAAAAATCTTGTTTTCCATGCGAATCATGTAATTCTTCTCAAGTAGTTCGACAATACTCAAGATATTACATTTAATTCCAGGAATGTATAACACATATTTGATCAAGGAATGACCCTCGTCCCTTCTCATGATCAAAACATCACCGACCCCGTCGGTTGCTAAAGTGGTGTCATCCGTGAATTTCACCTTATTCTTCGTGGCTTTATTGATTTTGACAAATCAATCCTTTCTACCCATCATATGAGTTGAAAAACCAGAATCTAAGTACCGTTGTTGTCCAACGTTTACAAACCGAACACGTTTCTACAACATTGTTTGAGCTACTTCCACTACTGTCCAGCAATTTGCAGCAGCTGTCCAGTAGCTTGTTCATGCCATAATTCTCCTATGTGATTATGACCAGAAGCATGTTATTATCATCCACCTTTTGTCGAGCTAACCAAGCCTATGACAATTGTAACATTTCACACCACTCTTGTCAAACTTTTTGGTGTAGTTGCTTTGACCACTACCTTTAGAGCTGCTCTCACCTCTTTGCACCATCGAAGCCTTTAAATTTTGTGGATCTTTTCCCCAAAAATTCTGGAAATTTGTCTTCCCCTTCGAAGACCATTTTTCTTTCAATCTTTTACTCTTCTCATTGAACCATGCTTGCAACGCAATCTCCGCTTTCGCTTTTTTATTTTCCCTTCATAAGCTTTCTTCAAGATCTCCCATGTTTGCTTTGCCGAATCACAATTTCTGACCTTTACGAAGTTGTCATTGTCGACACAAGAATGAATCAAGAAGAGTTCCTTGTAATCTTTCTTCTTCTCTTCCTTGAATTCAACCTTCTGAGCATCTGTAGCTTCTTCCACAAGTGGTGTAACACCATTGTTAACCACTTCAAGAAAGTCTTGATATCCAAACAAGACTTTCATTTGTTTGCACCATTTATCAAAGTTCTTCGAATCGAGGGTTGGAAGATTGGTAGGCACTCGATCAATTGAAACAATAGTCATCTTTGCATCAGATTAATGGATTAGAACCAAGACTCTTAATGTTAGAACATATATACACAAAATAAGTTGGTGAATCAATGGAGAAAAATGGTTAATTAGAGAAGACCAAATGAGAAATTAAGAGAGAGTAATTAAGGTTTGAGGAGAAAATGTCACAAATGGCATTAGTTTCAAACATTACACTTGAGAGTCCTTATATACAAGCCAAAACAAAATAAGGTTGAAACTAAACAACTCAAAAAACAAGCCAAAAGACCCAAAATGGGGGCTCGTAATCGATTATCTAGACATGTGTAATTGATTACGCCTACTAATAACAGAAAATGCAAAACGAAATAATATTGCGTAATCGATTATCCATTTTGTTGTAATCGATTACGACTTCGAAACAAACAACTTTCTGCATTCCAAGAGTGCTTATTTTTAAGTTGTTTTCAATGCAATGCTCTCAGAAATTTATACAACACATTTGAATTATTAAAGACTTTCAATAAATATATATAATCATATTTTAGTATTAATATTTTTACAAGAATTCATAATATCACAAATATGGATTCATAAAAATTTGGAGAACATATATAAAATACAAACAAGATTTTAAGACATGACATGTCTCGCAATTAATATTAATAATTCAAACACAAATACCCGTTCTGATACCTATTGTTAAAATTAATTTAATAACTAACATATAAAACATATGTTCAAATAAAAAGATAAAAACTATAATCAAAATTTAAGCCAAAAATGAAATAAACATATGAACATTCATACAAATAATCTTAGGATCTAAGACATATTGTTTTATTAAGGATTATAAAAATATCTTGAAGGATATCTAAGGATAGAGTTTCTTAAGAATTAGTAACGATAATTTTAAAATATAAAATAAAAATGTAGAGACAACTGACTATTATTTGTTGGCTTTTGAATTTTCTTCAACCAATATTCTTAATGTCTTAAACATAATTGTTTTTGAGGGTGTGCAATACTGTCTACAACACATGACTTCACATTTTTACATGATTAAGCTTTGGAAAAAAACGTCACCGTACACATATTCCTCAATTAATTTACAGTTAAATATAACCTCTTAAAATACTCACAACTCAATTGAAGCTAATTTCAGTTTAAGGGTATCTCTAAAATTTGAAATGACTATGGCCTTAAACACTCATCAATGGATATAAGAGATATTTAATTGGTAAGGTATATTTAGGATCATATCCTATATATATTTGTGATAGCACAGTATATTGAAGATTATGATGTTAAGGTTCTCATTATTGCAAAATAAATTATTTGGTCATCTATTCATATTTCAAACTCATATATATATTTAGTTAATTATTAAATAAAATTTTAATTAACTTTTTTAAATTTATTTAATCCTCTTAGCTTATATATATATATATATATATATATATATATATATATATATATATATAAAATGTGTATGTTGCAATTTTATTTTACCACCATATTCTACGTATATCAACTATCAATTCCTTTTTGTCATATTCTACACATATCCCGCACGTATCTCAAATGTATTGAACATTTGTTTTTGTAAATAAAATTTAATTGTTTGATACTTCTCCAAGAATTTAATTAAAATGCATTAATAATATATAGATAATTATATTGTCCGTAAATTACAGCTGTTCATAAATTTGAAATATTTGATTTTTATTCTTTTTTATTAACCAATACAATTAAATGATCAAAGTGTGTAAAACAATTTCCATGGACAATTCATAGGAATTAAACTCAGTGGAGATGAAATATAGTTATAATATTGTTATAGACGATTGATCATATTTTATTTTGAAGTTACATTTCATTTTGATTTGATTATTAATTGAACTGTTTTAATAAATTTTTAAAATACAATACACATACAAAACTTAAAAATATGAAGAAAAAAAAATATGCATTGATAATATAAAATATTTTTATACTGTCAATTAATAAGAGATATATATTTGATTAAAATATAATTTTAATTTTAAAAAAAAAATTGATATGAAATGGCAAGTAAATTTTTTTTGATTGTTTGTATGTATAAGGTTGGTTTACATTGTGAGTGTACTACATTTAAATTCTAAAAATATATAATAAGTGATTAATAAATAAAATATAATTAATTTATTATTAAATAAATAAAATCATATTAAATATAAATGATAACGATGAAAAATACACAATCATGTGAATTATGTAACACTCATTTTCTATTGAAATTGATATGTTGTTCTCTTGCTTAAATGATTCCTAAATATGTTCCATCATATCTTCATGAAACCGATGATAGTATTTATCTTGGTTTAATATTTCCGTCTAAATGTTTTGTTCTCTAGTCTGATTTAAATAAGAAGCCACATACTTTGAATATTCTTCTTTGTTTGCAACAGAAAGCCACATCTTCATCTATTTACTTGAACTGCAAAATCTATTTTTCATTAAATTGATTGCTTAGCAAGCCGACTCAAATTCAATACTTATACGGATCAATTTGGCAATTCATTTGGCACATATTTGACAAAGCCGTAGTCGTTGACCGGTAGAATTGTTAAGTTTATGACAGATTTATTTTGTTGTTTTGGTAGTCAATTTAAATAATTATTTATTATTGTATTGATCAATGTGTAGCATCACTATTACGAAAAACACTTATAACAATAGTTGTGAAAGATTTATAATAATGATTGAACAATTATTGTTGGGTAGGATGTGATTGTAAGTGAGCTATTTACAATCACAATTCATTGTTCGTGATAGTAAACTGGATTAATACAAATGAACAACAACAGTAATAAGAACAACAACAACAACAACAACAACAACAACAACAACAAGAAGGAGAAGGAGAACAACCACAACGACAATAACAACAACAATAACACAACACCAACACCAACACCAACAACAACAACACAACACCAACACCAACAATAGCAACAACACCACAACAACAAAACAACAATAAAATAAAAAGAAGCGACAAGAACAACAACAACAACAACAACAAGAACAATAACAAAAAAGAACAACAAGAGCAACGACAACTAACATTATTAACTTGAGTATATATTTTCCTTGACTCATTCAAGTTTGAGAAGAGATGATGGAGTTCTGAAATTTATTAATAAAAAAATGATGTTTTCGAATTTTGTTTATGGAAGAGATGATGTTTTCGAGCTTGATTTACTGAAGAAATAGAGTGTCGTAAAAGAAAGATGATGTTTGGAGGTAGAAGATAAAGTTCGTCTAAGTTGGAAGTTTGCCTAAATTTTAGGCGGGATCACTAATGGTAGTGTAAGGACAAGATTTGTTCTGCATCTGGCCTTATGTTTTAATCATAAGTTTACATGTTATTTTAGAGAACAATTGTGTACTCTAATGGTTTTTGTCTAGTGTGTAGCTTTTGCTAAACAGGTTTTGACTCTGAAAAGAAGGTGTGTGGCGTCATTAGACTCTAAACTCAACACTCTGGAAGAATATCTTTGGTGTGTTACAAAGTTAAAGTCAAGATTCTGGAATTCTTCTTATGCAACAGCTCTAAGGATCATTAGTACAAGAGCTTCTGATCATGGCTTATGCAAGTGAGCTTTGGAGGCCTTCTAAAGCTTTACTTCTGTTGTTCCAAATTCTGAAGATGCTGAAGACAAGGTCATGCTAAACAAGTTCCAAAGATCTGAAGACATTCTTCTGAAGACCAAGTGCTGAAGACTCTGAAGGTAAGAGTTCTTTGAACAAGCTCTGAAGACTCAAAGACATAGGTTCTGAAGATACAAGGTTATGATCCTTCTACACCATGCTTCATCAACATATAAATTAGAAGCCTATGAAGATTTAGAAGACAAAGATCAAGACTAGAGTTGTACCCCAAAATTTTCTCTCTCATTTTATCAAGATTTCCCCTCACAAGACTCTTTGGACTCCAGACAGGATTATGGTTTGCTCTACTCAAGACATCTCCTTGCACTGATGACCTGAAACTAGGGTTTGAGTTTGCACAAGGATTTCTGGACTTCCAATGCCTCATGTGACTTTCATACTTCATATTGGACTTATAAGATTTCCCATAGCAAGTTTCAAGCTTTGAATCAAATTTTTGCCCAATCAATTGGACAGTTGACCTAGAAATCAACTGTAGTGGGGAAAAAGTCAACTGTGGCCAATTTACAGTCAAACCTCATAACTTTTGATCCACATCAACATTATAAACTCATATGAACCATTTGATCAAGTTTGGACCACAACTCCTCAAAAAATTTGATCAGATCACCAAAAGGGCAAAATGGTCATTTTTAGGATTTTGACTACAGAAGGGCAATTTCTGATTTTTTAACCTAGCCAATGGAAAATTGGGTTCAAGCATAGTTTCAAGGACTCAATGGCATCATCTTGACCTAATCACAAGGTTCAAAAGATCTCAAATGCATTGGATTGACAGATGAATTTTCTAGTCAACTGATCAAAAATCAACTGTACACTGAAAAGTCAAACTTTGACTTTTTGGTCAAAATCAAGTGCCAAGGGTCATTTTTCATCAAGATGTGTCAAAACATGAAACTTGTTCACCAATAAACCTAATTTTGAAAATTAGGGTTTAAAATGGAAAATTTTCATAACTTAGAAATTTTCTAAGTTATGAAAATTTCTTATTTTTCCCCAACTTTTCCCAACTTTTTCACCATGATGTAATTGGATTCATATAAAACTTCCAACATGAAAGTTGTATTACTCCACAAAATATACAACTTTTATTCACAAAGTTTTCCCAAAAGATGCTTGGATCTCAAGTTATGATTTTCTGAACAAGGGTCCATGATACTTTTAACTTAGTGAAATTTTGCCCTAGTTTAGGCAGGATATTGACCTATCTTCATGGAAATTTTTTACATAGTTCCAAGTGGAATCTCAAAATGCATTTCAAATATGGATTGTATATCATGTTACAAGATTTCCAAAATGTCAAAGAACTCTTCAAAATCATTTATGGTTAGGGAGAATCGAAGAAAAGAAAATGGCCATTTCTCACTTTTGTCCATGGCATTTTTCACATTTGCACAAGTTGCAAATCAGTTTGGATCATACTTGTACCTGGTTTAAAGGTCCTTAAACCTTTCCACACTCATAAATTAAATGCAAACACATTGGATTAAGGCTTTGTTTTGATCTATGAAGCATTATACAAAGGTTTAATCCATTTTTGGCAAAAAGTTAACAATACCATTTACATAAAGCATGCTTTATGTCAAATTGTATTTCTTGAGCCCTGGACCAAAGTTCTTGCAGAAAACATCATCCACAAACTTAGGGCAAGGTACACCAACTATGTGCAGCTTAGGAGCATGCCTGTACAGGCCTTGGCATTGTCAAAATCAACTTTTGCTTCAAAATCAAGTAACTTGCAAAAGTCCACATATCTTGTGAATCTGATAAGAACAAACTTTGTGCACATTTGAAATAACATCAGCATATCATACCAAGCCTAGAACACGATTCCATAAGCTCTCAAACACCCTCTAACATCAAAACACCAAATTCTTGCAAAAACAGGGCAGGTTCTGCAGATTGACTTCCAAAACAAAATCCACTCGTGCGTTTTGCTTGAAACCAGTTCCAACACACTCCAAACAACATACCTAAACTATCCCAACCATTCTCAAGATACTGTAACTCCATTTTCACACTTCACCATTTTTTCTTTGAATCTTTACAGGTTGAGTTCTACAAGCATATTCAGGCCATTTCAAAGCGAGCCAAGCATTGGGAAAGGTCAAGGGAACATCAAGCAAGCTCAAAAGAACCTCAGGCCTCACTTAAAGTTGTTGCATTGCCATACTTGAGCTTGACTGAAACAGTTAAATTTCAAACTTCTATCTCCTTATTTAGGAATCATTAGGCTTAGGTTTGTGAAGCAAAAATGTAGTCCTCATTGCCCTTGAGCTGTACATATGCATAGAATTCATTTATGTTAACTGAGCTAGGAGTATTTGATAGTTGAACTTACTGAAAAAACTAGGTCAAGATTTAGGGCCAATGAAATTCTCTCTGGTCTTTGAGAGTTAGATCAAGTTTCTTACATGGTTAGAATCATGTGATCAAGAGCTATAACTTTCATGTTGCAAGTTTTTGTTTTTAAGCACGTATGCAGGAGATACAAATTTGTACATGGCGTGCGCATAGTTCTGTCTCAAGGACAGGGATGAAGAGGAATGTGGGCTGGGCTTGGTTTGACTGACTATTTGCACCCCTAGCTTGCTTTCTGCACCCCCTGGCCCATTTCTCTTTTTTTTATTATATTTTCTCATTTATTTTACATTTTCTGACTTTTATTATTTTTTCTAAATATAAAAAATCATCAAAAACATTTTCTTAATTTTTACATTTTTATTTTATTATTTTTATTATTTTTTGGGCATAAAAATAGTTTACTAATAGTATATACTTTTATTTTCTTAAATAAATTTGTAAATAAAATTAAAATACATACATATTTTTATTTTATTATATTATACACTTAAAATATTATTTTCTCACAAATATTATTCTTTAGCATTTTTGTATATATTTTTATTTATTTTCTTGTACATAAAAATGAATAAATAAATAATATAATACATTTTCTTTTAAAACAAAAACTAGGGTTTCCACCCTTTCCAAAAATAATCATTAATATTTTTCTTATTTTTAGGACATTAAATAATTTATTTTACATACATAAAATAAATACAAAAACATTTTGCATATTTATATTTATTTGCATATTTAAATAATTGTCAATTTATTATTTTTACAATGAATTCAATTTGGTTGTAATAGTTGAATTAGGGTTTTATTTTTGTGCAATATCCCCTTATTCAAACTTGTACCCCCTTCCTCATAATCATGTTGTAATTGTCTTAGATTTACTTTTACGCATTTTATCACTTTCAAAATGCCATGATAGTAAATTAGGGTTTGTATGATAACCCAAATCAAACAAATAGCATGACTAAACACAAGACAAAAATGCATGAAAAATGACAACACAATGCACACAAGCACCCCTAGGGTTTCATCCACTTGTTGCCTTAAAAATGGCCATGGTATGCATGCTAGGTATTTTGGCAAAACAAAACAAAAGATCATAGTTCCTCGATGACGCTATCTTGGTTGCCTATACAAAAATGATCTAGTCCCTCAAACAAAAACTTGATAAGATAATTGGCACAATTGCTATCATGGTCATACGATGACCCACGCCTGTCCCGTTTAACATCCAAACACAAGGTTGTTTACCAAATGCAATGGTAAAACAACAATGTCAAAGGGTTAAAAATGTGTAGGAAAGATCTTTTAGTAGGGTAGACAACTCCTAGTTACTTGATCAAACTTGCAAACATCCTTGCTATTTTCAAAAAAACACACACAACACAATTTTAAAACATTTCCCAAAACAAACTTTAAAACATTGAAACATTTTTCAAAAGATAAACACCTTTGTATACATTCAAACAAGAATCATTACAAAGGTTGCCTAGACAAAGGCCTCTTTTCAAAATACTTTCACAACCACACACAAAAGCACCATTTCAAACAATTGAAAAGCAAAAGCAAGTGATCTAAAACAAGTAACTAAGAGCCCATGGAAAACCATGGATGAAAAGGGTGCTAGCACCTTCCCTTTTCATAATCTACCCCGCGAACCCAAAAACAATCTCAAAGGTCTTTCCTGTGCTTTTTGACCTTTCCTTTAGATAAAATAAAAAGTCGGTGCCGACTCTTGCTAAACCGAAACATTTGCAAACACAAACGCAAAACCTCAAGTCAGTTCTCCCACCGCATCACAGAACTGGCGACTCTGCTGGGGAAAACATATAAAAGTGGGGTTACCTTAGGGTTTTAGATCACCTTTACATGCTTATCTTGTTTGCCTTGATTGCTTTACATTTGGTTCTATTGTTTGTGTTTGAATCCTCTACTCGGATTTGGGAAACATTCATAGGTAAATAGCAATACGTTGTGGGAACTGTGCGGGGTATACTGACATGGTTGAAGCAATAGCTATATTAGTGCGACATATTTGTGGGTACCGGTAGCCTTTAAGTTAATCAAAGAGAATACGGGGCCGCTGAGTAATGTCATGAAGCACTAATGGACTTTTAGAACCTTTACTTGACCATCTTGGCATTTTAGGGGTAGTGAGATGACCGGCTTTGGTGCAGTCCGAAGTTTGTAGATACTCAATACTACACTCATTGAGGGTTGTTTTCTTGGAATATTTCGGTCGCCAGTAAAGTGGCTAAACTGAAACAATGAACACAAAAAATAATCCAGTGATATTGAGGTCCTTAGAACCCGGTTACTATTTATAGGACAGGTTGAGCCAACTAAACTTCAAGAGGGTACTTACCTATGAAACCCCATGCAAGCCTAAAACTAGGAACTTGTGTGATTTTTTTGTACATATATACTTGCGCATAACATCATAACATCATGAAGCATCATATGCATCCACTAACCATTTCAAGGATTTGGATCTTCATCTTTGTTCCTATTTTGTAGGTAATGGATTCACTTCGCAGGAAAACAATCTAAGTCAACCTTGTAAGAATTCCTCCTCAACTCAAGGAGCTAGCTTCAAGGATTCCTGAGAATTCTCCATTCACCGAGAGGCATGGTCGTCTTCTCAACTTAGTCAACACTAACACTTAGGAAGACATGGTGAAAGTTCTCTTCCAATTCTTTGACCCCCTACACCACTGCTTCACATTTCCTGATTACTAGCTTATGCCTACTTTGGAGGAATTTTCTCAACTCTTGAGGATTCCTATTCTCCATCAACTACCCTACAACGGTACGAAAAGAGATCCAAAGCCTGAAGATGTTTCTCAAGCCCTACACTTGTAACCATCTGATATCATAGGCCATTGGGAAACTAGAAGTGGTGTCAAAGGTTTCTTGTCAAAGTTTCTGTTTGAGAAGGCCCAAAGCTGCTGGAATTCATTGACTTACAAGCTTTTGAGGAGATTGTAGCTCTTTTCATCTATGGGATGGTATTGTTCCCTAACCCTGACCAGCTTATAGATGTCAGTGCTGTCAAGATTTTCATGGCTCGCAACCCGGTGCCTACATTACTTGGGGATATCCTCCACTCATTTCACACTCGAACAATGAGGAAAAGAGGTGTTCTCATGTGCTGTACTCCTATACTGGAAAGATGGTTTATTTCTCATCTTCCCCAATCAGTCTTGAAGAATGAGCAAGGATTGAGGTGGTCACAACGATTGATGACTCTTACACATTCAGATGTTCATTGGTGTTCTCGATCCAGAGAAAATGTTATCATCATTGATTGTTGTGGGGAATTTCCTAATGTCCCTCTACTTGGCATTAGGGGAGGCATTACCTACAACCCCTGCTTGGCTCTGAGACAGTTTGGGTATGCCCGAAGGGATGTCCCACATGACATGCTGATTCCAGACTTGGTTTTTGACTTCGACAACGACGATCAAGGACTTCGACAAAGGTTTATCCGAGCTTGGAGGATGCCCAACAAGGTGGACATTAAGACCTTGGGACACAAGAATTCCACCCCCCTTGAGCCTTACCTCAAGTGGGTACGAACCCGCGCCCAAAGTCTTATGATGCCTTACCCCTATATTCTCCCTGTGATCAAAGAGCCTGTCATGGAAGGAGAGGTTCCATACACCCTCCTACATCCTGACATGCCAAAATCACTTGAAGATTTACAAAGGAGTTGGATACAACTCAAGGGAGAGCGCGACACTTTTGAAGCCAAATTCTATGCAAGTAAGAAGAAGGTTTTGGAACTTACTCATCAAATTCATGAAGAGCAGACTCTCAACACCTACATTGCACCAAAGAGGATGCGCAACGTCTTTTTAAATTAGAATTTTGTATTATTTTGCCCATGGGGCATTGATGCACTAACAAATTCTATCTTATTAATATTACGTGTGTTCCTTTTTTGAAACAAATTTGAATTTCTGAATCTTTGAAAGCATTACATGAATACATATCATTCATCATATGCATAAGCAGGTCTTTGCAATAAGTCTCCTTATCTTCTTACTGTTTATTTCAGTAAGATGGCTCTAATGCAGACTATCAAGGACGTCCAGACTCAAAATGCTCAACTCCAAGAATTGTTCTTGAACCTGTCCAAGGGACATGAAGAGGTGAAAGCTCTCCTCACAAGGGGCATGGTCATAGGGAATCCAGAGGGCATCAGGAATGATTAGTTGGAAGGGTTACAGATTGAGATGGCAACAATGAAAATTCAGATGATGGGACAAATGGTAGGCCGGATGACTCTTATTAAAAACCTGGCTCAAGGACAAGAAGAACTAAGGGTTATCATCAACAAGCTTCATCAAGATGGATGTAACCAATTGGGGAAAACAACTAAGGTTGAGGATCAAGTCATCATTCAGCCTCCCGTGAGACAAGAAGCCGAGAGAAAACCTCCCCAGTTTGCTTCAGGGTCACAAGCCCAAAAACTACCTCGCCAACGTCAACAGGGTAATCGGCGTAAGAAAAATACATCTGGAAGACGCTTCACTGAGATTAACATGTCATTATCTCAAGTACTGCAACGCTTGTTGGAAGTCAAGCTGATTGTATTAAGAAATCCCCCTCGGAATCCCAACACAGCCGTTCCAGGGTATAATCCAAATGCAAGATGTGCGTTTCACTCCAACAGTCCTGGACATGATACCGATAGCTGCTGGGCTTTGAGAAACAAAATTCAAGATCTGATTAAAGAAACAACGCTGGAGTTCACACAAGACGACCAAATGAAATCTTCCGCTGAGGACTTTCTGCCTAAATGACAAGTTCGGACAAAGAGACTTCTGTTCATTTTGAATTTCCATTTGTAATTTCTTTGTTGTTCAAACAATTATCTGTTATTATCAAACTTTGTTTCATTAATGCATTGCGTGTGTTTGTCTTAAATTATTTCATTGTCATTACATTTTAAACTATGCTTTTTACTCACTTTATGACATTCAACTCTTGCTAAAAGTCACAAGCCTTTAGAGGGAGGATGACGAAAACAATGCCATAATCTCATACATTATGCTTTTGGATGGACCTTGCTGACGATGTATAGGCATTTCTTTCAAATCCTAAACACTGGAGTTATAAGGAAGATAATCCCTAGTAAACCCCTTCGAGCCAAAGAAGTAGAAGTTTTCTATTTTAACACAATTTGAAACCTTTAATCAAAACCTGGGGTAGGGTAGTCTCTCATTTAATTCAAACGCGTGTTAAGCCGCAAAATCTCATCTTGTAATACAATGAATGACATCAAAAACATTCCTTTGGAATCAAAAGACGGTGATGGTTCTTTATCACATAGGCAGTCATTATCTCTCAAAAAGAAAATCCCACTAAGTCAAGACCTACAAAGGAGGCTTAAGAAAACTGGGGCATCCCGCTGACTGTAATCTCAAAAAACAGGAACAATCAGGAAAAATTAGGGATATTAAATCAAAAGAAAAAGGTCACTACAAATACTCAACGAGAATAATGTTGCAAAAATGACTGCCTTCCAACAAATTTAACTTGTTTGAACCATCACCAAAATGTTATTCCAGACTCATTTAGAGTTTAAACGCACAATTAACTGAGTTTAGGACTGAAGAACACCACGAAGAGCGGGTGGGTACAAATATACTTTGAGCCTTTATCCTTTGTTTCTTAAACCTTGAACCAAGCCACGTTACAACCCTTCAAAAGTCCTAATTGAAGCATGGGTTAGTTCGAAAGCATACTGTTACAAAAGATATCCTGACTCCTGTAAGGCTTTGCTCTAGATCTTGAGTTGAATTTTTCTTACAAAAAGTTTTTGCTAAAAAACGCATTTTAAAAAAAAAATTCAAGACAAGCATAAACTTTTCATTATTTGAATATCACTGTTTGCATATGGCTATTTGTTTGACAGCAAAGAAATTCACACAGTGAATATCCGATGAACGAAAGGCTCTCTCAGGGAACAAAGTCACTTCAAGCGGGATGACACTTCCATTGCAAAAATCTCCTATCAATAAGAGGACATGACATGTCATTGTCCAAGTAACCTGGGGCAGTCCAGTCAAGATTTCAAGAAATCTCTCAAAGTGCAGAGTAACCAGGGGCAAGTCTCTGTCTCCGTCATTTGGGACATTGAACGTCAATCCCAACAAAGGTTTGCATACAGTCAAACATTTCTTGGAAAAGTCATAAACACTCGCTACTAGGGGGAGTGAAAAATCTCCCCAAAATCCTTCTCATAAGAGGACTCCCATCTAGAGTTTCAATCTTTGATAACCTCTTCCTAGCTAATTCAACCTCAAGAATCCCTGAGGACCTTTCTCCAATAAGTCACCGCCTCGCTAAAAGACTGAGCAACAGGTTTTATTTCCCCAACAAACAGAGGGTTTCTCCAGTTTGAGTTTGCCTCTCCGGCTACTACAAATAAAAAAATCTTCTCTGGTTCAGTCAGATCGACACTAAGATCTCCCTGATTCTTATTCCAGTTGAAGATGTTCCAGATTTGTATTTGTTTCAGATAAATCTCTCAACGGTTTATTCTGGTTCCTTACAGATTTTTGTTGTTCAGATAAATCTCTCAATGGTTTATTCTGATTCGCTTCCAGATTTTTGTTGTTTCAGATAAATCTCCCAACGATCCAGTTCAACTTTCCATCGACAATCACCTTTGGATGGCATCTATAAGCCCATCTCCGGCGATTCTCCTCTGTTTCCCCAAATGGCATATTTAAGCCCATTTCCGTACAATCGAATCAGCCCATCATCTAGGTCTCCAGTGGAGCTAAAACCTTGAAATCAATCCCCAGCGGAGTCAAAACTTTGAATTACAGACCCTCAGCGGAGATGAAACCTTCTTCCTCGGTCAAGTCAAATTTCCAACTATCAAACCCCAGCGGGAACCATTCAGTCTTCCCCAAAATTTCCCAGCAAGTTGTCTTAAAATCTGAGCATCAACCAGATAACAACTAACTTCTGTTTTATTCCCAACCTAGGATAACTCCCCAGAAGATTGGCATACACCCAAGCTCCTGATATCCCTGTCAGAATGAAGATTCTCATTCTTGACTCCCAGAAGATTGGCATACACCCAAGCTCCTGATATCCCCGTCAGAATGAAGATTCTCATTCTTGACTCCCAGAAGATTGGCATACACCCAAGCTCCTGATATCCCCGCCAGAATGAAGATTCTCATTCTTGACTCCCAGAAGATTGGCATACACCCAAGCTCCTGATATCCCCTCCAGAATGAAGATTCTCATTCTTGACTCTCAGAAGATTGGCATACGCCCAAGCTCCTGATATCACCGTCAGAATGAAGATTCTCATTATTGACTCCCAGAAGATTGGCATACACCCAAGCTTCTGATATCCCCGTCAGAATGAAGATTCTCATTCTTGACTCCCAGAAGATTGGCATACACCCAAGCTCCTGATATCCCCGTCAGAATGAAGATTCTCATCCTTGAAATCCTGGTAGATTGGCATATAACCCAAACTCCTAAACCAAACGCCTGAATGAAGATTCTCATCCTTGAAATCCCGGTAGATTGGCATACAACCCAAACTCCTGACCCAAACGCCTGAATGAAGATTCTCATTCTTGCCTCCCCACAGAGTTTTTACTCACCAACAGAATGAAGATTCTCATTCTTAAACTCCCCAGCTTGAAGTCCCCAAGGATTCAAGTTCCCCTGCAGATCGAAGATTCTCATTCACTGCTCCTCAATAGATTGAAGATTCTCATCCTTAATTCCCCGCTGAAGCCGTCAGAGTTTTCCTTATTCTCTAACAAATCAAGGTTTTTCTTTTGTCTGATCCCCAGTAAAGATCGTCAGAGTTTTCTTTATTCCCCAGCTGAGTAAGGATTCCCATTATTTAACCCCCAATAGAAGTCTTTAAAGTTCTCTGGATTCCCCAAGAAGGTTTCTCAAGCAGACTTGAAGGATCCCTATGTCCCCAGGAAAGTCAGGAAGGATTATCACATCCCCACAGAAGTTGTTAAAGTTTTTGATTACCCCCGCGAGTTGCTAAGGATTTTCTATCCCCAACAGTAGTCAACAAGGATTTCTCATCCTCAGCAATCAAAGATCTTGAATCTCCAGCAGCGGTCAAGGATTTATTTTCCCCGACAGCAGTCAAAGATTTCATTATCGCCAGCTATCAAGGATTTATTTTCCTCAGCAAGACAGCAAATCAGCTTACATGCGCATACATTACATTCATATATCACAAACATTGATAAAACATATTTTATTGCATCATGCATTTCATGCAATATAATTTTGTGTTTCAGCTAACATTTTACCCTTTTCAGGATAAGATTAAAAGCTACCTTTAACAAATATTCAAAGATTTCAGATACAGTACGAATATGCTCTAGACACGGATTCCATTCTGTCACTCATTCAGACTTCAACAATCAGATACAGATTAGATACGCTCCATACGCGGAAGCCATTCTATTTCTCATTCAGATTCAACTATCAATTTCAAGTCCAGATACACTCTAAACACGGAAGTCATTCTATCACTTATTCAGATCCCAGTTACAGTTCAGATACACTCCAGACACGGAAGTCATTCTGCTACTCATACAGATCTCAACTTCAGATACAGTCCAGATACGCACCAGACACGGTTGCCATTCTGTCACTCATTCAAATGTTTCCCCAGCTCAGAGATGCTCCAGACACGGATGTCATTCTGTCGCTTATTCAGATTTCAGATTCAGATACAATACAGATACACTCCAGACACGACATTCATTCTGTTATTAATTCAAGAATCAAATACAGTTACATCTCGGATATGCTCTAGGCACGGACGCCATTCCCTCGCTCATACATATCCAATCTCCAGATACAACTCAGATACATTCTAGTTACGGATACCATTTTGATGTTCATTCTACTGATTTTCAACAAACATTCTTGGATGGCATCTTTAAGCCCATCTGCAAGATTCTATCATCTCCAAATGGCATCTTTAAGCCCATTCCCTCAATAACATTTTGACGAGTGCAAATTTACGGGCACTCTAGTGTCCAATCCTCTTTTACCTTCGAGTCACGAACGACAAACTCGCCAATCTAACTCTTCAGGTTCAAGAATATTGAACAGGGGAAGCTGTTGTACCCCAAAATTTGCCCTCTCATTTTATCAAGATTTCCCCTCACAAGACTCTTTGGACTCCAGACAGGATTAGGGTTTGCTCTACTCAAGACATCTCCTTGCACTAATGACCTGAAACTAGGGTTTGAGTTTGCACAAATATTTTTGGACTTAAAATGCCTCATGTGACTTTCATACTTCATATTGGACTTATAAGATTGCCCATACCAAGTTTCAAGCTTTGAATCAAATTTTTGCCCAGTCAATTGGACAGTTGACCTAAAAATCAACTGTATTGAGGAAAAAGTCAATTTTGGCCAATTTACAATCAAACCTCATAATTTTTTATCCACATCAACATTATAAACTCATATGAACCATTTGATCAAGTTTGGACCATAACTCCTCAAGAAATTTGATCAGATCACCAAAAGGGCAAAATGGTCATTTTTAGGGTTTTGACTGCAGAAGGGCAATTTCTGATTTTTTAACCTAGCCAATGGCAAATTGGGTTCAAGCATAGTTTCAAGGAATCAATGGCATCATCTTAACCTAATCACAAGGTTCAAAAGATCTCAAATGCATTGGATTGAAAGATGAATTTTCCAGTCAACTGATTAAAAATCAACTGTACACTGAAAAGTCAAACTTTGACTTTTTGGTCAAAATCAAGTTCCAAGGGTCATTTTTCATCAAGATGTGTCAAAACATGAAACTTGTTCACCAAGAAACCTAATTTTGAAAATTAGGGTTTAAAATGGAAAATTTTCATAACTTAGAAATTTTCTAAGTTATGAAAATTTCTTATTTTTCCCCAACTTTTCCCAACTTTTTCACCATGATACAATTGGATTAAAACAAAACTTCCAACATGAAAGTTGTATTCCTCCACAAAATCTAAAACTTTTATTCACAAAGTTTTCCCAAAAGATGCTTGGATCTTAAGTTATGATTTTGTGAACAAGGGTCCATGAAACTTTTAACTTAGTGACATTTTGCCCTAGTTTAGGCAGGATTTTGACCTATCTTCATGGAAATTTTTTACATAGTTATAAGTGGAATCTCTTCATTTCAAATATGGATTGTAAAGCATGTTACAAGATTTCCAAAATGTCAAAGAACTCTTCAAAATCATTTATGGTTAGGGAGAATCGAAGAAAAGAAAATGGCCATTTCTCACTTTTGTCCATGGCATTTTTCACATTGGCACAAGTTGCAAATCAGTTTGGATCATGCTTGTACTTGGTTTACAGGTCCTTAAAACTTTCCACACTCATAAATTAAATGCAAACACATTTAATTAAGGCTTTGTTTTGATCTATGAAGCATTATACAAAGGTTTAATCCATTTTTGGCAAAAAGTTAACAATACCATTTACATAAAGCATGCTTTATGTCAAACTGTATTTCTTGAGCCATGGACCAATGTTCTTGCAGAAAACAACATCCACAAACTTATGGCAAGGTACACCAACTATGTGCAGCTTAGGAGCAGTCCTGTACATGCCTTGGCATTGTCAAAATCAACTTTTGCTTCAAAACCAAGTAACTTGCAAAAGTCCACATGTCTTGTGAGTATGATAAGAACAAACTTTGTGCACATTTGAAACAACTTCAGCATATCACACCAAGCCTAGAACACGATTCCATAAGCTCTCAAACACCCTCTAACATCAAAACACCAAGTTCTTGCAAAAACAGGGCAGGTTCTGCAGATTGACTTTCAAAACAAAATCCACTCGTGCGTTTTGCTTGAAACCAGTTCCAACACACTCCATATAACATACCTAAACTATCCCAACCATTCTCAAGCCATTGTAACTCCATTTTCACACTTCACCATTTTTGCTTTGAAGCATTGCAGGTTGAGTTCTACAAGCATATTCAGGCCATTTCAAAGCAAGCTAAGCATTGGGAAAGGTCAAGGGAACATCAAGCAAGCTCAAAAGAACCTCAGGCCTCACTAAAAGTTGCTGCATTGCCATACTCGAGCTTGACTGAAACAGGTAAATTTGAAACTTCTATCTCCTTATTTAGGAATCATTAGGCTTAGGTTTGTGAAGCAAAAATGTAGTCCTCATTGCCCTTGAGCTGTACATATGCATAGAATTCATTTATGTTAACTGAGCTAGGAGTATTTGATAGTTGAACTTACTGAAAAAACTAGGTCAAGATTTAGGGCCAATGAAATTCTCTCTGGTCTTTGAGAGTTAGACCAAGTTTTTACATGGTTAGAATCGTGTGATCAAGAGCTATAACTTGCATGTTGCAAGTTTTTGTGTTTAAGCATGTATGCAGGAGATACAAATTTGTACATGGCACGCGCATAGTTCTGTCTCAAGGACAGGGATGAAGAGGAATGTGGGCTGGGCTTGGTTTGGCTGACTATTTGCACCCCCTAGCTTGCTTTCTGCACCCCCTGGCCCATTTCTCTTATTTTTTTTTATATTTTCTCATTTATTTTACATTTTCTGACTTTTATTATTTTTTCTAAATATAAAAAATCATCAAAAACATTTTCTTAATTTTTACATTTTTATTTTATTATTTTTATTATTTTTTGGGCATAAAAATAGTTTACTAATAATATATACTTTTATTTTCTTAAATAAATTTGTAAATAAAATTAAAATACTTACACATTTTTATTTTATTATATTATACACTTAAAATATTATTTTCTCACAAATATTATTCTTTAGCATTTGTTTATATATTTTTATATATTTTCTTGTACATAAAAATGAATAAATAAATAATATAATACATTTTCTTTTAAAACAAAAAATTAGGGTTTCCACCCTTTCCAAAAATAATCATTAATATTTTTCTTATTTTTAGGACATTAAATAATTTATTTTACATACATAAAATAAATACAAAAACATTTTGCATATTTAAATAATTGTCAATTTATTATTTGTACAATGAATTCAATTTGGTTGTAATAGTTGAATTAGTGTTTTATTTTTGTGCAATATCCCCTTATTCAAACTTGTACCCCCTCCCCATAATCATGTTGTAATAGTCTTAGATTTATTTTTACGCATTTTATCGCTTTCAAAATGCCATGATAGTAAATTAGGGTTTGTATGATAACCAAAATCAAACAAATAACATGACTAAACACAAGACAAAAATGCATGAAAAATGATAACACAATGCATACAAGCACCCCTAGGGTTTCATCCACTTGTTGCCTTAAAAATGGCCATGGTATGCATGTTAGGTATTTTGGCAAAACAAAACAAAAAAACAAAAGATCATAGTCCCTCGATGACGCTATCTTGGTTGCCTATACAAAAATTATCTAGTCCCTCAAACAAAAACTTGCTAAGATACTTGGCACAATTGCTATCATGGTCATACGATGACCCACGCTTTTCCCGTTTAACATCCAAACACAAGGTTGTTTACCAAATGAAATGGTAAAACAACAATATCAAAGGGTTAAAAATGTGTAGGAAAGATATTAGAGTAGGGTAGACAACTCCTAGTTACTTGATCAAACTTGCAAACATCCTTGCTATTTTCAAAAAAAACACACACAACACAATTTCAAAACATTTCCCAAAACAAACTTTCAAACATTGAAACATTTTTCAAAAGACAAACACCTTTGTATACATTCAAACAAGAATCATTACAAAGGTTGCATAGACAAAGGCCTCTTTTCAAAATACTTTCACAACCACACACAAAAGCACCATTTCAAACAATTGAAAAGCAAAAGCAAGTGATCTAAAACAAGTAACTAAGAGCCCATGGAAAACCATGGATGAAAAGGGTGCTAGCACCTTCCCTTTTCATAATCTACCCCCCGAACCCAAAAACAATCTCAAAGGTATTTCCTGTGCTTTTTGACCTTTCCTTTGGATAAAATAAAAAGTCGGTGGCGACTCTTGCTAAACCGAAACATTTGCAAACACAAACGCAAAACCTCAAGTCAGTTCTCCCACCGTATCACAACTAGGTATTGTGTGTGATGGTAGTATAAAAGTACAAAGGACTATGTGACCTCTACTCTAATAGGGCGGTGTTAGGACAGACCTTTTGTACTTGTTGTCTACCATTTCCACCATGAACGTTAGGAAAAAAACAATTGTATTTGTGTTTCATATTCTACCCTCTAAAGGGTCTCTTTTTCAGCTATAAAAGGAAGATTTGGAGGAATTTGAAATCAATGAATCAGTTCTACAAAACTACACCAAATAGCTGCACAAACTCTTTTGAGAAATTCTTTGTATAGTTTCGCTGATATTTCTTTCTAGGTCATGATGTTGATATTTGAATATGGTAGTTGATGGCTAAGATCCTCCCACAGATGCTACTGGGAAGAATCTTGAAAGAATAGTTATGAACGATCAGCAAAAGAAGGATTGTAAGAATCATCATAAAGCAATGTTATTTCTTATACTGAGTATGAGAAGCTCGCAGATAGCGACTCATCTAAGTCTATAGTTAACTCTCTCAGTATGATTCATGAAGGAAATAATCAAGTCAAAGAGACCAAGGCTCTAGCCTTGATTCAGAAGAATGAAGCCTTCAAGATGGACGATGATGAAATAACTGAGACTATGTTCTCAAGGTTTCAAACCTTAGTTGTAGGACTGAGAGTTCTGAACAAAGAGTATTCTACGTCATATCACGTGAAGAATATTTTCATAAGCTTTCCATCCCAATGGAGGCCTATGGTAAGTGCGCTCAATCTTACAAAGGATTTGAACAACACTTCTCTAGAAGAACTAGTGAGTTCTCTAAGAAGTCATGAGATTAAGCTAGAACAGGATGAACCTCATAAGGGAGGGAAATCTATTGCGCTCAAGTCTGTCAAATGATCTGAGAAGTCCAAAGCTCTTGAAGCTGAAGTGATTGTGGATTCAGAAGAAGATTATGGTGAAGAAGAAGATAAGTTGTCACTACTGTCCAGAAGAGTTAATCGTCTCTACAAGAAAAATCAAGGCAACATGTTCAAAATTACTAGAAGGATAGGTGGTCGCTTTGAGTCTACTTATGTTCAAATGAAGTCTAGTGGAAAAGAAGTCACGTATTATGAGTTTAATGAGCCAGGACACTACAAAAATGATTGTCCTGAACTATAGAAGGACACGTCCCAGAAGAAAGCTCTCAAAAACAAGAAGAAATGGCTGATGGCAACTTGGGATGATTCTGAAGATAACTCACAAGAAGAACATGCTAATGTAACATTGATGGCTCGTGTTAGAACTTCTGATGTAAAAAATCCTTCAGAAGTTGAAGCAAGCTCAGGTTTAGACACAAAATAGATATCATTAGAAGCACAAGTGAAACATCAATCATGGTATCTTGATTCTACCTGCTCGTGACACATGACAGGAAGAAAACATATGTTCAAAAGTCTGGAACTTAAACCTGGAGGCGTCGTTGAGTTTAGAGACGATCAGAAGGGAAATATGATAGTCTCCAGAACAATTGGTAATGGTTCTCTTCCCTCTAATACTAATGTTTTACTTGTATATGGATTAATGCACAATTTATTATCCACAAGTCAATTAAGTGATAATTTTTATATTATTATCTTTAATCAAGAATCCTGTAAATCTATTAGTCTGAAGGATGACTCTATCCTATTCAATGTTAAAAGGAAAAACAACATATATAAGATTAGACTTTTTGATCTTGAAGAGAAAAACTTAAAATGTCTTATGGTGGTTAATGAAGAGAAATGGAGTTGGCATAAAAGGTTGGGAAATGTCAGTATGAGAAGAATATATCGGCTAAACAAGCTTAATCCAGTCAAAGGCCTTCCTAATCTGAAGTTCTCTTCATAAGCTCTTTGTGAAGCATGCCAAAAGGGCAAGTTTTCGAAAAACTCTTTTAAATAAAAGAATGTTGTTTCTACCTCCAGACCATTGAAACTTCTGCATATTAATTTGTTTGGACCAGTGAAAACGATGTCAATCAATGGAAAGAATTATGAGTTAGTCATTGTTGATGACTATAGCAGATGAACTTGGGTGAAGTTTCTTAGACATAAGGACGAGTCACATTCTATGTTCACTACCTTCTGTAACCAAGTGCAAAATGAGACGAGTCTCATAATTGTCAAGGTTAGAAGTGATCATGGAGAAGAATTTTAGAACAAACACTTTGAGAAGTTATTTCCTGAGAATGGCATTTCGCATGATTTCTCTTGTCCTAGAACTCCACAGCAAAATGGAGTTGTAGAGAGGAAGAATAGGACTTTGCAAGAAACGGCCAGGATCATGAGCAATGAAATCAACATGGCAAAGCACTTCTAGGAAGAGGCTATAAACACAACGTGCTATATTTAGAACAAAGTATCTATAAAACCTATTATGAGTAAGACTCCTTATGAATTGTGGAAGAACAAGAAGCCCAATATTTCTTATTTTCATCCTTTTAGATGCTCTTGTTTTATATTGAATACTAAAGAGAATCTTAAAAAGTTTGACTCTAAAGCTCAAAGTTGTTTCATGTTAGGATATCTAAATGTTTAAAACGCTACAGAGTATACAACAATGAAACACTTATTATTGAATAATCAATCAATGTTAGATTTGATTGAGAAGCTTGGCCATGAAAAGTCAAAGCTAGTTAAAAGACTTGCAAATTTGGAAATTACCTATTCAGGCGATGAAGGGAATGGAGCTGGTTCTGAAGAACAAGAGGTCAAAGAGTCGGAAGACACTCAACCAGAAAAAGTTGAAGCACATACACCTATGAGGAAGCATAGACAAAGATTATCATATTCTGAAGAATTAATTCTAGGAGACAAAACCAAACCTGTTCGAACCATATCATCTTTTAAACCTTATGAAACGAAACTTCTTCGCTTAGTGTTCCTGATAGATCCTACATCTATTGATGAAGCGCTTCTGGACAATAATTAGATTATATCCATGCAGGAAGGACTCGGTAAATTCTCAGATAATGATGTTTGGGATCTAATGCTTATACCCAAAGGTACTCATGTAATTAGAACTAAGTGGGTCTTCGGAAACAAGCTCAATGAGAAGGGAGATATGGTAAGAAACAAAGCTCGACTAGTTGCACAAAGATATAGTTAGCAAGAGGGGATTAACTATACATAAAACATTGCACCTGTTTCCAGGTTAAAGTCTTGGTATGAAAGATTAAGTAGTTTTCTTTTAGAAAAGGACTTCATCAGGGGAAAGGTTGATACCACCTTATTTTGTAAGTCCTTTAAAAATGACATTCTTGTAGTTCAAATATATGTTGATGATATTATATTTGGTTCTGCTAATGCCACCTTATGCGAGGAGTTTGCTAAGTCTATGTAGGATGAGTTTAAGATGAGCTTAATGGGAGAACTCAAGTTCTTTCTTGGGATCCAGATAAAACAATGGTTAGAAGAGACCTTTATTAATCAGAGAAAGCATACCAAACAACTTTTCAAGAAGTTCAACTTTTTTGATTGCATGATTTCCAAAACTCCAATGCATCCTACTTGCGTTCTGGAAAAGGACGAGGTATGTGGTAAGGTTGATCAGAATCTACACAAAGGTGTGATAGGCTCTCTATTATATTTAACTACTTATAGATCTGATATCATATTCAATGTATGCTTGTGTGCACGCTTCTAATCAGATCATAGAGAATCTCACTTAACTGTTGTTTAAAAGATTTTTAAGTATTTAAAAGGTACTAATAATCTTGGTTTGTGTTATAGAAAATCAAGTGAATACAAAATAGTAGGTTATTGTGATGTTGATTATGCCGATGATAGACTTGACAGATAGAGTACTTCTGGAAATTTCCAGTTTCTGGGGGAAAATTTGATCTCATGGTGTTGTACCCCAATTTTTGCCCCTAAGATCCATTCATCATATCATATCAATTCAATCACAACAAAGTCACACACTAGGGTTTGTTTCTTCTCCCTATCTTTAGTCTTGCTCTATGGGGAATCACCAAGCACCTTGAATTGTATTTTGTGATCATCTATGTTTGATTACTCTTTAACGAACAAATACAATGTATGTGTATCCTAATTGTTGATGATGTAGGTGAAAGCACAATGCATTCCATCAAAGTTAGCCTTTGGATTCATAAGTTCATTCTTTGTGCCTTCCTCAACAAAGCATCATTGAGATTCAAGCCTCTATGGAAGATATTTTGAAGTAACATCATGAAAAAGTCTTTCATGATCCATTATGCCTCAAGTTGTCAAAGTTAGCTCAAAAGTACAAGGATTGACTAAAGAAGTTTGACTCAATTGGACATGTCTTTGTCTCCATTGATCACAAGTGCATATCTCCTTCAATTATTAAGATGTGGAAGTTATGTTGGTTTCTATAACTTCTAATTATCATTCTCAACAACCTCTATTTGCAATATAAAATTATTGGTGCAAGAAGGTTGATCAAAATTGCAAAGTTCTCCCAAGGTATTTTCTTGCTCTAGGAGCTAGGGTTTTGAACTTCAAAGGGGTATATCTTGCTCATATTTTGGTATTTTTGAGTGATTCCAAAGACATCCTTCTCTTAAAAGGGTTATTAACAAATAACTTTAAAGTTCTCAAGGAAATTTTATGTGTAAGAAACTTGATGATGAAGAAAGTTTACAAGTCCTCCAGATGAACCCTCAAATCCCATCATTTGACTTCAAATGATCATAACTTGATCCATTTTTATCACCTTGATCCCATTCTTTTTCCAAAATTATCTTGAATATGTGAACTTTAACCTTTATTTTATGTGCAAAGTCTGAAAATGGAAAGAAGATGCCCTAAGGATGCAAAAGATTATAGGTCATTTCATGAATTTTTGCCAACTTCAACAAGTCATAACTCTCTCAATTTTGGAATATTTTGAATGGTTCAAGTCTCAAAATTACATTCAATAGATCTAATTAATTCCATAGTTTTTTGTCAAGAACAAATTCCAAGTGGAAGACCATGTTTGGATGCAAGACATTATAAGTCATTTTTGAAGAAAAACTTAGAAATTTTCTAAGTATGAAAACTCAGCCATTTTCTTCCAACTTTGACTCAACACAACTTCTTGATCAAGCATCCAATTGATCTCACTCCTTGCACATTGTAAAGCTTGTGACTTTATCTTTTAAATACTTCAAAAATCACATCATATGGTACCCTACATTGTTGGCACCATGGTTATGAAGGTAGCATCATGAAATGGAAATTTCAAGTTCATTCAGATTTAAAATTAGTTTAAATCCAATTACAAGCCTGTTTAAGGATCAATTTCGTGTCTAATCATGTTTAGGAACTTTCCATAATAAGAAACGACCCTTAAACCATCCATTTTGCTGCATTTTGAGCCATGTGAAGTCACACTTAGCAGCTCCACACGATTTCACTGATTTTGCCTCTAATTCACATGCTTGAGCCTTGCGTCATGATCAACTATAAATAACGATCATCCCTCACTCATTTTCCCAATCCTTGGATAGCCAATTGACCCATGTACAGATCCCACACGAACTCTAAATTTAAATTTCTGATTTCTTACATTCTCACCTTCAAACACCAAAAGCTCCATTCAGTTAGATTCATTGAACTTCTCTGAAGCTAGCCATACGGTTACTGTTGTAACCCAAAATTTGCCCTCTCATTTATCAATACTTTTCTCACAAGATCTCTTTGACTCAAGACTGGATTAGGGTTTGGTCAGCTCAAGACATCTCATGTTGCACTGATAACCCAAAATTAGGATTTGAGTTTGAACAAGGATTTTTGGACTATCAATGCTTCATGTGACTTTCAAACATCATTATGGATCCCTAATATCACCCATGACAGGTTTCAAGCCTTGAACCACATTTTTGATCAGTCAATTGGATAGTTGACCTAAAAATCAACTGTATTGGGGAAAAAGTCAACCATGGCCAATTTACAGTCAAACTTCATAATTTTTGATCCACATCAACATTTTAAGCTCACATGTATCATTTGGTCAGGTTTGGATCACAATTCCTCAAGAAATTTGATCAAATCATCAAAAGGGCAAAATGGTCAAAATTAGGGTTTTGACTGAGGAAGGGCAATTTCTGATTTTTTAACCTAGCAAATGACCAATTGAGTTCAAGCATGATTTCAAGGATTCAATGGCATCATCTTGACTTAATTACATGGCTCAAAACATCTCAAATTCATTGGATTGACAGATGAAATTTGCAGTCAACTAATCAAAAGTCAACTGTATACTGAAAAGTCAAACTTTGACTTTTTGGTCAAAATCAAGTGCCAAGGGTCATAATTCATCAAGACATGTCAAAATATGAAACTTGTTCATCAAGAAAACCAAATTTGAAAATTTAGGGTTTTGAATTTGAAAATTTTCCTAACTTAGAAATTTTCTAAGTATAGAAAAGTTTCTTATTTTTTCTCAACTTTAGGCCACTTTTTCACCATGATTCAAGGAAAGTTCCCAACATGAAAGTTGTAGACCTCCATTAAATATACAACTTTTCTTCACACACTTTTCCCTAAAGATGCTTGGGTCTCAAGATATAAATTTGTGAATACATGGTCATGAACTTGTTAACTTAGTGAAATTTTGCCCTAATTTAGGCAGGTTTTGGACCCAACTTCATAACAACTTTTCACCTAGTTCTAAGAGGTATCTCAAAATTCATTTCAAAGATGAATTATAGAGAACATTTCAAGCTTTCCAAAATGTCAAATAACTCCCCAAGATCATTTTTGAGTAGGGATAATCGAAGAGATGAAGTTGGCAATTTCTCACTTTTTGTCCAAGCCATTTCATGAAGAACAAAGTTGTAAATCAATCCTATGCTAGCTAATTCATGCTGTACAGGTCCTAAACTTGTTCCACACTCCTTAATTAAATGCTTACTCAGTTGACAAAGCTTTGATCCATGCTTTTGAACCTTTATCCAACTTATAATTCCATTTATGGCAAAAAGGTTCCATTGCCATTTTGAAAAAGAGTAACTTTTGAAAACTTTACAATTTTGAGCTTTGGACCTGTCCCCTTGGTGCATATAAGTCTCACAGGTCTCAAGTAAGTTGTACAAACTAATACCAACCCTAAGGGAGCAAGTACAAGCATGAAAAGTATAGTCACTTCACTTTACTTCAAATGCAAGGAAAGTTGCAAAAAGGCTAGAGCTTGCAGATCTGTTGGAGGGTTGACATAAAACCATTTCAATACTAATATACAAACAGGATGCAACATAATACACGTTTAGCAAGGACCTGAAACACTCTCAACCAGCAAAACACCAAAAAACTATCCAAAACTGCAGACTTGGCATAAGCACATCCATGTTTCATTTGGCTCGTGCGTTTTGAGTTTGGATCATTCAAACACCTTACATACTTGATACCTAGTCAATCCAGGCCTTCATCCCTGTTCTGGAATCACTCCTCCACTATCTGCCATTGTTGACTTCAGAGCTTGCAGATTGACTTGGCCAAGGAGTTCTAGCTACTTTCAGAGCAAGGCAAGGGTTGGGACACATCCAGGGAAGTTCAAGGAAGCTCAAGCAAGCATCAACCCTCCCTCAAACTCACCCCAGTTCCATTCCCGATTCCAACTGATGGAGGTAAAATTTCAAACTCTATCTCCTTGTACAGGAAACCTTAGGCCACGATTTGTGAATAAAAAATGTAGTCCTCACATAACGAAGTTGTACATACCATTATCTTGCATTGATTTTACTTGTGCTGAGAGAATTTAGAACTTGAAATTTCTGGAAATATTAGGTCAAGATTTAGGGCTGTTAAAATTCTCTTTGTTATTTGATTAATAGTTCACATAATTTATATGGTTGGAATCGTGAGTTCAAGCACTACAATTTTCATGTTATGAACTTTTATTTTTATGGAAGTATGAGAAAGTTACAGGGTGTCTGGCCAAGCGTGAGGAAGGAGATGAAGTACAGGGAATAAGGCGCGTTTTGTGTTATATTGTTTTTGTTTTCCATAAGACAATGGAATTACAACCACCCTAGTGGCAAAGTAGCGCGCTGGTGAGACCCATGTCCTGGGTTCGAACCTGGGCGCGCTACTTTTGTATTTTTCACATTTTTCTTTTCCATTTTTTGTCTTTTTTTGCAGGTTGGGCTTAGCTTCCTGGGCCAGTGTTTTTGCTAACCTTACCACAAATTTGCTAAATCACCCCCTTTGCTAACTTTCTATATTTTTATTTTTATTTTGTTTTATTTTTCACATTTAATATTTTAAATATTTTCTTTAATACATAAAATCCCAAAAAATGTAAATTAATAATAGTGCACTTTTATTTTATTTTTATTTTATTTCTCACATAAAAATATATTTTATTTTTAATATATATCATTTATTTTTCTTAATAAACTTGTAAATATAATTAAACATATTTAATTTAATTTATTTTTCATTTCATATTTATAAATACTTATTTTTGCACATATATAATTTTATACTTTTTTTTCATATAATATTATTTATTATTTTTATACAAAAAAATATATAAATAATACATATAAAAACTTTATTTTCTTTTAAATAGTAATTAGGGTTAAACCCCTTTAAAAAAATTAATTCTTTTTCCTTATATTTTTAGGTTTAGATTAAATTTTCTTTTATATAAAAACAAGACACAAAAATATTTTTATATGTACATTGCATTGCATTTTCTTTTAATATTGTATTATATTTATTCTAATTCGTACAAATTCGATTTGGTTGTAATAATTTATTTAGGTTTATACTTTTGCAAAATCCCCATTCAAATTTGTATCCCCCTTTCCCATAAATTGTTGTAATAGCTTAGAAATATTTACATTATGCAATTTATCGCTTTATATGCCATGAGTAGTAATTAGGGTTTGTATGACAAGAACAAAACAAAGAAAAATAGAAAACCCTAAATACAAGACAAAATCAAAAGCATGAAAATAATACACTTGCACACAAGCACCCTTAGGGTTCTCCACTTGGTTGCCTAAAATACAAAATAGGCATATTACGCATGCGAAGTATCTTGGCAAAACAAAAAAAATATAGGATCATAGTCCCTCGATGACGCTATTCAAAAGTTGCCTTACAAAATGATCTTGGTCCCCCAAAAATTCTAAGATACTTTGCAAACATTGCTAATCATGGTTATACGATGACCCACGCTCGTTCCATTTACATCCAAAGATAGGGTTGTTTACCAAATCAATGGTAAGACAACAATATTAAAGGAATAGAAAATACATAAGAAAGACATTTGTATACATTCTTACGAACAAGAATCATTACAAAGATTGCCTAAACAAATGGCCTCTTTTACAAAATACTTTCAAAACCACACCGAACACAATTTCAAACAAACCAAAGCAAGTGATCTAAGCAAGTAACTAAGAGCCCATGGAAAATGGATGAAAAGGGTGCTAATACATTCCCTTTTTATAATCTACCCCCCGAACTCAAGAAAACATCTCAAAGGTCTTTCCTGCGCTTTTTCACCTTTCCTTTTGGATAAAAGAAAAGTCGGTGGCGACTCTTGCTAACCGCAACATTTGCAATAAAACGCAAAACCCTCAAGTCAGTTCTCCCACTGCATCACAGAACTGGCGAATCTGTTGGGGAATTTTATAAAATTGGGGTTACCTTATGTAACACCCCGATTTGATTAAATAATATTTATATTATTAATTTCCAAAATTATCAAATTATATCTATTTTGAGAAATATATTCATTTGATATCGATTAAAATATTAATTCGATTATATGAAATAAATATATTTATATTGTTGAAATATTATTTTGAATAAGATTAATTTGGTGTGTAATAATATTTGGCTTTGTTTGATTAATTGGTATAATTGAATTAATATGACTAATTGATATTTATTACTATCTTGGGCTATAATTTGAATTAATTATGTTGGGGCCAAATTAGAATTATAGAAAGTTGGAGGGATAGAAGTTAGTAGTAGAAAAGTTTGTTTTATAAAATAGAGAAAGAATAGTTGGTAAGAGGTAGAAAGAAAGAAAAGAGGAAAAGAGAGAAGAAGAAGAGAGAGAGAAGGAGAGCCTTGGAGAAGAGGAAGAAACAAGAACATCAAAGGCTAGGGTTTGGATTGGGTAAAAGATCATGAAGCTTTGCAAGAACACTTTGAGGTAAGGGGTTTGGTCATTCTTTTACTATGAATAAAGTTGTGATATATTCTATATGAGTTAGGGTTTGTAGGGATGATGGATTCTTGATGCCATGGTTGTTGTGATGATGAAACATGAATGGGTATTAGTTAGGATGAAATAAGAACCATGAAATGTGGGTTTTGGTGGAAACCCCATTTGTGCCCTATTTTGCAAAACCATAGAAATGAGGAAATGATGGCATGAGATGAATGGAATTGATTGGTGCTTTGATGTGGTATTGATCCTATTGTATGCCTTAGATCATTGCTATATGGTAGGAATTCGATTTAGATGGTTTTAGGATGTTTGGGGATGATTAGGAATGGATTGGGGTGATTTTGGGAAGCATAAAAACCTGAAAAAATGGTGTTGCAGAGTCATCAACACGGGCCGTGTTGATGCACACAGGCACCCGTGTTGATGCTCGGGTAGGCTTTTCCCAAAAATCGTTTCGGCCATAACTTTTGAACCGTAACTCCGATTTAGGCTCCGTTTGATGCGTTGGAAAGCTAGTGAAATTTTCTATATGATTATGAGGAATTAGGTAGCTTTAAGAGCTTATTTTAATAAGTGATTATTGGAGAAAGTGTTTATGTTTATAGGTGAATTTGATTGTTATGTATTTTAGTGAAGTGTTTGGTGATGTTTGGTGTACTAGATGAATGATCTTGTGAGTTATACATCAAATGAAAAATGCATTATGTTTTGATATGGTTTGAATGATTGGGTATGACAACATGTATGCTTATGTTTAATATGCATGTTTGTATGAAAATGATGATGCTACATGATGATGTGATGATCATATTGATATTGTCGATATATGCTTCCGATTTGTGAATGCATGACTTTTGATGATGATGAATTATTGGTGATGGTTTGCATAATGCAAATATGATGCGATGATATATTTATCATGATGTGAATTGTTGATAAATGCTTCCTATAGTAAATGCATGACTTATGTGTTGATGCTCTGTAGACTCCAAATTTCTGATTTTCGCACTTTCTTTGGAAACGCGATTGTGTTCCGATTTTCCGATTTGGAATTATTTGATAGTTGATGGTTTATGTTTTGGTTGGGTAAGTAACTTGTTTGTATACATTATACTTGACGTTGAGATTGTTAAATCATATGTATGCATGCATGTACAATAGTTGATGTTCCATTGGTTGGATTTGATGGCATGTGTATGTTAAGATTGTTGTGAGTTTTAATTGCATGCATTGGTTATATTGTACATTGCATGGCATGGTGGTCTTGAAACAGAGACGGTGGAACTTTGGGTCCACAATATCTAGACGGTGACCCTATTGCAGGAAAAGACGTAGTGACCTTGATCCGGAAGGGAAACATAGGTGGTGGAACTTTGGGTCCACAATATCTAGACGGTGACCCTATTTTGGGAAAAGACGTAGTGACCTTGATCCGGAAGGGAAACATAGGTGGTGGAACTTTGGGTCCACAATATCTAGACGGTGACCCTATTGTGGGAAAAGACGTAGTGACCTTGATCCGGAAGGGAAACATAGGTGGTGGAACATTGGGTCCACAATATCTAGACGGTGACCCTATTGTGGGAAAAGACGTAGTGACCTTGATCCGGAATGGAAACATAGGTGGTGGAACCTTGGGTCCACGAGTCGGTACCGCATTTGCATACGTTGAGTCGTGTTGTGAGTCACATGTATAATTGTGCATGACATGTATGTGTGTTGATATGTTTGATTATGTGCCAATATTGTTGTTGCTTGAATTATGGTTATGTGCCAAGGATGTGAGTATTCGGATAATCGGTTTACATGGTTAATGTGTTGGAAATGGATTCCTTGAGTAAGGATGCTACAGGTGATAAAATGAACATGATCATTATGTATTGCTTTATTTATTGCCATTTCATTTACTTAAAATTACATGTTATATGATTATTGGAATTCTTACCCTTTTGTTGGCCAATGCTTTTGATGGCATTGTGCAGGTACCGAGGACGGTAGCGCGAGGCGCTAGCTAACGGATGCATTGGATTGCAATCTATTTTATTTTGATTAGAGTCGAGTCGATGCTCTGGTAGTAACACATGGGGGGGGGGGGATTTATTTAGTGTTGAACTCGATTATTTTGTATTTGAATTATGATGTATATAATCCTTATTCGTGTATATGGTGTTTTGTAGATGTGAGACTTGATAACATATGCTTATGTGAATTATGATGGCTTGATGCCTTGAATTATGTTTTGATTCCTCCATAAATGGAGATGATGTGAAATTATGAAACTCCGTTGCGTTTGCACGAGAGAATGAAGTAAATATTTATTGTATGTTTGTTTTGTGTTGGAATGCTTATACTTTCAAACATACCCTGTCTGTTTTCCTTAAAAACTTTGGAATGTGATGTGTGTTGTGGCATCCCTTCCGTGCAATTTTATTTCTCTGATTTTTTTATCTTTACCTTAAATTGGGGTATTTAGAAGGGGTGTTACAATAGTGGTATCAGAGCAGGTCGGTCTATCGGCCAGGTTGTTTATGTGTTTAATCCCTTTTGGTACGCGACATGTGTGTGAAACACTGTCGGTACTTGTTTGTGTCCTTTTCATTGTCTGCAGAGGTACGTGTGAAATAAGTGGGGGAGAAGTTTCTTCTCTGAAGTTTTGTGCAAGAGGTTGGTTCAGTATACCGCCGATTGTAAGATGTAAGTAGTGCCGAACAGTTGATGCTTCAAGCATGGTTATGTTTAAGTAGCTTGAGGGGTAAGATTGAAGATGATGTGTGGTTTGGTAACGATGGTTAATGCCACCTCATGATTGTCGACTGTCCATTGACAAATTGAGGGACTGATCATCCTTAATCTCTTGTTGATAGTAGTCGGGAATTGTGTTGTTTGGGATAGACTTGTCTTGCCAACTTATTAGAGTGTGAAGCAGATGAGTTGGCACAAGGCAGTGCATGGTTACTTGAGTTGTGGGCGAATTTGGATTTTGGTGAGAAATAAGATTTTTGGCAAGCGAGCTTCTTGTTGTGATTCTTCCAAAACCTTTTGTGGAAATGTGAGTGAATTACCGCTGTAGTGCGAGGTGAAGTTTTGATGGATTTAGTTTCTGGAACTAGTTGGGATTCGAAGTATCCTTAAGGGATGTTTGTTTCTGAATTAGAGTTGAAGAGTCAACTTGAATATTGGTTTTAGTAGAGTTTGTTTGTTTGAGTGGTTCGCCGTGGAGTGCGCCGATTGTGTTGTTCGAGAAGAACTAAGTGGATGTTGAGGACAAGTGTCTACTTTCGAGGACTGAAGTTGGATAAATCAGTTATTTGGAGTTTTGTGTTTAGTGAGGTCGATGTGAAGTCTGACTGTCTACGGGTTAGTGTGAGAGCCGAAGGTGTTTAAGCGGTGCTTTTAAAGATAATGTATGGTCTCGGCGAGTATTTGTTGATGTCATTAGTGTGACTAATGCGTCAAGTATGATTTTGGAATGTTCAGGCAGTACTCTCATGAGTAGCTGTAAGAGTTATTTCGTGTTCATGAATGTTACTTGGTTCACCTCGAAATTAAGGAAATTGTAGCAAGCATCTGAGCTCTGCGTTATCAGTATTGAAGTTAGACCAGTACCTGTTGAGTATTCTAAAGAAGCGTTTTGAACTGTTGGATGTAAGTTCCTTAAGTATGTGGCTAAGACGGTGATGTTTTGGACAGTCCCGCGAAGATTTATTTTGTATCTTGTAGAAGATTTCAAGGAGTTATTTCAGGGTTTATAAGTTTCTTTGTTCGGAAGGTTAGTTTGTGAGTTCGATGGAAGACCTTTTATAAGTTGATTTTGACCGTGGATACTTTGACTTGAGATGGTCGAGTCGTTATTTGGATTTCGCAGTGGAAAGCGAATTGTTAGAGCCGGTGGAGAGTTTAGCGAATGCTTCGATTTTGGTTATGTCTAGTACTGAAGAATCTTGTGCAGTGTATAGTGGTATTTTATTTTGGACTTAAGATATATTTTGGCATAGAGTTGGCAAAGTGTATTGTTACCTTGGAACGATTTGATTTTCATAAGAAGAATTGTCGGACGCGTGGATTAGAGTTTGATGTGGCTGCGTTTATTTGAAACCTTAAAGGTGCTAATGTTAACGACGAGGAGATTGAGATTGTTGAAAATAATTCAAGTTTGAGTATGATCTATCAAGAGACTTCGTCTGGTGTTGAGTTTAGTATGTTGATATCGCGGATGACCCAAGAATATCTGATTTGGGATTTATTGTTTCAAAGAATGACACATGATTATTTTGAGACATTCATTGAGTTTAAGTTCAAAGGTTATCAAGGATTTGTTTCCTACTATCATATGGATTTCTTCGGATATTAATAGCCGTAGTGGATTATTAGATTGCAACTAAGATGGGTCTTGATGGTATAGTATCTTTGAGATGGTTTGGTAGCCACAGGTACCTTAAGATGATTGATGTTTTATACAGGAAAGTGTTCTACTTGTGACCGAAGTCAGTCGCGATGGTGTTCGTGTTGGATTCCAGAAAGTTTATGTTATGGCTCTAAGTCCAACTTGTTTGGTAATTACAAAAGTATGAGACGACGATGTTGGTTAGAGTTATCGAGAGAGTGTCTTTGGTTTGAATTACCACTTTGGAAGATTGAAGGATTATGATGGATGCTTTGAATAAGAAACATGTGTATTGATCGTTACGACGGTGTGAAGATAATGATTACTTAATACAATTTTTGGGAATTGAGATGGTATAAGAGAAGACTTCGTTGAAGTCTAGCGTATGCGTCGAAGTTTCATAGGCGAATAATTGGACAATATTCGAAAAGGTCGAACTATGATTCGTATTTTAGAGAATCAATGGACGTTGATCAATCAAGAATGAAAAGGCGAATTGTCGAGTTGATGAGACTGATGTTACGAGGTGTCCTGATGGATGTACGCTTTGAACGTATCCATTCTGGGTGATTGTGAAGTTGAGGATTAACCAAGTTGTTTTACGATTGACATCATATGCGTAAGGTGACGCATCATGGTTTAAATTTTGAGCATTGAGTCTTTAGCGAGTATGCGAGATTGTTGGATTTGGACTAACAAGTTATAGCCGTAAGTTGTCAGGGTAAACCCTGGAATGCATAGTGTATCGCAGTTCGGCTGTGTTTGGGTAACTTGTTAATGTTCAAGAGGTGTACGTTGATAATCTACAAGGACGATGTGACCTTGTGATTTTTCCACCAGGGAAGCGATAACTGCAAGCGTAATTCTTGAGTTCGTGCTTATGCGTGAATGGATATACCTTTTTCATGTTTGGCGTAGCACGCACGGTACTATTCTATTCTGTTTGTTTCAGTTTTGGTTTGTATAACCATTATGTTGTGTTTGTTTTGGCGATGGAGTCGAGGTTGTGTAGTAGGACTTTATGTTCCTATCTTGGATGACTCGTTTCCGAGGTGTCGGTTCGAGTGTGTGACTAATTCCCTTGTTGAGAAATTAGGATGGTATCGATCTTGTTGTTAGTTGGTTGTCGAGTGCATTGTATGAGCTTTGCATCTCGGCGTGGTTGTTTTGTCTGGACGTTGTGGTTCGGAAGATGCCTCGTTTTTGGTGTCTTTCGTATGTTGTTTATTTGACGCGAGGGTGGTGTGGACGGATGGGTAGGCATGTCCCGAATTGTTCGTTTTGGTCGTATTTTCGAGGACGAAAAGTTTATAAGTGGGGGAGAGTTGTAACACCCCGATTTGATTAAATAATATTTATATTATTAATTTCCAAAATTATCAAATTATATCTATTTTGAGAAATATATTCATTTGATATCGATTAAAATATTAATTCGATTATATGAAATAAATATATTTATATTGTTGAAATATTATTTTGAATAAGATTAATTTGGTGTGTAATAATATTTGGCTTTGTTTGATTAATTGGTATAATTGAATTAATATGACTAATTGATATTTATTACTATCTTGGGCTATAATTTGAATTAATTATGTTGGGGCCAAATTAGAATTATAGAAAGTTGGAGGGATAGAAGTTAGTAGTAGAAAAGTTTGTTTTATAAAATAGAGAAAGAATAGTTGGTAAGAGGTAGAAAGAAAGAAAAGAGGAAAAGAGAGAAGAAGAAGAGAGAGAGAAGGAGAGCCTTGGAGAAGAGGAAGAAACAAGAACATCAAAGGCTAGGGTTTGGATTGGGTAAAAGATCATGAAGCTTTGCAAGAACACTTTGAGGTAAGGGGTTTGGTCATTCTTTTACTATGAATAAAGTTGTGATATATTCTATATGAGTTAGGGTTTGTAGGGATGATGGATTCTTGATGCCATGGTTGTTGTGATGATGAAACATGAATCGGTATTAGTTAGGATGAAATAAGAACCATGAAATGTGGGTTTTGGTGGAAACCCCATTTGTGCCCTATTTTGCAAAACCATAGAAATGAGGAAATGATGGCATGAGATGAATGGAATTGATTGGTGCTTTGATGTGGTATTGATCCTATTGTATGCCTTAGATCATTGCTATATGGTAGGAATTCGATTTAGATGGTTTAAGGATGTTTGGGGATGATTAGGAATGGATTGGGGTGATTTTGGGAAGCATAAAAACGTGAAAAAATGGTGTTGCAGAGTCATCAACACGGGCCGTGTTGATGCACACGGGCACCCGTGTTGATGCTCGGGTAGGCTTTTCCCAAAAATCGTTTCGGCCATAACGTTTGAACCGTAACTCCGATTTAGGCTCCGTTTGATGCGTTGGAAAGCTAGTGAAATTTTCTATATGATTATGAGGAATTAGGTAGCTTTAAGAGCTTATTTTAATAAGTGATTATTGGAGAAAGTGTTTATGTTTATAGGTGAATTTGATTGTTATGTATTTTAGTGAAGTGTTTGGTGATGTTTGGTGTACTAGATGAATGATCTTGTGAGTTATACATCAAATGCAAAATGCATTATGTTTTGATATGGTTTGAATGATTGGGTATGACAACATGTATGCTTATGTTTAATATGCATGTTTGTATGAAAATGATGATGCTACATGATGATGTGATGATCATATTGATATTGTCGATATATGCTTCCGATTTGTGAATGCATGACTTTTGATGATGATGAATTATTGGTGATGGTTTGCATAATGCAAATATGATGCGATGATATATTTATCATGATGTGAATTGTTGATAAATGCTTCCTATAGTGAATGCATGACTTATGTGTTGATGCTCTGTAGACTCCAAATTTCTGATTTTCGCACTTTCTTTGGAAACGCGATTGTGTTTCGATTTTCCGATTTGGAATTATTTGATAGTTGATGGTTTATGTTTTGGTTGGGTAAGTAACTTGTTTGTATACATTATACTTGACGTTGAGATTGTTAAATCATATGTATGCATGCATGTACAATAGTTGATGTTCCATTGGTTGGATTTGATGGCATGTGTATGTTAAGATTGTTGTGAGTCTTAATTGCATGCATTGGTTATATTGTACATTGCATGGCATGGTGGTCTTGAAACAGAGACGGTGGAACTTTGGGTCCACAATATCTAGACGGTGACCCTATTGTGGGAAAAGACGTAGTGACCTTGATCCGGAAGGGAAACATAGGTGATGGAACTTTGGGTCCACAATATCTAGACGGTGACCCTATTGTGGGAAAAGACGTAGTGACCTTGATCCGGAAGGGAAACATAGGTGGTGGAACTTTGGGTCCACAATATCTAGACGGTGACCCTATTGTGGGAAAAGACGTAGTGACCTTGATCCAGAAGGGAAACATAGGTGGTGGAACATTGGGTCCACAATATCTAGACGGTGACCCTATTATGGGAAAAGACGTAGTGACCTTGATCCGGAATGGAAACATAGGTGGTGGAACCTTGGGTCCACGAGTCGGTACCGCATTTGCATACGTTGAGTCGTGTTGTGAGTCACATGTATAATTGTGCATGACATGTATGTGTGTTGATATGTTTGATTATGTGGCAATATTGTTGTTGTTTGAATTATGGTTATGTGCCAAGGATGTGAGTATTCGGATAATCGGTTTACATGGTTAATGTGTTGGAAATGGATTCCTTGAGTAAGGATGCTACAGGTGATAAAATGAACATGATCATTATGTATTGCTTTATTTATTGCCATTTCATTTACTTAAAATTACATGTTATATGATTATTGGAATTCTTACCCTTTTGTTGGCCAATGCTTTTGATGGCATTGTGCAGGTACCGAGGACGGTAGCGTGAGGCGCTAGCTAACGGATGCATTGGATTGCAATCTGTTTTATTTTGATTAGAGTCGAGTCGATGCTCTGGTAGTAACACATGGGGGGGGGGGGGGATTTATTTAGTGTCGAACTCGATTATTTTGTATTTGGATTATGATGTATATAATCCTTATTCGTGTATATGGTGTTTTGTAGATGTGAGACTTGATAACATATGCTTATGTGAATTATGATGGCTTGATGCCTTGAATTATGTTTTGATTCCTCCATAAATGGATATGATGTGAAATTATGAAACTCCGTTGCGTTTGCACGAGAGAATGAAGTAAATATTTATTGTATGTTTGTTTTGTGTTGGAATGCTTATACTTTCAAACATACCCTGTCCGTTTTCCTTAAAAACTTTGGAATGTGATGTGTGTTATGGCATCCCTTCCGTGCAATTTTATTTCTCTGATTTTTTTATCTTTACCTTAAATTGGGGTATTTAGAAGGGGTGTTACACCTTAGGGTTTAGATCACATTTATTTGCTTACATTGTTTGACTTGTTTGCTTTACATTATGGTTTTTTGTTTGGGTTTGAATCCTCCACCCGGATTTGGGAAACATTATAGGTAAATAGAAATACGTTATGGAAACTGTGCGGGGTATACCAACATGGTCTAAGCAATAGCTATGTTAGTGTGACATATTTGTGGGTACCGGTAGCCTTTGAGTTAATCAAAGAGAATACGGGGCCGTTGAGTGATGTCATGAAGCACTAATGAACTTCTAGAACCCTTTACTTGACCAACTTAGCCTTTAAGATGTAGTGAGATGACCGGCTTTGGTGCAGTTCGAAGTTGGTAGATACTCGAAACTACACTCATTGAGGGTTGGTTTATTGGGATATTTTGGTCGCCATTAAAGAGGCTTGAGCTGAAACAATGACCAAGGAAACAATCCAGTGATATTGAGCTCCTTAGAACCCAGTTACTATTATTAGGACAGGTTGAGCCAACTAAACTTCAAGAGGGTACTTACCTATAAAACCCTATGCAAGCCTAAACTAAGAACTTGTTTGATTTGCTTGTATATGCATACCTGTACATAACATCCTGGACATCATGAACATCATATGCATTCGCTAACCATTTCAAGGATTTTGGAGATTCATCTTTGTTCTTGTTTTGTAGGATATGGATTCACTTCGCAGGAAAACTATCCAAATCAACCTTGTAAGAATTCCTCCACAACTTAAGGAGCTAGCTTCAAGGATCCCTGAGAACTATCCATTCACCGAGAGGCATGGTCATCTACTCAACTTGGTCACCTCCAACACAGAGGAGGATAATTTGAAGGTTCTCTTCCAGTTCTTTGACCCTTTGCATCATTGCTTCACATTTCCTGACTATCAGCTTGTGCCTACTTTGGAAGAATTCTCTCAACTCTTGAGGATTCCTATTCTTAATCAACTACCTTTCAATGGTACGGAAAAAGATCCAAAGCCAGAAGAGATTTCTCAAGCCCTGCACTTGCACTCATCTGATGTCACAACTCATTGGGAAACTAGAAGTGGTGTCAAAGGCTTCTTAGCAAAGTTTCTGTTTGAGAAAGCCCAAAGTTGTTGGAATTCCCTAGACTTGCAAGCTTTTGAGGAGATTATGGCTCTTCTTATCTATGGGATGGTCTTGTTCCCTAATCCTACCAACTCATAGATGTGAGCACCGTCAAAATCTTCATGTCACACAATCCAGTGCCTACATTACTAGGGAATATCCTACACTCTTTTCACACTCGTACAATGAGGAAAAGAGGGGTCCTTATGTGTTACACTCCTATCCTGGCAAGATGGTTTATTTCTCATCTTCCCTGATCAGTCTTAAAGAATGAGCAAGGATTAAGGTGGTCACAAAGGTTAATGACGCTCAAACCTTCAGATATTCATTGGGGCTCTCGATCCAAGGAGAATGTTATCATTGTTGACCGTTGTGGGGAATTCCCTAATGTCCCTCTACTTGGAATTAAGGGAGGCATCACCTACAACCCGTGTTTATCTCTAATACAATTTGGTTATGCCCGAAGGGATGGCCCATATGATATGCTGATTCAAGGCTTGGTATTCGACTACGACAACAACGATCAAGGTTTTCGCCAGAGATTCATCCGAGCTTGGAGGATACTGAACAAGGTGGATAGTAAGACTTTGGGACACAAGAATTCCATCCCTGTTGAGCCTTACCTCAAGTGGGTACGAACCCGCGCTCAAAGTCTTATGATGCCTTATCCTTCCATTCTCCCAGTGATTATTGAGCCTATTAAGGAAGGAGAAGTTCCATACACTATCCTACATCCTGACATGCCCACATCACTCGAAGATCTACAAAGGGATTGGATACAACTCAAAGGAGAGCGAGATACTTTAGAAGCCCAATTCTACGCAAGAGAGAAGAAGGTTTTGGAACTCACTAGGCTACTTCATTAGGAGCAGACTCTAAATACCTACATAGCACCAAAGAGGATGCGCAATACTTTTTTATATTAAAATTTTGTATTATTTTTCCCAAGGGGAATTGATGTACTCAAATTCTATCTTATTAATATAACGTGTGTTTCTTTTTATTTAAAACGAATTTGAATTTTTAAATCCTTGAAAGCATTGCATGTATGCATATCATTCATCATGACATAAATAGGTCCTTTGCAACAAGTTTCCTCATCTCTCTAACTGTTTATTTCAGTAAGATGGATCTCGAACAGACAGTCAAAGATCTTGAAGCTCAGAACACGCAGTTTCAATAGTTACTCATGACCCTAGCCAAGGGGAAAGATGAATTGAAGACTCTGTTAGCTAAAGAGAGAAAGAAGAAACCAAAGAAAGCCACTGGGGTTTTGAATATGGGGAGAAGATTTCAGGGACAGACTAGAAGGGCCTTGAATTTTGCAACCACTTCCGAGGAAGGAGAAGGGAAAGGAAAAGAAACAGCAGTACCGTCAGAATCTAAAGAAGAGGAAGAAGAGGAAGACTACTCTGAGGAACAATACCCTCCGGCTAATGGTAAGTACAAACATATTGAAGAGCGTTTAAGCGCTATGAAAATACAGAGGGTACCAGGTCTAGATTTTGAAGAATTGGGGCTGGTGTCAGGAATTGTAATCCCACCAAAGTTCAAAGTGCTGCTGTTTGCAAAATATGATGGGGTGTCATGTCCTAAAATGCACCTCCGATCATACGTGAGAAAGATTCAGCCGCACTCTACCGATAAAGACCTATGGGTGCATTTTTTCCAAGATAGTTTATCCGGAACACAACTCGATTGGTTTTACCTGTTAGAAAGGGCCGACGTCCACAACTGGGAAGACCTTGCCGCAACTTTCTATAAGAAATACCAGTATAATACCGATTTGGCGCCTACCTGTACTCAACTTCAGAGTATGGCTATGGCTTCAAATGAAGGTTTCAAAGATTACACACAAAAATGGAGAGATCTAGCTGGGAGAGTGCAACCCCCTCTGTCTGAAAGGGAGTTGGTGGATATGTTCTTAGGTACTCTATCGGTCCCTTTCTTCAACCATTTGATTGGGAGTTCATCTGCTGGATTTACTGAGTTAATATTAACCGGAGAAAGGGTGGAGGTTGGCATAAAAAGTGGAAAGATTCAGAAAGATTCATCTGCCTCTACAGCTGTGAGAAAGCCTTTCACTGGAAAGAAGGAGGTATCTGCTGTTTACCCATAAAGGAACCAAGGGAGAGATGAATGCGAACCAATGGTAGGGGCCATTATGATCCCAAAATCTACATCTGATCAACCAAGAAGTAACCAACCAAGGGTGGAAAGGCCAGTCCGGCAATTCACTAGAATTAATATGACTCTAGCCCAGGTTTTACCACATCTGCTGAAATCTAATTTGGCGACTTTGAAGGAGGCTCCAAAGAATCCCAACATGGCGTCCCCCCATTATCATCCGAATGCCAGATGCGCATACCATTCCGAAAGTCCGGGCCACGACACCAATAACTGTTGGGCTTTGAAAAACAAGATTCAATACCTCATAGATGCAAAAGAGATCGAGTTTGAGGCTCCAGAGAAACCAAATGTCACTTTCGCTCCTATGCCTAGACATAGTCACAACGCCAATGCTATCGAGGAAGATTTATTTATTGCTACAGTAGATAAACTCTTAACTCCGCTCCCGATCATTAAGATGAATTTGTTGAAAGCTGATATGTTCCCAGGTTGTAATAAAGACTGCAATATTTGCCTATCCTCATCAGTTGATTGCCCTCTGTTGAAGACAGGTATACAACGCCTGATAGACAACCAAGAAATTCTGTTCGAAAATACTCCAGTTTCACCCATTCCTATTAAATACGTTTCAATCATAACCATCTCCGCCAATCCTTCCAGGGGCCCCAAAAGTCCCGTTAGGATTACATCATTTCCAAAGACTACTCCTATCATAATTACAATTCCCGGGCCGGTCCCATACGAATCATACAAAACAGTACCGTGGAATTACGGTGGAGAAATATACTACCATGGTATTAAACAAGACGGGCTGACCACCAAAGAAGTTAGTTCCGAAGAAGAAGATTCCGAAATTGGAAATATTTCCGGAACTAGTAAGATTAACCGTAGCGGTAGAATCTTCTCTCCAGAGATTGCCCCTCCAAAGGCAGTTTTTGGACCCGTGGTCGTTCCGAAGATTACCTATGTACCGATAATCATACCTGCAAGCGCACCTAACGATAAAGACGACACGATCCATGCTATTGTCCCTACCAATACTTCTATTGTTGAAAATCGAGGAAAAATCATTCAAGAAGAGCCTGTCCGGATGAAGGCCCAATCACTAGCTATCCCCGAAACATCCAAGAAGGAAATGGAAGAGATCCCGAGGATAATAAAGAAGAGTGACTATGACGTGGTTGAACATTTGGGGCAAACTCCCTCCAAGATCTCCATGCTAGCTTTACTGCTGTGCTTTGAAGCACATGCGAAAGCTCTGGTAAAATTTCTGAAGACAGCCCATGTGCTACAAGAGACGTCTGCTGACCAGTTCCAAGGCTGTGTGGCCAGTTTGACAGCTGATAATGGTCTAGGCTTCTCTGATGCTGATTTGACACCCAGAGGGAGAAAACACAACGAGGCATTGCATGTCTCTGTGGAGTGTAGAGGAACGACTCTGGCCCATGTCTTGGTGGACACAGGTTCATCTTTGAACGTCTTACCGAAAAAAAGCCCTTGACAGATTGGATTGCGAAGGGCTGAATTTAAAACCCAGTAATATAGTTGTGAGAGCATTTGATGGTTTGAAGAGGATAGTCCATGGGGAGGTGGACAGCCTGATAAAGGTGGGAACCTAGACCTTCAACTCAACCTTCTATGTGATGGACATCCGCCCCTCTTACTCATGTCTGTTAGGACGCCCCTGGGTCCATAATGCCGATGTTGTCACCTCCATGCTACACCAAATGCTGAAGTACCCAGTCCAAGGAAATATCATAACTGTCTATGGAGAGGAAGAGTACAAGATTAGTCATCTGAATTCCTTCTGATATGTGGAGTTGGATGGCGAGTTCATTGAAACTCATTTTCAACATTTCGAAGAGGTCTCTCAAGAGGTAGCGGTAACCAATGCGGTATCCCCGGTTTCCAAGATCACAAGACCTCCGCTTCGGATGTCATCTCTAAAGGACGCCAAGGTAGTAGTAGAAGAGGGCGGATGCACCATCTGGGGGAAGCTTCCGGACATCCCTTATAAATCATACAAGTTTGGCTTAGGGTTTACTTCAACTGCTCAGAAGGCTGTGCACAGTGCCCGTGCTGGAGGGCCACCTTTGAAGATTAGTAACAGGGAGGTTAACATAGTGGAAGATGGTGAAAAAGGTGGCAGCTTGGAAGATTGGATATTTCCTACTGTCAACGGAGGACTCCGCAACTAGGAAGCCAGAGACTTTGTCCCAATAACTTTCATCTCTCAGTAATTTATCTTTTACATTTTTGTTGGACTTGTAATATTCACAAACAATTCGCACTTTAAAACCTTCTGTCTTACCCGAGGCACAGTGGTCCATTTGTAAGGGTTTTTACTTCATCTTCATATGACATTCAATGAATCATGGACGCTTTTTCACATACAAACCTTTTGTGCTTATTGTCTTTCTTTTACATTTTATTGTTTAAAGATGGCTATACCCTTACACACACCCACACTCACAAATGCAGGTACCCCTCCATTCCGGATCCCATGGGCAACGATACTGCTATAGCCTTTAGTGTCTCTGAAGATCTAATATACCAAGCCGAATACGAAGGTGAGGAAGATTGTGAAGTACCAGGGGAGTTGTCCAGACTACTACAACAAGAGGAAAGAGCTATTCAGCCTCATGAGGAACCGTTGGATACAATAAACTTGGGTACCGAGGAAGATAAAAAGGAAGTCAAAGTGGGTGCCAACCTAGAGCCGAGTGTCAAGGAGCGCTTAATTCAGCTACTGCATGATTATGTTGATATCTTTTCCTGGTCATACGAAGACATGCCAGGACTTAATACATGCATCGTCTACCCACAAGAGAAGACTGTCCGCCAGTGAAACAAAAAGTCCGCCGCATGAGACCTGACATGTCAGAGAAGATCAAAGCGGAAGTCATGAAGCAATTCAATGCTGGATTTTTGGCTGTCACTTCCTATCCTCAATGGGTAGCCAACATTGTTCCCGTACCTAAAAAGGACGGCAAAGTACGAATGTGCATGGATTATAGAGATTTAAATAGGGCCAGCCCTAAAGAGGATTTTCCACTTCCCCATATTGACATCCTGGTTGACAATACAACCCAGCACAAAGTGTTTTCTTTCATGGAAGGATTCTCAGGTTATAACCAAATCAAAATGACACCTGAAGACATGGAGAAAACTACATTTGTTACACAGTGGGGCACGTTCTGTTACAAAGTGATGCCATTCGGACTGAAGAATCCCGGGATAACCTATCAACGCACCATGGTAGCTTTGTTTCATGATAAGATACATCATGAAATAGAGGTCTACGTAGATGACATGATAGCCCGATCACAAACTGAAGAGGAGCACCTTGATCACTTGCAAAAGTTGTTTGTGAGATTGAAGGAGTACAAACTAAGGTTAAATCCAAACAAGTGTACATTTGGAGTCCGATCCGGTAAACTCTTAGGTTTCGTCGTCAGCAACAAAGGCATCGAGGTTGATCCTGCCAAGGTTAAAGCGATACAAGAAATGCCTGATCCTCGTACTGAGAAGGAAGTCAGAGGATTCTTCGGACGCCTGAACTATATTTCCAGATTCATTTCTCACTTGACAGCTACTTGTGAGCCAATCTTCAAACTATTGAAGAAAGATCAAGTAGTCAGATGGCATGATGAGTGCCATATTGCTTTTGACAAGATCAAGGAGTACTTACAAGAACCTCCTGTTCTGATGCCACCAGTCGAGGGAAGACCACTAATCATGTATCTGACCGTTTTAGAGAACTCAATGGGGTGTGTATTGGGGCAGCATGACGAGTCTGGCCGAAAAGATCATGCTATTTACTACCTGAGCAAAAAGTTTACCGACTGTGAAACCAGATATTCACTGCTCGAGAAAACTTGTTGTGCTCTAGCATGGGCTGCTCACCGGCTAAAATAGTATATGTTGACTCATACCACTTTATTGATATCTAAGATGGATCCGATAAAGTACATCTTCGAAAAACCTGCTCTGTCTGGAAGAATAGCTAGATGGCAGATGATCTTAACAGAATATGACATACAATACACTGCCCAGAAAGCTATAAAGGGCAGTGTGCTAGCTGATCATCTTGCTCATCAAGCTATAGAAGATTATCAGTCCATGAAGTTTGAATTCCCGGATGAAGACATCATGACATTAGACAACTGTGAAGAAATCAGACCATATGACGGACCTGAACAAGGATCCCGATGGACCCTGTTCTTTGATGGGGTATCCAATGCACTTGGTAATGGTATCGGCGCTGTACTTATATCTCCAGAACGGTGTCATACTACTTTTACTGCTAGACTTTGCTTCAACTGTACGAACAACATGGCGGAGTACGAAGCATGCATCTTTGGTCTCAAGGCTTCCATAGACTTGGGAATCAAATCTTTAGATGTGTTTGGAGATTCAACTTTGATCATCAGTCAGATCAAAGGAGAATGGGGCACTAAACATCCAAACCTTATCCCTTACAAAGAATCTGTTTTGACATTGTTACCACATTTTGAGCAGATTACCTTCGAGCATTTCCCGCGAGAAGAAAATCAGCTAGAAGATGCTCTAGCCACAATGTCATCTATGTTTAAACTTAATTGGGATAACGAGGCTCCCCAGATCACCATTGAACGAATGGTCGAACCAGCACACTGTCACGAGATTAATACTGAAGAAGTAGTGGACCAGCCTTGGTTTCATGAAGTCAAGAGGTATCTCGAGGCTCAGGAATATCCGGAAGGAGCTTCAATCAATGATAAGAAGTTCTTAAGGAGATTCTCTGCTAAGTTCTTCATGAGTAATGGCATCCTGTACAAGCGTAATCATGACTCTGTTCTGCTCCGTTGTGTGGATAAGATTGAGGCTGAAAAGATCATGGCTGAATTACATGAAGGTACCTTTGGCACTCACTCCAATGGGCATACGATGGCGAAGAAAATCCTACGGGCAGGCTATTACTGGTCTACCATGGAAGCATATTGCTATCAACACTCTCGGACCTGTCATAAGTGTCAAATTTATGCGGACAAGGTACATGTATCTCCGGTTCCTCTAAATGTCTTGATGGCTCCTTGGCCCTTTGCTATGTGGGGAATCGATATGATTGCGGAAATCAAGCCGACATCCTCTAATGGACACCGCTTCATCTTAGTAGCCATTGATTATTTTACAAAGTGGGTGGAGGCAGCTTCCTTTGCTTCCGTTACCAAGAATGTTGTTGCCCGCTTCATTAAGCAAAACCTTATTTTCCGGTACGGTATCCCGGAAAGGATCATCACTGACAATGGTACAAATCTCAACAACACTATGATCACCGCATTGTGCAAACAATTCAAGATTCAGCATCACAATACTTCTCCCTATTGGCCAAAGATGAATGGTGTTGTTGAAGCCGCAAATAAGAACATAAAAGAGACCATACAGAAAATGACAGTCACATGCAAAGACTGGCATGAGATGTTACCATTCGCTCTCCACGGATACCATACCACGGCTCACACATCAACTGGGGCAACACCCTATTATTTGGTTTACGGCATGGAAGTTATCTTGCCTATCAAGGTCCAGATCCCCTCTATGAGGATTATGAAGGATGCAGGATTGAACAAAGACGATTGGATCTAGACTCGACTTGATCAATTGAACTTAATTGATGAAAAGAGACTTACTGCTGTTTTCCATGGTCAGATGTATCAAAAATGGATGATCAAGGCTTTCAACAAGAAAGTCATATGCAAAGTATATCAAATTGGAGATCTAGTGATCAAACGCATTATCTTGCCACAAAGTGATCCCAGGGGAAAATGGACTCCTACCTATGAAGGACCACTTGTAATCAAGAACATCTTCTCCGGTGGGGAAATGATCTTAACCACCATGGACGGCGACGACCTTCCGCACCCTGCGAACGCAGACATAGTTAAAAGATACTATGCATAAGAGACCCGCTAGGTTGACACACCTAGGAAAAAAGGGGCATCCCGGCGAACCGAAAGGTTCTGGCAAAAATTAGGGGTAAAATAAAAAAATATATACACCCGGCAAATTGAAAACCCGAAAGGGCGACTTGGGCAAAAAAGGGTTTCCCGGTGGACTGAAAACCCGAAAGGGCGGTCCAGGCAAAAGTTAGGGAATTAAAGCGTATGACTATGTCCCATCGGATCACTTTGTGGACAACCTCTTGACTTCCAATGAAAAACTAGAAGTTTCTGATCAATTCAATCATCGTCGGACGAAGCAACAAATGGACAGGGTATTCGGAGGCACGAAGACTATAGCAGAATGGGAACCCCATGGGATTATCACACATAGCTATCTTTCTTTGTAAAAAAATTTCTTACTTTTATGGAACCATCCTCTTACTAGGATGTTTGTCTCCTTTGTACAAAATACTTATTCAAAGTAAATACAAAGATATATCTTTCAAGTACAGAAAACTATTTTCCTTTTCCTTTACACTTGTGTTTTATTTGCAAAAATGTCCAATGATTCATTAATGAACATATGCATTTGAACATAATTACTGTTTACAAATAAACAAAATGAAAGGAAACAATTACTAACAGGTTGAAAGAATAGGAAAATGTATTTAGACTATTCCACGAGCAATCCCCACAGTACGCCATTTAGATCCCCGACAGAGCTAAAAATTAAAACTATTAATCCCCGGTGGAAATCATCCAGTTCCTCCAAATTCCCCAGTAAGTTGTTTGAAGCCTGAAGTCCATTCAGATAACAATTTACTTCTGATACTCCCCAACGAAACCAAGACTCCCATTATTAACCCCTAGTAGAAGTCATCAAAATTCTCTGTATTCTCCAAGCAGATTCCTCAAGCAGTATACGACATTGCTCTAACAACAGAATTTTTGTCAATACTCCAAGACATGAAGAATCCACATATCCTTGGCAGCGGTCAAGGATTTATTTTCCTCAACAATATAGCAAATCAGCTTACATGCGCATACATTACATCTACATATCATAAACATTGATAAAACACATATATTGCATCATACATTTCAAGCAACATGATTTTGTGTTCCGGCTAACATTTTACCCTTTTCAGGATAAGATTAATAGTTACCGTTAACAATGTGCAATCAGGATACAGTTCAGATACGCTCCAGATACGGATGCCATTCTGATACTCATGCAAATTTCAAGTTCAGATACGCTCCAGATACGGATGCCATTCTGTTACTCATTCAGATTTCAAGTTCAGATACAGTACAGATATGCTCCAGACACGGATGCCATTCTGTTACTCATCCAGACTCAACCTTTTGATACAATTCAGATACGCTCCAGATACAGATGCCATCCTGATACTCATGCAAATTTCAAATTTTAGATACAGTTCAGATACACTCCAAATACGGATGCCATTCTGATACTCATTTAGATTTCAACTTTCAGATACAGTTCAGATATGCTCCAGATACGGATGCCATTCTGATACTCATTCGGATTTCAACTTTCAGATACAGTTCAGATACGCTCCATATACGGATGCCATTATGATACTCATTCAGATTTCAACTTTCAGATACAACTCAGATACACTCCAGATACGGACACCATTCTGATACTCATTCTTTCAGCTTACAACTTACACTTCAACAAACATTCTTGGATGGCATCTACAAACCCATCTCCAACAAGATTCTATCTTTTCTCCAAATGGCATCTTTAAGCCCATTCCCTCAGCTACACATCGCCGAGTGCAAATTTATGGGCACTTTAGTGTCCAATCATCTTTCACCTTCGAGTCACGAATGGAAAAGCTCTCCAATCTAACTCTTCATGTTTAAGAAGATTGAACAGGGGCAGTTGTTGTATCCCAAAATTTTCCCTCTTATTTATCAAGACTTTTCTCATAAGATCTCTTTGACTTAAGACTGGATTAGGGTTTGGTCAGCTCATGACATCTCATCTTGCAATGATAACCCAAAATTAGGGTTTGAGTTTGCACAAGGATTTTTGGACTATCAATGCTTCATGTGACTTTCAAACATCCTTATGGATCCCTAAGATCACCCATGACAGGTTTCAAGCCTTGAACCACAATTTTGATCAGTCAATTGGACAGTTGACCTAAAAATCAGCTGTATTGGGGAAAAGTCAACCATGGCCAATTTATAGTCAAACTTCATAATTTTTGATCCACATCAACATTTTAAGCTCACATGTATCATTTGGTCAAGTTTGGATCACAATTCCTCAAGAAATTTGATCAAATCATCAAAAGGGCAAAATGGTCAAAATTAGGGTTTTGACTGAGGAAGGGCAATTTCTGATTTTTTAACCTAGAAAATGACCAATTGAGTTCAAGCATGATTTCAAGGATTCAATGGCATCATCTTGACTTAATTACATGGCTCAAAACATCTCAAATTCATTGGATTGACAGATGAAATTTGCAGTCAACTGATCAAAAGTCAATTGTATACTGAAAAGTTAAACTTTGACTTTTTGGTCAAAATCAAGTGCCAAGGGTCATAATTCATTAAGAAATGTAAAAATATGAAACTTGTTCATCAAGAAAACCAAATTTTAAAATTAGAGTTTTAAATTTGAAAATTTTCCTAACTTAGAAATTTTCTAAGTATAGAAAATTTTCTTATTTTTTCTCAACTTTAGGCCACTTTTTCACCATGATGCATAATGATTCAAGGAAAGTTCCCAACATGAAAGTTGTAGACCTCCATGAAATATACAACTTTGCTTCACACACTTTTCCCTAAAGATTCTTGGACCTCAAGATATAAATTTGTGAATACATGGCCATGAACTTGTTAACTTAGTGAAATTTTGCCCTAATTTAGGCAGGTTTTGGACCCAACTTCTTGAAAGGAAAGTTGCAAAAAGGCTAGAGCTTGCAGATCTGTTGGAGGGTTGACATAAAACCATTTCAATACTAATATACAAACAGGATGCAACACAATACACGTTTAGCAAGGACCTGAAACACACTCAACCAGCAAAACACCAAAAAAATGTCCAAAACTGCAGACTTGACATAAGCACATCCATCTTTCATTTGGCTCGTGCGTTTTGAGTTTGGATCATTCAAACACCTTACATACTTGATACCTAGTCAATCCAGGACTTCATCCCTGTTCTGTAATCAATCCTCCACTATCTTCCATTGTTGACTTTAGAGCTTGCATATTGACTTGGCCAAGGAGTTCTAGCTACTTTCAGAGCAAGGAAAGGGTTAGGACACATCCAGGGAAGTTCAAGGAAGCTCAAGCAAGCATCAGGCCTCCCTCAAACTCACCCCAGTTCCATTCATGATTCTAACTGAAGGAGGTAAAAGTTCAAACTCTATCTCCTTGTACAGGCAACCTTAGGCCATGATTTGTGAATAAAAAATGTAGTCCTCATCATAATGAAGCTGTACATACCATTATCTGACATTGATTTTACTTGTGCTGAGAGAATTTAGAACTTGAAATTTCTGGAAATATTAGGTCAAGATTTAGGGCTGTTAAAATTCTCTTTGTTCTTTGATTAATAGTTCACATAATTTATATGGTTGGAATCGTGAGTTCAAGCACCACAATTTTCATGTTATGAACTTTTATTTTTATGGAAGTATGAGAAAGTTACAGGGTGTCTGGCCAAGCGTGAGGAAGGAGATGAAGTACAGGGCATAGGGCGCGTTTTGTGTTATATTGTTTTTGTTTTCCATAAGACAATGGAAGTACAGCCACCTCAGTGGCAAAGTAGCGCGCTGGTGAGACCCATGTCCTGGGTTCGAACCTGGGCGCGCTACTTTTGTATTTTTCACATTTTTCTTTTCCATTTTTTGTCATTTTTTACAGGTTAGGCTTAGCTTCCTGGGCCAGTGTTTTTGCTAACCTTACCACAAATCTGCTACATCACCCCCTTTGCTAAGTTTTGATATTTTTATTTTTATTTTGTTTTATTTTTCACATTTAATATTTTAAATATTTTCTTTAATACATAAAATCCCAAAAAATGTAAATTAATAATATTGCACTTTTATTTTATTTCTCACATAAAAATATATTTTATTTTTAATATATATCATTTATTTTTCTTAATAAACTTGTAAATATAATTAAATATATTTAATTTAATTTATTTTTCATTTCATATTTATAAATACTTATTTTTACACATATAGAATTTTATACTTTTTTTCATATAATATTATTTATTATTTTATACAAAAAAATATATAAATAATACATATAAAAACTTTATTTTCTTTTAAATAGTAATTAGGGTTAAACCCCTTTCAAAAAATTAATTCTTTTTCCTTATATTAATAGGTTTAGATTAAATTTTCTTTTATATAAAAACAAGACACAAAAATCTTTTTATATGTATATTGCATTGATTTTTCTTTTAATATTGTATTATATTTATTCTAATTCATACAAATTCGATTTGGTTGTAATAATTTATTTAGGTTTATACTTTTGCAAAATCCCCATTCAAATTTGTATTCCCCCGTCCCATAAATTATTGTAATAGCTCAGAAATATTTACATTATGCAATTTATCGCTTTATATGCCATGAGTAGTAATTAGGGTTTGTATGACAAGAACAAAACAAAGCAAAATAGAAAACCCTAAATACAAGACAAAATCAAAAGCCTGAAAATAATACACTTGCACACAAGCACCCTTAGGGTTTCTCCACTTGGTTGCCTAAAATAAAAAATAGCCATATTACGCATGCGAAGTATCTTGGCAAAAGAAAAAAAATATAGGATCATAGTCCCTCGATGACGCTATTCAAAAGTTGCCTTACAAAATGATCTTGGTCCCTCAAAAATGCTAAGATACTTTGCAAACATTGCTAATCATGGTTATACGATGACCCACGCCCGTCCCGTTTACATCCAAAGATAGGGTTCTTACCAAATCAATGGTAAGACAACAATGTCAAAGGAATAGAAAATACATAAGAAAGACATTTAAGTAGGTAGATAACTTCTAGTTACTTGCTCCATTTCAAGAAAATATCCTTGCTATTTTCAAAACAAACACACACATTTCAAAAACATCTTACAAACATTGAAAACATTTTCAAAAAAGACAAACATCTTTGTATACATTCTTACAAACAAGAATCATTACAAAGATTGTCTAAACAAATGGCCTCTTTTACAAAATACTTTCAAAACCACACCGAACACAATTTCAAACAAACCAAAGCAAGTGATCGAAGCAAGTAACTAAGAGCCCATGGAAAACCATGGATGAAAAGGGTGCTAATACCTTACCTTTTTATAATCTACCCCCCGAACTCAAGAAAACATCTCAAAGGTCTTTCCTGTGCTTTTTCACCTTTCCTTTTGGATAAAATAAAAGTCGGTGGCGACTCTTGCTAACTGCAAAATTTGCGATAAAACGCAAAACCCTCAAGTCAGTTCTCCCACCGTATCACAGTTACTTTCAAGAATCGTGACCTATATTGATCTATAGAAGTCCAGTTTCAGAGCAACTTCTCACTACTTCATTCAGGTATATTTCTTGGCCAAATTGGTTCAAATAAAAGACTAATCCACTCCTTGTATCCTTCTGATCCTCATGCTCTTTATAATTTGCAATTTCGTTGAGAAGTGAGTAAGATATCCCAGATTTTAGTGCTCTCTATTTTTCTGGTTTTCTTTAAACACATCCTTGCATAATTTATATAAATTTGGTGCGATGGTACCATTAGAATCGTCTTGAAGAGACGAATCTAATGGTACTGATCTCATTTGCTAATTTTACAGTTTAAAGGATTCAATTTGGGGATGGCTGGAGGTTGAAGACGATGACATGTCTGTCTTCAACCTTTCTTCATCCCCAACAACAATCTATGATTTATTTTCCCTAGTTAGACATTGTTACAAGGAGCTACTGATACGCTTCAACGACATATTGTGTCCATACATCATTTCACAATACATCATAGCATATACATACCGAAACGCATATAACATTCTCATTTATTTTGAGAGCATCATTACGTAATGCGTTACATGCATCATGATATTACATAAAGCTAATTTTGTCTTTTTAGAATGACACGAAGCCACGTTATTTTTTTTGTAACAGATATATTATGCTGGCCTTACCATGCATGTGCCTCAGAAGCCCTTGGATCTGATTACTTTTGTGGGTCAGACTCCATCTACGTGCCACATTCTAAGTTGTTTTACTTTAAAAATATTTGATCTGGTGTGATATTTATTAAAGGCCATGATATGCATAGTGCGTCTGATCCATTGGATTAGCTTACTAATGCATTTTGACTCTCATCCATTGGTCCACTTTTTTTGACTTTATTTTTATTCCTGATTTTTATATTTAAATTATTTTAAACTTCAAAAATTCATAGGAAATTCATTTTAACTCAAACAAATATGAAAATATATGGAAAATACTTTTGATTTTTCTCTTTCTGATTTTTATATTTCCATATTTATATTTTGTGTTTTGATATTTTTTATAATTTTTCACTTTATTTGAATTGTTTTAAATGTTTAAAAAATACTTTTATGCATTTTTAAATTCTGAAAAAAATAGGGAAGGATCCAATGACATTGTGACAAATATTGGTGACCTCATTTATTTTTTATTTTTTACTTTATTATTTTTCACTATTTTTTATTTCTCTTACCTATTTCTTTTAATTTTATAATGAGTTTCTGACTTTAAAAAGTTACCAAAAATTTTATAAAAATATTTGAGCTCATTTCTAATTTTTCTTTGGTCTTACTTATTTTTTCCTGATTAATTTGAACATAGTTAACATTTTTCTCTCTTATTTTCATTTTAAATCATTTTTAAAACCTTTATTTTTAAATGTTAAATACAGTTTATTTTTTGTATATTTTTTGGCTGATCTTGGATTGAATTTTTGATCATGAGCTTTGTTAACATCATTGGATCCATAGTGTTGAGTCTAAATCCATAAAAATGGATGAATGATTTTAATAATAGTTTGATTAAAATTTTGATTCAAATGTGGTTTATTCATTTTTCCTTCCCTCTTCATCTCATCCCCTTCTTATTGCACTAAGTGTTATTGGAGCGTGATTTTTATATCATGTCTCAAAACAAATGGTCCATAGATTGCTATTGGTCGGCCTCAAAATAGTTGCGACTTCTATATAAGTCCACTTAAGATTGCTTAACGTAGCGCTAAATTTTGTCCTGATTTGAGAAAATTATCATTCGTGGCCCAAACTTATGTTTGCAAGCCCAAGTATGTTAATTTGATCCCTATGATCCAATAACCTTGAGATCCATTGTTAGGAGGCTTTAGTTTTACCACTCCTCTAATGGAAATTCATCAATTTTGGTCAAAGTGAATCACTTAAACATCATAGATCATTAAGTCACCTTGAGATTCTTAAAATGGATGATGTACTTGACAAAAAGCAAATGCAACTTGTTGTTGAGAGGCTTTGGTTCTACCAATCCTCTAATGAGTTCCAAATACAAGTTTCAAGATGGTCATCCAACTAACCACTAATTCTTAACAATTGACTTTATTTTGTGCTTCTATTTTTATGCTTTTATTTTATGCACCATTTACTTCAGCATTTACATTTCATGTTCTTTTTCATCTTTGCTCACTTGAGCCTTTATATTCATGTCATTTTATTTTTCTCACTTGAGTTTTTCATTTCTTTTTTAAGATACCTAATAATCAACTTAAACCCTAAAAAAACATTAATGTTACTTGGACTACTTGGTTACTATCCTTGGCATTATGGAGTGATAGACTTCTTGAACTTAAGAATAGAAACCTTGACCTATGTTGGAGATCTTGTGACCTTAATTGATATTTTTGTCTAGAGTTCTTGGGGTTTACCTCAAGACATTGGGTTGTTTATTTGTTTTGTGTGCAGTTTATTGTGATTACATACTTTGTCTGTAATCTGGAATTCATTTGTATACAGATGCTACTCTGCCCAATTTTTGCAAGCACTCAATGAAATTGAAGCTTGGTATTCTTCAAATGTTTATTAATGTTTTGCTTGGTTTCAAATCCAAAGGATGGAACTCTTCATTGAATCAATATGTCAAGTGTTGGTTTCTTGTTGGTTAGATGGTTCTTTTCCTATATTTTACTTTATGCTTTAGGATAGTCACTCCATCTCTTCCCATCTTCTTTAATTTCAAAAATCTTATCCCTCCTTTTGAAAACACTTCATGTTTTAAAAAACTTGAACCACTTTCATAATAAAATTGGACTTAGGTCCATGCATTTTCAAAAATATTTTCTTAACCAAACTTCAATCAATTTAATAATGCCTTGACAATTTTGTGAGAAGACTAAAAGTAAATCAATCTCATTTTAAACTATTTTGCCATTTTGGCTTTTTACCTTTAAAACCTTTTTCTTAAAAGATTGGACTCTTGTCAATCCTTGTAGTGATGCAAACAACTATACTTCTATAATATGTAGTGAAGAGAGATATTTTCCACTTGGGTGTTGAGTGAGGCTTTATTGCTTTTAAAATCCGAGCCATATCCTCAACTTTGAGATGATGCAAATTCTCCTTTCTCATAATTGTGGGTGGTAAGTATGTTTTCCATACAGACAATGACAATTATGTCTTATTTCATAAAATTAACCAACATACTTGTGTTTTATAATTTTTAAAGATGAACTACGTGTACCCTGATCCGTTATTGCATAGAAGGTGGTACGTAGGCACTAAAGGTTCACAACCGCGGCGGGTGCAAAAATCATAAAAAAATATACTTCTTTTTCTCATCCCCACAATCTATTTTACATACAACATTTTATATCCAAAATATACAGATTTTACAAAGAGGTTCCTGCAGAGTACCGTAGATGTTTAGGGTGCTAAGACCTTCCCTTTGCATAACCAACCCCCTTACCTAGAATCTTTCCCCCTCTTTTGGGTTATTCTCTCTTTTCCCATTCCTTTGGAAACAATAAAGCGTCGTAGTGATTTTTATTTTTGATCTGTACAAGTCTAGTCAATCCAATGGCTTAGTCTTAAACATTTCAACCGCTAAAGAAAAATGGAGACTTCACTGGGGAAAGATTGACCTCTTGCTGGTCCATCCCTAAGTGGGTTGAGCCTATCTTTGTTTATATCTGTATATGGGCTATTATGTGTTATATCTTATATGTTGTATATATGTTTGTTTGGGTTTTCCTGGTTTTCAGGGTGCTTGGTGTTTTCTCATAAGTCCTATACCCAGACTTGGTCAAGATTAAGATAGGATGTGCGGTATAGTCATGTTAACTTTGAGGGAGTAATCCCAAAAAAGGAGGCATGAGATCCCCCACTCAGTGGAGGCCCTTTTGACTGTAGTGTCATTTACTGAGTAATCAGGAAGACGTGTTGCTTTTGACCTGAGAGCCTACTAAAATTGAGGACCTTAGAATACCTAACCCATCTTGGCCTTTTAGGTGTAGTGCAGAAGCTATGAAGGAGTAATCGGGGAATAGTTGTCACGCGATACTACGCTCAGACCAGTTTTTCTTGAGAATATTACTAATTACTGAGTTAATTGAGAAGTTGGTAATATCCGAAGGAAGGATGTAGACTCTGGGAACCTTTAGAACCTTGTACGGTAGGTGATAACTTTTAGATCATACCTTATGGATAGTACCTTCGACCTCATGCTCGTGAAGTTGAACCTATGAAACCTATGTTTTTGACCTTGTGTGTGATTGTTGCATCATGCATTCATGCACTCATAATCATCTTTTGAAGACGTTCTATTTCAAGGGACTTAAAAGTTGATTATTTGTGAAAATCTCAGGTACTTTTTGACTATGGATTTTAGAAAAAGAAAGACCAGAAAATACAGTTTCAAAGATCCCAAGATAGATGAGTTGATGAGTCTGATTCCCGAAATTGAGTGTTCTGCAGGTTTTCAGAAGATGTATGGGTCCATCATTTCTCTCATGAAGCTTAGGATGAAGAAGGGTATTCTCTCGACCTTGGTCCAGTTCTATGATTTTATGTATCGATGCTTTACTTTCCCTGACTATCAGTTGATTCCTACACTAGAGGAGTATTCTTATTTGCTGGGTTTTCCTATTACCGATCGTGTTCCTTTTACTGGTTTGGAGAGTGAGCCAAAACCACATGAGATTGTTGCTTTGATCCATCTGGGGTTGAAGTCCACATGACCACACAAGGAGGTATTGGAGGATTACCAGCTCAGTTCTTATTGGAGAAAGCTCGTTACTTTGGCAGGATGATGAATACAGTCTCTTTTGAGGCCATTTTTGCTCTACTTGCTTACAAGTTGTTCTTATTTCCTAATATGGACAAATTTGTTGACATTAATGCCATCGGGATCTTCATGATTGGAAACCCAGTTCCTACATTTTTGTGTGATACTTATTACTCTATTCATCTTCGGGATTCTTATCATGGGGGGATGATTATATGTTGCACGTCTCTGTTGTATCGGTGATTTACTTCTCATTTACCTCAGTCTGATGCTTTCTGGGATGTCAGGAAGGAACCCTATTGGGCTCCTAAGATCATGGCACTTACTCATTCAAATATTGTTTGGTATCATTAGGCTTACCATGATGTAGATATTGTCGATAGTTGTGGTAGTTACCCTAATATAGCTCTTCTTGGTACAAAGGGAGGAATTAACTACAACCCTGTTATTGCATGACGACAAGTTGGATATTTGATGAGGGATAAACCAAATAGTATTCATTTGAGTAGTTTCTTCCTGAAAGAGACAGAAGACCATAAGTAAGCTAGAGAGAATATTGAGAAGGCCTGTCGTCACATTCACAGGAAGAGTAAGAAGGAATTGGGACCTAGGTGTTTTTTTTCTTTGGAGCCTTAGCTTCAGTGGGTACAAGCAAGAGCTATTCAGTTGAAGATGCCGTATTCCCGGGAAGCACCTATGCCTGATTTATTTATGAAGACCACTCCTCCCCTATTGGATGATGTGGAAGAGCTACAACTTGCTTTAGTAAGGATGCAGTAGGAAAAGGAAGCTTGAAAGAATAAGTGCCAAACTTTAGAGATTTCCTACAGGGCAAACTTGAAGGAGAAATACAATTTGATTAATATTCTTGAGAGTCGAGCTATAGAGATGATGGAGAGGCAAGGGGATTTATTTTCTCTTAAGCCTCAATCAGGCACTACTTGCTCACTTCCTGGTTCAGATGATTGGAAAGAGGTCGCTACCAGATATGCGGAAGAAAACCAGAGGTTGAAGGCTCAGATTTCCAGACTTACAAGGAAGCGTCAGCGCATAGAGCGATCTCCATCAGCTTTACTTTTTATGGTTTTAGACTTTACTTTCATCTTGTACTTGGGATTATTGAAACTTGTAATCTATTTTGAAGTTATAATAAAAAATTTCAGCATTTCAAATGTGTTATTACTTTGATATTTTCAAAATTGTCTATAAATCTTTAAGTCCCTCGAAATGATAATAAAATAAATCATGTGAATTACACATCATGCATCATACTGCACATACTTCTTGCATTTTTTATGCATATCCAGGGGTCTTACTGAGCTTCTTTACTTCATTCAGGAAACTGTCTCACCAGTACAATACCCGAGCTAATTTCAAAAGGAAGATGGATAACCTAGAACAAGAGAATCGCGAGCTACGCGGGGAAGTTTCTGCTCTGAAGGCCGGCATGGCCAATCTCGCTACTCTGATGGAATCTTGGTGGCTTCTCAGAATTATCCATCGAGTGATCAGCCTCAACAGAAATGGTTACTACTAAAGCTCCGACTGTTCTTGTGTCTGCTACTCCAGTTGTTGTTCAGAATCATATGCCTCCGGGATATCCTTGGGGGATGCCAAAAAACTTTATGCCAGAAGGTTTTAATGAGGATCCTCAGATTGCTCCGCTTACTCAGACTGCTGCTGCTCCCGCACCTCCTATGATGTATGTTACCTCTGCTGCTAGAAACGAGATTCACTATGCTGCACCGCCCTCGGTGAATATGGTCTCGTTTGCTAATGATGATGTGTATCATCCTATTCCTCCACCAAGTGAAAGTTTATGTGTTTATGATAGAATGGATGATTTTTAAGACCAGTTTGACAAAATTCAAAAAGAGTTGAAGGCCCTCAAGGGAAAAATACCTGTTTGGGCAGAATGTCAATGACATGTGTCTGGTTCCCAATGTGAAGATACCTGCGAAGTTTAAACAAAGTTTGAAAGTTACAAGGGCAACACTTGCCCTCGTGCTAACTTGGTGATGTATGTAAGAAGAATGTCTACTCATACATATGATCGGCGCCTGTTGATTCATTTCTTTCAAGACAGTCTAACCGGTGCAACATTGAAATGGTACATGAGCCTGGATAGTGCCAGTATTCATTATTTTAATGACTTAGGTGAAGCATTTATTAGACCGTACAAATACAATGTGGACATGGCACCTGACCGTTATCAACTCAGGGCTATGGTCCAGAAGGACAGGGAATCATTCAAAGAATATGCACAGAGATGGCATGAGGTAGCAGCCCAAGTGATTCCTCCAATGGAGGAAAAAGAAATGACAAAGATTTTCCTGAAAACACTAGGTGCATTATATTATGAGAGAATGGTGGCGAGTGCACCTAGTGATTTTACTAAAATGGTGGGAATGTGTGTTCGTTTGGAAGAGGCTGTGAGAGAAGGTCGTCTCACAAAAGTGAAAGTTCCAGCAATGTGAAGAAGCCATCATATGGATTTTTTAAGAAGAAAGAGGGAGAGGCAAATTCCATTGTTCAAGAAAGAAGGGTCAACACCTCTAGAAGAAATCATCAGCACCCTCAACAGGTTGCCTCGGTAACTCCAATTGCAAAAGCAGCTCCGACTATAATTGCTTATCAAAGGCCAGCCCCTCAGCGAAGCAAAGGGAAGAATAAGAGGAGAGAACCTTTTGACTCTATCCCTATGAGTTATGCAGAGCTACTTCCAGCATTGATTCAGAAAAAGTTGGTCCAGACTAGGCCACCTCCTGCTGTACCATCCCCTTTACCTTGGTACTATAAGGCAGATCAGACATGCACTTTCCATCAGAGTGCACCAGGACATAATGTGGAAAATTGTTATCCTCTAAAATCTGAGGTACAAAAAATGGTTAGATCTGGCCTTTTATCCTTCAAAGATGCCAGTCCAAATGTAAAAGATAATCCTCTCCGAAAACATGGAGGAACGAATGCTGTTAACATGGTTGCTAGTTATCCATGGAATTTCCGCATTTATGATATTAACCTGGTAAGAGGAGACTTTGTAAAGATGCATGCAAACCTTTGTGCGTTTAGTTACTAGACTCATGACCATGCTGTTTGTGGTACCTGTAGTACTAATATACAAGGTTGCAATAAGATAAAGGTTAATTTGCAGGAGATGATGGATGAGGGCGCCATCCATATAATCAGGCCTAGAGCAGAGTATGAAGAATAAGTAAACATGGTTTCTGGATTTCCTGGAGAGTTTAGAATCTTTGATGTAGAACATATAAATGATGATCTCGTACAATTACATGCTACTTTCTGCCACATGGCTGGTCAGGTAGAGCACCACTATGGATCTTGTCGGGTTTGCTGCAGGGACTCCCAAGGATGTTCAATTGTGAGAAAAGGTATTCAATTGTTGTTGGATAATGGAACCATCAAGGATTTAGGGTAAAGAGATGATTACCATGAGGTTAACGAAATTGAGGTTTGCTTGGCTGAGGAAGAATCAGATGATGATGAATATGCTTCCGCATATGAACTCTTTTCCTCAGATGAGGGTTTGTTCTCTGGTGCTGATTATTTGATGTCAAAATTGTCTGAAGAAGGTGTTAATGTAATTGTGTCGTGTTTCAATGATTTTGCCCCTGTTGAAATTGAATACTGTAGTGAGCCAGCTTACCAGGGCCCGTTCCTTAAAATTCTGAAAAAGCTGTAACGTACAAGTATAATGCTACAATTTTAGAGGATGGTGTCGAAGTTTCCATCCAACCTATGTCTAATGTTGGAAATATTGCTGAGACTAGTAGGGTGACCTGCAACGGTCGTGTGTTTGCACCAGTTGTTCGAGGAATTGATGATGCTGGAAAGAAGGTTGTGGAGAGTGTTAAAGATAAGAAGGCTACAGGGGAATCCAGTGGTGCTACCCTAGAGAAGAACATAGATGATATTTTGAAGATAATCAAAATGAGCGAATACCGAATTATGGATCAGTTATTGCAGACTCCTTCAAAAATATCTATCTTGGCATTATTAATGAATTATGTCGCTCATATGGAATCTTTAATGAGGGTGTTGGACTAGGTCTTCGTGGAGTATGACATGCCGTTAGATCAATTCAACAGTGTGGTAGGTAATATTACATCATGTAATAAACTAAGCTTTTGCGATGATGAATTTCCTGACGAGGGGAGGAATCACAATTTGTCTCTCCACATATCCATGAACAACAAAAGTGATTCATTATCAAATGTGTTGATTGATAATGGATCCGCCTTGAATGTGATACCGAGGAGTACACTAATGAAGTTGAAAAATCAAGGGGCTCATATGCACCCAAGTGGTATTATTGTTAAAGCTTTCGATGGGTCAAGGAAGCCGGTTATTGGGGAGGTCGATTTGCCTATTCACATAGGCCTGCATCTGTTCCAGATCACTTTCCAAGTCATGAATATTGTGCCCACATATAGTTTTCTATTGGGAAGACCATGGATACATGAAGTAGGGGATGTCACTTCCACTTTGCACCAAAAGTTGAAGTTTGTTCCCGAAGGAAAAGTGGTTATTATAAACGGAGAGTAAGCGTTGTTAATATCTCACCTATCATCTTTCAGTGTTGTTGAGGAAGATGAGGCTGCTGTAGGGACGCATTTACAGGCTCTATCTATTGATAATGCAAGAGGGAATGAGAACTCTATGGTTTCATTAAAAGATGCTCAGCAGGTTGTGTGCAATGGTCCAAGTAAAGTAAGGGGACAGGTCGTTGATCCTCCAATAAACAAGAACAGGGCTGGTTTAAGATTCTCTGCCAAGAATGGCAAGAATGAAAGTTTGAAGCCGAAGTCTACTATGAGCAGTTATCATGATGTTTTCCGCAGTGGAGGCTACCTCCACCCAACTGTCTCTGGAGTTAATGCTATTGAGAAGGGTGAAGAAGATCAGGAAGTGCTGAATTATGTGACACCTGGAGTCAGAATCCAGAACAGGGTCACTTATGATGTTCCCACTTGCATCCATGTCTCAGAGTAATTTGGTTTTCTTTGCAAAAAGCTTTCATTCTACCCAAGATGAAAGTTAATATTGTATGGGCTTATCTGTTTGTTGTGATCTTTAAAATCATAAATAAAACTTATCTTTGATCCTATAAAAATTGTGTCTTTTATTTTTCTGTTTTTGTGTTTTGTTTTTTTATGCATAATCATTTGATATATATGTCAGTTCCTAAAAGGAATCACAAATCACATGTGCAGATTAATTAATAAACCCGTTGAATACAATGACCCCGCACCCTCTCCCAACTTTGAATATCCCGTGTTTGAGACAGAAGAAGAAAAGTATGATGAGAATCCAGAAGAGGTTTCACGGTTGCTCGAGCACGAGGAAAATGACATTCAGCTGTATAGGGGGTCTTTAGAAACAATCAATTTGAGTTTAAAAAAGGAGCCAAAGGAAGTCAAGATTGGAGCATCGTTGCATCCTGATGTGAAAAACAGGTTGACTGAACTATTGAAGGAGTATGTGGACATCTTCGCTTGGTCTTACCAAGATATACCGGGTCTAGATATTGATATTGTGGAGCATCATTTTCCTTTGAAGCCAGAGTGCCCGCCCATCAAGCAGAAGTTCGGAAGAAGCCACCCTGATATGGCAGTAAAAATTAAAGAAGAAGTCTTAAAGTAGATAAATGTCGGTTTTCTTGTGACATCAGTGTATCCTCAATGGTTAGCCAACATTGTGCCCGTACCAAATAAAGATGAGAAAGTCTGCATGTGCGTAGATTACAGAGATCTAAGTAAATCTAGTCCAAAAGATGATACTGCATATTAATATGTTGGTTGATAGTATAACAAAATTTAAAGTATTCTCATTCATGGATGGATTTTCCGGATATAATCAAATAAGAATGGCTCCTGAGGACATGGAAAAAACAATGTTTATCACACCCTGGGGAACATTCTGTTACAAAGTGATGCCCTTCGGGTTGAAGAACGCTGGTGCAACGTACCAGAGGGCTATGACAACCTTATTCCATGATCTGATGCACAAGGAAATTTAGGTATATGTTGATGACATGATTGCCAAATCACAGACGGAAGAAGGGCATGTGGAAGATTTGTTGAAGTTGTTTCAGCGCTTGAGGAAGTACCATCTCCGCCTGAATCCAAATAAATGCACCTTCGGTGTCTGATCAGGGAAGTTGTTTGGTTTTATTGTCAGCCAGAAAGGGATTGAAGTTGACCCAGATAAGGTCAAAGCAATCCAAGACATTCCTGCGCCAAGAACTGAGAAGCAAGTTATACGCTTTCTTGGGTGTCTGAATTATATTTCTAGATTCATCTCTCACATGACCGCAACATGTGAACCGATTGTTAAGTTGCTAAAGAAAGATCAGGGTTGCATATGGACAGAGGACTTCCAGAAGTCATTTGAAAGAATCAAAGAATATTTACTTGAGCCTCATATCTTTCTCCCTCCCGTTGAAGGAAGACCATTGATCATGTATCTGACTGTGTTGGATAGTTCTATGGGCTGTATTTTTGGACAACAAGATGAAACATGAAAGAAAGAATATGCTATATACTATCTTATTAAGAATTTACTGATTGTGAGTCACGATATTCTATGTTGGAGAAGACATGTTGTGCTTTGGCTTGGGCGGCAAAGCGTTTGCGATAATACATGCTGAATAATACTACTTGGTTGATTTTCAAAATGGATCCAATTAAGTATATTTTTGAAAAGCCTACTCTACCGGGAGAATTGTCCACTGGAAAATGTTGTTGTCTGAGTATGACATTGAGTACCACACTCAAAAGGCCATAAAAAGTAGTGTGATGACAGATTATCTTGCTCACCAACTGGTAGATGACTATTAATCTGTCAAGTTTGATTTCCCTGATGAGGATGTGATATTCTTAAAAGAAAAATATTGTGATGAACCTTTTCTTGGGGAAGGTCCAGATCCTGAATCTCGCTGGGGCTTGGTATTTGATTGAGCGGTGAATGCTTACGGAAAAGGAATCATTGCAGTGATCATTACTCCACATGGATCACACATTCCTTTTACTGCAAGGCTGGAATTTGATTGCACTAATAATATGGAGAAATATGAGGCTTGTATCATGGTCCTCGAGGAGGCCATTGATGTTAGAATCAAGGTTCTGGATGTGTATGGAAATTCAGCTTTTGTTGTTAATCAGATTAAAGGAGAATGGGATACTCGTCACCCTGGCTTGATCCCTTACAAAGATTATGCTAGAAGACTATTACCTTTCTTTAATAAGGTTGAATTCCATCATATCTCGAGAGATGAGAATCAGATGGAGGATGCTTTGGCAACTTTGGCTTCTATGTATCAAGTTAATACTTGGAATGATGTGCCTCATATTACCGTGCAGCGTTTGGATAGACCGACTCATGTGTTTATAGCACAGGATATGGAAGATGAAAAACCTTGGTATTTTGATATCAAGCCTTTCCTCCGAACCCAGGAATACCCAATTGGTGCATCAAATAAAGATAGAAAGACATTGAGAAGGCTGACAATCACTTTTTTCCTTAATAAAGATGTACTATATAAGAGAAATCATGACATGGTCTTACTCAGATGCATGGATAGACACGAAGCAAACATGTTAATGCATGAGGTTCATGAAGGTTCATTTGGTACCCATGCCAATGGACTTTCAATGGCGAAAAATATGCTTAGGGTAGGTTACTATTGGCTGACAATGGAATCTAACTGTTACAAATTTACGTTGATAAAATTCATGTACCTCTTACACTTCTCAATGTTATTTCTTCCCCCATGGCCTTTATTTATGTGGGGTATTGATATGATCGGAATTATTGAACCAAAGGCGTCAAATGGGCATCGTTTTATCTTAGTGAAAATTGAATACTTCACCAAATGGGTGGAGGCATCTTCATATGCTAATGTCACTAAACAAGTGGTAGTGCGCTTTATAAGGAGCAACCTCATATGTCAGTATGGTGTGCCAAGCCGGATTAATCTGACAATGGCTCAAATATGAATAACAGAATAATGTCTGAAATTTGTGAGGAATTTAAGATTGTCCACCACAATTCATCTCCCTACAGGCCAAAGATGAATGGAGATGTTGAAGTGGCCAATAAGAACATCAAGAAAATCATCAAGAAAATGGTGGTTACTTATAAAGACTGGCATGAGATGCTCCCTTTTTCTCTGCATGGGTATCGAGCATTTGTACGCACTTCAAAAGGGGAAACTTCGTTCTCTCTTGTATATGGCATGGAAGCAGTACTCCCTATTGAAGTTGAAATTCCCTCTTTGTGTGTAATAATGGAAGCCAAGTTGTCGGAGGCTGAATGGGTCCAGAACAGGTTTGACCAGTTGAATTTAATAGAATAGAAAAGAATGAAGACCTTATATCATGGTCAATTATATAAAAAGAGAATGAAGAAAGATTTTAATAAAAAGGTCAAACCTCGTGAATTCAGAGAAGGGGACCAAGTACTCAGAAAGATCATGTCTTTAAACGCTGATTCTAGGGGCAAGTGGACTCCTAATTTTGAAGGCTCATATGTTGTCAAGAAAGCCTTCTCTGGTGGTGTATTGATTCTTGAAACAATGGATGGTGAGGAGTTCCCACGTTCTATGAATGCTGATACAGTCAAGAAATACTTCGCCTAGGAAAGTAAAAGAACAACTCGCTAAGACGAAAACCCAAAAGGGCGGATGTTGTACCCCAAAATTTACCCTCTCATTTTTCAAGGCTTTCCTCACAAAGATTCTCAAAATTCAAGCTTGCATAAGTACATTGGGATTTTCCAGCACCATAATTAAAAGGAAACTGTCAAAAAGAGAGAAAACATATAAAGATAACATTTTGACGAATTTGGAGGAAAACAGTGTCCTTCGATTCAGCCCCCTTCGCCTGGACTTTGCACCTCCTTCGACTACTCAAAAGTTGTTGCTAGAATGCCTCTTTCGTTTGGGCATGTGACTTCAAAAAGGCTTCCTTCGACTCAGAAGGAAATTATCTTCATACAAGCTTCAATTGAGTTTTTGTTTCCCTCTGAAGTAGTGTCTTTCGACTCAGGAATGTCCTTCGACTCAGGAAGTAAAGGCCTCCTTTTGGTTTTCTTCAATTCAAAAAGTCAATAACCTTCTGAAAAGTGTCATTCGACTGCACCATTCGCCCCTCACCTGTTGGCCTTAGATTTATAAGTTTTCGATTGGATGAATGGCTACCTTGTGACATTCAAATTCATCTCCATATATGATTCGAATGCACCTTCATATCACTTTCGAATCTATCTGTAAACCCTTCGACACACCATAGTCCTGCATTATGACACACAACTGGTGAAAACGAATGCTATGTTATTCTAGTCTGGTCGAAAGGTGTAGAAAGATGGAGGATTCGACTTAAAAGATCAAGTTGAACATTTAGACCCATAGGCTAGGCTACGTGTTTTCCCTTTTCAGGCCTCAAACCTATGTTTCACCCTATACTTATTTGTTTATGCAAGCTAAAGTAGGCCTTTACCCATTTGTTGTCCAAGACCACTTGCACTTAACAGCATAATACGACCTTTTAGAAAGGTTTGTCTTGAGCCTTGCGCCTGTTTTCCTTCAGAAGGAAACAACCCCATCTGAACCATTCATTTTAATTTTATGGCACAAGTGGGCACTTACTTTCCAGACTAAGCCTTATTTTATTATTTTTGCTCCCCAAGCCTTTCTCTATAAATAGAGAGTTCATTTGCACAGAGAAAAAAAAAGGAGAGGATCTTTGGACCTGAGGGGAACGTATCTTCAAAATTCTCACACACCATAAAACTCTCAAACACTTCAACACTTGTGAAATCAAAAAACCAAAATCATCGTTGCCTCCTTCAAACAACACATTCCAGTTTCCTTCGACTCAAGGAACATCCCACTTGTTCTTTCCCTTGAATCCAACAAAGAAGGATAGTTCACTTGTTTCGTTCTTTCGAATCCAGTGTTGAAGGACTACCCAGGGCCTTTTCCTTCGAATCCAGAGGCATTAAAAGCAACCGCTTCAAAGTACAGAACACGCTCCAACCTTCAGCAAGGTAAGTCATTCTTAACCTTTGACCATTCGTTTCCAGCATAGCATGTAAATAAGTTTTCTTTTTTCATTTAAAACATGTACATACTATTTTCTTCCTTTTGTTTTGTTTTCAGTCTCTTAATATGTGTCATGGTTAACAATCTTCCTGGATTTTTCTCTTGGTACATTTAAATACACTTTAAAGAATTAATCTAGTCTTAAGGTGATGGCCTTGGGCCATATTGCTATTCAAAAACTCAAAATGAAAGAAACAGGAGACAGAAAAGTTAGAAACGAAGCCTCTAGCTTCCATACTGGCCTCCAGGCCCCAGTCGAAAGGCACAACATGCTGGCCTCCAGACCCCCAGTCGAAACTCATTCCTTCACCCCTTTTCAGGTAAGGTCGAAGAAGTCCAAAAATGGAAGAGTCGAAGGGTTTGCTGCCCTAAGTCGAAAGATCCATTTTTCTTTCTTTTACCTTATTTTTTTGTCTTTATATTTTCATGCAATTCAATATGGTTGTAATAGTGTAGGATATTTATTTCCTGCATTTCTATTGCTTGGAACAAATGTTAAGTAATTAGGTGTATGGCAAGATAAAATTAACAAGTAGACAACCCAAAAATCAAAGACAAACTGCATGCAATCAAACACACTTGCACACATGCACCCTTAGGGAAATTCCACTTGTTTCCTTACAAAAATGGCCATGTTATGCATGTGGGATGTCTTACTACAAACAAATAAAAAAAGATCATAGTCCCTCGATGACGCTATCAAAGTTGCCTTTCAAAATAATCTTAGTCCCTACAGAAAAAGGGCTAAGTCATTTCACAATATTGCTATCATGGTCATACGATGACCCAACGCTCGTCCCTTCACATCTAACAATGGGGCTTTTTATCAAATCAATGGTAAGATAGCAACATCTAAAGGAGGAGGAAAAACACATCTAAAACCTTTTGAGTAGGTAGATTACTTTTAATTACTTGCTCAATTTCAAAACAAACATCCTTGCTATTTTCAAAAACAATCACATACACTTTCCAAACATTTTCCAAACATTGAAATATTTTCAAAAGCTCAACACTTTGCAAACATTCTTACGAACGGGAATCGTTGCAAAGTTTTCCTAAACGATGGCACCTTTTAAAAATACTTTCAAAAACCACACAAAAGCATAATTTTCAAACAAAAGCAAGTGATCTAACAAGTAACTAAGAGCCCATGGAAAACCATGGATGGAAAGGGTGCTAACACCTTCCCTTTTCATAATCTATCCCCCGAACTCAAGAAAATATCTCAAAAGGTCTTTCCTGTGCTTTTTCACCTTTCCTTATTGGATAAAAGAAAAGTCGGTGGCGACTCTTGCTAAACCGCAACATTTTTGCGAACACAAACGCAAAACCCTCAACGTCAGTTCTCCCACCGTTTCACAGAACTGGCGACTCTGCTGGGGAGTTTCTTAAAAGTGGGGTTACCTTAGGGTTAGATCAAATTTACTTGCTTACATTGTTTGATTTGCTTGTTTATATTTTGGTTCCTTGTTTGGGTTACTGTTAAAAAAAATCCTACACCCGGATTTGGGGGATACATTTTAGGTAAGTAGCAATAAACTGTGAGGGAACTGTGCGGGGTATACCGACACGGTTGAAGCAGTAGCTATGTTGATGTGGCACTTTGGTTGGTACCGATAACCCTTGAGTCAATCAAGGAGAGTACGGGGCCGCCGCGTGGTGTCATAAAGCATCAACTGACCTTAGAACATTACTTGACCAACTTGGCCATTAGGACGTAGCGAGATGACTGGCTTTGGTGCAGTCCGAAGTTGGTTGATACTCGATGCTACACTCATTGAGGTTGGACTCTTGAGTTTTGTTTGGTTGCGAGTCAATTGCTTATCGAACGAAACTTGGGGGAAAGATCAGTGATATTGAGATCCCTTAGAACCCAGTTACTTTTTAGTAGGACAGGTTGAGCCAACTAAAACTTCAAGAGGGTACTTACCTGAAACCCAATGCAAGCCTAAACTAAGGACTTGTTTGATTTGCTTGTATATGCACTTGTACATAAACATCATAACATCATAAATATCATAAACATCACTAACCATTTTAAGGATTTTTGGATTTATCTTTGTTCTGTTTTGCAGGACATAGCCTTCGCTCGTAGGAACACCATCCAAGTCAGTCTTGTGAGGGTACCTCCACAACTCAAGGATTTAGTATCAAGGGTCCCTGAAGATTCCCCATTCACCAAAAGACATGGACGACTCCTTAGTTTGGTTACCTCAAGTATTGAAGAAGAGATGATAAAGGTGCTTGTCCAATTCTTCGACCCTTTGCACCATTGCTTCACTTTTCCTGATTACCAACTTGTGCCCACTTTGGAAGATTTTTCTCAACTCATGGGGATCCCTATTCTTAATCAGTTACCTTTCAACGGTATTGAAAGAGACCTTAAACCTGAGGAAATTTCCCGAGCTCTACATTTGCAACCATCTGACATAGTAGCAAATTGGGTAACAAGGAGTGGTGTTAAAGGGTTACGAGCAAAGTTTTTATTAGAAAAGGCTCAAGAGTGTTGGGATATTTTGGATCTACAAGCCTTTGAGGATATTCTGGCTCTTCTCATCTATGGATTGGTACTATTTCCAAATCCTGACCAATTTATAGATGTGAATGCGATTAAGGTTTTCATGTCTCGTAATCCGGTGCCTACATTGCTTGGAGACATATTGCATTCTCTTCACTCTCGCACTTTGAAGAAAAGGGGGACTTTGATGTGTTGCACTCCTCTGTTAGCTAGGTGGTTTATTTCGCACCTACCTCGATCCGTGGTGAAGAATGAACAAGGTATGAGATGGTCTAAAAGATTGATGTCACTTTCACACACTGATATTCATTGGTATTATCACTCCTCAGAAGACATTAACATCATTGACCGCTGTGGGGAATTCCCTAATGTCCCTCTACTTGGCATTAGGGGAGGCATTACTTACAACCCTTGTTTAGCTTTGCGACAATTTGGGTACGCTAGAAGAGATGGCCCTCATGAGGTACTCATCCAAGGAATTGCATTTGACTACGAAAGCGATACCCAAGGTTACCTTCAAATATTTATACGAGCTTGGGGTATGGTTAACAAAGTTGATAGCGAGACATTGGGGCATAAGAATTCCATTCCTTTGGAACCTAATCTTAAATGGGTAAGGGCTCGCGCTCAAAGTCTCAAAATGCCTTATGAAGCCGTCTTACCTATTATCATGGAGCCAGTAGTCGAGGGAGACATCCCACATACGATCCTCGATCCTGATATGCCTACTTCTCTTGAAGATTTGCAAAACGCTTGGATTCAGTTAAAAGGAGAGCGAGACACCTTTGAAGCTAAGTTCTATGAAAGCGAGAAGAAGATATTGTAGCTTACAAGGGAACTTCATGAAGAAAGGAGCTTAAACACCTACATTGTGCCAAAGAAGAGGCGCACAACTTTTCTGTCTTAGGAGTTTGCCCAAGAGGCATGTTTGTATTCAAATCAAGGATTATTTAATGCAAGTTAACGTTTGTTCAATTTTTGCCTATACAAAGTTAAATCCTTTAAATACTTGAAATCATTTGCATATTGCATATCCATGCATCATGACATGACAGGTGTCCGCATAACAGGTTTCCTTATCTCTCCGCTGTTTATTTCAGCAAGATGGATCTAAAGAAAACTGTGACGGAACCCCAGGCTCAGAATTTTCAATTTCAGGAAGCTCTACTTGCCCTGGCCAAGGGGTAGCAGAATATGATGGCCTTGTTGGCCACTAAAAAGAATCCAAAGAAGAAAGCTCTACTCAACATGGGTAGAAGGTTCAAAGAGACAATCCGTCAAATTCCAATAGAGGAAGATTCATCCGAAGAGGACGAGAACCAAGTTGGTGAGGTCAAGAGTACTCAGGCCGACTGTATCAATGACCAAGAATCTGATGATGATTATTTCAATGAACAATATCCACCCGCAGATATCAAATACAAGCAGCTAGAAGACAGGTTGAAAGCAGTTGAAATCCAAGCTATTCTCGGTTTAAATTTTGACGATTTGGGCTTAATCTCTGGGGTAGTCATTCCCCACAAGTTCAAAATACCAACCTTCACAAAATACGATGGGCTTTCTTGCCCAAAGCTCCATTTGAAGTCCTATGTGCGCAAGATATAACCACACACTACTGATAAAAAACTCTGGATTCACTTTTTCCAAGAGAGTCTGGCTGGAACACAACTTGAATGGTTTTATCAGTTGGATGGCTCTCGCATCAATACTTGGGAGGGTCTAGCTACTGCCTTCTACCATCAATATCAGTACAACGCCGACTTGGCACCGACGAGGGTTCAATTACAAGGTATGACCATGGGGAAGGATGAAGGATTTAAGGAGTATGCACAGAAGTGGAGAGACCTTGCAAGTAGGGTCCAACCTCCCTTGACTGATAGGGGACACATTGACATGTTCATGAGCATATTATCTGGTCCTTTCTTTAATCTGTTGGTTGGCTGCTCTTCTTCTGGTTTCATCGAACTAATCCTAACCGGTGAGAGAGTAGAAAGTGGCATTAGGAGCAGAAAGATCTCAGTGGCATCTACTTCCACTCCCAATCCTGTCAAGAAACCTTTTGCCACGAAGAAAGAAGTTAATGTTGTGTATAGAGCAAAGGCCCATACCAAAATGAATAAGCATTCGTCTGTCAATGCTGTCCAAATCTCCAATCCGACTGCTACACAAAGACCATCTACCAATCATCAACGGGTTAAAGCTCCAAGAAGACAGTTCACAAGGTTAGGCATGTCATTATCTCAAGCCCTTCAGCATCTGCTCAGGATCAATTTAGTGACATTGCGGGATCCCCCTGCCAACCCTGACACCTCATCACCGAGATATAATCCAAATGCAAAGTGTGCTTATCATTCAAACAGCCCAGGGCATGAGACTGATCAGTGTTGGGCTCTGAAGAACAAAATCCAGGATTTAATCGACAACAAGACTATTGAATTTGATCCTCCTCCAACGCCAAATGTAATTACCGCTCCAATGCCGAAGCATGACAAAGGTGTTAATGCCATCAAAGATACAACTTTCATTACCTCCGTTAAAGGGTTAACTACTCCATTGAATGTAATCAAGAGCAATCTGTTGAAAGCTGGGACTTTCCCCGACTGTGGAAAAGACTGTGTGGGCTGTATGAGACAATTTGATGGGTGTGAAAAACTAAGGAAAGGTATACCACGCCTAATGGATAGCCGCGAAATTCTATTCGAAAAGAATCCTTCCATCCAAAATTCAGTCGACAAAGCTGAAGACTTGGCCATCATAACAATTTCAAACAAACCTCTTAGGATCTCATCCAAAGGTCCTATCAGGATTTCAAACGAACCAATCATTGCTCCTCTCATAATCAGTACTGTCAGACCCGTCCTATACACCTCTGATAAAACGGTTCCATGGAATTATGGTGTCAATATTTATTACCATGGGGTAAAAAAAGATTCCTGGATTGATGATAATGAAGCAGGTGTTACCAATATTGCTGGTTCTAGTAAAGTCACAAGAACAGGAAGAGTCTTTTCCCCTGACATCTCACCACCAACCACTACCGCAGTTCCAATCCGCATAACCAACAACAATGCTGGTGCCAGTACTAAAGGGAAAGAGAAAGAAAGTGAGCCTGCCAGAGAAGAGGCACTTGCTAAAAAGACTGTTATGGAAGAACCATCCACTCAAGAGATGAAGGAGATTCTGAAAATCATCAAGAAAAGCGACTTCAAAATAGTAGAGCAGTTGGGACAAACCCCTTCTAAAATATTAATGTTGTCCCTATTGCTATGTTCTGACGCCCATGCACAAGCTTTAATTAAGTTCTTGAAAAAGGCTCACGTGCCTCAAGAAACCACAACCGACCAGTTTAAGAACTGCGTAGCAAGTCTGACAGCTGACAATGGTCTGGGGTTCTCCAACACAGATTTAACCCCCATGGGAAAGAATCACAATAAAGCCTTACATGTTTCTGTTGAATGTAAGGGGACCACTCTGGCACATGTTTTGGTAGACACATGCTCATATTTAAACGTGTTACCTAAAGGCGCTTTAGATCAGTTAGACTGTGAAGGTTTGGTTTTGAATCCAAGTGATATTATTGTGAGGGCATTTTATGGGTCGAAAAGGATGCTTCATGGAGAGGTGGATCTCCCAATTAAGGTTGGTTCACAGATTTTCAACTCCACATTCTACATAATGAACATACGGCCTGCGTATTCTATCTTACTTGGGCGCCCATGGATCCATGGGGCAGGTGCGGTCACTTCTACTCTCCACCAGAAGTTAAAATATCCAGTTCAAGGGAAGGTTGTCATTGTTTGCGGTGAAGAAGAATTTATGGTAAGCCACCTCACTTCTTTCAAGTATGTAGAAATGGATGGCGAATTCATAGAGACTCCTTGCCAGACATTTGAAGTTGTGTCCACCACCAAAATCTCCTCCGACACTCCAAAGGCAGATAAAGTTATTCCCAAGATGGTTTCTCTTAAGGATGCCCGTGCGGTGGTAGAAGAAGGAAACAATGAGATGTGGGGTCAGCTCCCCGACATCCCATTCAAAGAAAATAAGTTTGGGATAGGTTTCACCTCCAAAGCTCAGAAAGAAATTAGAGATGCTCGTACGGGAAAGCCGTCTCTCCACCTCAAGAGTCATGAAGTGAACGCCGTAGAGGATTCCGATGATGAGTGTGCTTTCGGAGACTGGATCTACCCAACAACCGAAGGGAAGCCCAACAATTGGCATGCGAAGGACCTTCTGCCTGTCTCCTTCATTGAGGAGTAATCTACTTGTTTTTGCTTTTAATCAATTCAAGAACTCCTTATCTGTAATGTTTTGATATTGACTTTCAAACCATGTGCCTAACATGGAGCACTTTGGGTTCTTTTGTCAATGGTTTTATATTTTGTTCATCTAATCATATGATCATTCAATACATTGGACTCTTTTGCATTCAAATATTTGTGTTCATTGTCTTTCTTTTCTTTCAAATACATTTCCAAAAGATAGCCATGTATCTTAGATGCACATACACACACTCTTGCAGGTCTACATCCACTCCGGATCCTATTGCCAACAACTCTATTATTGCCAACTATGACTTTGAATGTCCTATCAACCAAGCCTAAGACGAAAGCGAGGAAGATTGTGACATACCAGGAGAACTAGCCAGACTTCTGTTGCAAGAGGAAAAGGCTATTCAACCCCATGAAGAGTCAATTGAGGTTATCAACCTGGGTACTGAGTCAGATAAGAAGGAAATCAGGATCGGTGCTAAATTGGAAAGTAGTGTCAAAAGTCGTTTGGTTCAGATATTGCGCGATTATGTGGAAGTATTTTCTTGGTCGTATGAAGATATGCCTGGGTTGGATACCGACATTGTGGTTCATCGTCTGCCAACTAAAAAAGATTGCCCTCCTGTTTAATAAAAAGTTTGTCGCATGAGACCTGACATGTCTGAAAAGATCAAAGCCGAAGTAATGAAACAGTTTGATGCAGGATTCCTAGCTGTAACATCCTATCCTCAATGGGTGGCTAATATAGTGTCGGTGCCAAAGAAAGACAGGAAAGTTCGCATGTGCGTAGACTATAGGGATCTGAATAAGGCAAGCCCCAAGGATGATTTCCCTCTACCATACATTGACGTCTTAGTCGACAATACTGCTCAGCATAAAGTCTTCTCATTCATGGACGGCTTCTCAGGCTATAATCAAATAAAGATGGCTCCCGAAGATATGGAAAAAACTACTTTCGTCACACAATGGGGCTCCTTTTTCTACAAGGTCATGTCGTTCGAATTAAAGAATGCAAGGGCAACATATCAAAGGGCTATGGTGGCTTTATTTCATGACATGATTCATCATGAGATAGAGGTATATGTGGATGGTATGATCGCCAGATCCCAAACCGAAGAAGAACATCTCGGTCACCTGTTCAAACTATTCGAAAGACTGAAGAAATATAAGCTGAGGTTAAACCCTAACAAGTGCACATTCAGAGTACGCTCTGGAAAGCTTCTAGGATTTGTGGTCAGCAATAAAGGCATTGAAGTTGATCCCGCCAAGATAAAGGCCATCCAAGAAATTCCAGCCCCTCGTTCTGAAAAAGAAATCATAGGATTCTTGGGTCGTCTCAATTACATTGCCCGTTTCATAACACACTTAACTACTACCTGTGAGCCACTCTTCAAACTCTTGAAGAAAGATCAGGTAGTCAAATAGAACGATGAATGCCAGATTTCCTTTGACAAAATCAAGGAATACCTGTAAGAACCTCTTATTCTCATGCCTCCGGTCGAAGAAAGACCATTGATCATGTACTTGACAGTACTAGAGAATTCTATGGGGTGTGTTTTGGGCCAACATGACGAGTCTGGACGAAAAGAGCATGCAATTTACTACCTAAGCAAAAATTTTACCGACTGTGAAACCAGATATTCACTGCTCGAGAAAACTTGATGTGCTTTAGCGTGGGCTGCTCACCGGCTAAGGCAATACATGTTGACTCATACCACTTTGTTGATTTCTAAGATGGATCCGATTAAGTACATCTTCGAAAAACCTGCCCTTTCCGGACGAATAACCAGATGGAAAATGATCTTGACTGAGTACGACATTCCATACACAAATAAAAAATCCATCAAAGTAAGTGTACTAGCAGATCATTTGGCCCATCAAGTTGTGGATGATTATCAGTCAATGAACTTCGACTTCCCTGATGAGAATATTATGCTGGTAACCGACTGTGCAAAACCTAGACCGTATGACGAACCTGAACAAGGATCTCGATGGACTATGGTGTTCAATGGGGCTTCCAACGCTTTGGGTAACGGAATTGGTGCTGTGATCATCTCTCCTGAAGGATGCCACACTCCTCTTACCGCCAGACTATGCTTCGATTGTACAAATAATATGGCCGAGTATGAAGCATGCATCTTAGGTCTAAGAGCTGCTATTGACTTAAGGATCAAGCATTTGGATGTGTTTGGAGATTCCGCTTTGGTGATCAGCCAAGTAAAGAGAGATTGGGACACTAAACACCCTAATCTTATCCCTTATAAGGAACTTGTGCTATCCCTAATTCCTCACTTCGAAGAGATCACTTTTGAACATTTCCCTAGGGAAGAAAACCAGTTGGCTGACGCTCTGGCAACCATGTCCTCAATGTTAAAAGTTAGATGGGACAACGAAGCCCCTATGATTACAATTGAAAGATTTGATGAACCTGCACATTGATATGAGCTTGACACCGATACGGAAAATCCATGGTACCATGAGGTAATGAGATACCTTGAAGCGCAAGAGTATCCAGAGGGAGCATCTGCCAATGACAGAAAGTTCTTACGAAGATTTGCAGCCAAATTCTTCCTAAGTAATGGGATATTGTACAAGCGCAACCACGATTCAACTCTACTCCGATGTATGGATAAGAGGGAGGCAGAGGAAATCATGGAAGACATGCACGATGGCCTTTTCGATACTCACTCAAGTGGGCATACAATGGCTAAGAAAATCTTAAGAGATGGCTACTATTGGTCAACGATGGAGACCGATTGCCATCAACATTCAAGAACTTGCGACAAATGCCAAATTTACGCTGACAAGGTCCATGTACCTCTGATCCCTCTGAATTTCATGTCCACTCCGTGGCCATTTGCAATGTGGGGTATTGACATGATCAGAGAGATCAAGCCCACAGATTCCAACGGACACCACTTCATTCTTGTTGCTATCGACTATTTCACCAAATGGGTCGAAGCCGCCTCATTTGCCTCAGTCACCAAGAACGTGGTAGACAGATTCATCAGACACAATCTTATCTGTTGTTATGGTATCCCCGAAAGGATCATCACCGACAATGGGACTAACCTCAACAACGCCATGATCAGGGAATTGTGCACTCAATTTAAGATCAAGCATCACAATTCTTCTTCGTATAGACCAAAAATGAATGGCGCAGTCGAAGCAGCCAACAAAAATATCAAGAAAATTATGCAGAAAATGGTAGTGACCTATAAAGATTGGCATGAGATGCTACCATTTTCTCTACATGGTTACCGTACTTCAGCTAGAACATCAACTGGGGCAACTCCCTTCTCTCTAGTCTATGGCATGGAAGCCGTTTTGCCAGTGGAAGTTCAAATTCCCTCCCTGAGAATTATGATTGAGGCGGGCCTAAGTAAAGACGAATGGATTCAAACGAGATTGGATCAGCTGAACTTGATCGATGAAAAATGATTAGCTGTTATCTGCCATGGTCAGACGTATCAAAAACGGATGATTAAAGCTTTCAACAAAAAGGTCAAGCCTAGAGTATATCAAGTTGGTGACCTGGTGATAAAACACATCATTTTACCACAAGGTGACCCCAGAGGAAAATGGACCCCCACCTATGAAGGGTCGTTTGTTGTCAAAAGAATTTTCTCTGGTGGTGCCATGATACTGACCACCATGGATGGTGGAGATTTCCCACATCTTATAAACGCGGGCATAGTAAAAAAATACTATGCATAAGAGACCCGTTAGGTTGACACACCTAAGCAAAATCAGGGCATCCCGGCAAACCAAAAGGTTTGGGCAAAAATTAGGGATATATACAAAAGATTGTGCACCCGACAAGTTGAAAACCCAATGGGGCGACTTGGGAAAAAAAGGGTATCCTGGTGGACCGAAAACCCGAAAGGGCAGTTCAGGCAAAAATTAAGGATTAAAAGCGTACGACTATGTTCCGTGAAATCAACAAGGTCAATACTATCACCAAGGTCCAAGTTCAAATGGTCCAGGATCAATCCAATCAACTTCGATCAACAGCAAGGGACGTTCAAAGACATTGGGGCAATAGTAGAGCTGAAAGGCAATGAGATCATTTCACATGGCTATTTGTTTTTCATTCTCAATTTCGTTTTCTTTTCGGGGATTTCCTCTTACTAGGATTTCCGCCTCTATGTACAAAAACGCCTATTCATGGGCAAAATATCAATACAAATACACTTTGAAGTGCAAAATTTTCTATCTCTGTTTTTGAATACAAATTTGTCCAATGATTAAAATTGAATGAACATATGCATATGAACATAATTAAAGCTATTTGGCACATGTGTCCTGCCAAGAAGCAACTTCAATAAGGAATCAGTGCACAACACCAGTAAGCATCCCGTTAATGAATGTGAAATAGCCCCACAGAGTTATCTCACCATCATTATCCCCACCCAGGCGTTGGCAATAAACCTTTCCCCAATGGAGTTTCCCACAAAATATCCTAGCACGGGACGATCCTTGGCCAGAGTCTCAATCTCTTGACAACTTTTTTTCCAGCTAAAGCCTAGGAGATCTCTTCTTAAAGGGAATCCATCTCCTCAGCAGATTTTATTCCCCACAGAGTTATCTCGTCATCATTTTCCATATAGGGACGACCCCAATGCATCCTTTCCCCAGTGGGATTACCTACAAAAAATTTCTTCACACAGAATAAACCCCTGCCAGAGCCTCAATCTCTCAACAACTTCTACAAATTTGAAGCCTAAAGGCCTCTGTCTAAAAGAAATTCATCTCCTCAGCAGGGTTTATTTCCCCAACAGAGTTATTTCCCAGGGCCAAATGTGAATTCCTCAAACGTACAAGACACCCCGACTTCCCCAGTCGAGTAAGCACTCCCCGTTGAGTCCAAAATTTCCCAGGTAATCCCATCATCCCCAGTGGAGTATATCTCCCAACCAGGGTTTTCTGTCCCTAGTGGAGTATATCTCCCAACCAGGGTTTTCTGTCCCCAGTGGAGTATATCTCCCAACCAGGAGTTTTTTATCCCCGGTAGAGTGTATCTTCCAACCGAGATTTTATTCTCCAAGCTGAGTCCAGCTGAATAAACACTCCCCACTGAGTCCATCTTCCCCAGCGGAGTATGTCTTCCAACCAAGGTTCTATTCCCTAGCGGAGTACAAATCCCTCAACGGAACCGAAATTCCCCATGTGATTCTGAATCGCCCAGTTGAGTACATCTTTTCCCACCAAGGCTATTTTATCCAAACAGAATCTATCCTCCCCAGATGAGTCCGTCATCCCCAGCTGAGTACATTCTCACCAAGCTGAGTCTACCTTTCCTGACTCAGTCTATACTCTCCAGTTAGAATTTCCCCTTCAAAAGACTGCAAATCACAGGTCCACAACCCCTAATCCCTAGTAAAGTATTCAACAAAGCCTTTATTATTACCAAGAAATGCTATGAAACCTGGATCCGACCAGATATTAGCACAATTTTCAAGTTATACTGAAGCCTAGACCCGACCAGATAACAGTTTGATCTCTTGAGTTACAGAAGTCTGGACCCGACTAGATAACAGTTGATCTCATTTCTCAAAGAGCTATGAAAACCTGGACACGACCAGCCCAACTCTTCTGAGATATAGAAGAATCTAAACTTAATCTAACCAATGTTTTAACTACTGGTTCCCAGTAGAGTTGCCTTTTTATTCCCCAGTGAAGTCATCAGATATCATTCCTCACTTCCATCTTTTCAAGAAAGTCATTGTGAAGCCTGGATCCGACCAGATAGCAATCATCCTCGGAGATTTGTTGTGAAGCCTGGACTCGACCAAATAACAACTAAATCCCCAAGCAGTTCATTGTGAAGCCTGGACCTGACCAGATAACAATTAACTTCATCAGAAATCTGCAAAGCCTGGACCCGACCAGATAACAGTTTTCAACCAGTTCATTGTGAAACCTAGACCCGACCAGATAACAATTGACCGCATCAACCTCAGAAATCTACGAAGCTTGGACCCGACCTGATAACAGTTTTTCCCGCAGTTTATTGTGAAACCTGGACCCGACCAGATAACAATTAACTATGATCCCCAGAAAGACACTATGAAGCCTGGACTCGACCAGATAATAATACAGCTTTCCAAAAAACCATGAAGCCTGGATCCGACCAGATAGTAGTTGCCATTCCAAGTTACTACGAAGCCTGGACCCGACCAGATAACAGTTAACTTTTGTATCCCCAGCGAGTTGCTGTGAAGCTTGGGCCCGACCAGATAATAGTTAACTTTTGTATCCCCAGCAAGTTGTTGTGAAGCCTGGATCCGACCAGATAACTATTAAATTTCAAGGAATTTTCCATAAAGCCTAGACCCGACCAGATAACAGCCTTCAAGAAATACTGTGAAGCCTGGATCCGACCAGATAACAGTTAATTCACCCTTACCTCCAACAATTTACTGTGAAGCCTGGATCCGACTAGATAACAGTTAACCTCCACATCCCCAACAAGTTGTTATGAAACCTGGACCCGACCAGATGACTATTCAATTTCAAGGAATTTTCTGCAAAACCTGGACCCGACCAAATGACTATTCAATTTCAAGGAATTTTCTACAAAGCCTGGATCCGGCCAGACAACAGTTAATTCATCCCTTCCCCCAGTAAGTTGCTATGAAACCTGGACCCGACCAGATAGCAACCGACTACTTCATCCTCAGCAACTGTGAAGTCTGGATCCAACCAGATAACAACTGATTCTTGAGTAATGCTCCCCAGCAGAAGCATCTCTTTAATAGAATTTGAAGATATGCATATTCTTCATTTTCAACAGGCAATCAAGGATTCAACCTCCGAAGATTTCCTCAGTAGTAGTCAGGGATTTATTTTCCCGGACGAAAACACATTTCGCATTTATACATCGTAGCATATACATAACAATGCATTTAGCATGATACCATATCTGGTAAGCATCATGCAAGCATCTGCATTTTTCTAACCCCCTTTCTCACAAGGAAAACCGCAAGTCTAGTATGGATCAACAGGAGATTTGTGCTGATACTTCTTCCAGAGTTTATCAACATTCCTCCAAATGGCATCTATAAGCCTATTCACCATCCATCTTCGAGTGGAAATTTCTGGGCACTCTAGTGTTCAAACTTCTTTCACCATCAAGTCACAGATGCCGAATCCGCAAACCTAACTCTTCAGGTTCAAGAAGTTTGAACAGGGGCAGCTATTTTACCCCAAAATTTTCCCTCTCATTTTTCAAGGCTTTCCTCACAAAGATTCTCAAAATTCAAGCTTGCACAAGTACATTGGGATTTTCCTTCACCAGAATTAAAAGGAAACTTTCAAAAAGAGAGCAAACAAATAAAGATAACATTTTGACGAATTTGGAGGAAAATAGTGTCCTTCGATTCATCCCCCTTCGACTGGACTTTGCACCTCCTTCGACTGCTCAAAAGTTGTTGCTAGCATGCCTCTTTCGTCTGGGCATGTGACTTCAAAAAGGCTTCCTTCAACTGAGAAGGAAATGATATTCATACAAGCTTCAATTGAGTTTTTGTTTCCCTCTGAAGCAATTTCTTTCGACTCAGGAATGTCCTTCGACTCAGGAAGTAAAGGCCTCCTTTTGGTTTTCTTCAATTCAAAAAGTCAATAACCTTCTGAAAAGTGTCATTCGACTGCACCATTCGCCCCTCACCAGTTGGCCTTGGATTCATAAGTTTTCGATTGGATGAATGGCTACCTTGTGACTTTCAAATTCATCTCCATGTATGATTCGAATGCGCCTTCATATCACTTTCGAATCCATCTGTAAACCCTTCGACACGCCATAGTCCTACATTATGACACACAACTGGTGAAAACGAATGTTGTGTTGTTCTAGTCTGGTCAAAAGGTGAATAAAGATGGAGGATTCGACTCAAAAGATCAAGTTGAACATTTAGACCCATAGGCTAGGCAACGTGTTTTCCTTTTTCAGGCCTCAAACCTATGACTCACCCTATACTTATTTGTTTATGCAAGATAAAGTAGGCCTTTACCCATTTGTTGTCCAAGACCACTTGCACTTAACATCATAATACTACCTTTTAGAAAGGTTTGTATTGAGCCTTGCGCCTGTTTTCCTTCAGAAGGAAGCAACCCCATCTGAACCATTCATTTTACTTTTATGGTACAAGTGGGAACTTACTTTCCATACTAAGCCTTATTTTATTATTTTTTCTCCCCAAGCCTTTCTCTATAAATAGAGAGTTCATTTGCACAGAGAAAAAAAAAAGGAGAGGATCTTTGGACCTGAGGGGAACGTATCTTCAAAATTCTCACACACCATAAAACTTTCAAACACTTCAACACATGTGAAATCAAAAAACCAAAATCATTGTTTCCTCCTTCAAACAACACATTCCAGTTTCCTTCGACTCAAGGAATATCCCACTTGTTATTTCCTTTGAATCCAACAAAGAAGGATAGTTCACTTGTTTTGTTCTTTCGAATCCAGTGTCGAAGGACTACCCAGGGCCTTTTCCTTCGAATCCAGAGGAATTCAAAGCAACCGCTTCAAATTCCAGAACACGCTCCATCCTTCAGCAAGGTAAGTCATTCTTAACCTTTGACCCTTCGTTTCCAGCATAACATGTAAATAAGTTTTCTTTTTTCATTTAAAACATGTACATACTATTTTCTTCCTTTTGTTTTGTTTTCACTCTCTTAATATGTGTCATGGTTAACAATCTTCCTGGCTTTTGCTCTTGGTACATTTAAATACGCTTTAAAGAATTAATCTAGTCTTAAGGTGATGGCCTTGGGCCATATTGCTATTCAAACTCAAAATGAAAGAAACAGGACACAGAAAAGTTAGAAACGAAGCCTCTGGCTTCCATACTGGCCTCCAGGCCCCACTCAAAAGGCACAACATGCTGGCCTCCAGACCCCCAGTCGAAACTCATTCCTTCACTCCTTTTCAGGTAAGGTCGAAGAAGGCCAAAAATGGAAGAGTCGAAGGGTTTGCTGCCCTAAGTCGAAAGATCCATTTTTCTTGATTTTACCTTATTTTTTTGTCTTTATATTTTCATGCAATTCAATATGTTTGTAATAGTGTAGGATATTTATTTCCTGCATTTTTATTGCTTGGAACAAATGTTAAGTAATTAGGTGTATGGCAAGATAAAATCAACAAGTAGACAACCCAAAAATCAAAGAAAAACTTCATGCAATCAAACACACTTGCACACATGCACCCTTAGGGAAATTCCCCTTGTTGCCTTACAAAAATGGCCATGTTATGCATGTGGGATGTCTTAGTACAAACAAATAGAAAAAGATCATAGTCCCTCGATGACGCTGTCAAAGTTGCCTTTCAAAATGATCTTAGTCCCTATAGAAAAAGTGCTAAGTCATTTCACAATATTGCTATCATGGTCATACAATGACCCAACGCTCGTCCCTTCACATCCAACAATGGGGCTTCTAATCAAATCAATGGTAAGATAGCAACATCTAAAGGAGGAGGAAAAACACATCTAAAACCTTTTGAGTAGGTAGATTACTTTTAGTTACTTACTCAATTTCAAAACAAACATCCTTGCTATTTTCAAAAACAATCACATACACTTTCAAAACATTTTGCAAACATTGAAATATTTTCAAAAGCTCAACACTTTGCAAACATTCTTACGAACGGGAATCGTTGCAAAGTTTTCCTAAACGATGGCACCTTTTCAAAATACTTTCAAAAACTACACAAAAGCATAATTTTCAAACAAAAGCAAGTGATCTAACAAGTAACTAAGAGCCCATGGAAAACCATGGATGGAAAGGGTGCTAACACCTTCCATTTTCATAATCTACCCCCCGAACTCAAGAAAATATCTCAAAAGGTCTTTCCTGTGCTTTTTCACCTTTCCTTATTGGATAAAAGAAAAGTTGGTGGCGACTCTTGCTAAACCGCAACATTTTTGCAAACACAAACGCAAAACCCTCAATGTCAGTTCTCCCACCGTATCACAGCGGCTTAGGCAAAAAGGAGTGTCTCGGTAAGCTGAAAACCCAAAAGCGTGGTCTAGGCAAAAATTAGAGACATAAACAGAATAAATGATTCCCGGGAGGTTGAAAACCCGCAAGGGAAACCTAGGAAAAAGTTAGGGATTTTCTGGAAAGTAACTGCATCCGACAAGACTTGAACAATGGAGCAACAATCTGCTTGGATCTTGATACTCTTCGACCAAAGTTTCGGCTCAGGAATTCAAAGTTGCTACAAATAATGGTGGTCATTGTAAATCAATGTATCTTTTCCAGTATATATTACCATGTTCAAAACTTTGTAATCATCTATGGAGTCTTGCCATTCGCACACTACCATTCTATTAATAAATCTTGAGCCTTTTATCCAATTCTTTGAAATTCTTATTTTATTCAGCCTATAAAGATTTCATTTATTATTGATAGTAATGATCAAAGCAAACAGATTAAAATAACAAAATTATTTTTGAAAAGAATTGCTTTAAATTTTGTGATACAAGGAAAACAAAATTAGTGATTTCAGGGACGGATAAACTCAAAGTTTTGCATAAAATGAGGACTTTATCCAAGTTTCCCCATCGAAGGCTTCACTTATTTGGTAAAATTATTGTCTCCCCGTACTTGCTGAGATTGGACTCATTCACGAAGCGTCTCCTTTCGGTAGCATTAGCATTTTGTTTATCTGCTCGGCAGCCAGGCAAGGGCAATGTTTTATTGAAAAAGTGTTGAGATGGTTATCAACTTTTTGGGTTTTCTTCCGCCGAGTGTTGGATTGTATTTAAAATCCCCATAAGTTTTCTTGCTATAGTGTTTGAAATTCCCCAGGTGATGTTGAGACGAGATATTTTTCTGAAATTGTTTCCCTGTGAAGTTTTCGTACTTTCTCCCCAAAGAAGTTGGTGCAATTATCACTCTCATTATTGCAGATGTATCTTGAAGTATTCTTTGCCAATATAGTATTATCCTCCCCATTGAAGTCAGTATGCCAACATAATTGATATCTCAACGAGATGATTTTGTTCTTCCCTAGTGAAGTCAACCCTGGCAGAAATTTGAACTTCAAACTCTCTTTTGGTGTCCAGTTTGTTTGGTTTCCAGTTAAAGCTTAGAGGAAGATGTTACATCGCTGTTTAATTTGTTATTGTTCCTCCCCAATAAAGTTAAGCTATGCAATAGGAATTTGTTCCTCACTTGGTGCTTACTAAGCTATGATTTAGCCGAGTATTGATTATACCCATTTGTGGCCCTGCCTGGTTATCCCAAGTGTTCTGTGTTTGCTTTGTCAGCATATGCATGGTGACATTCATACATTCACACATGCATCTACATCTTTGAATTTAGAAAATAATTTCTCATTTGCATTCATTGATATTTTGCTGACATATTACCCTGTTTTGCATAGTTGTGTTACCCTCTCTCCAATAAAATGTCAACCTTAAGTAGAAAGTGTACATTATTTCAACTTCCCCACTGAGTTATCCCTCGTGGAAGAATTTTGTTTCAGCCTTCTTTTCATCTTGCTATCTGGATGGGATGGAATTTCCCTCTTGAGTTTATTTTTCAAAAGGTGTATTTTGGTTGACTGCTTCATTTGGATTTGTTTCTGGTTGGAATGGGTACCCTCAACGGTATTATCATTTGAATTTCTGCGAGCTTTAAGTCCCAGTTTGAGAATATGCATTTATTTTACACAATAAATTTCTATAGGAATTATATTGGCATTTATCCAGAAATCTATCTCTTCTTCAGGAAATCTTTATTGTAATTCCTCCTCATAGCAGCAAATGGCAGGACTCTTTATTTGAGCAACCTGTACTTCCCCGGTGAATTTGGTTGTTCCTAAAGATGATTCAAATTTTGTTATTCCAATGGATGGTAGCCTTGTCATTATGGGAGGTAGTTCGTTGTTGAGATTTTGTTACTCCAATGGATGGTAGCCTTGTCATTATGGAAGGTAGTTTGTTGTTGAAATTTTGTTACTCCAATGGATGGTAGCCTTGTCATTATGGGAGGTAGTTCGTTGTTGAGATTTTGTTACTCCAATGGATGGTAGCCTAGTCATTATGGAAGGTGGTTCGTTGTTGAGATTTTGTTACTCCAATGGATGGTAGCCTTGTCATTATGGGAGGTAGTTCGTTATTGATATTTTGTTACTCCAAGGGATGGTAGCCTTGTCATTATGGAAGGTAGTTTGTTGTTGAGATTTTGTTACTCCAACGGATGGTAGCCTTGTCATTATGGGAGGTAGTTCATTGTTGAGATTTTGTTACTCCAATGCATGGTAGCCTTGTCATTATGGATGGTAGTTCATTGTTGAGATTTTGTTACTCCAATGGATGGTAGTCTTGTCATTATGAAAGGTAGTTTGTTGCTGAGATTTTGTTACTCCAATGGATGGTAGCCTTGTCATTATATAATGTAGTTCGTTGTTAAGATTTTGTTACTCCAATGGATGGTAGCCTTGTCATTATGGAAGGTAGTTTACTGCTGAGATTTTGTTACTCCAATGGATGGTAGCCTTGTAATTATGGAAGGTAGTTTGTTGCTGTGATTTTATTACTCCAATGGATGGTATCCTTGTCATTATGGAAGGTATTCGTTGTTGATATTTTATTACTCCAATGGATGGTAGCCTTGTCATTATGGAAGGTAGTTCGTTGCTGAGATTTTGTTAATCCAATGGATGGTAGCCTTGTCTTTATGGAAGATAGTTCATTGTTGAAATTTTGTTACTCCAATGGATGGTATCCTTGTCATTATGGAAGGTAGTTCATTGTTGAGATTTTTTTACTCCAATGGATGGTATCCTTGTCATTATGGAAGGTAGTCTATTGTTGATATCTTTTTCCGATGGATGGTAGCCTTGTCATTATGGAAGGTAGTTCATCGTTGAGCCTCTGTTTGTTCAGAAGAAATTCGTTTGTTCGCAATCATGAATACTGGATACATCTTGAGATTTACTGGTATTATCTTACCATCCCTTTCCCCGATGGGTCGATGTTACTTTTTTTCTATCCCCTCAAAGAATGGATAGTTCGCAGTCATCTGTCGCTCACCGTTATCCTTTACTCTCTCCTCAATTCTTGAGTTGACTATGCTTTGGATCCTATCTTGGGCATTACCCCAATAGAGTCTTGTCTTTTCTTCACCAGTGATTTATTTTCCTGGTCAAGTTTTCCTTTTGTTTCCTCATTTACTTTTTATAGCCCCAGTGGTGTCTTGCGTCCCTTTAGATTTGTTCATCTGCATTCATAATCATAAGCATTACATGGTACCTTAGGGCCAAAATTAGGGCTTGTTTTATATTTAAGTATCTTCAATCGCGTCGACATGAAGATTTTAACCTTCATATCTCCGAATAGAAGACACTTAAATAAGCACAGCTGTTGTACCCCAATTTCCCCCCTATGATCCCTTCATCATATCATATAAATTCAATCATAACAAAGTCACACACTAGGGTTTGTTTCTCCTCCCTATCTTTAGTCTTGCTCTATGGGGAATCACCAAGCACCTTGACTTGTATTTTGTGATCATCTATGTTTTATTACTCTTTAACTAACAAATACAATGTATGTGTATCCTAATTGTTGATTATGTAGGTGAAAGCACAATGCGTTCCATCAAATTTAGCCTTTGGATTCATAAGTTCCTTCTTTGTGCCTTCCTCAACAAAGCTTCATTGAGATTCAAGCCTCTATGGAAGATATTTTTAATTAACATCATGACAACATATTTCATGATCCATTATTCCTCAAGTTGTCAAAGTTAGCTCAAAATTACAAGGGTTGACTAAAGAAATTTGACTCATTTGGACAAGTCTTTGACTCCATTGATCACAAGTGCATATCTCCTTTAATTCTCAAGATGTGGAATTGATTTTGGTTTCTATGAATTATAATTATAATCCTCAACAACCTCTATTTTCAAGATAAAAGTATTGGTGCAAGAAGGTTGATCAAAATTGAAAAGTTCTCCCAATGTATTTTCTTGCTCTAGGAGCTAGGGTTTTGAACTTCAAGGGGGTATATCTTGCTCATCTTTTGATATTTTTGAGTGATTCCAAAGACATCCTTCTCTTAAAATGGTTATTAACAAATAAATTCAAAGGTCTCAAGGAAATTTTGGGTGTAAGAAACTTGATGATGAAGAAAGATTACAAGTCCTCTAGATTAACCCTCAAATCCCTTCATGTGATTTCAAATGATCATAACTTGATCAATTTTTATCACCTTGAGCCCATTATTTTTCCATAGTGGTCTTGAAGATGTGAACTTCGACCTTTCTTTTATGTGTATAATGTGAAAATGGAAAGAAGATGCCCTAAGGATGTAAAAGATTATAGGTCATTTCATGAATTTTTGCCAACTTCAACAAGTCATAACTCTCTCAATTTTTAGAGATTTTGAATGGTTCAAGTTTCAAAATGACATTCAAGATATCTACTTCATGCCATATTTTTTGGTCAAGAACAAATTCCAAGTGGAAGACCATGTTTAGATGCAAGACATTATAAGTCATATTTGAAGAAAAACTTTGAAATTTTCTAAGTAGAAAAAGTCAGCCCTTTTCTTCCAACTTTGACTCAACACAACTTCTTGCTCAAGTATCCAATTGATCTCACTCCTTTCACATTGTAAAGCTTGTGACTCTATCTTTCAAATTCTTCAAAAATCACATCATATGGTGCCCTACATTGTTGGCACCATGGTTATGAAGGTAGCATCATGAAATTGAAAATTTCAAGTTCAGTCAGATTTGAAAATCAGTTTAAACCCAATTACAAGCCTGTTTAAGGATCAATTTCGCGTCTAATCATGTTTAGGAACTTGCCATGATAAGAAATGACCCTTATACCATCCATTTTGCGGCGTTTTGAGCCATATGAAGTCACACTTTTCACACTTAGCAGGTCTACACGATTTCACCGATTTTGCCTCCAATTCACACGATTGAGCCTTGCATCATGATCAGCTATAAATAAGGATCATCCCTCATTTATTTCCGCAAGCTTTGGATAGCCAATTGACCCCTGTTCAGATCCCACACGAACTCTTAATTTGAATTTATGATTTCTTACATTCTCACCTTCAAACACCAAAAGCTCCATTTAGTTAGGTTAATTGAACTTCTCTGAAGATAACCATACACTTACTTTCAAGAATCGTGACCTATATTGATTTATACAAGTCTAGTTTCAGAGAAACTTCTCACTATTTCTTTCAGGTAGATTTCTTGGCCAAATTGATTCAAATGAACGACTAATACACTCCTTGTATCCTTCTGATCCTCGTTCTCTTTATAATTTGCAATTTCATTGAGAATTGAGTGAGATATCCCAAATTTTAGTGCTCGCTATTTTTTCTGGTTTTCTTCTAAAACAACCATGCATAATTTATATAAATTTGGCGCGATGGTACCATTAAAATCGTCTTGAAGAGACGAATCTAATGGTACCTGTCTGGTTTGCTAATTTTACAGTTTAAATGATTCAATTTGGGGTCGGTTGCAGGTTAAAGACGGTGACATGTTCGTCTTCAACCAGTGACACGAAGCCACGTTATTTTTTTGAAACAGATATAATATGCTGGCCTTACCATGCATGTTCCTCAGGAGCCCTTGGATCTGATTACTTTTGTGAGTCAGACTCCATCCAACGCGCCACATTTTAAGTTGTTTTATTTTAAAAATATTTGATTCGGTGTGATATTTATTAAAGACCATGATATGCACAGCGCGTTTGATCTATTGGATTAGCTTACTAACGCGTTTTGACTCTCATCTATTAGTCCACATTTTTTTGACTTTATTTTTATTTTTGATTTTTATATTTAAGTTATTTTAAACTTCAAAAATTCCTAGGAAATTCACTTTAACTCAAAAAAATATGAAAAATTATGGAAAATAATTTTGATTTTTCTATTTCTGATTTTTATTTTTTCACATTTTTGTTTTGTGTTTTGATAATTTTTTATGATTTTTCACTTTATTTGAATTGTTTTAAATGTTTAAAAATACTTTTATGCATTTTTAAATTCTGAAAAAAATAGGGAAGGATCCAATGACATTTTGACAAATATTAGTGACCTCATTTTTATTTTATTTCTGACTTTATTATTTTTCACTATTTTTTTCTTTTACCTATTTCTTTTGATTTTAAAAATGGTTTATGACTTTAAAAAATTACCAAAAATTTTATAAAAATACTTGAGCTCATTTTTCATTTTTATGTGGTCTTATTTATTTTTCCTTATTATTTTGAACAGAGTTAACATTTTTCTCTTTTTTTTTTCATTTTTAATCATTTTTAAAACCTTTATTTTTATATGTTAAATACAATTTATTTTTTTTATATTTTCTGGCTGATCTTGGATTGAACTTTTGATCATGAGCTTTGTTAACATCATTGGATCCATGGTGTTGAGTCGAACTCCATAAAAATGGATCAATGTTTTTAATAATAGTTTGATTAAAATTTTGATTCAAATGTGGTTTATTCATTTTTCCTCCCCTCTTCATCTCATCCCCTTCTTATTTCATTAAGTGTTATTAGATCATGATTTCTATATCATGTCTCAAAATAAATGCTGCATAGATTGCTATTGACCGACCTCAAAATAGGTGCGACTTTTATATAAGTCCACTTACAATTGCTTAACATAGCGCTAAATTTTGTCTCGATTTGAGAAAATGATCATTCGTGGCCCAAACTTATTTTTGCAAGCCCAAGTATGTTTATTTGAACCCTATGATATAATAACCTTGAGATCCATTGTTAGGAGGCTTTGGTTCTACCAATCCTCTAATGGAACTTCATCAATTTAGGTCAAAGTGGATCACTTAAACATCATTGATCATTAAGTTACTTTGAGATTCTTAAAATGGATTATATACTTGACAAAAAGAAAATGTAACTTGTTGTTGAGAGGCTTTGGTTTTACCAATCCTCTAATGAGTTCCAAATGCAAGTTTCAAGATGGTCATCCAACTAACCACTAATTCTTAACAATTGACTTTATTTTGTGCTTCTATTTTTATGCTTTTATTTTATGCACCATTTACTTCAGCATTTACATTTCATGTTCTTTTTCATCTTTGCTCACTTGAGCCTTTATATTCATGTCATTTCATTTTGCTCACTTGAGCTTTTCATTTCTTTTTTATGATACCTAATAATCAACTTAAAACCTAAAAAAAAAATTAATGTTACTTGGACTACTTGGTTACTATGCTTGGCATTATGGAGTGATAGACTTCTTGGACTTAAGAATAGAAACCTTGACCTATGTTGGAGACCTTGTGACCTTAATTGGTATTTTTGTCTGGAGTGCTTGGGGTTTACCTCAAGACATTGGGTTGTTTTTTTTGTGTGCAGGTTATTGTGATTACATACTTTGTCTGTAATCTGGAATTCATTTGTATACAGCTGTTACTCTACCCAATTTTTGTGAGGACTCAATGCAATTGAAGCTTGGTATTCTTCAAAGGTTTATTAATTGTTTGCTTGGTTTAAAATCCAAAGGATGGAATTCTTCATTGACTCAATATGTCAAGTGTTGGTTTCTTATTGGTTAGATTGATCTTTTCCCTAGCTTTTACTTTATGCTTTAGGATAGTCCCTCTATCTCTCCCCATCTTCTTTAATTTCAAAAATCTTCTCCCTCCTTTTGAAAACACTTCTTATTTTAAAAAACTTGAACCACTTTCATAATAAACTTGGACTTAGGTCCATGCATTTTCAAAAATATTTTCTTAACCAAACTTCAATAAATTTAATAATACCTTGAAATTTTTGTGAGAAGACTAAAAGTCTATCAATCTCATTTCAAACTATTTTGCCATTTTGGCTTTTTACCTTTAAAACCTTTTCTCAAAAGATTGGACTCTTGTCAATCCTTGTAGTGATGCAAACATTAATACTTGTATAATATGTAGTGAAGAGAGATATTTTCCACTTGGGTGTTGAGTGAGGCTTTGTTGATTTTAAAATTCGAGCCATATCCTCCACTTTGAGATGATGCAAATTCTCCTTTCTCATAATTGTGGCTAGTAAGTATGTTCTCCATACTGACAATGACAATGATGTCTTAATTCATAAAATTAACCAACATACTTGTGTTTTAAAATTTTTAAAGAGGAATTATGTGTACCCTGATCCCCTATTGCACAGAAGGTGGTACGTAGGCACTAAAGGTTCGCAACCGCGGCGGGTGCAAAAATCATTAAAAAAATATACTTATTTTTCTCATCCCCATAATCTATTTTACATATAACATTTTATAGCAAAAATATACAGATTTTACAAAGAGGTTCCTGCGGAGTACCGTAGATGTTTAGGGTGCTAATACATTCCATTTGCATAACCAACCCCCTTACCTAGAATCTTTCCCCCTCTTTTGGGTTATTCGCTTTTTTCCAATTCCTTTGGAAACAATAAAGTGCGTTGGAGATTTTTATTTTTGATCTGTACAAGTCTAGTCAATCTAATGGCTTAGTCTTAAACATTTCTACCGCTACACATGGTACAATAAGAGGCAATCTACAATAGATCTCTCCACTGCAGAAGCCAGATACATCTTTGCTTCTGGATGTATTACACAGTTTCCCTAGATAAAGAGTCAGCTGGAAGATTATCAAATATTTGAGAGTAACATTCCTATCTTCTGTGATAATACTTCTGCTATTTATTTATCTATGAATCACATTTTACATTCTAGGGCTAAACATATTGAGATAAAACATCATTTTATCAGAGACTATGTTTAGAGGAGAATTTTATATTTAAAATTCATTGATACAAACCATCGATGGGATGATATATTTACAAAATTCCTTGTTGAGGATAGACTTATTTTCATTCTGAAACATTTATAAATAGTTTCTTGCCTAGAATGAAAAAGATGTTATCTCAAAATAAGTACGTAGAATTAAAAATTAAGGTTATGTGGAATGATATTTTTTCTGGAATATGAAACTTATGATTAAGTGATGCTCTCATACATTAGAGATACTCCTTGATAGAATCCTTTTTTATATAGGAGTTCATGTTCTTTGGTAACTAAGGAGTTCACTCCAGCAATTAATGTTTGATCAAGTGTGTACGCTTACTCATTTTTCCAGCTTTTGTTAGTTACTGAGTACTCTACATAAACTGATTCACACATTGGGTTTAGATATTTATTAGAATTGATAATTGTTAGCTCATTTTATCATATGATCTCTTAATTTTCCTTACCTCTCTCTCTTCATAATTTTCCATTTATAAGTCTCTTGATTTCAAGATTGATAGCTCTCTGAACCCAATCTTTTCTCATGTCAGTCGTGCTTTCTTTCCTTATTTTTATATTCTTTCATATCTTTAAACCTTTGTCCTCCCTTGCATTCTTTTGATCATTAGTCCATCTATTTCTCTTCTTTATCATGTCTCCAAAAACCTTCCTTGGCAATGAGAATCTTCTTGAAGTCATCTCGGAAGAACAACCCAATCTTCTTCGTTTAGCTGAAAGAGAGGTTCCTTATAGTCTAACTTTAACCATGCATGTTCAAAATTGGTCAAGTTACTTCAACTTGTTGAGTTGACCCATCTACATAAATCTTGTAAAATATTTCTGGAAATATGCCTTTGTAAGGTTTAAAGGATGTTCCATTGCATCACAGTTTTTCGATGTTCACATCATTATCACTCCCTCCTCAATCACTGATGCTATTAGTTATGTTGAAATTAGTATCATAGTTGAACAGTTTCAACTTCAATATTCTTTTGTTGAGGAGCTTGTTTCTCTCCACGACACGTCATCCATTATGAATCTACCAACTCTGAAAATCTTCTCCATATTCTTAGAGTTTGGTTTAAGCTACTATTAACCAATTTTCATCCAAGAGCATTGAACAAAGAAACCCTGTAAGTTGATGATTGACTCTTCATCTTCCTGTAAGTCAAAAATGTTCGTATCAACTTTCCCTTGACTATCTTCAATTATCTGCAGGACTCAATTTCTCTTTCTAGAGGTCAATATAAGTCCTACATACCTTTTAGAAGAGTTATGTCTGATCTTTCTATAAGGCAGGGATTGTTGGAATAGTCCAAAGAAATGGACCGGTTAATGACCTTTTAGAGAAAAGGTGTAAAGTCTTTGAGGTGTAAAGTCCTACGTAATATAAAGTTTTACTTTTTTCTTTTAAATATTTTTGATTTCTAACAAAGGGGGAGAAAGAGTATATGATCATGATATTATTTACTCTCAGAATCTCTAACCCAAACATGATATATTGCTTTTGTTGCTAACCATATGTTTAATGTTTGATTCATGAATTTTGTGAAAGTTCACTGATTTTCATAGACAGGTTAAATGGCTATTAGATGATTATCATCTGGCATTCAAACAACAAGATCAAGATGAATGAAGTAGACTCTAATGATCTAAGCATCTGAGAAAAACAAGATCTAGATGCATGAAGTAGGCTCTGATGAGCTAAGCATCTGAGAACATGTATTCATTAGAAGTTGTGAATTGTCTAAAACTGAATCATGTCCCTGATGCTATGTATTGGTCAGAATTTGTGAACTTTCTAATCAAGTCAAAGGGTGAAATAGGATTTGATGCAACATATGTTTCAGAGGTTGTGAACTTCGTGAAAATATGGTTAAATCAAGCTCTGATAAATCTATTGTTTAGAAGTTCTAAACTTTCTAAAAGTAAGGTAATCATGTGTTGATAACACTTACTTCTAAAAAGTTGTGAACTTTGTGAAAATATGGTTAATCAAGCTATGATACCCCATACTGTTTATAAGTTGTGAACTTTCTGAAAGTAAGGTAATTGTGTCTTGGCAACACCTATTATTCAGAAGTTGCGAAATTTCTGAAGGTATGAAGATGAGTTTCTGACGCTTCAGAAGTTATGAACTTTATGGAAGAAAGACAAGGTTGATATATTACTAAGAATTTGTTTTAGAAGTTGTGGACTATCTGAAATAATGTCAACATGTGCTTGGCAATGTTTGTTCAGTTACCACGAAACTGTTTAGAAGTTGTAAAGTATCTGAAAGTTTTATAAACAGGTCTTGATAAACCAGACTCTAATACTTTAGAAGTTGAAAACTTTTAGAAGTGTAGTAAGTCTACTTTCAACCAGGCACTGCTCAAAGGTTGAGAACCTTCTGAAGACATGCTAAAGAGACATGTAATCCGGTGGGAGAACTGACTTGGTTTTGTGTTTTATCGCAAATTTTGCGGATAGCAAGAGTCGCCACTGACTTTTCTTTTATCCAATAAGGAAAGTGTGAAAAGAACAAGAAAGACCTCGATAGATTTTGAGTTTGGGGGGTAGGTTATGAAAAGGGAAGGTGTTAGCACCCTTTTCATCTGTAGTTATCTACGGGATCTTAAACGCTTAGCTCACTTTAAAAATTGCTTTGTGTGTGTATTTGAAAACATTTTGAAAATTTGACAATGTAAGGAAAACTTTGTAATGACTCTTGTATCAGTCCTCAAGAGTGTATACAAAGCGTTTATTTGAAAATATTTCATTTTGAAAGTGTTTATGAAATGTTTTGTTTTGAAGAATTTTGTGAGCAAGTGATTTAAGAGTATCTACCCGCTCAAGGTCGTTCTTGTACTTTTCCTCCTCCTTTAGATAGTTCTATATGTATCATTAGTTAGTAGGAAGCCCTATCATTCGATGTGAAGGGACAGACGAGGGTCATCGTATGGTCATTGGAGGCAACTCATAAGGACGCTTTAACAATTTTCATAAGGGACTGACATCGTATTGTTCATAGGAAACCCGAGGGACTGGATCATTTTCGAAAGGCAACATCGAAAGGGTCATCGGGGGACTATGATCTTTTGTATGATGACTTGATCGAGGGTCTTTGCTAAGGCATCACTACGTTCGAGGGACATGATCATTATTTTCCGAAGGTAACAAGGGAGGTTATCCTAGAGGTGCAAGTGTGCAAATGTGTTGTTTTCAATTCAATTATGTTATCTTTGAATTTAGTGTTTTCTATCGTTCAGTTTTATCTTTCCATACAAACCCTAAGTACTAAGCAGTAGCATAAAATAGTAGGAAATAAAGGCAGAAAATATAAACCTAGGCTATTACAACGCTTTGGGGAAGATACATAAAAGTAAAGTGCGGAAAATAAACCTATAACTATTACAACCCGGAAAACAGTAACATAATAATGAAAAAGGAAAGCGAGAAATCTAGGCTATTTAAAAATTGCGAACCATATACACTTTATCTATGAAAATTTGAAATATATGAAAAAAGAAATGTTTTTTGATGACTTTTGTAATGAATTAAATATAGGAATCTAATTACTTTTAATTTAAAAAGGTTAATTAAAAATTTAATCAAAAAAAGTTAATTAAAAAGAAAGTTAATTAAAAAGAAAGTTAATTAAAAAACCTAGAAAAACTAATTAATTTTATTTAATAAAAAAAGTTAATTAAAAAAGGTTAATTAAAAGAGAAAAAACCTAATTAGGGTTTGTAAAAATATTTTGTGGTTAAGTGAAATTAGGGTTTAAAGGAAGAAAATAAGGGAAAGAAAACAAGTTAGAAATAAAACCAAACAAAATGTCAGGGGTGGGTGTTGAACCCACGCCCTTTGCCTTTTCTCCCACAACCCTTGGCACTACTCCAGGCGCGCGTTCGTGTCAGGAGAATTGAATCAGCACTCTATATTTTAAATATGCAAAATGTGATCAGTGGATCTGGAACTGATTGTTTAAAGCTGGTTTCGCGAAATGTCGCGGAAGCAAGAGTCGCCACCGTCTTTTATTTTCTCCAAATGGAAAGGACAAAAGCACAGAAAAATTCCTTAAAGAGATTGCTCTCGGTTCGGGAGGTAGATTATAGAAAGGGAAGGTGTTAGCACCCTTTCTATCCATGGTTATCCATGGGCTCTTAGATACTTGCTCATTGTGTTTTCAAAAGTGGTTTGTTTGCTTTTCAACTGTGGGTTTTAAAAAGTTTCTTTGAAAATTCCAGTTCGACTCTTGTATCGGTCCTCAAGAGTGTTTGAAAAATTGCTTTCGAAAGCTTTTTGAAAATGTGTTGGTGTGAAAAGTATTTTTGATTTGTTTTTGAAATTAGAGCAAGTATCTAGAGTCGTCTACCTACCCTAAGGAATTCGTCTGTGTAAATGTCCTTTAAAGTAGTGCCATCCCACCATTGAGAGGTAGGTAGCACCACCGTTGGAGGTGTTCGGGTCAATTCGAGTTTGTAGGGACATGGTGATCACCAGAGCAATGGGAAGACACCTTAGAAGCTACCCTCATGCCAGGTTCCCGGATCATGAGGACTTACTAAGACGTCCTCTACTCGACGATCACCTTTCGAGGCAAGGCAACAATGAGGCGTACCCTAGGGGTGGTGTGTGCGATTCGCGTGTCGCTTTCATTTATTTTGTCTTGTCATGTTTGTTGGTGTTCTACGCTTGATTTTATTTTAAGTCCATACATTCTTTCATGCTTATTTAACAGTTAAAAGTTGCGGAAAAATAAATCTACAACTATTACAAATGGCGCGGGTCCACATCGCCAAAATTAAACCGGACCCGATTTGACGGAAAATAAAGAAAGCGAATAGAAGTGCGAAAAGTATAAGTTACAACGCTTTGGGAGAGATACATAATGAATTAAGCAATAAAAATAAATATGCGACATTAAATAAATTAAAAACATGGGCGTTGGACCCTTTCGCAAAATATTAAATTACATGAATTAATTAATATTAAAAGAAAACATTTTTGGTATTTTTGTGTTTTTTAAGATTTGATCGGAAAAAGAATTAATTAAAACTAAAATAAAATGTTAAACCTAGTTCTAATTATTTTTTGAAGTTATTATAAAAATGTTAAATTAACCTAAATTAAACCCTAATTTTCACTTATGTACATTTAATTATGAAAAATAAAATAAATATTATTATTGTGAAAAAGAAACAAAAAAAAGAATAAAAATTAACTAAACCTAATTCTACTTCTTTTGGATTTTTATGAAAAGAATTAAAACCTATTTTAACCAAATAATTACATATTAATTTATTTATGAAAATATTAGAATAAAATAATTTATTACATTTTTTATCTTTTTCTGGTTTTTAGGCATTTTTTGTATTTTGGTAAAAATAATTATTTAATTAAAACAAATAAAGAAAATAATATAGCCATTAAAAACAAAATAAGAAAAAATATAGAAAAAGCAAACCAGGGGGGGGGGGTTCAGGCCCCAATTGTGAGGTGTGTCTTTAGAAATCCAAGCCCATTATATCCTGAGTCCGTTTGACTTTTGAAATGGTGTGTTGAAGCGCTGACTAAGGTACAGCGTGCTCTTGAGATCCAGGCCCTTGATTTGAATTTGCTGGACGCGTGGCCCTTTGGATTTTGAGACGTATGGTACATCCTGAACATCAGCGCTGCATAGGAAGACATATAGCAAAATAATATTGAAATTGTTCAGACCTGGGACTCGAACCCAGGTCATGGGAGTTACCAACATCACACTTTGCCAGCTGATCTCAACGCACGCTTTGTATATATAATAACAAATAAATAACAAAAATAAAAATTGGTTAGTGGCCACTAAAAAGCACAAAAACGCGCGCTGATTTGAATTAGCGTATCATACACTGCCACGATTTCGTCTTCCATACTATCCCTGTAAAACAAAAACAAAAGCAATGGTTTTATGCGCGTGGCCTTAGGGACGTTTTCAGAAAATAGCGATTAGAGCTATGTAACTCATAAATTAATCGCGACCATGGCTTCTTCTTCGTCCAAGCACGCCAAATTGAATGGTGGTGGTTTGGAGTCCTGATTTTTCCTCCTTGCAAAAGCCCCAAATTCAACCTCTGAAAACCCTAAATTTCACTCATGGCATCATCGTGTATGGCAAATAAAAATACAATTAAAGGTGCTGGTTAGCTTTAAAACTTCAATATGAACAAGAATCAACAAATAAAATTCACAAATAACGCATAGAATAGAATGTATGATTATGCAATTTGTTTGATACAGTTCCGGTTCTAGGTACCGATTCTTGGAGTTTTGATGGTGGTTAATGAGTGAGAATCGTTCAGTGAGACTTGAGGATGCTATTGGGATCGTTGTCGTGCCTTGAATCGCCTCCTAAAGTTGATTTCAGATTTTTGTTCTTAAGCCAAATTTTCAAGTTTCTATCTTGTTCTTCTGCGCAGCTTAGGGTGTTTTTGGATTAGGGTTGTGTTTCTGATTATGTAGTGAGGCTATTAGGTCAACAAAACTTGATCAAATCCATGGCAATAATGATTTTGCCTTTTTGATTTTCTTAAGATCTTTACATATCTTTTTCACATGGTTTTTGTGCAAATTATGATCAATTCAAACCAAATCTTTCCTAATTGGCATATGCACGAAATATTGAGTCTAGAATGTGTATAAAAAGATTTGTTTGGTTCATTTAGATATTTTTCACATATTTATATAATTTAAATGAATTAATATGAATAATAATTCAAATAAATAAATAAAAAATGAGAAAATACTTCCCTTTGGGCCAAGTGGTCGTGCATATGCTTGGAATGATGAATCATGGAAGAAAAATGGGCCCATTAGCAAATTTAGATCATTTGGATCAAAGTTGACTTTTCAAAATATCCAAACATTTCCCAACTTCCACAAGGCATAACTTGCTCAATTTTTAAGCTTTTCTCATGTTCTTGGACATTTTGGAAAGGCCTTTGAGTCCTCTAACCAATGCCTTTGGTCCCATGTCATTTTGATTTACCAATCTCAAGTTATGGCCTTTGACTTAAAGTCCCTTTTTGTTGACTTTTGAAAATGACCTATAATGTTGAAATTGATAACTTTTTGTGAGAGCATTTCTTGGACTTGGAATATGAAGATGAATTGTAGGAAATGTCTTTCTCTTCAAAATGAGCTTTGGATGGGATTTTTCTGATAATCCATGTGAAAGTTATGCCCTGGTCAATTTCAGTTGACTTTTTCAACTGTCCAAATAAGGAAACTTTTGCATCTTTGATGATTTCTGAGCCAAATTTTGAGAATCATGATCAAGCATTGATCAAATGATGTTTGTGGCTTCAAAATGATATGTTGACCAAAAATTTGAACTTTTGACTGTCAAATGACCATTTTGCCCCTACAGTTGACTGTAGTGCAATTTAGGGTTTTGACTGTGCAATTTTGAGCTGAATGCCTTGAAACTTGATATGAGGATACTTGACCATATTTGTGAGCATGTGAGACTTGATTGGGCCTTTGAAAACTTCAATTTCTTGATCAGAACACAAACCCTAGTTTTGACTGTATAGGAGACTGTTGGACTGTGCAACCCTTGGGGAATTTTGTGACTTGGCTTGGCAATTTCTTGAAGAATATGGGAGGGAAAATTTTGGGGTACAACAGTTGCCCCTGTTCAATCTTCTTAGACCTGAGGATGTAGATTGGCTGACGTGCCTTTCGTAATCCGAGGGTAGAAGATGATTGGACACTAGAGTGCCCAGAAATTTGCGCTCACATAGTAGCAGTGATGATGGGGGAATGAGCTTATAGATGCCATTTGGAGATTGCTGGATAGGATGATGGGCTTATAGATGCCATCTAGATGTTGATCGCGTAAGAGATTCCTTAGCGAGAACCTGCATACCTGCAAAACAGAAAATGAGTACCTGACATGTCGCAGGATGATGAATGAACCAGGTATGGTTACTGCCTTAGCATGAATGGTAAGAGAACCTTGGGTGATTTTAACTTCAACAACGCTCGTTGAGAAAAATCTTGGCGGGAATTACCATCTTTGCAATATCGGAACGGGAACCATAGACCATTATAATCTGAAGGGGAATCACCTCACTCGCCGTCGGAGAGGGGAATCATAGGAAAAGGAATTGTCACCTCACACACTGTCGGAGAGGGAACCATAAGAGACTATTACCTCACACTCATCGCCGGAGAGGGAAACATCTGAAAAAGGAATTACCACCTCACGCACTTGTCGGAGAGGGGACCATAAGGGACTATCACCTCACACTCATCGTCGGAGAGGGAAACATCTGAAGAAGGAATTACCACCTCACGCACTTGTCGGAGAGGGGACCATAAGAGACTATCACCTCACACTCATCGTCGGAGAGGGAAACATCTTGAAAAAGGAATTACTACCTCACGCACTTGTCGGAGAGGGGACCATAGGAGACTATCACCTCACCCTCATCGTCGGAGAGGGAAACATCTAAAAAAAAAGGAATTACCACCTCACGCACTTGCCGGAGAGGGGACCGTCACTTCTGCTGAGTCTTTATCAGAAAAATCTGTTGGGGGTCGATTTAGCTGAACTAGAGAAGGCCTTGAAATATGTTTTGAGAATTTTAACTGCGTCTTTCTTGAAAGGTAAAGGTCAGTCATATGCAATGCATGATATGGATCACGCGATGATGTTCTCAACATAAATGAGATTTGTATGATGCGTTTATGCATGCTATAATGATGTATATGATGTTTTATGAATGTTTTCGTCTAGGAAAGAAAATCTTTGACGGGTGTCGGGAAGTCATATCCTGGGCTGATGTTGGAGAATAAGCTTTTGCTTCCGCTGGGGATGATAACTGCAAGAATACCAGTAGGAGAAGATGACTCTGTTGAGGAATAAACTTGGCAAATGGAAGATTCTGCGGGGAGAAAAGTACTCTAACGACCATGCTGGGGAGCGATACTCTGTGGGGAGAGAGATACTTTTGCTGAATTGATAATAACTTGCTGGGGATACCCTTATTGTTGGAAGTGTTGATAGACTTTGCTGGGGATAGGAAAGAACTACGTTGACGACGACCTTTCCGTGGCTTTTGGCTGAGGATAACCCAGTTATATCCTGTTAAGGAAATAACTCTTTAAATCAAGCCGGACGACGCGTTCGTGCTCTGCGAGGATAAGCTTCCAGAATCTACTGGGGATAAGCTTGCTGCTTGGGGGTATGAATTCCAACTTTCCTGGGGAACTAGATTAGACTCTCCTGGGGAAGTATTAAACTGTATTGGTTATGTTCTTCAACGGACCCTACCTTGACGCCTTAGAGAACAGAGCAATCAGATTGCTTAGACCACCCATTATTGCCCCTGTTTCTGATGTGGGGGCGGAAGATACCTGTGGAGGTGCTTGATAGTTGTTGATGGACAAACCTTCTTCTGGTAGACAGATGGCAGGACATAGTCGTACGCTTTGATCCATGATTTTTGCCTGGACCGCCCTTTCGGGTTTTCAGTCCACCGGGATACCCATTTTTGCCCAAGCCGCCTTTTCAGGTTTTCGACTTGCCGGGTGTACAGATTTTTATTATTTCATCCCTTCATTTTGCCCGAACCCTTTTGGTTTGCCGGGAAGCCCTTATTTTCGCCTAGGTGTGTCAACCTAGCGGGTCTTTGATGATGCGTAGTATTTTTTCGACTATGTCCGTTCTCTTAGAATGTAGGGAGTTGCCCCAGTTAGAAGTGTAGTGTTGCCATACTACCAGAAGATCTTTGATCGTGCCAGATTCGTTGCTGGAGTGCCTCAAGTGACTCAGGCAGAGATTTGCCCCAGGCTTTTTGGCCTTTTGAGAGATTCTCTGGATCTTGACTTAACTGCCCTAGATGGTAGACCATGATCATGTCGTGCCCCTTGGTGGGAAGAACTTTTGTTCACCAGATATTCTTCGTGCGAATTTTCCTGCTGTTTAAACGAAAAGTCATATGCAAGCAATGTTATATCAAAAAATGCAAAGCTTATGTCTGTCTTGCAGATTTTGAAAATGCGTTCTTTTTCATAAAACAAGTGATTGTTTGTAAAATGTGATGTCAACTCTATATTTACCGTAGGCCTTCAGGAGTCAAGATACCTTTCGTAACAGTATGCTTTCGAACCAACCCATGCTTCAGCTAGGACTTTTGAGGGTTATAATGTGACTTGGTTCATGGTTTAAGAAACAAAGGATAAAGGCTCAAATTTATATTTGTACCCACCCGCTCTTCGTGATGTTCTTCAAACCTAAACTCAGTTGATCATGCGTTAGACCTTGTTCGAGTCTTTGTTTTGACGTTCTGGTGATGGTTCAGATATGGATGATTTATTCTGAACAGGAAGCCACTTTTGCTTTTGTTGAGGGTTTGTGAGACCTCTTTCTTTTGATTTTGTTATCCCTATTTTTTGCCTGAACTGTTTCCTTTTTGGAATTACAGTCAGCGGGATGCCCCAGTTTCATAAGTCTCTTTTCATAGGTTTTGACTTCTTGGGCTTTTCATTTATGATTTTTTTCGATAATGACTGCCCATCCTTATGATTGTTCTGAACCATCACTGTCTTTTGTTGTTTTGTAAGGACTCCTTTGGTGCCATTCGCTATGCACTTGGATCAACTGAGAGACTACCCTGCCCCAGGTTATGATTAAGGGTTCTGATTTTCGAAAATAAAAACTCCTACTTCTTTGGCTCAGAGGGGTTGACGAGGGATTATCTTCCTTATTACTCCGGTGTTTAGGAATTGAAACAATGCCTGTACCTCATCAGCGGGGTCTGTTCAAAAGAATACTGTAAATTGTGGTATCGTTTTCGTCATCCTCCCTCAAGAGGCTTAGAATTATTTAAGATCAAGAGTTGACATCAGAAAAAATATGAAAACAGTTTGCATATAGTGAATGCGAATATATTGATTCAAAAATAGACATAAGCGATGCATTAATGGAATAACAATGTTTTAACATGAATAAATGTTTAAACAAAAGAAAATCACAACTTGAATTCGAATGAACAAAAAGTGCTTTCTATCCTAGCCATGTTTTGGCAAGGGAGCAGTGATCACGTTGGGAGTCTCGGGTACTTCAAACTGAATCTCTCCAGCGTCGATCATGTCTTGAATCTTGTTTTTGAGAGGCCATCAGTTGTCCGTAGTATGCCCCGGGCTATCAGAATGGTATGCGCACCTATCGTTGGGATGATAGTTAGGAGCGGAAGTGTTTGGATTCCGGAGAGGAGCCCTTAAGGTGATCAGCCCCGCCTTCAACATTTGTTGCAGTGCTTGATCCAACGACATGTTGATTTTGGTGTACTGCCTTTTAGGCTTGTCTGGTTTGCTCTGATCAGCCCGTTGTTCTGGGCGAGGTCGTTGTTGGACCTGTGAAGTAATAGCAGCTTGGAGAGGCCCAAACCTTTGACTTCTTGGAAGTTGATTAATGACTGGATCCCTGACTTGGGCTGGTTGCTTCATGTCTTGATGAAGTTGACTGATCATGGCCCTCAGCTCTCCTTGCTCCTGAGCTAAACCTTGAATGAGGGCCCTTTGCCCCAACATCTGGGTTATCAATGTGTCTACCTCAGCTTGTAGGTGTTTCAGCCTTTCATCCTCAGTACGGTTCCTGACAAAGGTCCCCATGAGAAGTGTCCTTAGCTCCTCTTGCCCCTTGGACAGATTCAGGAGGATTTCCCTGAACTGAGTCTCTTGAGCATGCAGACCCTGGTTATCTGGTTGGAAGGCCATTGCTGAAACAAACAGCGAGAAAGGTAAGTGACCTGCAACAAAGATACCTGTTATGTAATGATGTGTATGACATGCATGCAATGTTTTCAAGGATCTCGCGGGGTAAACAAGAAAATTTGTTAGAACTCGGGTCCGGTAGCTTGATTTAAGGAACTGCGTGTTGTTGAGAGTCCTTCTTCAAAGGGTCAAAGGCTCACCATATCAAGTGGGTCATAGCCCCTGACAACTTCGGCTAGAGGAAAATAAATCCTCTTTGCCCCTTGCTAGATGTTTGATTTATCATGACCTGCATCGCAAGCCCTTGAGATCCTTGAAATGGGTTAGGATGTATGCAATGGTATGATTTCATGATGCATGGGGTAATGTAGGTAACCCTGTTATGAGTCCCAATTAAGGACTGCAAACCAAAACCTGCAAGAAACTCGGTAAAACCTATCATGAGTCCCACTTAAGGACTAAAAAACAAAACCTGCAAGAAACTCGGTAAACCCTGTTAGGAGTCCTAATTAAGGACTGCAAACCAAAACCTGTAAGAAACTTAGGTACCCTGTTATGAGTCCCTATTAAGGACTATAAACAAAACCTGCAAGTAGTTCATGTGTCAGATAACAAGCATGCAAGTAGTCAAGTATGAAGGCACGCAAGTCACACAAGAGAAACCCTTAGAGTTTAGGCCAGCCTGAGGTCTGGGTATTACCCTCTTGAAGTTGGTGGGTTCAACCTGTCCTATCAAAGTAATCGGGTTCTAAGGGTCCCAATATCACGGGATTGCTTTCATTGTTCATCGTTTCGATTTAGCCACTGAACTGGCGACCGAAATATTCCAGGAAAGCAACCCTCAATTGAGTGTAGTATCGAGTATCAACCAACCTCGGGCTGCACCAAAGTCAGTTATCTCACTACCCTAAAGAGGCCAAGATAGTTCAATTAAGGTTCCTAAGGTCAGTTGATGCTTCACGACACCACGCAGAGGCCCCGTACTCTCCTTGACTGAACTCAAGGGTTACCGGTACACACCAAAGTGCCACATCAACGTAGCAGACTGTTTCAACCATGTCGGTATACCCCGCACAGTTCCCTCACAGCCTTGTTGCTACTTTCTAAGAAGGTATCCCCAGATCCGGGTTAGGATCTATAGAACTCCCAAGACAGTCCCACAATAATAAAGCAAGCAAGGAAAGCAATTGAAAACACCATGATCTTAGTCCTAAGGTACACCTCACTTTAAGTATCCCCAGCAGAGTCGCCAGTTCTGTGATCGGTGGATCTGGAACTGACTGTTTAACGCTGGTTCGCGAAATGTCGCGGAAGCAAGAGTCGCCACCGTCTTTTATTTTCTCCAAATGGAAAGGACAAAAGCACAGAAAAATTCCTTATAGAGATTGCTCTCGGTTCGGGAGGTAGATTTATAGAAAGGGAAGGTGTTAGCACCCTTTCTATCCATGGTTATCCATGGGCTCTTAGATACTTTCTCATTGTGTTTTCAAAAGTGGTTTGTTTGCTTTTCAACTGTGGGTTTTAAAAAGTTTCTTTGAAAATTCCAGTTCGACTCTTGTATCGGTCCTCAAGAGTGTTTGAAAAATTGCTTTCGAAAGCTTTTTGAAAATGTGTTGGTGTGAAAAGTATTTTTGATTTGTTTTTGAAATTAGAGCAAGTATCTAGAGTCGTCTACCTACCCTAAGGAATTCGTCTGTGTAAATGTCCTTTAAAGTAGTGCCATCCCACCATTGAGAGGTAGGTAGCACCACCGTTGGAGGTGTTCGGGTCAATTCGAGTTTGTAGGGACATGGTGATCACCAGAGCAATGGGAAGACACCTTAGAAGCTACCCTCATGCCAGGTTCCCGGATAATGAGGACTTACTAAGACGTCCTCTACTCGACGATCACCTTTCGAGGCAAGGCAACAATGAGGCGTACCCTAGGGGTGGTGTGTGCGATTCGCGTGTCGCTTTCATTTATTTTGTCTTGTCATGTTTGTTGGTGTTCTACGCTTGATTTTATTTTAAGTCCATACATTCTTTCATGCTTATTTAACAGTTAAAAGTTGCGGAAAAATAAATCTACAACTATTACAAATGGCGCGGGTCCACATCGCCAAAATTAAACCGGACCCGATTTGACAGAAAATAAAGAAAGCGAATAGAAGTGCGAAAAGTATAAGTTACAACGCTTTGGGAAAGATACATAATGAATTAAGCAATAAAAATAAATATGCGACATTAAATAAATTAAAAACATGGGCGTTGGACCCTTTCGCAAAATATTAAATTACATGAATTAATTAATATTAAAAGAAAACATTTTTGGTATTTTTGTGTTTTTTAAGATTTGATCGGAAAAAGAATTAATTAAAACTAAAATAAAATGTTAAACCTAGTTCTAATTATTTTTTGAAGTTATTATAAAAATGTTAAATTAACCTAAATTAAACCCTAATTTTCACTTATGTACATTTAATTATGAAAAATAAAATAAATATTATTATTGTGAAAAAGAAACAAAAAAAGAATAAAAATTAACTAAACCTAATTCTACTTCTTTTGGATTTTTATGAAAAGAATTAAAACCTATTTTAACCAAATAATTACATATTAATTTATTTATGAAAATATTAGAATAAAATAATTTATTACATTTTTTATCTTTTTCTGGTTTTTAGGCATTTTTTGTATTTTGGTAAAAATAATTATTTAATTAAAACAAATAAAGAAAATAATATAGCCATTAAAAACAAAATAAGAAAAAATATAGAAAAAGCAAACCAGGGGGGGGGGGGGTTCAGGCCCCAATTGTGAGGTGTGTCTTTAGAAATCCAAGCCCATTATATCCTGAGTCCGTTTGACTTTTGGAATGGTGTGTTGAAGCGCTGACTAAGGTACAGCGTGCTCTTGAGATCCAGGCCCTTGATTTGAATTTGCTGGACGCGTGGCCCTTTGGATTTTGAGACGTATGGTACATCCTGAACATCAGCGCTGCATAGGAAGACATATAGCAAAATAATATTGAAATTGTTCAGACCTGGGACTCGAACCCAGGTCATGGGAGTTACCAACATCACACTTTGCCAGCTGATCTCAACGCACGCTTTGTATATATAATAACAAATAAATAACAAAAATAAAAATTGGTTAGTGGCCACTAAAAAGCACAAAAACGCGCGCTGATTTGAATTAGCGTATCATACACTGCCACGATTTCGTCTTCCATACTATCCCTGTAAAACAAAAACAAAAGCAATGGTTTTATGCGCGTGGCCTTAGGGACGTTTTCAGAAAATAGCGATTAGAGCTATGTAACTCATAAATTAATCGCGACCATGGCTTCTTCTTCGTCCAAGCACGCCAAATTGAATGGTGGTGGTTTGGAGTCCAGATTTTTCCTCCTTGCAAAAGCCCCAAATTCAACCTCTGAAAACCCTAAATTTCACTCATGGCATCATCGTGTATGGCAAATAAAAATACAATTAAAGGTGCTGGTTAGCTTTAAAACTTCAATATGAACAAGAATCAACAAATAAAATTCACAAATAACGCATAGAATAGAATGTATGATTATGCAATTTGTTTGATACAGTTCCGGTTCTAGGTACCGATTCTTGGAGTTTTGATGGTGGTTAATGAGTGAGAATCGTTCAGTGAGACTTGAGGATGCTATTGGGATCGTTGTCGTGCCTTGAATCGCCTCCTAAAGTTGATTTCAGATTTTTGTTCTTAAGCCAAATTTTCAAGTTTCTATCTTGTTCTTCTGCGCAGCTTAGGGTGTTTTTGGATTAGGGTTGTGTTTCTGATTATGTAGTGAGGCTATTAGGTCAACAAAACTTGATCAAATCCATGGCAATAATGATTTTGCCTTTTTGATTTTCTTAAGATCTTTACATATCTTTTTCACATGGTTTTTGTGCAAATTATGATCAATTCAAACCAAATCTTTCCTAATTGGCATATGCACGAAATATTGAGTCTAGAATGTGTATAAAAAGATTTGTTTGGTTCATTTAGATATTTTTCACATATTTATATAATTTAAATGAATTAATATGAATAATAATTCAAATAAATAAATAAAAAATGAGAAAATACTTCCCTTTGGGCCAAGTGGTCGTGCATATGCTTGGAATGATGAATCATGGAAGAAAAATGGGCCCATTAGCAAATTTAGATCATTTGGATCAAAGTTGACTTTTCAAAATATCCAAACATTTCCCAACTTCCACAAGGCATAACTTGCTCAATTTTTAAGCTTTTCTCATGTTCTTGGACATTTTGGAAAGGTCTTTGAGTCCTCTAACCAATGCCTTTGGTCCCATGTCATTTTGATTTACCCATCTCAAGTTATGGCCTTTGACTTAAAGTCCCTTTTTGTTGACTTTTGAAAATGACCTATAATGTTGAAATTGATAACTTTTTGTGAGAGCATTTCTTGGACTTGGAATATGAAGATTAATTGTAGGAAATGTCTTTCTCTTCAAAATGAGCTTTGGATGGGATTTTTCTGATAATCCATGTGAAAGTTATGCCCTGGTCAATTTCAGTTGACTTTTTCAGCTGTCCAAATAAGGAAACTTTTGCATCTTTGATGATTTCTGAGCCAAATTTTGAGAATCATGATCAAGAATTGATCAAATGATGTTTGTGGCTTCAAAATGATATGTTGACCAAAAATTTGAACTTTTGACTGTCAAATGACCATTTTGCCCCTACAGTTGACTGTAGTGCAATTTAGGGTTTTGACTGTGCAATTTTGAGCTGAATGCCTTGAAACTTGATATGAGGATACTTGACCATATTTGTGAGCATGTGAGACTTGATTGGGCCTTTGAAAACTTCAATTTCTTGATCAGAACACAAACCCTAGTTTTGACTGTATAGGAGACTGTTGGATTGTGCAACCCTTGGGGAATTTTGTGACTTGGCTTGGCAATTTCTTGAAGAATATGGGAGGGCAAATTTTGGGGTACAACACAAAACATAAAAAATATGAAAAAAATTCCCAAAACACCAAAAGGCAAGGATCAAACTCACGCCCTAGTATAGTAATGCCTTAGCGCGCACTTCCTTTCCACTAGGGTGGCTGTACATCCGGTAACATGAATGAAACAAAATAATCATGTCATAAAACAAAATTAATCGGTCGGAGAAGCTCCAGAGCCCTAGCTCTGGTCTTCTTCTCCGGGGAGCTCGTTTCCTTATTCCTACAAAATAGCAAACATCAATAACTCAGTGGTACCCTGCCCCCTAATTTGGGCCTTACGATTTCAATGAAACCATTATTTTTGGCTAAATCTCCCTGTAGAAAGAGATATGAAGAAAACGACCTAAAATGACATAAACATGGCCAAGTATGGTTCGATCATCATGGAGGTCATGCAATAGGTCTACCCTGCGTGGTTATGTCTCAGAAATAGGTTAGTGAAGTTAGTATACATTAAAACGATATGAAAACAAGAATTCAAATTTGCACAAAAATCAAGAAGCTGGGGAGGCATGTATGCTGGTTTTATGCCCTTTGGATCATCACATTCGATCCCATCTTATCATTTAGTTTATCTGGAGAGGAATTGGACAGGTATTTGGCCTTGAGGGATGCTACAAGATAGGGTTTCACTTGGCCCTAGTTTTTAATATTTTTCGAATTTTGGAGAGGTTTCTTGTTGCAAGGGTTTCATATGACGCTCGCTGAAATGTATGAAATATATAATGATGAAATTAGGTCAAACAATTTGGGCTTGGACCTTGTAAGAAAGCTTGACTTTATCTTATTTAATTTTGAATTTTAAATAAATAAAATCAAAAATAAATAGAATAAAAACCCAAGGGTGTATAAATAACTTATGAGGTTCACAATGAGGCCTATAACACACAAGGATCTTGAAATATCAGCCCATTAGCCCAAAATTCCAAGTTTGATCACTTTTGGTTTCATGCATTTTCTCAAAATTTCCCAACTTGCACCCATCATAACTCTCTTAATTTTTTTATCATTTGAAGGTGATATTTGACTTTTTGGGAAGCTCAATATGTCCTCTATAATATCTATGTTGGTCATTTTTGAATTTGAAGAGTTTATCTTGATGTAAGTTGCCTTGATAAAAAGTACCTTTTTGTTGACTTTTGAAATGACCTATAATATATTGGCCCATATCTCTCAAATAAAGCATTTTTTGGACTTGAGCTTAGAGAGATGAAGTTGTTAAGAATTGAATTTCCTTCAAAATGACCTTTAGTTGAGGAAAATCTAATGAAGTATGTGAAAGTTGTTCTTGGTCAAAGTTTAGTTGACTTCTCCTAAAGAAAACCCTAATTTGGCAACTTTTTACTTTTGATGAATCATGATCAACCCTTAATCAACTGATGAATATAACTTCAAAATCTTGATGTTGACCAGAAATCTTGAAGTTTGACTATATGTTGGCCACAATTGACTTTTTGTCCAATACAATTGATTTTTAGTCATCTGAGCAATTGCCTAAGAAAACTTGTGATGCAAGGCTTGAAACTTGGTATGAGCATTCCTTGGGACATATGAGAAACCATGGAACCAACTTGAGGCATTATAAACTTAATCTTCCTTGAGAAAAGTGAAACCTTAGTTGTAGGTCAATTGCTTAGGAGGAGAATTTGTCTAATCAATTCTTGGGCAACCTTGAGCAAATGAAAACCCTAGGAGAATGGGGAGACATCTCGAAGAAAATGGGAGGGAAATTTTTTGGGTAAAACAGCTGCCCCTATTCAATCTTCTTAACCTGAAGAGTTAGATTTGCATGTCTGCCAATCGTGATCTGAAGGTGGAAGAGGATTGAACACTTAAGTGCCCATAAATTTGCACTCACATGTGCACAAAGTAACATTTTTGGTTGATGGTATTGCTTGAATGGGCTTAAAGATGTTATTCCGAGAGGTGATAGAGTGTCATCGGAGATGGGCTTGTAGATGCCATCCAGAGTAACTACTGATAAGAGTACCAAAATGAGTCTACGTCCGACTGTATCTGAGAATGCCTGACTGTATTTGATATTTGATATCTGTATTAGAATGAGCCTACGCTTGGCTGTAACTGAGATCTGTATTAGTATAAGCCAATGCCTAGTTGTATCTAAATATATACCGGAATAAACATTATAATAGACCTACGTCAGGATCGTTAATAGACAGTATCTGGGAGATATACTAGAATATGTATCAGAATGGATCCACATTTGGATCGTATCTGGAGTATATCTGGAATTTATGTTAGAATGCGTATCAGAATGGATATATATCTCGATTGTATCTGAAATGTATCTAAAATGTATGCTTGAATGAGTCTATTCCTGACTGTACCCAAATGATCATCAACATGAATCGTCTATTGATTGTATCTAAAGAATGATGAATTGTTGGAAATATTTATCTGTTAAGAACTAACATGAAAGAAAACAAAGTTAGTTTTATGCAATGTCATGATGTATTCATTGTGTAATCATGCTCTCAAAGTATATGAGAATGATGCATGCATTTCGTATGCATATGCTATGATGTTTTGTAGATGATGTATGGATATGAGATGTTGTTGACGACACGATAGCTTCGTATGACATCTTTGGCTGGGGAAAATAAATCCATGACTGTTGTCGGGGAATGAAGAATATGAATCTTCAATATTGTCTAGAATGTCTTTGTTGGGGATTCCCGCTTTCTGTTTGAGGAGACTCGGCTGGGGACGTTCGACTTCTGCATGGGGATAGAAAAATTCCAGGAACATTGGTCATTCGTCGTCTTCTTGATTGATTTGATTCTTATGTATCTTGACCAAGGACAAAAGATATGGAAATTCCTATGACGCGATACCCAACCATGTTTCAGATATCGTAGCAACTCTCTGGGGATAGCAACCTCGACTACACTTTGAAAGAGAAGAGAATTTTGTCGGGGATTTGAAGTAATCGGAGAAATGAACTTTGTTAGGGAAATAAACCTTGGTGGGGAAATAAACCCTACTGGAGGAGAGAACTTTGTAGTGGATTTTACAGTATTGGAGAAATAAACTCCGCTAAAGAGTTAAATTCCTGTAAACTGTGCTGAGGGAATCATTTATGATGGGAATTGGAATTCTGTAGGCTGTGCGGAGGAAGTTTTTACTATATGTCATGGAAATGATCAAATTTCCTTGTACGCTAGGGGACCTATTGGGGATGAGGATCATGTGAAATGTTGGAGGATGCCCCAATTTCGGTATGAAGGCATATTAGACTTGTTGGGGAATATATCTTTGTCGGGGATGAGCTTGTGAAGATAGCTCTGTGGGGTTAGTTTTGTAGGGATTTGTGGACGGCTTGAAAGCTATCCCAACTCCTAGAGTCTTCAGTAAATGCTTATTCCTATATTTATGCACATATTTGTTAACAATAATCATATTCATATGCATATGTTCATTCAATTTGTCATTGGACGTTTTTGCAAACAAAATAGAGAAAGGAAAATAACTTTGAACTTTGAAACATATTTGTATTGAGAGTTTGCCCATAAACAGGAAGTTTTGTAAAAAGAGACTGAAATCCTAGTAAGAGGAAATCATCGTAAAATGAAAAGAGTAAAAATTAAAACATAGAAAAACACCTATGTGGAAACCTTCCCATCGAGTTTCAACTTTGTTATTTCCTCTATGTCTTCGAGCATCTCATCCTCGTTGTCGGAAGAAGTTGATTGAATTGATCTGCACCATTTGAACTTGACGTTGATAATGAAGCTTGATGTACGTAGATGATCCAACAGGACATAGTCGTACGCTTTAATCTCTAACTTTTTCCTAGACCTCCCTTTCGGGTTTTCAGTCCACCGGGATACCCTTTTTTACCCAAGCCGCCTTTTCAGCTTTTCGATATTCCGGGTGTACAATCTTTATATATATATATATATATATATATATATATATATATATATATATATATATATATATATATATATATATATATATATATATCCCTAATTTTTTTCCCGGACCCTTTTGGTTCGCCGGGATGCCCTGACTTTTGCCTAGGCCAGTCAACCTAGTGTGTCTCTTTCATGTGCAGTATCTTTTGACTATGTCTGCATTCACAGGGTGCAGAAAATCTTCCCCATCCATGGTGGTCAGTATCATAGCACCGCCAAAAAATATCTTCTTGATCATAAATGTCCCTTCGCATGTGGGAGTCCATTTTCCCCTAGGATCACCTTGTGGTAGCATGATGCGCTTTATTACCAAGTCACTAGCCTGATATACCTGATGCTTGAATTTTTTGTTGAAGGCTTTGATCATACTCTTCTGATACATCTGACCATGACATACACCGACAAGCCTTTTCTTGTCAATCAAATTTATTTGGTCCAACTTAGTCTAAATCCATTCGTCTTCGTCTAAACCGCGTTTTTAATAATCCTTAGAGAAGGAATCTAAACTTCGATGGGCAGGAAATCTTCCATACCATAGACTATAGAGAATGGGGTTGCCCTAATTGATGTCTGTACTGAGGTGCGATAGCCATGAAGAGAAAATGGTAACATCTCATGCCAATGTTTGTAAGTCACTGTCATCTTCTGTATAATCTTCTTGATATTCTTATCGGCGGCTTCCACTGCAACATTCATCTTCGATCGATACAGAGAAGAGTTGTGGTGTTTAATATTGAATTACATGCATAGCTCCATGTTCATAGTATTATTGAGATTGGTACCCATCTTGCTATTCTTCCGGAGAGAACGGGTTTCTCGAATATATATTTTATTGGATCCATCTTAGAGATCAACAAAGTAGTATGGGTCAACATATAATGTCTTAGTCGGTGAGCAGCCCATGCCAAAGCACAACAAGTTTACTCGAGCAGTGAGTATCTTGTTTCACAGTAGGTAAAAATTTGGCTAAGTTAGTATGTCGCATGCTCTTTTCGACCAGACTCGTCATGTTTCCCCATTACACACCTGTTGTACCCCAAAATTTGCCCTCGCATTTTTCCACAAGAAATAACAACTTCAGGCTTTTCATGATCTTTCAAACTGGCTCAAGAATCGGTCAAACTGACTTTTCTCGTCAGTCAAATAAAACTAGGGTTTTTATTGATCTTTCAGGGCTCTGGATTGTTTCACACAGTTGGCTTAGGGTTTTGGTTGACTTTGACTCAATTTTGATCAGGCGAACGTTCTTTGGCATTTAATCAGGAATTAAGGGTTTTTGTGGGCATATTCTCAGAAGGATTTAAATTCCACAGCACTTTGCAAGTTATTCCGAGATTCGGGTTGAATTCGCATTATTTTGATTTAATCAGTAAAAGAAGGCAGTTGGTTTGAATTCACCAGTCAAAAGATATACGCAGTTTGGATTTACAGTGTTTGTTGAAAATCAGTGAAGAGGGAATGCGCCTGATCGGCGTTTTGATTAACTGTTGCTTTGCTTTGGATATTAGAGGTACCAGGTTTAACTGATCAATTTGTCAAAGCTTTGTTTATTTAAATTATTTATTATTCTAAAATTAAGTAATTGGAATTTATTTTTCAATTATTTTAATTCGAAGAATTTTAAATAAATGAATAAACAATAAAAGAGAAAATAGAATTAATTGGATAATGAAAACTTTTATTTATTCTTAAATTAATTGTACAATTATTGTTTACAATTTATTTACAAACAATGATTTTACACTAATTTAAATTTAAATAAAAAATGAAACTATCCTATTTTTCTAAGTCTTCTATTCTTCAAAATCTTCATCCTTTGCTCCCCTCCGTTCTAATTATTCATCTGCAAAAGAAAGGAAGAAAAGTTAGAAACAGATAAATTGAATTAAAGAGACAGACAGTTTAAATTAGACTCATCATTAAAAGCAACAACTGGGATCAGTTAGTTCTCTTTGCAAATCACGGGATTTCTCCCGGTTCACAAAGAAGAGTGAAAATGTTTGCAAATTAATTGAATGCACAAGTTTAAAAAATGCACAATTCAAAAAATTGTCAAAATTGCATAAGTTCAAATCTCAAATAGTACTGCACAAATTCAAACCCAACTAAAGGTCCAAACTGAATTGCCAACCAAGTCCAAATTCAAACTTTCTGCCAAAAGCTGTCAAATAAGAAGATATGGCAAGATATCAAGCAAGCACAAAAGCTGTCAAAGGAAGAGATAAGAATGCAGAGGAAACATTGTATTGCAAGCAAACAAAATCAATTTCATCATTTCCCAGCTGTCTACTTTTTCAGAGAAGTACAAATATAAACAATTTTTTAATGTTTTTGTACTAAAGAGAGAGAAAAAGAAGAGGAAAGTAAGCAGGTTTTTAGGCTTTTAGGCAGGAAGATAGAAATACAAAAACAAAAACACAGTGGATAAGGCAAGGAGGAAAACCAATATACAAAACTGCATAAGCCTTAACCATAAAAGATCAAGACCTGCATCGGACCTACAGGAGAGCCCAACCTCAAACCAGAAGAAAAGAATATACAAAAACCTGCATACTAACTGTTAAGCCTCAAGCTTAACAAAAACCAACACAACCTGTCAATAACTAAAACAGAAAAAATAACCAGTTGAAGCCTCAAAGCCTCATCCTGTCTAAACCTGTAGCATCAAATACGCCAAAGCCTCATACTACCTGAAGCCTGAACCAATATATAAACCAGTTCAGAATCCTCAACACCTAAAATATACACCAAGCATAATTAACCTGCATTAGCCTTACCTCCAAAAGCCTCACGAACCTGTCAAAAACCTTGTACCCATCAACAAGCCTCACCTGCATCAGACCTACCTAAACATAAACCTGTAAGGGCCATAAACCATTCAAAACCCTGTCCTGCCTATAATCAAACTCAAGGCCCTCAGGATGCCATCACTGGGCCGGCAACCAACATTCCAAAAACAATAAAAACAAGTTCACCTCAGCATCATACCTGCCTAAAGCCTTAGAAACAAAAACTGAGAAGTAGAAGCCTCACAAGGCCTCAAGCCAAAACGTCTACCCTGTCCAACCTTGCCAAGAATCAGAAATGGTGCAAACATAGGATTCAAGCCTCAAGCCCTCAGAACTCGAAGAGTTCATCACAGGGACATTCATAAAAACACCAAATATCCAAGCATATTCAAAGGCAACTTAAGCCCTCAGAACCCTAGGCTCATCATGGGGCAAGGAAGAAGTGAATAGACAACCAAAAGCATCCAATTCATAGCCAACAGAAGCATTTCAATAGACAAATCAAAGAGGCAACTCAGTGTCAAACGCAAAGGCCCTCAGAGCACTCATCATAGGGCATTTTCTAGCAAGCATACGACAAACACGTTCAAGGCAACAAACATTCAAGGCGACGAGAGAAAGAAGAAGAAAAGGGGTTATCAGATATATTGTCAACATCATAAAGCCTAAAGAAGATAAAGATACCAGGAAGCTCAAAGAGCAAGCATCACGCGTTTCATCTCCACCCAAGCCTCCGAGAACCTCCGCGCTCGCCTCCTTCCTCAAGCGAAAGGTAGTAAAATCCTCCTCTCATCCTTTTTTTTTGGTGACCTCGTTAAACAAACAATAATCAGAACACAAGATCATAACATGCAAAGATAAGTGAAACCCTAAACGCGAAAAGTCAAAGAAAGAGGATTACCATTTTGCGCGCTTCACTGAACCATGAAGAGGGAAAGGAGGCGAAGGAAATGCTGTTGGCTTAGGCGAAGAGGGTGACGTTCAGACGGCCATGGCAAGGATGAACGAAGACGAACGAAGCTAGCAACGACGCCTCTGTCTCAAAATCTAAGCGCGTTTCAACTGAACATAAAATGCGTTAACCCTAAAAAAGGCTTGTTTCAAACTCTGGGCCTTGCCCATTCCAATCGCCTAAAGCCCATTTCTTCTTTTTTGTTTCCAATTCAGTTTTAAAAAACATCATTCTCTTTTTAAATTAACAAAACACAAAACTAACAACATTCTTTTTATTTGGTTCATTTAGAAACTTATAAAAATATTTTTCTCTATATTTAAACTTACCTTTTCTTTTATTTCTTATATATACATAGAATATAATTTGTTTCTTAAGATTAACATTTAATTGGCACACTAATACATTAATACATAAAACACATTTTTATTTAGAATATCTAATTTAAATTTTCTTTGTACATAATGAGTAAACATACATTTTTGTATAATTTAATTTCTTAACATTTAAATATTCTTTGTACATAATAAGTAAACATACATTTTTGTATAATTTAATTTCTTAACATTTAAATATTTTTGTACATAAATAACAAAAATACATTTTTTTACATCATATAATTAAAATTGAAAACACTTTTTCTTTTAATTCAAATATTCTTACTAATAATACAAAGATACCTTTTTTATATATCAAATGTAAAATAATAATTTTCAAACTTAGAATATTTTTCTTTTCATTAAAACATTCTTTTCATACATATCAAAATACAAGATTACAAGACTAATTAATTAAATAAACATTTAATTTTTCTTTAGATTAAAACAATACTTAATAATACTCTCGTAAAAATTACATTGTCGCACCTGTAAATAATCAAATACACGTACACTTACACAATACATTTACATTGCTCCTATACACATTTGTTTATCTTATACATTGATATACGTCATTTACATTTGATCGCAAATTCGATTTGGTTGTAACTTATTGGATACTATAAGTCTCATCCCCATTCATAAATTTGTATCCCCACTCCCGTATACTTATTTTGTAATAGTGTAGACTCTACATTTCCGCAATTTACCGCTTTTTGAATTATACCATGGTTAGACCTAGGGTTTGCATGTACATAAAATCAAACGCTAGATAACCTAATGCAAGACAAATACATGAAATCAATACACAATCACACTTGCACCCTTTAGGGTAATCCCATATGTGGCCTTCCAAAATGGGCCATGCTTGCACGTCGAGTATCTTTGGCAAAACAAATTCAAATGATCATAAGTCCCACGATGACGCTTTCGAATATTGCCTAAAAGGAATGAGCATAGTCCCTTCAAAGCAAATTGCCAAAGACACTTGGCACCATTGCATTCATGGTCCATACGATGACCCGCGCCCGTCCCGAATAAACTTCCTAAATGCAAGATTGTCCACCAAATTCAATGGTGGAACAAAATTGTTAAAAAGGGTTGAAAACATAGAGAAAACCTTTGAGTACAATAGGGTAGATAAAACTCTTAGTTACTTGAGATCAACTTGCAAAAACACTTGCCTTCTTTTCAAAAACCTCAATCTACAACACTTTCAAACAAACTCTCAAAACATTTTTGAAACATCTTTTCGAAAAGATACACGCCTTTGTAAAATATTCGAGTAAAGAATTGTTACAAGGTTAGCTTAAGACAAGGCATCTTCTTCAAAAACATTTTCAAAACACACACACACACCATTTTCAAGCAATCAAAAATCAAGGCAAGTGATCTAAAAAACCAAGTAACTAAGAGCCCATGGATAACCATGGATGAAAAGGGTGCTAATACCTTCCCTTTTCATAATCTACCCCCCGGACCCACGAAATATCTCAAAAGGTTTTTGCTGTGCTTTTTCAACCTTTCCTTTAGGATAAAATAAAAAGTCGGTGGCGACTCTTGCTCAACCGCACAAGTGCGAATACAAACGCAAAACCATAGTCAGTTCTCCCACCGTATCACAGAACTGGCGACTCTGCTGGGGATCTGATTTGAAAGTGGAGTTACCTTAGGGTTTAGATCACCTTTACTTTCTTGCTTTGATTGACTTGATTGCTTTATCTTTTGGGTTCTTGTTTGGGTTTGTTGTAAATCCTCCACCCGGATTTGGGGCACCTTTTTAGGTAGATAGCAAAAAACTGCGAGGGAACTGTGCGGGGTATACCGACACGGTTGAAGCAGTAAGCTATGTTAGTATGACATATTTGTGAGTACCGGTAACCCTTGAGTTCAATCAAGGAGAGTACGGGGCCACTGAGTGATGTCGTGAAGCACTAACGAACTCTTAGAACCTTAATTGACCATCTTAGCCTTTTTAGGGTAGTGAGATGACCGACTTTGGTGCAGTCCGAAGTTGGTAGATACTCGATACTACACTCATTTGAGGGTTGTTTTCTTGGGATATTTTGGTCGCCAGTTAAGTGGCTAAACTGAAACAATGAACACAGAAAACAATCCAATGATTTTGAGCTCCTTAGAACCCAGTTTCTATTTTAGGACAGGATGAGCCAACTAACTTAAAGAGGGTACTTACCTAAACCTCATGCAAGCCTCAACCTAAGGACTTGTTTGCTTTGTGTGAATATGTTTGTCTGTATATACACTCACTTGCTTTTTTTGCATACATGTACATAACATCATGACATCATACCATAGCATTTTCAATAACCATTTCAAGGATCTCGAGGGTTCTTTTGATGCAGGGTTACGTTGAGCCAGACATCTACCAAGGGGCAAGAAGTTTCTCCTCTAAGCAAAGTTCTCCAGTCAAAGTTCAAGTACAACAACTTGAATCAGTGGCTATGACCCACTCGACATAGTGAGCTTGATTCTAGTGGAAAGACATCCGCCGGTGCAAAGTTCTCCAATCCAAGAGCAAAGTTTAACCTCTAACATTTTCTTGTGTTTACCCCAAGAGATCCTTGAAAGCATGCATCCACATATCATGCATTGCATTTTGACAGTCTTTCCTTTTTCAGGTTTCCTTACTCTCCTGCTGTTTATTTCAGCAAGAGATGGCTCTAGAAAGGTCTGTCAAAGACATCCAAGACCAGACTGCTCAACTGCAGGAGTTGTTCCTGAACTTGTCTCTGGGGCAAGAAGAGATGAAAGCTCTCCTCACAAAGGGCTTGGAGAATTCCAACAATGCCAGGAGTGACCAGCTTGCGAAGCTGCAGTTTGATCTGACAACCTTGAGGACCCAAATGATGGGACAGTTGGTGGGCCAGATGGCTCTCATCCAAGACCTATCTCAAAGACAAGAGGAACTCAGAGTTCTTGTCCGCCAACTGCTTCCAAACAACCAATTGGGGCAAACAGCTGAGGTTGAAGAGCAAGTCACCGCTCAGCCTCCATCCACTCAAGAAGACAAGGGGAAAGCTCCTTTTCTTGCTTCAGGGTCACAAGCCCTTCAACAACCTCGCCAGCGTCCACGGGGTAATCGGTGTAAGCAAGAAACGTCGGGAAGACAGTTCACGGAGACTGAAATACCATCATTCTTTATACTGAAGCGCCTGATGGAGGTCAACCTGCTCACCCTAAAGGACCCTCCTCAGAAGCCCAATACCTCCTCTCCTCACTATCATCCCGATGCGTTTTGTGTTTACCATTCCTACAGCCCGGGACACGACACCAACGACTGTTGGGCCTTAAAGAACAAGATTCAAGATCTGATCGACATTGGGGTGCTGGAATTCATGCCAGACGGCGAGATGAAAATCTTCCGTTAAAGGGTTCTCCACTTGAAGTGACGAAGCTCAAGCTGAAATACTTTTTCTTCTTTTTGAATTTTCAAAGTTGTAATTTCTTTTGCTGTCAAACAATTATCTGTTGATGTTAAACTCTGTTTTCCTTAATGCATTGCATATGTTTGTCTTGGATTCATCCATTCGTTTCACTACTCTTATGCTTTTCTTTATGATATTTGACTCTTGATAACAAGCTGTAAGCCTTTAGAGGGAGGATGACGAAACAATACCATGATCTTATACAGTATGCTTCTGAACAGACCTTGTTGATGATGTACAGGCATTTCTTTCAATCCCCAAACACTGGAGTTATAAGGAAGTTAATCCCTAGTCAACCCCTTCGAGCCAAAGAAGTAGGAGTTTTCTGTTCTAAACGATCAAAACCTTTTATATAAACCTGGGGCAGGGTAGTATCTCAGTTAATTCAAAGAAAATGCGCATTAAAGTCGCAAACTCTCAGTTCGTAATACAACGAACGATGTCAAAAAGAAAGAAAGCATTCCGTTGGAATCAAAAGACAAGGGTGGTTCCCTATCACATAGACAGTCAATCTCTCAAAAGAGAAAAGCCCGCCAAGCCAAAACCTATACAGGAGGCTTAAGAAAGCTGGGGCATCCCGCTGACAATAATCTCGAAAATGGGAACAGTCAGGCAAAAGTTAGGGATAACAAATCAAAATCAAAATAGTGAGGTCGTTACAAAACCCTCAACAACATGAAAACTGTTGAAAAAGAAAAAGAGATGATGACCGTCTCAAACTGGTGAACCATCGCCCAAAAGTCATTCCAAACTCAAAACAAAGTAACGCACAGTTAACTGAGCTTAGGTTGGAGAACATCACAAAGAGCGGGTGGGTATAAATATACTTTGAGCCTTTATCCTTTGTTTCTTAAACCGTGAACCAAGCCACGTTACAACCCTTCAAAAGTCCTAATTGAAGCATGGGTTAGTTCGGAAGCATACTGTTACAAAAGGTATCCTGACTCCTGTAGGGCTTTGCTCTAAATCTTGTGTTGATCTGTCTTATAAAAAGTTTTCTGCTAAAAATGCCTTTTTTCAAACAAAAAAACTTCGAGACAAACATAAACTTTGCATTGCTTGAATATCACTGTCTGCATTTGGTTTTTTGTTTGACAGCGAAGAAATTCATACAGCGAATGTTCGGAGGAACGAAAACTCTCTCAGTAAGTAAAAATCACTTCAAGAGGATAACACTTCCATTGCAAATCTCCTATCAAAAAGGGGCATGACACGTCACCATTCAATTAACCTGGGGAAGTCCAGTCAAGTTTCAACAGATCTTTCAAAGTTCAGTTAACCTGGGGCAGTCCAGTCAAGATTTCAAGAAATCTCTCAATATGAAGAGTAATCTGATTCGAGATTCCTTCACCACCACTTGGGGCATTCGAATGTCAAAAGTGTTCAACAAATCAACTATCACATTTCCAGACTCGATTCCTGTATCCAGCCAGGGCACGTCTGAAGAGTTCCAGATCAACACCTGTAACAAGCCAGGAAAACATCTGTGAACGACCGATTGTAGACCAACACCTGTAACAAGCCAGGAAATTATCTACATCACCACTTGGGGCATTCGAATGTCAAAAGTGTTCAAAAACCCGATGCAGTTTTACACGAGCTCATCATCAGGAAGCCTTACACCGGTTCCTCTTCAAGACTTCTGAAAACAGTTTATGGATTCTTCCTAACAACGGATGTTAATCTATCAGCTTGTTCAGATGCAACCTTTGAAAATAGTTTACGGACGCTTCCCAAACAACGGATACTGCTCTATTGCTTATTCAACTTCAAGATTTCTGAAAATAGTTCACGGGTTCTCCAAGTAATGGATGTTAACCTATCACTTGTTCAGATTCTTCTCAAGACTTCTGAAAACAGTTTATGGATTCTTCCCAACAACGGATGTTAATCTATCAGCTTGTTCAGATGCAACCTTTGAAAACAGTTTACGGACGCTTCCCAACAACGGATGCTGCTCTATTGCTTATTCAATCTCAACGTTCTGAAAACAGTTCACGGGTTCTCCAGTAACGGATGTTAACCTATCGCTTGTTCAGACACTTCTCAACATTCTGAAAACAGTTTACGGATTCTCCAGTAACGGATGTCAATCTATCGCTTGTTCAGATTCCAAACCTTCTCCCCACAGAGTTTTGGGAGGGCAAATCCTGAATTCCCCAGTGAAGTCGCCAGAGTTACTTCCCACCAAGCTGAAGATTCTCAGTCTTACCTCCCTAGCATGGGTCAATTAGATTGGAACTCCCCAGTAGAGGTCATCAGGAATTCCCCTCCACAGCAGCAACCAAGGATTTGTTTTCCCCGGCGGCAATCAAGACTCTTTTATCTGCAGCAGTCAAGATTCATTTATCCTCAGCGAGATAGCTCATCAGCTTACATGCGCATTCATCACGTTCATGTCATAAACATTGATGTCACATACATTGCATCATGCATCATGACATTGCATACAACTAACCCTTTACTTTTTTCAGGTAAGATCGGTCGACAGGCAAAGATCCTCTCCCGAGATTCATCCAGAAATAGTTCAGATGTGACCCGGACACGGCGACATTCTGATACTTATTCCAGATCCATTCAAACGCATCATCAGGAAACCCTACACCGGTTCCTCTTCAACTTCAAGACTTCTGAAAACAGTTTACAAATTCTTCCCAACAACGGATGTTAATCTACCAACTTGTTCAGATGCCAACTTTTGAAAACAGTTTACGGACGCTTCCCAACAACGGATGTGGCTCTATTGCTTATTCAATCTCAACTTCAAAATAGTTTACGGATTCTCCAAACATGGATGTCAATCTATTGCTTGCTCGGACCCCCAATTCAGAGATGTTCCAAAACATGGATGCCCTTCTGATACTTGTCCATTCACCATTGACATACAGTTTAACATGTTCAGATGGCATCTCTAAGCCCATCCCCCGACAAGATTCTATCGCACCAGATGGCATCTTTAAGCCCATCACCAAATGGCATCTTTAAGCCCATTCACCTCTACCATCACATCGCCGAGTGCAAATTTTCTGGGCACTTTAGTGTCCAATCTTCTTTTACCTTCAAATCGCGAAAGGCAAACTTGCCAATCTAACTCTTCCGGTTCAAGAAGATTGAACAGGGGCAACTGTTGTACCCCAAAATTTGCCCTCGCATTTTTCCACAAGAAATAACAACTTCATGCTTTTCATGATCTTTCAAACTGGCTCAAGAATCGGTCAAACTGACTTTTCTCGTCAGTCAAACAAAATTAGGGTTTTTATTGATCTTTCAGGGCTCTGGATTGTTTCACACAGTTGGCTTAGGGTTTTGGTTGACTTTGACTCAATTTTGATCAGGCGAACGTTCTTTGGCATTTAATCAGGAATTAAGGGTTTTTGTGGGCATATTCTCAGAAGGATTTAAATTCCACAGCACTTTGCAAGTTATTCCGAGATTCGGGTTGAATTCGCATTGTTTTGATTTAATCAGTAAAAGAAGGCAGTTGGTTTGAATTCACCAGTCAAAAGATATACGCAATTTGGATTTACAGTGTTTGTTGAAAATCAGTGAAGAGGGAATGCGCCTGATCGGTGTTTTGATTAACTGTTGCTTTGCTTTGGATATTAGAGGTACCAAGTTTAACTGATCAATTTGTCAAAGCTTTGTTTATTTAAATTATTTATTATTCTAAAATTAAGTAATTGGAATTTATTTTTCAATTATTTTAATTCGAAGAATTTTAAATAAATGAATAAACAATAAAAGAGAAAATAGAATTAATTGGATAATGAAAACTTTTATTTATTCTTAAATTAATTGTACAATTATTGTTTACAATTTATTTACAAACAATGATTTTACACTAATTTAAATTTAAATAAAAAATGAAACTATCCTATTTTTCTAAGTCTTCTATTCTTCAAAATCTTCATCCTTTGCTCCCCTCCGTTCTAATTATTCATCTGCAAAAGAAAGGAAGAAAAGTTAGAAACAAATAAATTGAATTAAAGAGACAGACAGTTTAAATTAGACTCATCATTAAAAGCAACAACTGGGATCAGTTAGTCCTCTTTGCAAATCACGGGATTTCTCCCGGTTCACAAAGAAGAGTGAAAATGTTTGCAAATTAATTGAATGCACAAGTTTAAAAAATGCACAATTCAAAAAATTGTCAAAATTGCATAAGTTCAAATCTCAAATAGTACTGCACAAATTCAAACCCAACTAAAGGTCCAAACTGAATTGCCAACCAAGTCCAAATTCAAACTTTCTGCCAAAAGCTGTCAAATAAGAAGATATGGCAAGATATCAAGCAAGCACAAAAGCTGTCAAAGGAAGAGATAAGAATGCAGAGGAAACATTGTATTGCAAGCAAACAAAATCAATTTCATCATTTCCCAGCTGTCTACTTTTTCAGAGAAGTACAAATATAAACAATTTTTTAATGTTTTTGTACTAAAGAGAGAGAAAAAGAAGAGGAAAGTAAGCAGGTTTTTAGGCTTTTAGGCAGGAAGATAGAAATACAAAAACAAAAACACAGTGGATAAGGCAAGGAGGCAAACCAATATACAAAACTGCATAAGCCTTAACCATAAAAGATCAAGACCTGCATCGGACCTACAGGAGAGCCCAACCTCAAACCAGAAGAAAAGAATATACAAAAACCTGCATACTAACTGTTAAGCCTCAAGCTTAACAAAAACCAACACAACCTGTCAATAACTAAAACACAAAAATAACCAGTTGAAGCCTCAAAGCCTCATCCTGTCTAAACCTGAAGCATCAAATACGCCAAAGCCTCATACTACCTGAAGCCTGAACCAATATATAAACCAGTTCAGAATCCTCAACACCTAAAATATACACCAAGCATAATTAACCTGCATTAGCCTTACCTCCAAAAGCCTCACGAACCTGTCAAAAACCTTGTACCCATCAAAAAGCCTCACCTGCATTAGACCTACCTAAACATAAACCTGTAAGGGCCATAAACCATTCAAAACCCTGTCCTGCCTATAATCAAACTCAAGGCCCTCAGGATGCCATCACTGGGCCGACAACCAACATTCCAAAAATAATAAAAACAAGTTCACCTCAGCATGATACCTGCCTAAAGCCTTAGAAACAAAAACTGAGAAGTAGAAGCCTCACAAGGCCTCAAGCCAAAACGTCTACCCTGTCCAACCTTGCCAAGAATCAGAAGTGGTGCAAACATAGGATTCAAGCCTCAAGCCCTCAGAACTCGAAGAGTTCATCACAGGGACATTCATAAAAACACCAAATATCCAAGCATATTCAAAGGAAACTTAAGCCCTCAGAACCCTAGGCTCATCATGGGGCAAGGAAGAAGTGAATAGACAACCAAAAGCATCCAATTCATAGCCAACAGAAGCATTTCAACAGACAAATCAAAGAGGCAACTCAGTGTCAAACGCAAAGGCCCTCAGAGCACTCATCATAGGGCGTTTTCTAGCAAGCATACGACAAACACGTTCAAGGCAACAAACATTCAAGGCGACGAGAGAAAGAAGAAGAAAAGAGGTTATCAGATATATTGTCCACATCATAAAGCCTAAAGAAGATAAAGATACCAGGAAGCTCAAAGAGAAAGCATCACGCGTTTCATCTCCGCCCAAGCCTCCGAGCACCTCCGCGCTCGCCTCCTTCCTCAAGCGAAAGGTAGTAAAATCCTCCTCTCATCCTTTTTTTTTGGTGACCTCGTTAAACAAACAATAATCAGAACACAAGATCATAACATGCAAAGATAAGTGAAACCCTAAACGCGAAAAGTCAAAGAAAGAGGATTACCATTTTGCGCGCTTCACTGAACCATGAAGAGGGAAAGGAGGCAAAGGAAATGCTGTTGGCTTAGGCGAAGAGGGTGACGTTCAGACGGCCCTGGCAAGGATGAACGAAGACGAACAAAGCTAGCAACGGCGCCTCTGTCTCAAAACCTAAGCGCGTTTCAACTGAACATAAAATGCGTTAACCCTAAAAAATGCTTGTTTCAAACTCTGGGCCTTGCCCATTCCAATCGCCTAAAGCCCATTTCTTCTTTTTTGTTTCCAATTCAGTTTTAAAAAACATCATTCTCTTTTTAAATTAACAAAACACAAAACTAACAACATTCTTTTTATTTGGTTCATTTAGAAACTTATAAAAATATTTTTCTCTATATTTAAACTTACCTTTTCTTTTATTTCTTATATATACATAGAATATAATTTGTTTCTTAAGATTAACATTTAATTGGCACACTAATACATTAATACATAAAACACATTTTTATTTAGAATATCTAATTTAAATTTTCTTTGTACATAATGAGTAAACATACATTTTTGTATAATTTAATTTCTTAACATTTAAATATTCTTTGTACATAATAAGTAAACATACATTTTTGTATAATTTAATTTCTTAACATTTAAATATTTTTGTACATAAATAACAAAAATACATTTTTTTACATCATATAATTAAAATTGAAAACACTTTTTCTTTTAATTCAAATATTGTTACTAATAATACAAAGATACCTTTTTTATATATCAAATGTAAAATAATAATTTTCAAACTTAGAATATTTTTCTTTTCATTAAAACATTATTTTCATACATATCAAAATACAAGATTACAAGACTAATTAATTAAATAAACATTTAATTTTTCTTTAGGTTAAAACAATACTTAATAATACTCTCATAAAAATTACATCGTCGCACCTGTAAATAATCAAATACACGTACACTTACACAATACATTTACATTGCTCCTATACACATTTGTTTATCTTATACATTGATATACGTCATTTACATTTGATCGCAAATTCGATTTGGTTGTAACTTATTGGATACTATAAGTCTCATCCCCATTCATAAATTTGTACCCCCACTCCCGGATACTTATTTTGTAATAGTGTAGACTCTACATTTCCGCAATTTACCGCTTTTTGAATTATACCATGGTTAGACCTAGGGTTTGCATGTACATAAAATCAAACGCTAGATAACCTAATGCAAGACAAATACATGAAATCAATACACAATCACACTTGCACCCTCTAGGGTAATCCCACATGTTGCCTTCCAAAATGGGCCATGCTTGCACGTCGAGTATCTTTGGCAAAACAAATTCAAATGATCATAAGTCCCTCGATGACGCTTTCGAATGTTGCCTAAAAGGAATGATCATAGTCCCTTCAAAGCAAATTGCCAAAGACACTTGGCACCATTGCATTCATGGTCCATACGATGACCCGCGTCCGTCCCGAATAAACTTCCTAAACGCAAGATTGTCCACCAAATTCAATGGTGGAACAAAATTGTTAAAAAGGGTTGAAAACATAGAGAAAACCTTTGAGTACAATAGGGTAGATAAAACTCTTAGTTACTTGAGATCAACTTGCAAAAACACTTGCCTTCTTTTCAAAAACCTCAATCTACAACACTTTCAAACAAACTCTCAAAACATTTTTGAAACATCTTTTCGAAAAGATACACGCCTTTGTAAAATATTCGAGTAAAGAATTGTTACAAGGTTAGCCTAAGACAAGGCATCTTCTTCAAAAACATTTTCAAAACACACACACACACACCATTTTCAAGCAATCAAAAATCAAGGCAAGTGATATAAAAAACCAAGTAACTAAGAGCCCATGGATAACCATGGATGAAAAGGGTGCTAATACCTTCCCTTTTCATAATCTACCCCCCGGACCCACGAAATATCTCAAAAGGTTTTTGCTGTGCTTTTTCAACCTTTCCTTTAGGATAAAATAAAAAGTCGGTGGCGACTCTTGCTCAACCGCACAAGTGCGAATACAAACGCAAAACCATAGTCAGTTCTCCCACCGTATCACAACACCCTATTGAGTTCTCTAACATTGTTAGGTACATGATCAGAGGTCTTCCTTCAACTAGTGGCATTAGAATCAGAGGTTCTTAGAGGTACTCTTGATTTTGTCAAAGGCTATCTGGAAATCATCGTTCCACTTCATTACCTAATCTTTCTTCAACAACTTGAAGATCAGCTCACAAGTAGTGGTTAAATGAGAAATAAATCCGACAATGTAATTCAGTCGTCCCGAGAAACCTCTGAAAATAAAACCTTTACTTGGGGAGCAGGAATTTCTTGAATGTCTTTGACCTTAGTGGGATCAACTTCAATACCTTTACTACTGACAACGAAACCCAGGAGCTTACCGGATCTCACCTTGAAGGTGAACTTGTTCGGATTCAACCTCAGCTTATACTTCTTCAGTCTCTCAAACAACTTGTGTAGGTGGTCAAGATGTTCTTCTTTAGTCTGAGACCCGACTATCATGTCGTCAACGTAAACCTCTATCGCATGGTGGATCATGTCATGGAACAAAGATACCATAGCACGCTGATATGTTGCGTCGGCATTCTTCAAACCAAAAGGTATAACCTTATAACAGAAAGTTACCCATTGTGTAATAAAAGTAGTCTTCTCCATGTCTTTAGGTACCATCTTGATTTGATTATACACATAGAAACCATCCATAAAGGAGAATACTTTGTGTTGAGCGGTGTTGTCGACCAGAACATCAATATGCGGAAGTGGGAAGTCATCTTTGGGGCTTTCTCTGTTCAGATCCTTGTAGTCCACACACATCTGCACTTTGCCATCCTTTTTAGGTACTTGCACCATATTTTCAACCCACTGAGGATAGGACGTAACAACTTAGAAACCTGCATTGAATTGCTTCATAACATCAGCCTTGATCTTTTCAGACATCTCGGGACGCATACAGCGAACCTTTTGCTTTATTGGAGAATAACCCTCTTTCATCGGTAGACGGTGAACCACAATATCAGTATCAAGCCCTGGCATGTATTCATACTGTTGTACCCTAAAATTTTCCCTCCCATGTTTCTCAATACATGTCAAGTAAGGTCTTCAAATTGCTCAAGGAAGTCCAAGAGTTAACCATACAAACTCTCTCCTAAGACAGTGTACCTCAAATTAGGGTTTCATTTCATATCAAGATGATTGAGTCAAAAGGATCCCAAATTCTAACCATTGTCCTAATATGTTCTCAAGATCATCCATGTCATGTTTCAAGCCTTGCAGAGGAAGTTTGCTCAGTCAATTGCTCAAAGGCCTGAAAATCGACTGTGCTAGGGCAAAAGTCAACCGTGGTCCACATGCAGTCAAACTTCAAGATTTTTGGTCAACCTTCTCATTTTGAATAATTATTCATCATTTGATCAAGTGTTGATCATGATTCCTCAAGGATTGCTCAGAATTCATCAAAACCCAAAAGTTGCTAAATTAGGGTTTTGTAGGAAAAGTCGACTCGACTTTTACCAAGCATAACTTTCTCATACTTTATCAAACATGACCCATCCAAAGCTCATTTTGAAGAGGATGTTATTCCCTACAATCCATCTTCATCTCCCAAGTTAAAAATATGCACTCACAAGAATATATGAATTTGGACATTATAGGTCATTTTGAAAAGTCAACAAAAACACCTTTTGGGTCAAAGCTTCATACATGAACATGGAAGACTCAATTTAGATTAGACCAATAGGGTTTCTTAGAGGACATATTAAGCTTTCTAAAAAGTCAAAGAACACCTCTCTAGGGTTAAAATTGAGGGAGTTATGCATTGGTAAAGTTGACCCTTTTTGCAAAATTACCAAAAGTCAAAAGTGGCCAAAATTGCATTTTTTGCTAAATGGGCCCAACTTTTTATGCTTGCACTGAGTTTTTAATGTGACCCACGACCCATGAACCCTTCCACTTGTCATTCTTTTATTTTTTCATTTATTTTGATTTTATTTCATTTAAATCAAATAAAATCAAAATAGAATAGTAAAAATATCAAAAGCTAATTAAATCTTGAGATTTTATGCATGATTAGGTCAATTACACAGCTGGAGACAAGATCAAATCGTGCAAGGCTCATATGGATACAAAAAGATTGCATTTTTCCTGATTTGGAAAGATTTTGCACAAGGATCAAATCATGAATTAATATTCATAATTGGAGAAGATTTGAAACCAATTGTAACCCTAATACATTCTTAGATACATAAGGGATAAAGGCAGATAAAAAAAAGAGGTTGGAGGCGTGCAAGGGAGAAAACAAGTTTCAAAAAATTCAAGAAAAGTTGCAAACTGACTTCCAAGTTACAGATCACTTCAAGGAATTCTAGCCATCCCAATCGTTTGCTGGACATCCCTGGATCGTATTGCAACCATTAGCAAGCTTCCCCATGCTCAGAATCACACTATAAGAGTCATACGGTCTGCGCATTTTACTGAATTCGAAAACCTTAATTCTGGCATATTTAGCATGATTAATAGACATATTTTTCATCCTTGAGATGTTTGCAAGCTAATGGTTATGATTAATCGCATTTTTGTGGACTGTATGTCAAGTTTCCATGGCTAGGGTTCATGTTCCGTTTTTAGGGATTTTTCATATAGGAACAATTGGCCCTAATGGAGGAGACCATTATGATCAGCGGGTCAAACCCAGTTGATCCATGGTCTTGAATTTTATTTATATTGCTTGTATGCAATTTTTGAAATGCACAGGGTTATAGCTACAGCGCCATGTCTATAGGTAAAGGTTCAGAGTTTTAAACGACAGATCTAGGGAAGAAGACGATGGCGTGTCACGATTTTACTGGCCGGTTTAAATTCTGGCGCGTTTATTCTGGCCAGAAGCCTATAGTTCTAATTTATTTGTTTGTTTCTATTGTATTGATAAACTAACACCCAATGCAGTTGGTCAGAAGAAGGAAGTCAGAAGCTCATGATTCTGGATTCGATCCCAGGCGTGAGCTTTTGGTATTTTTCCCCTTTATGTTCAACAGATCCAGCGCCTGCACTTCCTGAGGGTCATCTTCTGGACCCATCAACCAGGACCAGATCAAGCATCCTCTGGTCATCTTCTGGACCCATCAACCAGGACCACATCAAGCATCCTCTGGTCATGATCTGCTGGATCCACCAGCCAGGAGCAGGCCCAGTATCATCATCCTCTGGACCACCATCCTCTGGACCATCATCCTCTGATCGGAGCCGCTCACAGCAGGCCCTTGAGTTATTTCTTATTTTTCTTTAATTTTCCTTTCTTTAGTTATTCTGTTTTTTTATCAACACCAAAATTACCTTTTTTTTAACCAACAAAAATCATAAAAAGAAGACTTATTTTCTTCATAAATGTGTTTTTTTAATTTAATTAGTTTAATTAATTTAAGGCAATTCTAATTTATTTCACAATTAAAATTAATTAGAATTTAGAATTTCCTTTTTTTTTTTAATTTCAATTGTTTCATTACTTTCTTAAATAACAAAAAATGACAAACAAATATGTTTACTTTAATCAATTACAATTAGGTTCAGCCATGGGTCAAAACCCTAGTTGCTTCGTATTTAATTCGACGCGCGCTGATTATTTATTCTTGACAATATTGTTGTAGCTGTTCATGGTATGTAATAGTTTAATCTAGGATTTTCTTTATTTATTGTCTTTTACGATTTTTTTTGGCTATGTAATTAATCCCTACCCCGAAGCCTTGTAATAGCGTAGTTTTATTTTCTCGTATTTTAATTTTCGCAAATATTAACTGTTTAGATGTATGTTAATAAGATTGTATGACAAGATTGCATGATAATTTTAAAATGGCTACAAAACCCTAATGTACAAAGATAATAACTAAAATCAAATCACTCGCACATGCGCATTCCTACGGTATACTCTCACTTCGGCTGCCTTCGGTAAACGATCATTAAGTATAGGGTGTCTTAGTGGTTACCCTCCTGTCTAACAAAGATCAAAAGTCTCGTTCGGAAAAGGTTGCCTCGAAAATGTTGCCTCGGAAATGTTGCCTCGAATATGATCTTAAGACTCTAGGGTTATTACTAAGACATCCTAATATTGCTTTAGTGATCGCACGTCCCTTTTGAATTGACCCTTACAAATCCAACGACGGTGCTACCTATTTCTCAATAGTAGGATATCATTGTCTAAAGGAAAGGAGAATAGAAACAATCCTTTTTCGAGTAGGTAGATGCTAGTAGGTACTTGCTCAAAACAAACTTTTTCACACCAAACACTTTTCAAACAAAGTTTTCAAAACAACTTCGTAACACTCTTGAGGACAGAAACAAGGGTTAAAACGAAGTAAAACAAAACTTTTCAAAACAACCACACACAAGCAATTTTTAAAGATGAGAAAATACCTAAGAGCCCATGGAAAACCATGGATAGAAAGGGTGCTAACACCTTCCCTTTATATAATCTACCCCCCATACTCAAAATCTCGAAAAAGTCGGTGGCGACTCTTGCTTACCGTGACATTTTGCGAACATAAAATGCAAAAGGCAAACCAACATTTTTCAAAACAGTCGGTTCTGCCACCGTATCACAGAACTGGAGAGTCTGCTGGGGACTAAATAAGTGGGGCATACGTTAGGATCTAGTTCATCATGATTTCTTCTCTTGTTTGTTTTGGTTGCTTTACTTTTAAAGGTTTTTGTTTGGGAGTTACTATAGATCCTAACCCGGATCTGGGGACACCTTTTAGGTAAGTAGCAATAAACTGTGAGGGAACTGTACAGCGTAGACTGATACGGTTGAAGTAGTAGCTACATTGATGTGGCACATTGGTTGGTACCAGTATCCCTTATGGAGAAACAAGGAGAATACAGGGCCACTATGTGTGTCATTAAGCATCAACTGACCTTAGAACGTTTAATCGACCAACTTGGCCATTAGAAAGTAGTGAGATAGTCGGCCTCGGTGTAAAGCTAAGAACTGGTTGATACTCGATGCTACACTCATTGAGACCATACTCTCGAGATAATTCCGGCCGCAAGAAAAGATTGCGTGAGCTGAAACCATGACCGATGGATGATGGTCAGTGATATTGAGAACCTCTAGAACCCGGTTACTTTTGCTAGGACAGGTTGAAACCAACTGAACTTCAAGAGGGTAATACCTTTGACCTCATACAAGCCTTAAACTTAAGGGCTTTGCGTGACTTGTTTTCCTTTGCCATGCCTGTTATCTGCTATACTTGTTGTTTGTTTTATCATGACATCATGCATTATAACATGGCATGCATACTTCATTATACTGACCATTTCAAAGACCGAGGGAATTTATCTTTGTTCTGTTTTGCAGATTATGGCTTCCGTACGCAGAAATACCATCTGAGTTACCTTTGTGCAAATACCTGCTCAACTTAAAGAGTTAGCCTCAAGAGTTTTTGAGACCTCTATGTTCATTAAGAGACATGGTCAGCTCCTTAGCCTGGTCACCTCAAAGCTTGATGAGCAGATGATGAGTGTGCTTTTCCAGTTCTTCGATCTTGTGCATCATTGCTTCACCTTTCCTGATTACCAGCTGGTTCCCACTTTAGAAGAGTTCTCTCACTTATTGGGTATATCCATCCTAGAGAAGATGCCTTTCACAGGTATGGAAGAGACTCCTAGACCAGAAGACATTGCTTCAGCTCTACATCTGAAACGGGCTGATGTAGTATCCAATTGGGAAACACGAAGCGGGGTCGAAGGTTTCTTAGCCAAATTTCTGATGGATCAGGCTCATCTGTTCTGGGATAATTTGGATTTTCAGGCTTTAGAAGATATCTTGGCTCTCCTTATCTACGGTTTGGTTCTCTTCTCGAATCCGGATTCCTTCGTGGATGTGTATGCGGTCAAGATTTTCCTTTCTCGCAATCATGTGCCTACTTTACTGGGTGATATCTTGCATGCCCTCTACACTCGTACTGTGCGAAGAAGAGGGGCTCTCATGTGTTGCATGCCGTTGCTGTCAAGGTGGTTTATTTTGCACCTTCCCAAGTCTGTGTTGAAGAATGAAGAAGGTTTGGGATGGTCTTACAGGATAATGTCACTTGCCCATACAGAAATTCTTTGGAGCTCCCGGATTATGGAAGACACTGTTGTCATTGATTGTTGTGGGGGATACCCTAATGTCCCTTTGCTTGGAATCAGAGGGGGTATAACCTACAATCCTTGTCTAGCTTTGCAACAATTTGGTCGTTCTCGGAGAGACGGTCCCCATGAGATACTTCTTGAGGATATTGCATTTGACTATAAGGAAGACGTTGACGAGCACCGCTGGAGGTTTGTACGAGCCTGGGGCATGGTGAACAGATCTGACCCCCAAGAGCTGGGACCAAGGACTTCCCTTCCTATGCAGCCTTATCTCCAGTGGGTCCTAGCTCGTGCCCAGAAGCTTGGGATGCCTTATGAAGCTGTATTGCCGGTGATTGTGGAGCCCACCAATGAAGAGGGTGTTCCTTACACAGTTCTTTATCCTTACATGCCCGCTGATCATGGGGCATTGCAGAGGTCCTAGATTCAGTTCAAAGAGGAAAGGGATACTTACCGGGAGAAATACCATGAGCAAGAAAGGAAGATCCTGAAGCTCACCAGGCAGCTTGAGGAGGAAAGAGTGGTCAACGACTACGTCAGCACAAAGAGGAAGCGTCCATGAGATTTCTTATTTTTCTTTTTCTAGTTTAGATTTGTTTTCCATTTATTCCTTTGTGTGATCGGTGCATCTGGAACTGACTGTTTAACGCTGGTTCGTGAAATGTCGCGGAAGCAAGAGTCGCCACCGTCTTTTATTTTCTCCAAATGGAAAGGACAAAAGCACAGAAAAATTCCTTAAAGAGATTGCTCTCGGTTCGGGAGGTAGGTTATAGAAAGGGAAGGTGTTAGCACCCTTTCTATCCATGGTTATCCATGGGCTCTTAGATACTTGCTCAATGTGTTTTCAAAATGTTTGCTTGCTTTTCAACGTGGGTTTCAAAAATATTCTTTGAAAAGTTTCAGTTCAACTCGTACGTCAGAGTGTTTGAAAAGTTTTGTTTTGGAAGTTTTTTGAAAATGTGTTGGTGAAAAGATGTTTTGATTTGTTTGAAATTAGAGCAAGTATCCTTGAGAACCTACCTACCCTAAGGAATTCGTCTGTGTAAATGTCCTTAAAAGTAGTGCCATCCCACCATTGAGAGGTAGGTAGTACCACCGTTGGAGGTGTTCGGGTCAATTCGAGGTTTAGGGACATGGTGATCACCGGAGCAATGGGAAGACACCTTAGAAGCTACCCTCATGCCAGGTTCCCGGATCATGAGGACTTACTAAGACGTCCTCTACTCGACGATCACCTTTCGAAAGGCAACAGTGAGGCGTACCCTAGGGGTGGTGTGTGTGAATTGTGTGTCATGTTTCAATTATTTGTCTTGTCATGTTTGTTGTGTTCTACGCTTGATTTTAATTAGGGCCATTCATTCTTGCATGCATATTTAACAGTTATAAAGTTTGCGAAAAATAAATCTAAGGCTATTACAAATGGCGCGGGTCCACATCGCCAAAATTAAACCGGACCCGATTTGACTGAAAAATAAATAAAGCGAATAAAAGTGCGAGAAATAAAATTATTACAAGGCTTTGGGGCATATACATAATTATTTAAACGATATAAAATAAATGTGCGAAAGAAAGAAATTAAAAAAACAAAACTAGGGCGTTGGACCCTTTTGCAAAAGTATTTGAAGTTAATGAATTAATTAATTAGAACTAATGAAGAATTAAAATTAAAGAAAAAAGGAATGTTTTTTTTGTATTTTTGTATTTTTTAAGATTTAAAAGAAAAAGGAAAAGAATTAATTAAAACAAAAAAAATTGGTTGTAAACCCTAATTCTAATGTTTTTTTAAGTTATTAAGAAAAAGATTTAATTTTTAACCTAATTTAAATCTAAGTTATTTATATACATTTAATTATAAAATAGAATAAATTAATAATTATATTATGATAAAAAAGAAAAATTTAAGAGGAATGAACATTGTTAATTAACCTAACTCTATGTTTTTGTTTTACTTTTTATTAAAAGGAATTAAAGTTAAAAACCTAATTAAACTAAATATTTACATGTTATTATTTATACAAAAAAAACAATATTTGAAATAAAATAATTATTAAATTTTTTGACTTTTCTGATTTTTGTGATGTTTTTGTATTTTTGTAAAAAATAATTATTGAATTAAAACAACAAAACAAAAATAATAATTAAAAGATATAAGAAAAATAAATTAAATGGGCAAACCAGGGTGGGGTGTAACCCAATTCAGGAGGTATAGGCCTAGCATTTCTGGCCCAATGGCTTGAAACCCGTTTGACTTTTCCAATCTTGTGTGATGCTTTGACTGGGGTTTATTGTGTTCTTCAATCTGTGACCCTTGATCTGGATGCTTTGGGCACGTGGATGGTGATTTCTGGGCGTGCATGGTAGGCATCAATGATAGCGCTGCATGGGAATTCACGTTGAAAAATAATATGAGAAATATGTGAGACCTGGGGTTTGAACCCAGGTCATGAGAGTCACAAGCGTATGTCCCTGCCAGCTGAGCTACCACGCGTTAGTTAACATATTATGGCAAATAAATAATAAAAAGAAAAAAGCAGATACGTTAGTGGAGGGCGCGCGAAATTCAAATGCCCCCAATCCCTGTATGCCACGAGTCCTTCTTCTTCGTCCCTGCAAAACAAAACTCAAAGGCAACGGTTTGGCAAACGTTGCCTAATACCATCTAACAGAAAATAGCGAATAGGCCCTCGACGCTCATAAATTGAGCGCGAGGGTTGGAATCTTTTCGTTTGGATGTACTGAGTGCAATGGCAATGGTCTTGAGCTCTAATTTTTCTTATTTGTAAAAGCCCTAAATTAAGCTCTACAAAACCCTAGAATATGAAAATGGTATAATCACGTATGGCCACTGAAAACTCAATTGAACACATCAGTTAGCTTGTAAACTTCACATTAAACAAGAATTCGCAAATAAAAAGTGCAAAGGATGCTTAAAAAATGATGCACGATTTCAACAATTTTTCTTTACAGTTTGAGTTGTAGCCACCACCTCTTTGCGTTTTGATTGATGTTAGGGATTGGCACACGTTCAGAGTTTGTCCAGGAAGCTACTAGAAAAAGAATTAAGGCCTAAAACTCTCTCCAACCTTGATTTCAGATTTGACTTATATGGCTAATTTTTCAAATTGTCCATAAGCTTTTGAGCGCAGCCTTTGGTATATTGTGGTTAGGGTTTGACTTAGTGCTTATGCTGGAAGGGAATTGGCTTGCTAACTGACCTAGATTCATGCTCATGAAAGAACTAGTCCTAGGGTTTTCACCATTAACCAATTTTCCTTCTTTTAAGCCAAGACCAAGACTTAGTGTGCAATTTAACCCTAGCCTACGTTTTTGAGTTGGCCCATGATACATGGAAGTTGTCCAAATTCACATGACACTATTCCATTGGTTTTTGAATTTTATTTGAATTTTCAAAGATTTAAAATGAATTAAATTATCAAAAATTAAATAAAATAGAAAAATCAATATTTGGTCTTGAAATTAATCATGGGACACGTGTGTGGCATGACAAGGATGAATCAAGTGGAAGAAAGTGGGCCCTTTTGTCAAAAATTGGAGTTTCAAGGATAGTTGACTTTTGTCATTTCACAAAAATTTCCCAACTTCTACAAGGCATAACTTGCTCAATTTTTAAGCTTTTCACATGTTCTTGGACATTTTGGAAAGGTCTTTGAGTCCTCTAACCAATGCCTTTGGTCCCATGTCATTTTGATTTACCAATCTCAAGTTATGGTCTTTGACCTAAAGTCCCTTTTTGTTGACTTTTGAAAATGACCTATAATGTTGAAATTGATAACTTTTTGTGAGAGCATTTCTTGGACTTGAAGTATGAAGATGAGTTGTAGGAAATGTCTTTCTCTTCAAAATGAGCTTTGGATGGAATTTTTCTGATAATCCATGTGAAAGTTATGCCCTGGTCAATTTCAGTTGACTTTTTCAGCTGTCCAAATATAGCAACTTTTGCATCTTTGATGATTTCTGAGCCAAATTTTGAGAATCATGATCAAGCATTGATCAAATGATGTTTGTGGCTTCAAAATGAGATGTTGACCAAAAATTTGAACTTTTGACTGTCAAATGACCATTTTGCCCCTACAGTTGACTGTAGTGCAATTTAGGGTTTTGACTGTGCAATTTTGAGCTGAATGCCTTGAAACTTGATATGAGGATGCTTGACCATGTTTGTAAGCATATGAGACTTGATTGGGCCTTTGAACACTCCATTTTCTTGATCAGCACACAAACCCTAGTTTTGACTGTATAGGAGACAGTTGACCTGCACAACCCTTGGGGAATTTTGTGACTTGGCTTGGCAATTTCTTGAAGAATATGGGAGGGCAAATTTTGGGGTATAACAGTTGCCCCTGTTCAATCTTCTTAGACCTGAGGATGCAGATTGGCTGACGTGCCTTTCGTAATCCGAGGGTAAAAGATGATTGGACACTAGAGTGCCCAGAAATTTGCGCTCACATGTTAGCAATGATGGGAATGGGCTTATAGATGCCATCTGAATGTTTGATTGCGTAAGAGATTCCTTGGCGAGAACCTGCATACCTGCAAAAGAAAAATGAGTACCTGACACGTTGCAGGAGCTTATTTTTGAGAAAAATCTTGGTGATTTTAACTTCAACGACGCTCGTTGAGAAAAGATCTGGGGGATTTTAACTTCAACAACGCTCGTTGAGAAAAATCTGGGGTGTCTTCTACTGGGATAAGAATCAGGGAGATCTTAGGGTCGATCTGACTGAACCAGAGAGGCCTTTGACTGGGTAAGAATCAGGAAAATCTTAGGGTCGATTTAACTGAACTGGTCTAGGTCTTGAAATGTCTTCAATTGGATAAGCATCAGGGAGATCTTAGGATCGATCTGACTGAACCAGAGAAGGCCTTTGACTGGATAAGCATCAGGAAAATCTTGGGACGATTTAACTGAACCGGTCTAGGTCTTGAAATGTCTTCAACTGGATAAGCATCAGGGAGATCTTAGGGTCGATCTGACTGAACCAGAGAAGGCCTTTGACTGGATAAGCATCAGGAAAATCTTGGGACGATTTAACTGAACCGGTCTAGGTCTTGAAATGTCTTCAACTGGATAAGCATCAGGGAGATCTTAGGGTCGCTCTGACTGAACCAGAGAAGGCCTTTGACTGGATAAGCATCAGGAAAATCTTGGGACAATTTAACTGAACCGGTCTAGGTCTTGAAATGTCTTCAACTGGATAAGCATCAGGGAGATCTTAGGGTCGATCTGACTGAACCAGAGAAGGCCTTTGACTGGATAAGCATCAGGAAAATCTTGGGACGATTTAACTGAACTGGTCTAGGTCTTGAAATGTCTTCAACTGGATAAGCATCAGGGAGATCTTAGGGTCAATCTGACTGAACCAGTGAAGGCCTTTGACTGGATAAGCATCAGGAAAATCTTGGGACGATTTAACTGAACCGGTCTAGGTCTTGAAATGTCTTCAACTGGATAAGCATCAGGGAGATCTTAGGGTCAATCTGACTGAACCAGTGAAGGCCTTTGACTGGATAAGCATCAGGAAAATCTTGGGACGATTTAACTGAACCGGTCTAGGTCTTGAAATGTCTTCAACTGGATAAGCATCAGGGAGATCTTAGGGTCGATCTGACTGAACCAGAGAAGGCCTTTGACTGGATAAGCATCAGGAAAATCTTGGGACGATTTAACTGAACCGGTCTAGGTCTTGAAATGTCTTCAACTGGATGAGCATCAGGGAGATCTTAGGGTCGATCTGACTGAACCAGAGAAGGCCTTTGACTGGATAAGCATCAGGAAAATCTTGGGACGATTTAACTGAACCGGTCTAGGTCTTGAAATGTCTTGAGAACTTAACTGGATCTTTCCTGAAAGATAAAAGTCAGTCATATGCAATGCATGATATGGATCAAGCAATGATGTTCTCAACATAAATGAGATTTGTATGATGCAGTGCGTTATGCATGCTATAATGATGTATGTGATGTTTTATGTATGTTTTTGTCTAGGAAAGTGAATCCTTGACGGGTGCCGGGAAGTTGTATCCTGGGTTGATGTCGAAGAATAGGTTTTGCTTCCGCTGGGGATGATAACTGCAAGGATACCGGTAGGAGAAGATGACTCCGTTGCGGAATAAACTTGGCGAATGGAAGATTCTGCGGGGAGAAAAGATATTCTAGCGATCATGCTGGGAAGCAATACTCTGTGGGGATAGAGATGCTTTGCTGAGTGTTGATAGCAGTAATTTGCTGAGGATGTCTTTGTTGTTGGAAGTGTTAATGGACTTCGCTGGGGATAGGAAAGAACTATGTTGACGACGACCTTTCCGTGGCTTTTGGCTGCGGATAACCCAGTTATATCCTGTTGAGGAAATAACTCTTTAAATCAAGCCAGACGACGCGTTCGTGTCCTGTGAAGAATAAGCTTCCAGAATTTACTGGGGATAAGCTTACTGCTTGGGGTGATGAATTCCATCTTTCCTGGGGAAACTGGATTGGACTCTTCTGGGGAGTTTTGGAATGTAATTTTATAAGTTGAAAGGGGGAACCTATGTAGGGTTGCATGCTGATGAGTTTGTGTAAAACTGTATCTGAAATGGAGAAGGAACCTCGGTAGGGTTACTTTGATGATGAGTTCGTGTAAAACTTCGTTTTTTTTGGAAAGGGAGAACCTGTGTAGGGTTTCTGGGTGACGAGTCCATGTAAAACTGCATCTTGAAGAGAGGGAACCGATGTAGGGTTGCTTGGTGAGGTAAGTTCATGTAAAAACTTCTTGATGAACCGGGGTGAGGTTATCTTGAGCTAAATCCATGTAAGACTTCTGGGGGGAACCAGGGTTAGGTTGCCGCAGGATAAGTTCGTGTAAAACTTCTTGACGAACCGAGGTAAGGTCATCTTGAGATAGGTCCATGTGAGACTCTTGGAGGAACCGGGGTTAGGTTACGGCAGGATAAGTTTGTGTAAAACTTCTTGATGAACCGGGGTTAGGTCATCTTGAGATAGGTCCATGTGAGACTCTTGGAGGAACCGGGGTTAGGTTACGGCAGGATAAGTTTGTGTAAAATTTCTTGATGAACCGGGGTTAGGTCATCTTGAGATAGGTCCATGTAAGACTTCTGGAGGAACCGGGGTTAGGTCACTTCGGGATAAGTTCGTGTAAAACTTCTTGATGAACCGGGGTTAGGTCATCTTGAGATAGGTCCATGTAAGACTTCTGGAGGAACCGGGGTAAGGTTACTTGGATAAGTTTGTGTAAAAACTTCTTGACGAACCGGGGTAAGGTTACTTGTGATAAATCCATGTAAGATTTCTGGAGGAACCGGGGTAAGGTTACTTGGATAAGTTTGTGTAAAAACTTCTGGAGGAACCGGGGTAAGGTTATTTGGTTGAGTTTGTGTAAAACTTCTTGATGAACCGGGGTTAGGTCATCTTATGGAGGAGGAGTCTGTGTATGACTTTGTCTGAAGGTTGAGCAGAAACCGGTGTTGGGTTGCATGATTTTGATTAAGTGGATAATTGTCCTGTTTGGTCTCGGACGTTAGCCCACGATCTGGAATTTGTAAAGGTAGATGGTAATCATTTTTATGTTGATCTGTCCTTTGTAATTTGGTTGACAGAGCAATTGGATCGCCTGGATAGCTCATTATTGCCCCTGCTTCGGAGGTGAGGGAAGAGGATACCTGTGCGGGTGATCGACAAATCTTCGGGTAGGCAAGTGACGAGATACCGGAACATAGTCGTACGCTTCGATCCCTAACTTTTGCCTGGACTGCCCTTTCGGGTTTTCAGTCCACCGGGATACCCATTTTTGCCCAAGCCGCCTTTTCAGGTTTTCGACTTGCCGGGTGTACATGTTTTTCGTTTCATCCCTTCATTTTGCCCGAACCCTTTTAGTTCGCCGGGAAGCCCTTATTTTTGCCTAGGTATGTCAACCTAGCGGGTCTTTGATTATGCGCAGTATTTTTTCGACTATGTCCACGCTCTCAGAATGTAGGGAGTTGCCCCTGTTGGAAGTATTTTGCCATGCCCCAGATAATGAGCAATGTGCCCCTTGATTGGAGGTTCTTCTGTTCACAAGGTGTTCATCGTGCGAATTTCCCTGCTTGTTCAAACAAGTAGTCATATGCAAACAAGGTTATTTTAAGAATGCAAAAGTCTATGTCTGTCTTGAATTTTGAAAATGCATTTTTTGTAATACAGTGCGATGTCAACTCAATATTTTACAGCAAACCTTCAGGAGTCAGGATACCTTCGTAACAGTATGCTTTCGAACTAACCCATGCTTCAGCTAGGACTTTTAAGAGTTATATCGTGGCTTGGTTCACGGTTTAAGAAACAAAGGATAAAGGCTCAAATTATTTGTACCCACCCGCTCTTCGTGATGTTCTCCAAACCTAAACTCAGTTGATCGTGCGTTAGACCTTGTTTGAGTCTTTGCTCTGATTTTCCGGTGATGATTCGGATATTGAACGTTTACTTGAATATGAAATCATCCCCTTTTTTGCTGAGGGTTTGTGAGACCTCTTTTTTTTTTTTTGATTTAGTTATCCCTTTCTTTTTTTTTTGCCTGAACTGTTTCCTTTTTGGGATTACAGTCAGCGGGATGCCCCAGTTTGGTAAGTCTTCTTTATTGGTTTTGACTTTTTGGGCTTTTCATTCATGAATTTTTTTTGATAATGACTGCCTGTCCTTATGATTGTTCGGAACCATCACTGTCTTTTGTTTTTGAAAAACTCATTTAGTGACATTCATTGTGCACTTGGATCGACTGAGAGAACTACCCTGCCCCAGGTTATGATTAAGGGTTTTGATTTTCGAAAATACAAACTCCTACTTCTTTGGCTCTGATGGGTTGACGAGGGATTATCGTCCTTATAACTCCAGTGTTTAGGAATTGAAACAATGCCTGTACCTCATCAGCGGGGTCTGTTCAAAAGCATACTGTAAATTGTGGTATTGTTTTCGTCATCCTCCCTCAAAAGGTTTAGAATTTTCAATTAAGAATTGACCATCGCAAAAAATATGAAAGCAGTTTTAAGCATAGTAAACATAATTAATTCAAGACAGACATGTGTAATGCATTCATGAAATAAAAGAGTTTAACACAATAATTGTTTATCTGAACAAGAAAAGGAAAAATACAACTTGAAATCAAATGAACAAAAATTTAGCCATGCTTTGGCAATGGAGCGGTGATCACGTTGGGAGTCTCCGCAAGCTCGAACTCGATCTCTTTGGCATCGATCATGTTCTGAATTTTGTACTTCAGTGCCCAACAGTCCTCAGTATCGTGCCCCGGGCTATCAGAATGATAGGCACACCTTGCTTCTGGATTGTAGCTAGGAGAGGAGGTCTTAGGATTGGCAGGAGGGTTGATCACTGCAATCAGGTTCATCTTCACCATATGCTGCAATGCTTGTGACCAAGGCATGTTAATGTTGGTGAATTGCCTTTTAGGCCCTTCCGGCCTTTGCTGGTTTCCCCTTTGTGGTTGACGGCGTGGTGCAGAACCAGAGATCATGACTGCCCCTGCATGTTGATCACGGCGACTCTTTTGACTGTATACAGCATTGGATTCCTTCTTTCCCGTGTAAGGTTTTTTATGAATATCAGAAGGTGTGGCCTCTTGAATCTTCCCCGACTTGATACCAGCTTCAATTCTTTCGCCAGTCAGGATGAGGTCGGTAAATCCAGCAGATGAGTTACCAATGAGGTGATTGAAGAATGGCCCGGATAGGGTCCCCAAGAACATATCAACGAGTTCCCGGTCAGTTAACGGAGGTTGCACCCTTCCAGCAAGGTCTCTCCATCTTTGTGCGTACTCCTTGAAACCTTCACTTGACCCCAACGGCATACCCTGGAATTGGGTACGTGTGGGAGCAAGGTCGGCATTGTACTGGTACTGCTTATAGAAAGCAGTCGCCAACTCCTCCCAGTTACGAACTTTGGTCCCATCCAGTTGATAGAACCATTCGAGGTGAGTCCCTGAAAGACTTTCCTGGAAGAAGTGGATCCACAAGTTCTTGTCTGCTGAGTATGGTTGGATTTTCCGAACATAAGACCTGAGATGCAACTTGGGACAAGACGCCCCGTCATACTTGGTAAAGGATGGTGCCTTGAACTTCCGAGGAATAATCACACCAGTTGACAAACCCAGATCTCCAAAATCCAGCCCAGGTACCTGTTGGATCTCCATAGCATTCAGCCTATCCTCCAACTGTTTGTACTTGTCCTCAGCCGGAGGGTACTGTTCGTCGTTGAAATCTGTCTTGCTGTCGGAGACCACTGGACTAGGCACCTCTCTTTCATGGTGACTGCTTTCCCTCACAGATGGGGTTGTCCCCTCAGTTTCCTCCTGCGGTGTATTCCCAGATCTGCGTCTAGGGCTGAACAGAACAATCCTCTTCTTCTTCTTGTCCTTCTTCAAAAACAAAGCCTTCAGATCTTGTTGACCCTGAGCCAAGCCTTTGATCAGCTCCTGAAATTGGGCGTTCTGCGCCTGAAATTGGGCGTTCTGCGCCTGAAGAGCCTTGATAGATGCCTCGGTTGATGATTCAGGATTCATGACGAGACTGCTGAAATAAACAGCGAAGAAGGTAAGCAACCTGCAGAGGAAGGGTACCTGTTATGTAATGATATGTATGATATGCATGCAATGATTTCAAGGACCTCGTGGGGTAAACAGAGAAACTTGTTAGAGTTGGAAACTGGCAACTTGATTGAAAGTACTTCATGTTGTTGAGAGTCCTTCGTCACGGGTCAAAGGCTCACCATATCCAGTGGGTCATAGCCCCTGACTTTAGTCATCATGTCTGGTTTTGATTTCCAAACAACCTTGGTTAGGGAACCTTCTTCAGGAGTCAGAGCTCACCATATCAAGTGGGTCATAGCCTCTGACAACATTGGCTAGAGGAAAATAAATCCTCTTTGCCCCTTGCTAGATGTTTGATTTATATGACCTGTACCACAAGCCCTTGAGATCCTTGAAATGGGTTAGGAGGTATGCAATGGTATGATGTCATGATATGCATGGGGTAATGTGAGTAACCCTGTTATGAGTCCCAATTAAGGACTATAAACAGACCCTGCAAGAAATTCAGTATACTTTGTTATGAGTCCCAATTAAGGACTATAAACAAAACCTGCAAGAAATTTGGTAAACCTTGTCATGAGTCCTAGTTAAGGACTATAAACAAAACCTGTAAGTAGTTCATGTGTCAGCTAACAAGCATGCAAGTAGGCAAGTACAAAGGCACACAAGTCACACAAGAGAAACCCTTAGGGTTTAGGCCAGCATGGGGTCTGGGTAGTACCCTCTTGAAGTTGGTGGGCTCAACCTGTCCTAATCAAAGTAACCGGGTTCTAAGGTTCCCAATATCACGGGATTGCTTTCATTGTTCATCGTTTCGATTTAGCCACTGAACTGGCGACCGAAATATTCCAGGAAAGCAACCCTCAATTGAGTGTAGTATCGAGTATCAACCAACCTCGGACTGCACCAAAGTCAGTTATCTCACTACCCTAAAGAGGCCAAGATGGTTCAATTAAGGTTCCTAAGGTCTGTTGATGCTTCATGACACCACATGGAGGCCCCGTACTCTCCTTGACTGAACTCAAGGGTTACCGGTACACACCAAAGTGCCACATCAACGTAGCAGACTGTTTCAACCATGTCGGTATACCCCGCACAGTTCCCTCACAGCCTTGTTGCTACTTTCTAAGAAGGTATCCCCCAGATCCGGGTTAGGATCTATAGAACTCCCAAGACAGTCCCACAATTTAAAGCAAACAAAGCAATACAATTGAAAACACAGTTATGAACTAACCCTAAGGTACACCTCACTTTAAGTTTGTAATTCCCCAGCAGAGTCGCCAGTTCTGTGATCGGTGGATCTGGAACTGACTGTTTAACGCTGGTTCGCGAAATGTCGCGGAAGCAAGAGTCGCCACCGTCTTTTATTTTCTCCAAATGGAAAGGACAAAAGCACAGAAAAATTCCTTAAAGAGATTGCTCTCGGTTCGGGAGGTAGGTTATAGAAAGGGAAGGTGTTAGCACCCTTTCTATCCATGGTTATCCATGGGCTCTTAGATACTTGCTCAATGTGTTTTCAAAATGTTTGCTTGCTTTTCAACGTGGGTTTCAAAAATATTCTTTGAAAAGTTTCAGTTCAACTCGTACGTCAGAGTGTTTGAAAAGTTTTGTTTTGGAAGTTTTTTGAAAATGTGTTGGTGAAAAGATGTTTTGATTTGTTTGAAATTAGAGCAAGTATCCTTGAGAACCTACCTACCCTAAGGAATTCGTCTGTGTAAATGTCCTTAAAAGTAGTGCCATCCCACCATTGAGAGGTAGGTAGTACCACCGTTGGAGGTGTTCGGGTCAATTCGAGGTTTAGGGACATGGTGATCACCGGAGCAATGGGAAGACACCTTAGAAGCTACCCTCATGCCAGGTTCCCGGATCATGAGGACTTACTAAGACGTCCTCTACTCGACGATCACCTTTCGAAAGGCAACAGTGAGGCGTACCCTAGGGGTGGTGTGTGTGAATTGTGTGTCATGTTTCAATTATTTGTCTTGTCATGTTTGTTGTGTTCTACGCTTGATTTTAATTAGGGCCATTCATTCTTGCATGCATATTTAACAGTTATAAAGTTTGCGAAAAATAAATCTAAGGCTATTACAAATGGCGCGGGTCCACATCGCCAAAATTAAACCGGACCCGATTTGACTGAAAAATAAATAAAGCGAATAAAAGTGCGAGAAATAAAATTATTACAAGGCTTTGGGGCATATACATAATTATTTAAACGATATAAAATAAATGTGCGAAAGAAAGAAATTAAAAAAACAAAACTAGGGCGTTGGACCCTTTTGCAAAAGTATTTGAAGTTAATGAATTAATTAATTAGAACTAATGAAGAATTAAAATTAAAGAAAAAAGGAATGTTTTTTTTGTATTTTTGTATTTTTTAAGATTTAAAAGAAAAAGGAAAAGAATTAATTAAAACAAAAAAAATTGGTTGTAAACCCTAATTCTAATGTTTTTTTAAGTTATTAAGAAAAAGATTTAATTTTTAACCTAATTTAAATCTAAGTTATTTATATACATTTAATTATAAAATAGAATAAATTAATAATTATATTATGATAAAAAAGAAAAATTTAAGAGGAATGAACATTGTTAATTAACCTAACTCTATGTTTTTGTTTTACTTTTTATTAAAAGGAATTAAAGTTAAAAACCTAATTAAACTAAATATTTACATGTTATTATTTATACAAAAAAAACAATATTTGAAATAAAATAATTATTAAATTTTTTGACTTTTCTGATTTTTGTGATGTTTTTGTATTTTTGTAAAAAATAATTATTGAATTAAAACAACAAAACAAAAATAATAATTAAAAGATATAAGAAAAATAAATTAAATGGGCAAACCAGGGTGGGGTGTAACCCAATTCAGGAGGTATAGGCCTAGCATTTCTGGCCCAATGGCTTGAAACCCGTTTGACTTTTCCAATCTTGTGTGATGCTTTGACTGGGGTTTATTGTGTTCTTCAATCTGTGACCCTTGATCTGGATGCTTTGGGCACGTGGATGGTGATTTCTGGGCGTGCATGGTAGGCATCAATGATAGCGCTGCATGGGAATTCACGTTGAAAAATAATATGAGAAATATGTGAGACCTGGGGTTTGAACCCAGGTCATGAGAGTCACAAGCGTATGTCCCTGCCAGCTGAGCTACCACGCGTTAGTTAACATATTATGGCAAATAAATAATAAAAAGAAAAAAGCAGATACGTTAGTGGAGGGCGCGCGAAATTCAAATGCCCCCAATCCCTGTATGCCACGAGTCCTTCTTCTTCGTCCCTGCAAAACAAAACTCAAAGGCAACGGTTTGGCAAACGTTGCCTAATACCATCTAACAGAAAATAGCGAATAGGCCCTCGACGCTCATAAATTGAGCGCGAGGGTTGGAATCTTTTCGTTTGGATGTACTGAGTGCAATGGCAATGGTCTTGAGCTCTGATTTTTCTTATTTGCAAAAGCCCTAAATTAAGCTCTACAAAACCCTAGAATATGAAAATGGTATAATCACGTATGGCCACTGAAAACTCAATTGAACACATCAGTTAGCTTGTAAACTTCACATTAAACAAGAATTCGCAAATAAAAAGTGCAAAGGATGCTTAAAAAATGATGCACGATTTCAACAATTTTTCTTTACAGTTTGAGTTGTAGCCACCACCTCTTTGCGTTTTGATTGATGTTAGGGATTGGCACACGTTCAGAGTTTGTCCAGGAAGCTACTAGAAAAAGAATTAAGGCCTAAAACTCTCTCCAACCTTGATTTCAGATTTGACTTATATGGCTAATTTTTCAAATTGTCCATAAGCTTTTGAGCGCAGCCTTTGGTATATTGTGGTTAGGGTTTGACTTAGTGCTTATGCTGGAAGGGAATTGGCTTGCTAACTGACCTAGATTCATGCTCATGAAAGAACTAGTCCTAGGGTTTTCACCATTAACCAATTTTCCTTCTTTTAAGCCAAGACCAAGACTTAGTGTGCAATTTAACCCTAGCCTACGTTTTTGAGTTGGCCCATGATACATGGAAGTTGTCCAAATTCACATGACACTATTCCATTGGTTTTTGAATTTTATTTGAATTTTCAAAGATTTAAAATGAATTAAATTATCAAAAATTAAATAAAATAGAAAAATCAATATTTGGTCTTGAAATTAATCATGGGACACGTGTGTGGCATGACAAGGATGAATCAAGTGGAAGAAAGTGGGCCCTTTTGTCAAAAATTGGAGTTTCAAGGATAGTTGACTTTTGTCATTTCACAAAAATTTCCCAACTTCTACAAGGCATAACTTGCTCAATGTTTAAGCTTTTCACATGTTCTTGGACATTTTGGAAAGGTCTTTGAGTCCTCTAACCAATGTCTTTGGTCCCATGTCATTTTGATTTACCAATCTCAAGTTATGGTCTTTGACCTAAAGTCCCTTTTTGTTGACTTTTGAAAATGACCTATAATGTTGAAATTGATAACTTTTTGTGAGAGCATTTCTTGGACTTGAAGTATGAAGATGAGTTGTAGGAAATGTCTTTCTCTTCAAAATGAGATTTGGATGGAATTTTTCTGATAATCCATGTGAAAGTTATGCCCTGGTCAATTTCAGTTGACTTTTTCAGCTGTCCAAATATAGCAACTTTTGCATCTTTGATGATTTCTGAGCCAAATTTTGAGAATCATGATCAAGCATTGATCAAATGATGTTTGTGGCTTCAAAATGAGATGTTGACCAAAAATTTGAACTTTTGACTGTCAAATGACCATTTTGCCCCTACAGTTGACTGTAGTGCAATTTAGGGTTTTGACTGTGCAATTTTGAGCTGAATGCCTTGAAACTTGATATGAGGATGCTTGACCATGTTTGTAAGCATATGAGACTTGATTGGGCCTTTGAACACTCCATTTTCTTGATCAGCACACAAACCCTAGTTTTGACTGTATAGGAGACAGTTGACCTGCACAACCCTTGGGGAATTTTGTGACTTGGCTTGGCAATTTCTTGAAGAATATGGGAGGGCAAATTTTGGGGTATAACACTTTGTAATGCCTTAAAGGAATTGTTGAACCTTTTACAAGTTAATCTAATAAAGTTTGTTTATTTTTGGTTTGCAAATTTAAATTTCCCAAAGTCTTTGAAATCATTGCATGCACATCCCATTATCATGCACACCATTACAAGTACCGTTACAGGTTTCTCATCTTCTTCGCTGTTTATTTCAGCAGAAATGTCTTCTGATCAAGCCATCAAAGATCTTCAAGCACAGAACGCCCAATTCCAACAGATGTTCTTAAGCTTGGCTAAAGGGCAAGAAGATTTGAAGACTCTGATTCTGAAAGAAAATAAGAAGAAGAAGAAGAAGGTTGGTATTCTGAACATGGTAGAAGATTCGGAGAAAGGATAAGACAATCAGCTGATCTGACCTCCTCATCCAAGGACGGGGAGAACCAAGAAAGGACAAAGGACCCTAGTCCAGCAGTTTCTGATAACGATACAGATTATGATAATGAGAAATATCCTCTTGTTAGGGATAGGTACAAGCAACTAGAAAACCGTCTGAGTGCTATGGAGATTCAGACAATCCCCGATTTGGATTTCGGAGAGATGGGATTGGTATCGGGAGTGGTGATCCCTCATAAATTCAAAGCTCTGGTTCTTGCCAAGTACGATGGAGTATCCTGTCCAAAACTCCATCTCCGCTCGTATGTCAGGAAAATCCAACCCCACACTGCTGATAGAAATTTGTGGGTGCACTTCTTTCAAGATAGTTTGTCAGGGACTCAACTTGAATGGTTTTATCAGTTGGAAGGAGCCAATATCCGAAACTGGGAAGACCTTGTTGCTTCCTTTTACAGGCAATATCAGTATAACGCCGACCTTGCTCCCACTCGTACTCAGCTTCAGGGTATGTCTATGGGTGCAAGTGAAGGTTTTAAGGACTATGCTCAAAAGTGGAGAGACCTGGCTAGAAGAGTCCAACCCCCTTTGTCTGATAGGGAGTTGGTTGACATGTTTCTAGGGACGCTATCTGGTCCATTTTTCAATCATCTGATCGGAAGTTCATCGTCTGGGTTTACTGAATTGATCTTGACTGGAGAGAGAGTAGAAGTTGGTATCCTAAGTGGTAAAATATAGAAGGATACTTCATCAAGTGAAGTAAAGAAGCATTTCACCAGTAAGAAGGAAGCTAGTGCAGTCTACGGCCCGAGGGGCTAAAGCAGACATGAACACCGTCAAGCAGTAAATGCGGTAGTGATATCAAGACCCACAGTTGCTCCACAATGCAACAATCAACAAAGGGTGGAAAGACCACATAGGCAGTACACTCGACTCAATATGACCTTGTCTCAAATTCTACCATAATTATTGAAGACCAACCTGGTAACTCTGAGGGAAGCCCTGGAGAACCCCAACACCACTTCTCCTCACTATAACCCGAATGCCCGCTGCGCCTATCACTCCGAAAGTCCAGGTCATGATACAAACAACTGTTGGGCCTTGAAAAACAAGGTGCAAGACTTTATCGAAGCCAAAGAGATTGAGTTTGATGCTCCGGAGAAGCCCAACGTCATAACTGCTCCCATGCCCAAACATGGTCATAGAGTAAATGATGTGGACGATGATTTATTTGTGACCTATGTGGAAGAAATTTCGACTCCTTTGATGACAGTAAAGAAGAATTTGTTATTGGCCGATTTATTTCCGGGCTGTGGTGAAGGTTGCCACATGTGTTCGATTCTGCCTGTTGGTTGCCACTTATTGAAATCAGGTGTTCAACGCCTGATGGATAACAAAGAGATCCTGTTCGAAAAGACTATGATTACGTTGGTTCCAACTGAAGATGTTGCCATCATAACCATTTCCGCCAATCTTCCAAGGTTTCCTCGAGAAAACCTGTTAGGATTACACCCGTCCCAAGAATTGCTCCGTTAATAATTACTGTCCCTGGTCCTATTACATACACTTCGGATAAGGCTGCCCCTTGGCACTATGGGGCCGATGTGTATTACCATGGAGTTAAACAAGATTTAAAAAGTGAGGAAGCTGATGTTGATATCAACAATATTGTCAGGGCTAGCAAGGTCACAAGAAGTGGAAGACTCTTTTCTCCTGAAATTTCCCCTCCGACTGTTCACAAACCTGTCGTCATTCCATCTGCTAATACATCAACTGCTGTCCCAGTTCCTATTCCAGTCATCACCCCTGTCGCCGAGCCATCTGGGACTCGGGGCAAGGAAATCATAGGTGAGCCTGCCCGGACTGAGGCACCTAAGAAGATCATTGTAGAAACCTCGAAACAAGAGATAGAGGAAATTTTGAAGATTATCAAGAAGAGTGACTACAATATGGTCGAACAGCTGGGGCAGACCCCGTCAAAAATCTCCATGTTGTCCTTGTTGTTGTGTTTTGAAGCCCATGCAAAGGCTTTAATTGGATTCCTCAAGACTGCGCATGTTTCGCAGGAAACTTCAGCCGATCAATTCAAAGATTGCGTAGCTAGTTTGACTGTCGACAATGGGTTGGGTTTCTCAGATAAAGATCTAACTCCTAAAGGAAGAAATCATAATGATGCTCTGCATGTCTCGATCGAATGCAGGGGCACTATTATGGCCCATGTACTGGTGGATATCGGGTCCTCATTTAATGTTTTTCCAAAGAAAGCATTAGACCGTCTGGACTGTGAAGGTTTGATCCTGAAGCCGAGCAATATTGTGGTCAGGGCTTTCGAAGGGTCAAAAAGAATGGTGCACGGGGAGGTGGACATCCCTGTTAAAGTTGGCTCTTAGGATTTTGCATCCACCTTTTATGTGATGGATATCAGACCATCATATTCTTACTTGTTGGGTCGCCCTTGGATCCATAAGGCTGGGGCAGTGACTTCCAAGCTCCATCAAATGCTGAAATATCCAGTAAAGGGGAAGATTGTAACAGTACAAGGTGAAAAGGAGTATATGGTGAGTCATCTCAACTCCTTCCGCTACATGGAGATGGATGGGGAATTCATCAAAACCCCCTATCAGAACTTTGAAGAGGTCCCCCAGACCTTGGCATCAACTGAAGTTGCTACTGACAAACCTCCGATGAAGATGGCTTCTCTCAAGGATGTCGGGGCTATAATTGAAGAAGGTGGGTGTGCAAATTGGGGTCGGCTCCCTGATTTCAAAACTGACAAATTTCGTTTGGGCTTTACTACAGGGGATCAAAGGGCTGTTAGGCACGCACGAATTGGAAGACCTCCTCTGCACATCAGCAATCAGGGAGTTAATTCCATTGAGGACAGTGAAGAAGATTCATATTTTGACAGCTTGATATACCCTACAACCAACGGTGGATTGGACAACTGAACGGCGAAGGACTTCATACCTGTTTCTTTTATTCCACAGTAATTGACTTTTGTTTTAAGAGTTGTAATAGACAGTTTGAAACTTTACGGCCCGGTGCCTTGCCCGAAGCATCTTGGCTTTGCTTGTGAGGGCTTATTACTTGTCATTTCATATATTATTAATAAAACATTGGACGTTTCTTGCATTACAAATTTTGTGCTCCTTGCTTTTCTTTTCTTTTTCGGTCTCTCGCTTTATCAAAAATAGCTATGCTCTTACACACACTCACATATCATACTGCAGATCCATATCCACTATGGATCCCATTGATAACAACTCTGCTACTGCCAGTTATGACTTTGAAAATCCGATCAACCAAGCCGAGGACGAAGGTGAGGATGATTGTGAGGTGCCTGGAGAACTTGCTAGACTGTTACTGCAGGAAGAGAGGGCCATACAGCCTCATGAAGAGCCAGTCGAATCAGTAAATTTGGGTACAGAGGAAAACAGGAAAGAGGTCAAGATAGGTGTGAATCTGGAGCCTAGTGTCAAGCAACAGTTGATACAGATGCTACGCGACTATGTTGAGATCTTCTCCTGGTCCTATAAAGATATTCCTGGTTTGGACACTGACATTGTGGTACACCGCCTACCAACTAAAGAAGACTTCCCTCTGGTAAAACAGAAGGTTCACCGTATGTGTCCTGAGATGTCTGAGAAAATCAAAGCTGAAGTCATAAGGCATTTTGACGCGGGATTTTTAGCTGTCACTTCTTATCCGCAATGGGTTGCCAACGTTGTTCCGATGCCTAAGAAGGATGGTAAGGTACGGATGTGTGTGGACTATAGAGATCTGAACAGGGAAAGCCCCAAGGATGACTTCCCACTTCCTCATATCAATGTTCTGGTCGACAACACCGTGCAACATAAGATCTTCTCCTTTATGGATGGTTTTTTTGGTTACAATCAGATCAAGATGGCTCCCGAGGACATGGAGAAGACAACCTTCATTACACAGTGGGGCACCTTCTTCTACAAGGTCATGCCATTCGGATTAAAGAATGTTGGGGCCACTTATCAGCGCGCCATGGTCGCTATATTCCATGACATGATTCACCATGAGATTGAGGTTTATGTTGATGACATGATAGCAAGGTCCCAGGATGAGGAAGAGCACCTTGACCATCTCCAGAAACTGTTCGACAGGTTGAAGACGTACAAGCTGAGGTTGAACCCGAACAAGTGCACCTTCGGGGTAAGGTCTGGTAAGCTGCTGGGTTTCATCGTCAGTGATAAGGGTATTTAGGTGGATCCTACAAAGGTGAAGGCCATACAGGAGATGCCGGCTCCCTGCACAAAAAAAGAGGTTAGAGGCTTCTTTGGACGTCTGAAATACATCGCCTGGTTCATCTCACATCTGACTGCTACTTGTGAGCCAATATTCAAGCTGTTGAAGAAAGATCAAGTGGTAAAATGGAATGATGAATGTCAGACCGCTTTCGAAAGAATCAAGGAATACCTACAAGAGCCACCAATTTTGATGCCTCCCGTTGAAGGAATACCTTTGATTTTATACTTGACAGTACTGGACAATTCAATAGGGTGCGTGTTGGGGCAGCATGACGAGTCTGGCCGAAAAGAGCACATTATTTACTACCTTAGAAAAAAAGTTTACCGACTGTGAGACCCGATACTCATTGCTCGAGAAAACTTGCTGCGCTTTTGCATGGGCTGCTCGCCAGCTGAGACAGTATATGCTGACTCACACTACCCTATTGATATCAAAAATAGATCCAATCAAGTATATCTTCGAAAATCCCGCCCTGTCCGGAAGAATGGCAAGATGGCAGATGATCCTCACTGAGTATGACATCTAATACACAACCCAAAAAGCAATCAAGGGGAGTGTATTGGCGGATCATTTGGCGTATCAGGCCGTGGATGACTACCAGTCTATGAATTTCGTGTTCTCCGATGAGAACATCATGTTGGTGATCGACTGTGAAGAACCTGGACCGGATGAAGGACATGAGGAAGGATCCCGATGGCCTATGTATTTTTATGGAGCATCAAACGCCTTGGGTAATGGCATTGGCGATGTGGTCATATCTCCTGAGGGATGTCATACTCCATTCACCGTCCGATTATGTTTTAACTGCACCAACAACATGGCGGAGTATGAAGCATGTATCCTGGGTATCCGAGCTGATATTGACCTGAGGATTAAGTTCTTGAGTGTATTCGAAGATTCTGCTCTAGTGGTCAGTCAGATCAAAGGCGAGTGGGATACGAAGCACCCAAATCTTATTCCTTACGAAGAATACATGTTGGCGTTGCTCCCACACTTCGAGGAGATAACCTTTAAACACTTCCCAAGAGAGGAGAATCAGTTAGCGGACACGCTAGCCACCATGTCCTCTATGTTCAAGGTCAGGTGGGACAATGAAGCTCCCCAGATTACCATTGAGAGGTTGGACGAACCCGCACATTGTTGTGACATTGAGACTGAAGAGGTAGCAGATAAACCCTGGTTTCACGAGGTAAAGAGGTATCTTGAGGCTCAAGAACACCCCGAGGGTGCGTCTGTTAATGATAAGAAGTTCTTGAGAAGGTTCGCTACGAAGTTCTTCATTAGCAATGGGATCCTTTATAAGCGCAACCATAATTCAACCTTACTGCGATGTGTGGACAAGAGCGAGGCGGAAAGGATCATGGCAGAATTACATGAAGGTACCTTCGGAACTCATTCTAGTGGATATACCATGGCAAAGAAAATCCTACGGGAAGGATATTAATGGTCCACTATGGAAGCCGACTGTTATCAGCATTCTCGAATCTGTCATAAATGCCAAGTTTATGTTGATAAGGTGCATGTACCTCCGGTTCCTCTGAATGTTTTGACGGCTCCTTGGCCTTTTGCATTGTGGGGCATCGATATGAACGGTGAGATCAGGCCTACTGCGTCCAACGGGCATCATTTCATTCTGGTAGCTATTGATTACTTTACAAAGTGGGTCGAGGCAGCTTCCTTCGCTACAGTAACCAAGAACATTGTTGCACGGTTTATCCGACACAATCTGATATGTCAATACGGTGTACCAGAGAGGATCATTACGGACAATGGTACAAATCTCAACAATACGATGATCACTGAGCTCTGCAAACAGTTTAAGATTCAGCATTATAACTCTTCTCCCTACCGGCCGAAGATGAATGGGGTTGTTGAGGCGGCTAATAAGAACATTAAGAAGATTGTTCAGAAGATGATGGTGACATACAAAGACTGACATGAGATGTTACCATTCACTCTTCATGGGTATCGTACCTCAGCACGGACATCGACAGGGGCAACAACCTACTCTTTGGTGTATGGAATGGAGGCAGTCTTACCCATCGATGTCCAGATACCTTCTCTCCGGATTATGAAGGATGTGGGTTTGAGTAAGGACGACTGGATCCAGACCCGATTTGATCAACTGAACCTGATCGACGAGAAGAGGCTTACTGCTATCTATCATGGTCAGACGTATCAAAAGCGAATTATCAAGGCTTTTAACAAGAAAGTCAGACGCCAGGAATATTGAGTCAGGGATCTGGTGATCAAACGCATCATACTGCCGCAAGGTGATCCCAGGGGAAAATGGACCCCTACATACGAAGGGCCATTTGTGGTTAAGAACATTTTCTCGGGAGGAGCTATGATTCTAACCACCATGGATGGTGACAACCTTCCTCACCCCGTCAATGTAGACATAGTGAAAAAATACTACGCATAATCAAAGACCCGCTAGGTTGACTGACCTAGGCAAAAATAAGGGCTTCCCGGTGAACGAAAAGGGTTCGGGAAAAAGTAAGGGATGAAAATAAAAAAACTGTACACCCGGCAAGTCGAAAACTTGAAAAGGCGGCTTGGGAAAAAAAGGGTATCATGGTGGACTGAAAACCCAAAAGGGCAGTCGAGGAAAAAATTAGGGATCAAAGCATAACATTATGTCTCATTGGATCATCTTGCAATCAGACTTTGTTATCGACTATCAAGCTCGGACGACGCCAATCAATCTGATCTACCTTCGACCAAGTAGCAAAGTGATGGGACGCTCGAAGATATAAGGGCAATAGCAGATTTGGAACCTGTTGTACCCCAAAATTTGCCCTCCCATATTCCTCAAGATTTGTCAAGAATGATCTTCAAATTGCTCAAGATGACTCAAGAGTTGGACAGTCAAATCACCTCCTAAGGCAGTCAAGTCAAAATTAGGGTTTTGTATTAAATCAAGGTCCTTACATCCAAATGGCCTCAAATTCTCCCCAATGTACTAATATGTTCTCAAGTTCATCCATGTCAAATTTCAAGCCTTGCAGAGAAAGTTTGGTCAGTCAATTGCTCAAGAGGCCTCAAAAATCGACTATGCTAGGGCAAAAGTCAACTGTGTCCCAAATACAGTCAAACCTCAATATTTTTTGTCAACATTCTCATTTTGAAGGATAATTCATCATTTGATCAAGGGATGATCATGATTCATCAATGATTGCTCAAGATTCATCAAGATTCAAAAGTTGCTAAATTAGGGTTTTGTAGGAAAAGTCAACTCAACTTTGACCAAGCATAACTTTCTCATACTTTATGAGAAATGACCCATACAAATCTCATTTTGAAGAGGATTCAATTTCCTACAATCCATCTTCACACCCCAAGATCAAGAAATGCTCTCACAAAAAGTTACTAATTTGGACATTATAGGTTATTTTTGAAAGTCAACAAAAACACCTTTTTTTCCAAAGCTTATAACTTGAGTATGGAACTTCTAAATGATATGAGACAAAAAGGGTTGATTATAGGACATCTCAAGGTTTCTAAAAAGCCCAAGAACACCTCCAAAATTTTAAAATTGAAGAAGTTATTCATTGTTGAAGTTGGGCATTTTTCCAAATTTGCCAAAATTCAACTATCCCTAAAACTCCAATTTTTAACAAAAGGCCCCACTTTTTTCCACTTGATATAGTCTTGTCATTCCACACACGTGTCCCATACCTGATTTCATGGCCATTCATTTATTTTTCTATTTTATTTAATTTTTATTGGTTTAATTCATTTTAAATCAATTTTAAATCAAATAAAATCTAAAAATTGATGAAATCATATCTTTGTGATTTGTACAACTTTCAATTACCATCATTCATCAAATAAATTCGTATCAAGGCTCATTCAAGCATAAAAAATCAGATTTGGCCTATTTTTGGAAGTTTGATAATGGAGATCAAAATCAAATCATGAATCTTGAATGCACTTGATTTCAGACCAAAAGAGCAAACCTAATTCACTCTATAACACTCATACAAGTGAGCCAGACCTAGAGGACGCACAAAGCTCTGCAGAAACGGCCATACCAAGTTTGTGAAAAAGCTTGAAAAGTGTGAGATCGAAAACAACCTTGGAGGCCAATTCAGACCAAAAGCTCAACACTACTCTCTTCCTTGACATCCAGTGAAGCAATACCAATCAAAACCAAGCATTCTCATTGCCTAAATCGCACTGTAAGTCACCACGAACCTTGCTCTGAATATGGAATCCCAATCTCCAATTCTTGCATCTTTTCTTAAAAATCTTGGCATATTTGTGATTGTTACTTGATTTAGAACGTTTTGGCATTATCCAATTTGGTTTTCATGGCATGTATAACGATGCCTGAATCTAGGGTTTATATATGTTGTTTTTAGGCGTTTGAGTTACAGGGGAAATTGGATCCAATAATTGGTATAGGAATGATCAGGAGGTAGAGACGAACACGCCTATGCTCTTGGATGGCGTTTACATGGCCTAGGGAGGATTTTTTAGACATCCTACGAAACTTCCTGCGGATGAAAATCCGCAGGTAAATAACCAGGGACGCGTTGAGGAAGACGATAACGTGGCTAGAGTCTATTGGCTCATTTGAATTATTAGCGCTTTTTTTTTGTAGGGTATAATTGATTGTTTTGAATATATTATTTGTGTCTTATTCCAATAAAAAATGAACGCGCTGGTTGAGTTGGCAAGCAGGTTAATGCATATCCCCTTGGGACCTGGGTTCGAATCCCAGGTCCCTCAAAACTTTGTTATCATTTTATTTCAGGCTATTCCATGTGGATTCAGCAAGTAGGGAGTACCATATACCTCCAGATCTCAAAGGCTACGTGGCTACAAAGCAGATCCAATGGCCTGGAATAGGAGACTACCATGGTCTCAAGTCAATGAACATGTGGACAATCACAAAAGTCCAACAAGGCCTGGACGTATTGGGCCTCAGAAATGCTCTTCTAACCACCAAATTGGGCCCATCACCCCCATGAGTTTGCCTTTTTTATTCCTTCATTATTTTCTTATTTTATTTATAATTATTTATTTGTTATTTTTAATTACTAACCCAATAATTTATTTTTCTCAATAAAAATCAGAAAACCCTGAAATCAAAATAATATTTTTTTTATTTCACTATTTTATTATTTTTCTAAATAAATTTTAACCAATTAATTTAGTTTTAATTAGGTTCAATTTTAATATATTTTGCATTAAATTAAAATTAGTATAGAATTAGTTTTTTTTTTTAAACATTTTTTAATCATTCTCATTTTATTTCCTTAATTAAAATAAAAACCCAAAAATATTTTCATTTAATTAATTAATTCAATTATTAATTTAGACTTAAATTCTTAATTCAAAAATAACAAAAAATATGCTTTAAAGGGTCAAAACCCTAAGACACTCGATTTAATTTTCTCGCGCGCGAATTATTTTTTATCCATATTTTGTAACTGCTTAGAGGATGTAATAGTTTTTAACTTAGGACTTTATTTATTTATTTATCGCTTTTATTTATTTTTCGCAATTTAATTTTAAAGGGTTTGTCTTTGGCGATGTAAATACCCGACGCCTTGTAATAGCTTAGATTTATTTTCCGCAATTTAAATTCCGCAACCATTAACTGTTAGATGTTTGAATAATAGGCAATGCATGACAAGATGAACTTTTAATTTAAAATCAACAGTAGCTCACCATTAACATGTACAAAGATAATATAACTGAAAAATAACACACTCGCACATGCCACTCCTAGGGTACACCTCACTTGGTTGCCTCGAATGTGGTCATTGAGTATAGGAAGTTTTAGAGGTCGCCCTTTTGTCCAAAGATCATAAGTTGCCTCGAAACGGTTGCCTCGGATAAAATGATCTAAGACATTAGGGTTACCGCTAAGGCTTCCTAACATTGCTTTAGTGACCACACGTCCCTTAATCGAATTGACCCGAAAACTCTAACGACGATGCTACCTACTCCGCAATAGTGGGATAGCATTGTATAAAGGACACTTGTACAATTTAATTCCTTTTTGAGTAGGTAGATGTTCTTAAGTACTTGCTCCATTTAAAAACAAAAACAAAACTTTTCGCACTTACACTCCTTTCAAACAAAAAACTCTTCTCAAACCCACAAACACAAAGAAAAGCAAACTTTTGAAAACATAATGAGCAAGTACCTAAGAGCCCGTGGATAACCACGAATAGAAAGGGTGCTAACACCTTCCCTTTCTATAATCTACCTCCCGAATCCGAGAAATATCTCAAAAAGGAATTTTTCTGTGCTTTTGTCCTTTCCTTGTTGGATAAAATAAAAGACGGTGGCGACTCTTGCTTACCGCGACATTTTGCGAAAACAAACGCAAACGCGAACCAGTATCCCAAAACAGTCAGTTCTCATTCCCACCAATCACAGAACTGGCGACTCTGCTGGGGATAATATAAGTGAGGTGTACCTTAAGATTAGATCACTGTGTTTTCAATTGTTTGCTTTGTATGATTTATATTTATGGGCTTGTATCGGAGTTCTATAGATCCTAACCCGGATCTGGGGATACCCTTTAGGTAAGTAGAAATAAACTGTGAGGGATCTGTCCAGCGTAGACCGACACGGATGAAGCAGTAGCTACGTTGGTGTGGCACCTTAGTCTGTACCGATATCCCTTGTATTGGAACGAGGAGAACATGGGTCTTCTAAGGAGTCATTAAGCACCAGCTGACCTTAGAACCTTTAAATTGACCAACTTGGCCATAGAACAGTAGCAGTATGCTACACTCATTGAGACTAAACTCTCGCGATGATTCCGGCCGCAAGAAAAGGTTGCTAAACTGGAATTATGACCGATTGAGGGTAGTCAGTGATATTGAGATCCTCTAGAACCCGGTTACTATTTTTTAGGACAGGTCTTAACCAACTGAACTGAAAGAGGGTAGTACCTAAGCTCCATGCCAGCCTGAAATCTAAGGGCTCTCAGTGTGAATTGTGTGCCTTTACCATGTTTGCTTTTTGTGGATACTTGTGGCATGCCTTTACCATGACCTCATGACATCATAACATTTTGCATAAGGAATAACCTATTTCAAAGACAAAAGGGTTTCATCTTTGCTCTATTTTGTAGGTCATCATGATGCCCATGCGTAGGAATACTATCCGGATCAACTTTGTCCAAGTACCTACCCTGCTTAAAGATTTGGTTGTCAGGATTCCAAACACTACTTCCTTCATCAAGAGTCATGGTTCTCTTCTCAATTTGGTCACCTCAAGGTTGGACGAACAAATGATGAGTGTTCTGGTCCAATTCTATGATCCATTGTACCATTGTTTTACTTTCTAGGACTTCCAGCTGGTTTCTACCCTAGAAGAATTCTCTGAGCTGCTCGGTATCTCTGTTCTAGAGCAGACTCCGTTTACTGGTTGGGAAAAGACTCTTAAGCCCGAAGAAATTGCTGCAGCCCTTCACTTGACCAAAGAAGAGGTAATGGATAACTGGGAGACTAGAAGTGGAGCTAAAGGTTTTCTGACTAAGTTTTTGGTTGACAAAGCTAATTACTTCTGGGACAGCTTAGACTTCAAGGCGTACGAGGATATTCTGGCTCTCTTGATTTATGGTCTGGTATTGTTTCCGAATCCTGATACTTTTGTTGATATTAATGCCATAAAGATCTTCATCTCCCAGAATCCGGTACCCACTCTCTTGGGTGACATCCTTCACCAGCTCTATGCTCGTACTGCCCGAAAGCGGGGAACTTTGATGTGTTGTGCTCCTTTATTGTCAAGGTGGTTTATTTCGCACCTCCCTAAGTCCGTACTGAAGAACAAAGAAGGAATGGGCTGGGCTTATAGGGTGATGTCTCTTTCTAATAATGACATTATCTGGACTCTCAAAGGTATGGATGAGGTGACTGTCATTGATCGTTGTGGAGAGTATCCTAATGTTCCATTGATCAGAACCCATGGAGGGATTTCTTACAACCCATGTTTAGCTCTCCGTCAGTTTGGAAGAGCCAAAAGAGAAGGGCCTCATGAGATGTTGATGCCTCATATCATCTTTGATTTTCATGGAGATAGCGACGAGCTGCGTCGTAGATTCATAAGGGCTTGGGACAGAGTTCACCAATCTGATCCACATGAGTTGGGTCCAAAGACTTCCCTGCCAATGGAGCCATATCTCAGATGGGTCCGCATCTGTGCCCAGAGGTTAGGTATGCCATATGAAGCTGTCAGGCCTGTTATTCTTGAAGTTGCTAATGAGGAAGGGGTTCTTCCAACTATTCTCCACCCGTATATGTCCACTGATATTGGGACACTAAAGAGGTCTTGGATGCAGTTGAGGGATGAACGGGATTCGTACCGGGAGAAGTTCAATGAACAAGAGCAGAAGATCCAGAAGCTGAATAGGCAACTGGAGAACGAGCGGATCCTGAATGATTATGTCCGCACTGAGAAGAAGAGACCATGGGAGCATTGATGAATCTTTGATGATTTCTTTTACAGTTTTTTATTTACTTTTTAGTATTTCCATTCTTGTAACGCCTAAGGGCAGTTTGTTTAACAATTTAAATTTGAAGTTTAAGTCTAATAAAGTGTGTTTCCTTTCTTGTTTACAAATTTGAATCCCGATTGTCTTTGAAATCATAAATCATACGCATTTTCATCCCATGCACGTCATAAACAGGTACCCATTACAAGTCTCTTATCTTCTTCGCTGTTTATTTCAGCAATCATCATGTCTGTTGAACCCTCAACTGAGCAAGCTATTAAGGCCCTCCAGGCCCAGAGTTCCCAGTTTCAAGAGTTGTTCATGAATCTGGCTAAGGGTCAGCAGGACCTGAAGACTCTGATTCTGAAGGAGAAAAAGAAGAAGAAGAAGAAGAGGACCATCATGTTCAATACTGGACGCAGGTTTGGAAACGGGTTGCAGAATGAAGTTAATCTGACCACCTCATCTGGAGGGAAAGATAGTCCACAAGAAAGGAGGGCTCCTAGCCCTATGGTCTCCGACAACGAGACAAACTATGATGAAGAATAGTATCCTCCTGCTGAGGATAAGTACAAACAACTGGAAGACCGTTTGAGTGCTATGGAAATACAGAAGGTTCCCGGTATGGACTTCAGAGATCTGGGTCTATCATCTGGGGTGGTGATTCCCCATAAATTCAAGGCACCTGCCTTTGCCAAGTATGACGGAGTTTCCTGTCCGAAGCTGCATCTCCAGTCATATGTGAGGAAGATCCAGCCTTACACTGCTAATAAGAACTTGTGGATCCATTTCTTTCAAGACAGTCTCTCAGGGACTCAGCTTGAGTGGTTCTATCAGTTGGACGAAGCCAGTATCCGTAGCTGGGAAGATTTGGCTACTGCATTCTATAGGCAGTATCAGTATAACTCCGACCTCGCTCCTACGCGTACCCAACTCCAGGGCATGTCAATAGGAACAGGTGAAGGATTTAAAGAGTATGCTCAGAAATGGAGAGACCTTCCCGGAAGGGTGCAGCCACCTTTGGTTGATCGTGAGCTTGTTGACATGTTTTTAGGGACCTTGTCTGGTCCGTTCTTTAACCATCTGATTGGAAGCTCTTCAGCTGGGTTTACAGATCTTATTTTGACTGGTGAGAGGATTGAAGCTGGTATTAAGGCTGGGAAGATACAGAAGGGTGCCTCATCAAGCAACGAGAAGAAGTCGTTTAAGAAAGAGTCAAGTGTTGTCTACAGTTCAAGAAGACAGAATAGACCTGAACACCGCCAAGCTGTCAATGCGGTTGTTATTTCAAAACCTGCTGGTGCTCCTCAGCATCACAATCAACAAAAGGACGAGAGACCTCGAAGTCAATTCACTCGTCTCAGCATGACTTTGTCTCAGATTCTGCCACAGTTGCTGAAGACCAATCTGGTGACTCTAAAATAAGCTCCGAAGAATCCAAGTACCACATCACCAAAGTACAACCCTAATGCCCGCTGCGCTTTTCACTCTGATAGCCCGGGGCATAACACAGATGATTGTTGGGTTTTGAGGAACAAGGTGCAAGACCTAATTGATGCAAAGGAAATTGAGTTTGAGGCGCCCGAGAGGCCTAATGTTGTGACTGCTCCCATGCCCAAACATGGAGTAAATGCTGTAGAGGAAGACTTGTTTGTAGTTTCCATGGATGATATTGTTACCCCTCTGATGATCGTCAAGAATAACCTGTTGCTAGCCGATTTATTTCTGGGCTGTGGAAAAGGTTGCCATATGTGTTATTTTTTACCTACTGGTTGCCCATTTCTGAAGTCAGGTATCCAAAACCTAATGGATAATAAGGAGATCATGTTTGAGAAGATTGTTGTTCCTGCTATTCCTACTGAAGAAGTTACCATTATTACCATTTTCGACAATTCTTCCAAGGCTCCCTCGAGGAAGCCTGTTAGAATTACATCTGTTCTGAAGATCGCGCCTGTAATCATCATTGTTCCGGGGCCCATCCCCTATACCTCTGACAAAGATGTCCCTTGGCACTATGGGGCTGATGTTTATGTTCTTGGAGTTAAGAAAGAGTTGGATGCTGGTACCGACGTCAGCAACATTACTGGACCTGCTAAGGTCACCCGCAGCGGTAGACTTTTCTCACCTGATATTGCTCCACCAACTGCCCGAAGACCTGTTGTCATTACACCTGCAAGTGTACCTATCACGATTCCTGATCAAGTTCCTATCCTTACCCCTGTCGCCGAGTCATCTGACGCTCGGGGCAAAAGGATCACCACTGATGTGCCTGCCCAGACGAAGGCACCGAAGACAATTACTATTGAAGCTTCCAAACAGGAGATGGAAGAGATTTTTAAGATTATTAAGAAGAGTGATTATAACGTAGTTGAGAAGCTGGGGCAAACCCCATCCAAGATTTCTATGTTATCATTGCTGTTGTGTTCAGAGGCCCATGCCAAGGCTCTAATTACCTTCCTGAAAACTGCCCACGTGCCACAAGAGACATCAGCTGATCAGTTTACCGACCGTGTGGCCAATTTAACTGCTAATAATGGTTTGGGTTTCTCCGACGCTGATTTGACCGTTAAAGGGAAGAACCACAACGACGCCCTGCATGTCTCCATTGAATACATGGGCACTACTCTTGCACATGTATTGGTTGACATTGGTTCCTCATTGAACGTCTTGCCCAAGAAAGCTCTAGACCGGTTGGATTGCGAAGGGTTGGAGCTAAAGCCAAGTAACATCATTGTCAGGGCCTTTGACGGGTCTAAAAGGATGGTGCATGGTGAAGTTGATATTCCAATTAAAGTTGGTTCTCAGGTCTTCAATTCCATATTCTATGTGATGGACATTCGGCCATCCTATTCTTGTTTGCTGGGTCGTCCATGGATCCACAAAGCTGGAGCTGTAACCTCAACACTCCATCAGAAGCTGAAGTACCCGGTCAGAGGGAAGATTCTGACAGTACAAGGGGAGGAAGAGTATATTGTCAGCCACCTCAACTCGTTCCGATACGTAGAGATGGATGGGGAGTTCATTGAGACCCCATTTCAACACTTTGAAGAGGTTCCTCAGACACTAGCATCAGCTGAGACTGTGGTTGAAGATTCTCCTATGAAGATGGCTTCCTTAAAGGATGCCCGGGCTGTTATTGAGAAGGAAGCTCAAAGGGTTGTTCGAAGTGCAAGGATTGGAAGACCTCCCGCGTTCATCAGCTACTCGGGAGTAAATGCCATTGGAGATGATGTGGAGGAGTCTGAATTCGACAGCTGGATCTATCCTACGACCAACGGTGGACCAAGCAACTGGATAGAAAAAGACTTCATCCCTATTACTTTTGTTAACCAGTAATGAACTCTTTGTTTTGAATTTGTAACAGACAATGTTGTGAAACTTTATGGCCCGGTGTCTTACCCGGGGCACCGTGGCTTTATTTGTGAGGGCTTTTGTGTGCCATTTTGATATATCATTAATAAAAGCATTGGACGTCTTTTGCATTTCAAATTTTGCGCTTCTTGTTTTTTATATATTGCAAAACAACTATTTTACACACACTCACATATACAGGTCTCAATCCACTCTGGATCTAACTGGTAACGACTCTGCTACTGCCAGTTATGACTTCGAAAATCCGATCAACTTAGCCGAAGACGAAGGTGAAGATGATTGCGAAGTGCCTGTTGAACTTGCAAGACTGCTACTCCAGGAAGAGAGGGCCATTCAGCCACATGAAGAGCCGGTGGAAATAATGAATCTGGGTATTGAAATAGACAAAAAGGAAGTCAATATCGATGCAAACTTGGAGCTTAATGTGAAACAGCGGTTGATTCAGATGCTGCATGACTATGTCGAGATATTTGCTTGGTCTTACAAAGATATGCCTGGGTTGGATACTGACATTGTGGTTCATCGCCTGCCTACCAAGGAAGACTTCCCTCCCGTAAAACAGAAGGTTCACCGTATGCGCCCAAAGATGTCTGAGAAAATCAAAGCCGAAGTTATGAAACAGTTTGACGCCGGTTTTCTAGCAGTGACTTCTTACCCTCAGTGGGTTGCCAATGTGGTTCCGGTACCGAAGAAGGATGGTAAGGTTCGAATGTGTGTTGACTACAGGGATTTGAACAGGGCAAGCCCTAAGGATGACTTCCCTCTACCTCATATTGACGTTCTGGTTGACAATACTTCTCAGCACAAGGTATTCTCCTTTATGGATGGTTTCTCCGGTTATAATCAGATAAAGATGGCTCCCGAAGACATGGAGAAGATGACCTTTGTTACTCAGTGGGGTACCTTTTGCTACAAGGTCATGCCTTTTGGGTTGAAAAATGTTGGGGCAACGTATCAGCGTGCCATGGTTGCTTTGTTTCATGATATGATCCATCATGAGATTGAAGTATACGTCGACGCTATGATTACAAGGTCCCAGACTGAGGAGGAACACCTTGATCATCTACAGAAGCTGTTTGACAGACTGAAGTTGTACAAGTTGAGATTGAACCCGAACAAATGCACCTTCGGGGTGAGGTCTGGTAAGCTACTGGGTTTCGTCGTGAGCGACAAAGGTATTCAAGTGGACCCTGCCAAAGTGAAAGCCATACAAGAGATGCCAGCTCCCAAGACAGAGAAGGAGGTCAGAGGCTTTCTGGGACGACTGAACTACATTGCAAGATTCATCTCGCACCTAACTGCTACTTGTGAGCCAATCTTCAAGCTGCTGAAGAAAGATCAAGTGGTACGTTGGAACAATGAATGCCAGGCTGCTTTCGAAAGAATCAAAGAGTATATCCAAGAGCCACCTATCCTGATGCCACCAGTTGAAGGGAGACCTTTGATTTTATACTTGACAGTACTTGACAATTCAATGGGGTGTGTGCTGGGGCAGCATGACGAGTCTGGTCGAAAAGAGCATGCTATTTATTACCTTAGCAAAAAGTTTATCGACTGTGAGACCCGATACTCACTGCTTGAGAAAACTTGCTGCACTTTGGCATGGGCTGCTCGCCGGCTGAGACAGTATATGCTGACTCACACTACTCTGTTGATTTCAAAGATGGATCCAATCAAGTATATCTTCGAAAAACCCGCCTTGTCCGGAAGAATAGCAAGATGGCAGATGATCTTGACTGAGTATGACATCCAGTACACGACTCAAAAAGCAATCAAGGGAAGTGTATTGGAAGACCATTTGGCACATCAGGCAGTGGATGATTACCAGTCTATGAACTTTGAATTCCTGGACGAGAATATCATTTTGATAACTGACTGTGAGACACCTGGACCGGATGAAGGACCTGAGGAAGGATCCCGATGGTCTATGTACTTTGATGGAGCTTCGAACGCTTTGCGTAATGGCATTGGCGCTGTGATCATATCTCCTAAAGGCTCTCATACTCCGTTTACCGCCCGACTATGTTTCAACTGCACCAACAACATGGCGGAGTATGAAGCGTGCATCATGGGTCTTCAAGCTGCAATTGACCTAAGGATTAAGTTTCTAAGTGTCTTCGGAGATTCCGCTCTCGTGATCAGTCAGATCAAAGGCGAGTGGGATACGAGACACCCTAATCTTATTCCTTACAAGGAGTATGTATTGATGTTGCTTCCCCATTTCGAGGAGATAACCTTTGAACACTTCCCAAGAGAGGAGAATCAGTTGGCGGACGTGCTGGATACGATGTCTTCTATGTTCAAAGTCAAGTGGGACAACGAGGCTCCCCGGATCATTATTGAAAGATTGGACGAACCTGCACATTGCTGTGATCTTGAGACTGAAGAGGTAACAGAAAAGCCCTGGTATCATGAGGTGAACAGGTACCCTGAAGCTCAAGAATACCCCGAGGGTGCATCTGTTATTGACAAGAAGTTTCTGAGGAGGTTCGCGGCGAAGTTCTTCATCAGCAATGGTATACTTTACAAGCGTAACCATGATTCAACCTTGCTCTGTTGTATGGATAGGAATGAAGCAGAAAGGATCATGGCAGAGTTACATGAAGGTACCTTCGGAACTCATTCCAGTGGACATACCATGGCAAAGAAAATCCTTCGGGCAGGATACTACTGGTCCACGATGGAAGCCGACTGTTATCAGCATTCTCGGACATGTCACAAGTGTCAAGTCTATGCTGATAAGGTGCACATACCTCCAGTCCCTCTGAACGTCTTGACAACGCCTTGGCCTTTTGCAATGTGGGGCATTGATATGATCGGCGAGATCAGACCTACGGCATCCAACGGCCATCGTTTCATCTTGGTAGCGATTGATTACTTTACAAAGTGGGTTGAAGCGGCTTCTTTTGCTACCGTAACCAAGAACGTCGTGGCACGGTTCATTCGGCATAATCTAATCTGTCGATACGGTGTACTAGAGAGGATCATTATGGACAATGGTACCAATCTTAACAACAAGATGATCACTGAGCTCTGCGAGCAATTCAAGATACAACATCATAACTCTTCTCCCTACCGGCCGAAGATGAATGGGGTTGTCGAAGCGGCAAACAAGAACATTAAGAAGATTGTGCAGAAGATGATAGTGACATACAAAGACTGGCACGAGATGTTACCATTTGCTCTTCACGGGTACCGTACCTCAGCACGGACGTCAACAGGGGCAACACCATATTCCTTGGTTTATGGCATGGAGGCAGTCTTTCCCATCGAAGTTCAGATACCCTCTCTCTGGATCATAAAGGATGCAGGTTTGAGCGAAGATGACTGGATTCAGACCCGACTTGATCAACTGAATCTAATCGACGAAAAAAGACTTACTACTATTTTTCATGGTCAGGCGTACCAAAAACGGATGATCAAGGCATTTAACAAGAAAGTTAGACGACAAGAGTATCAAGTTGGGGATCTGGTAATCAAGCGCATTATCTTACCTCAAGGTGATCCCAGGGGAAAATGGACCCCTACTTACGAAGGGCCATTTGTGGTTAAGAACATCTTCTCAGGAGGAGCGATGATTCTAACCACCATGGATGGTGACGACCTTCCTCACCCCGTCAATGCAGACATAGTAAAAAGATACTACGCATAATCAAAGACCCGCTAGGTTGAATGGCCAAGGCAAAAATAAGGGCTTCCCGGCGAACCAAAAGGGTTTGGGAAAAAATAAGGGATGAAAATGAAAAAATCTGTACACCCGGCAAGTCGAAAACCTGAAAAGGTGGCTTGGGCAAAAATGGGTATCCCGGTGGATTGAAAACCCGAAAGGGCGGTCCAGGCAAAAGTTAGGGATTAAAGCGTAACACTACGTCTCATTAGATCACCTCGCATCCAGACTTCGGTATCAACTATCAGGCTAAAACGGCACCAATCAATTAGATTCATCTTCAACTAAGCAGCAAAGTGATGAGATGCTTGAAGATATAAAGGCAATAGCAGAGTTAGAACCCAGTGGGATTATTCATATAGCTGTTTTGTTTTCTTTTCACAAAATGTATAAATTCTATTTGTTCGGCGGCGTTCTCTTACTAGGACGTCAACCTCTTGTACAAAAAACGCCTATTTTCAGGCCAAACTTCAAAATCAATACAAATTCATTTTCAGACAAATTTCAAATTGTTTTTCCTTTATCTGTTTTGTTTTGCAAAGAACGTCCAATGTTCATTTTTTATATATGCATTTGACACTAATTGTTGCTCATAAAATTTACATGCGAAACAAAGGACGAATTACGAGTAATAACAGAAGCAGGGGCAATAAGAATCGTCTGAACTGTCTAGTTGCTCTGTCCCCCAAGGTACCAAGGTAGGTTCAGCTGAAGAATATGACCAAGATACCATCACTCCCCGTAGAGTAAAATAGTAAGGATAGATTTCCCAACTGAGACTTGAAGCTATGCACAAATCAGCAATGCTTTCCCAAAGCAGAGTTAATCTACCATCAGCCCTAAAAAGGCTTGGTATCCCTAGAAGATCTTAATCTTCCCCAGCGGAGTATAAAGATATTCCCCAGCAAGTATAAGAGCATCCCCGGCAGTCTTAATATTCTTCAACAGAGTATAAGAATGTTCCCCGGCGGAGTACAAGATATCCACAGTGGAGTCATTTCCCCAGCGCAGTCTAAAAAGGCTTCCCCACCAGAGTTGAATCATCTTCCCCAGTAGATTCTGGAAGTTTATCCCCTGCAGAGCACAAATACATCTCCCCAGCCAAATTCAGAAGGTTATCCTCACAAGAGCCTAACTGGGTTATCCTCAGCAACTTGCAACAGAAGATCATCCCCAACGAAGTTTTTTCTATCCCCAGCGGAGCTCATCATTAAAATCCCTAATAGAGCTTATCAACAGAATCCCCAGCAGAGTTATCGTTGAAATCTTCAGCAGAACGACTCTTCCCCACAGAGTAATTCCCCTCGGATTAATCTCTTCATCAGTTTATTCCCCCAACAGAGTTTTTCTCTCCTACAGGTCAATCATCTTCGTTCATCATCCCCAGCGGAAACGAAGAACTCGACTTTATTCTCCAGCAGCTTCGGGATTTATTTTCCCCAGCTAAAACAACACATTTCCATACATAATGATACATGCATATACGCATCATATGAATACAATCTCATTTATTTTGAGAACATCATTTCCTGATCCATATCATGCATTGCATATGACTGACCTTTACCTTTCAGGAAAGATACAGTTAAAGTTCTCAATTACGTCGAAGACCTGACCGGTTCTTAAATCTCAATTGAATTATCCTCGGTTGAATTTCAGATAAGGTTCTCAATCTCAACAGTTTCTCTACGTCACAGTATGGACGAGTATTATAACCTCAACGGTATACTCCATTGAGCACGAGTCAGTTCCTAGATCTTGATGTTTTCCTACGTCATAGTGTGGATGGGTTCTATAACCTCAACGGTATACTCCATTGAGCACGAGTCAGTTCCTAGATCTTGATGTTTTCCTCCGTCATAGTGTGGAAAAGTTCTATAACCTCAACGGTATACTCCATTGAGCACGAGACCGTTCCTAGATCTTGATGAAGATGTTTCCCTACGTCATAGTGTGGACAAGTTCTATAACCTCAACGGTATAGTCCATTGAGCACGAGATAGTTCCTAGATCTTGATGAAGATGTTTCCCTACGTCATAGTGTGGACGAGTACTACAACCTCAATGATATACTCCATTGAGCACGAGTCAGTTCCTAGATCTTGATGTTTTCCTCCGTCATAGTGTGGATAAGTTCTATAACCTCAACGGTATACTCCATTGAGCACGAGACAGTTCCTAGATCTTGATGAAGATGTTCCCCCCCAATTGGATTATGGACAGGTTCTTAAGACTCAGCCGAGGCATTCTCTCAGTTGAAGTACAAGCAAGTTCCAAAATCTCAACAAAGGTTAGACTTCCCAGCGGAATCTTTTACAACCACAGGTATGCAAGCTCTCGCTAAGGAATCTCTTATGCGATCGACACTCCTGCAGATGGCATCTGTAAGCCCATACTCCTACCAGAAATCTCCAAATGGAATCTATAAGCCCATTCCCGACATCACAATGTTGATACTACACCATGTGAGTTCAAATTTCTGGGCACTCTAGTGTTCAATTATCTTCCACCTTCGGATCACGAAAGGCTCGAAAGCCAATCTATATCCTCAGGTTTAAGAAAATTGAACAGGGGAAACTGTTGTACCCCAAAATTTACCCTCCCGTATTCCTCAATATTTGTCAAGAATGATCTTCAAATTGCTCAAGATGACTCAAGAGTTGGACAATCAAATCACCTCCTAAGGCAGTCAAGTCAAAATTAAGGTTTTGTGTTGCATCAAGGTCCTTACATCCAAATGGCCTCAAATTCTCCCCAATGTCCTAATATTTTCTCAAGTTCATCCATGTCAAATTTCAAGCCTTGCAGAGAAAGTTTGGTCAGTCAATTGCTCAAGAGGCCCCAAAAATCAACTGTGCTAGGGCAAAAGTCAACTGTGTCCCAAATACAGTCAAACCTCAAGATTTTTTGTCAACATTCTAATTTTGAAGTATAATTCATCATTTGATCAAGGGTTGATCATGATTCATCAAGGATTGCTCAAGATTCATCAAGATTCAAAAGTTGCTAAATTAGGGTTTTGTAGGAAAGGTCAACTCAACTTTGACCAAGCATAATTTTCTCATACTTTATGAGAAATGACCCATCCAAATCTCCTTTTGAAGAGGATGCAATTTCTTACAATCCATCTTCACACCCCAAGATCAAGAAATGCTCTCACAAAAAGTTACTAATTTGGACATTATAGGTCATTTTTGAAAGTCAACAAAAACACCTTTTTTGCCAAAGCTTATAACTTGAGCATGGAACATCAAAATGATATGAGACCAAAAGGGTTGATTTGAGGACATCTCAAGGTTTCTAAAAAGTCCAAGAACACCTCCAAAAGTTCAAAATTGAAGAAGTTATGCATTGTTGAAGTTGGGAATTTTTCCAAATTTGCCAAAAGTCAACTATCCTCAAAAATCAAATTTTTAACAAAAGGGCCCACTTTTTTCCACTTGATATAGTCTTGTCATGCCACACACGTGTCCCATACCCGATTTCATGGCCATTCATTTATTTTTCTATTTTATTTAATTTTTATTGGTTTAATTCATTTTAAATCAATTTTAAATCAAATAAAATCTAAAAATTGATGAAATCATATCTTTGTGATTTGTACAACTTTCAATTACCATAATTCATCAAATCAATTTGTATCAAGGCTCATTCAAGCATAAAAAATCAGATTTGGCCTATTTTTGGAAGTTTTATAATGGAGATCAAAATCAAATCATGAATCTTGAACGCACTTGATTTAAGACCAAAAGAGCAAACCTAATTCACTCTATAACACTCATACAAGTGAGCCAGACCTAGAGGACGCACAAAGCTCTGCAGAAACGGCCATACCAAGTTTGTGAAAAAGCTTGAAAAGTGTGAGATCAAAAACAACCTTGGAGGCCAATTCAGACCAAAAGCTCAACACTACTCTCTTCCTTGACATCCAATGAAGCAATACCAATCAAAACCAAGCATTCTCATTGCCTAAATTGCACTGTAAGTCACCACGAACCTTGCTCTGAATATGGAATCCCAATCTCCAATTCTTGCATCTTTTCTTAAAAATCTTGGCATATTTGTGATTGTTATTTGATTTAGAACGTTTTGGCATTATCCAATTTGGTTTTCATGGCCTGTATAACGATGCCCGAATCTAGGGTTTATATATGTTGTTTTTAGGCGTTTGAGTTACAGGGGAAATTGGATCCAATAATTGGTATAGGAATGATCAGGAGGCAGAGACGAACACGCCTATGCTCTTGGATGGCGTTTACATGGCCTAGGGAGAATTTTTTAGACATCCTACGAAACTTCCTGCGGATGAAAATCCGCAGGTAAATAACCAGGGACGCGTTGAGGAAGACGATAATGTGGCTAACGTTTATTGGCTCATTTGAATTATTAGCACGTTTTTATTTTTTTGCAGGGTATAATTGATTGTTTTGAATATATTATTTGTGTCTTATTCCAATAACGAATGAACGCGCTGGTTGAGTTGGCAAGCAGGTTAATGCATATCCCCTTGGGACCTGGGTTCGAATCCCAGTTCCCCCAAAACTTTGTTATCATTTTATTTCAGGCTATTCCATGTGGATTCAGCAAGCAGGGAGTACCATATACCTCCAGATCTCAAAGGCTACGTGGCTACAAAGCAGATCCAATGGCCTGGAATAGGAGACTACTATGGTCTCAAGTCAATGAACATGTGGACAATCACAAAAGTCCAACAAGGCCTGGACGTATTGGGCTTCAGAAATGCTCTTTTCACCACCGAATTGGGCCCAACACCCCCCTGAGTTTGCCTTTTTTTATTTCCTTCATTATTTTCTTATTTTATTTATAATTATTTATTTGTTATTTTTAATTACTAACCCAATAATTTATTTTTCTCAATAAAAATCAGAAAACCCAAATCAAAATAATATTTTTTTTATTTCACTATTTTATTATTTTTGTAAATAAATTTTAACCAATTAATTTAGTTTTAATTAGGTTTAATTTTAATATATTTTGCATTAAATTAAAATTAATATAGAATTAGGTTTTTTTTTAAACATTTTTTAATCATTCTCATTTTATTTCTTTAATTAAAACAAAAACCCAAAAATATTTTCATTTAATTAATTAATTCAATTATTAATTTAGACTTAAATTCTTAATTCAAAAATAACAAAAAATATGCTTTAAAGGGTCAAAACCCTAAGACACTCGATTTAATTTTCTCGCGCGCGAATTATTTTTGATCCATATTTTGTAACTGCTTCGAGGATGTAATAGTTTTTAACTTAGGACTTTATTTATTTATTTATCGCTTTTATTTATTTTTCGCAATTTAATTTTAAAGGGTTTGTCTTTGGCGATGTAAATACCCGACGCCTTGTAATAGCTTAGATTTATTTTCCGCAATTTAAATTCCGCAACCATTAACTGTTAGATGTTTGAATAATAGGCAATGCATGACAAGATCAACTTTTAATTTAAAATCAACATTAGCTCACCATTAACATGTACAAAGATAATATAATTGAAAAATAACACACTCGCACATGCCACTCCTAGGGTACACCTCACTTGGTTGCTTCGAACGTGGTCATTGAGTATAGGAAGTTTTAGAGGTCACCCTCTTGTCCAAAGATCATAAGTTGCCTCGAAACGGTTGCCTCGGATAAAATGATCTAAGACATTAGGGTTACCGCTAAGGCGTCCTAACATTGCTTTAGTGACCACACGTCCCTTAATCGAATTGACCTGAAAACTCCAACGGCGATGCTACCTACTCTGCAATAGTGGGATAGCATTGTCTAAAGGACACTTGTACAGTTTAATTCCTTTTTGAGTAGGTAGATGTTCTTAAGTACTTGCTCCTTTTAAAAACAAAAACAAAACTTTTCGCACTTACACTCCTTTCAAACAAAAAACTCTTCTCAAACCCACAAACACAAAGAAAAGCAAACTTTTGAAAACATAATGAGCAAGTACCTAAGAGCCCGTGGATAACCACGGATAGAAAGGGTGCTAACACCTTCCCTTTCTATAATCTACCTCCCGAATATGAGAAATATCTCAAAAAGGAATTTTTCTGTGCTTTTGTCCTTTCCTTGTTGGATAAAATAAAAGACGGTGGCGACTCTTGCTTACCGCGACATTTTGCAAAAACAAACGCAAACGCGGACCAGCATCCCAAAACAGTCAGTTCTCATTCCCACCGATCACAGAACCCAATGGGATTGTTCATGTAGCTGTTTTTCTTTCTTTTTCCCAAATTGTATAATTTATATTCCCTCGGCGGCGTTCTCTTACTAGGACGTCAACCTCTTTGTACAAAACGCCGGTTACAGGCCAACTTCAATACAATTCATTTTCACAAATTTCAACTTGTTTTTTCTTCCTCTGTTTTGTTTTGCAAGAACATCCAATGATTCATTTTTGATAATGCATTTGAAAATAATTGTTGCTCATAAATATTTACACAAGAAACAAAAGACAATTACTCATAATTCCAAGAATAGGGGCAAACAAGAAATGTCCGAACCTTACAGTTGCTCTACCCACCAGGTACAGGGATAGAGCCAGCTGGAGAATATGACTAAAGGTACATACACTCCTCGCAGAGTAGGAAGTATCCAAAGATAGTGGTGTTAGCTCTCCCCAGCCGAGGTTCATAATCAAGAACAAGTCGACAAAATTCTCCCCAAGAAAAATTTATCTATCATTAGCAACAGAAGTTCATCCCCATCTGAGTTTATTTCTCCAAGTCAGCAGATCATCCAACAGAGTATCTCTCTCCCCACAGAGTCATTCTCCTACAGTATTACTCTCAAACAGAGTCTCTCCCGGCGGAATATTCTCGATCAGAACGGACGCAAGGCTTCAGCTAATCATCTTCGGTCACTATCCCCGGCGAGAATGGAGAACTCAACTCCTTGTACTCTCTGAAAGCAGTCCAGGATTTATTCTTCCCAGCCGGAGGATATCACAAGAACATTGCATATCCATACATTGTAGCATGCGCATATGCATCATACAACACAATCTCATTTATTGTGAGAACATCATTACTCAATACATTTCATACATCATGACATTATATACGACTAACTCTTTACCTTTCAGGGAAAGATACAATCAAGTTCTCACAAGTTTTCCCTAGTTCAGTCAAATCGACACTAAGATTTATATTCCAGTTCAAGCTATGAAGCCCAGAAATCGACCGGATAATATCTTGAGTTCTCCAAAATACTACGAAGCCTGGAATTAACCAGATAGTGTTATAACTCAAATTCAAGCTATGAAGCCCGGAAATCGACCAGATAATATCTTGATTTCTCCAAAATACTACGAGCCTACAATCAACCAGATAATGGTATATCTTAAATACAAGCTATGAAGCCCGGAAATCGACCGGAAAACAGCTTAACACTCAGCAAGTTAGTGTGAAGCCTGGAAATCGACCAGACAGCAATAAAAGATACCATGAAGCCTGGAATCGACCAATTAATGGTATAAGACGTTGTGAAGACTGGAGCACGACCAGATAAAGGCAAAGGACACTGAAACCTAGGATACGACCAGATAACAGTATAAAGTACTGTGAAGCTTGAAACTCTACCAAATAGAAGTTTACTCAGCCAATTACTATGAAGCCCGGAAATCGAGCGGATATTAGTAAGCCTTAAATTCAAGTTGAAGCCCAGATGCGACCGGATAACCACCTAATTCCTTCTGAAGCCTGGAGCACGACCAGATAATAATGGAGATATTGCAAAGCCTGGAGCACGACCAGATAGCAAGCCTAATCTCACCTCCCCAGTAATTTGCTGTAAAACCTGGAGCACGACCAGATAGCAGTCTGTCTTATTTTCCTCAACAAATCACTGTAAAGCTTGGAGCACGACCAAATAGCAGTGCATTTTCACCTCCTCGACTAAGAGTTGATTCCCCAGTAGAGTAACGGACAACTGAAGCTCCTAAAACTCTATTTCTCCCAAGACAGAGACCAATATTCCCCAGCAAAATCTTCCTCAACAACAAGTATACGGGTTCTCGCAAAGGAATCTCTTATACGATCAACACTTCTTCGGATGGCATCTTTAAGCCCATCTTCCGTCATTGACTTCCAAATGGAATCTATAATCCCATTCCCTATTTTGCAAGACAAGTACCACTTCATGCGAGTGCAAATTTTTGGGCACTCTAGTGTTCAATCATCTTCCACCTTCGGATCACGAAAGGCAGACAAGCCAATCTACATCCTCAGGTTTAAGATGATTGAACAAGGGCAGTTGTTGTACCACAAAATTTTCCCTCCCATGTTTCTCAATACATGTCAAGTAAGGTCTTCAAATTGCTCAAGGAAGTCCAAGAGTTGACCAGACAAACTCTCTCTTAAGGTAGTGTACCTCAAATTAGGGTTTCATTTCATATCAAGATGATTGAGTCCAAAGGATACCAAATGCTCAACATTGTCCTAATATGTTCTCAAGATCATCCATGTCATGTTTCAAGCCTTGCAGAGGAAGTTTGCTCAGTCAATTGCTCAAAGGCCTGAAAATCGACTGTGCTAGGGCAAAAGTCAATTGTGGTCCACATGCAGTCAAACTTCAAGAGTTTTGGTCAACATTCTCATTTTGAAGAATTATTCATCATTTTATCAAGGGTTGATCATGATTCCTCAAGGATTGCTCACAATAAATCAAAACCCAAAAGTTGCTAAATTAGGGTTTTGCATGAAAAGTCAACTCAACTTTGACCAAGCATAACTTTCTCATACTTTATCAAAAATGACCCATCCAAAGCTCATTTTGAAGAGGATATAATTCACTACAATCCATATTCATCTCCAAAGTTCAAAATATGCACTCACAAGAAGATATGAATTTGGACATTATAGGTCATTTTAAAAAGTCAATAAAAACACCTTTTGGGTCAAAGCTTCATACATGAACATGGAACACTCAATTGTGATGAGACCAAAAGGGTTGCTTAAAGGACATATTAAGCTTTCTAAAAAGTCCAAGAACACCTCTCTAGGGTCAAAATTGAGGGAGTTATGCATTGGTAAAGTTGACCCTTTTTGCAAAATTGCCAAAAGTCAAAAGTGGCCAAAATTACATTTTTTGCTAAATGGGCCCAACTTTTTATGCTTGCACTGAGTTTTTAATGTGACCCACGACCCATGAACCCTTCCACTTGTCATTCTTTTATTTTTGTCATTTATTTTGATTTTATTTCATTTAAATCAAAAAAAATAGTAAAAATATCAAAAGCTAATTAAATCTTGAGATTTCATGCATGATTAGGTCCATTACACAGCTGGAGACAAGATCAAATCGTACAAGGCTCATATGGATACAAAAATAATGCATTTTTCCTGATTTGGAAAGATTTTGCACAAGGATTAAATCATGAATCAATATTTATAATTGGAGAAGATTTGAAACCAATTGTAACCCTAATACATTCTTGGATACATAAGGGACAAAGGCAGATAAAAAAAAGAGGTTGGATGTGTGCAAGGGAGAAAACAAGTTTAAAAAAAATTCAAGAAAAGTTGCAAACTAACTTCAAAGTTACATATCACTTCAAGGCATTCTAGCCATCACAATCGTTTGCTGGACATCCCTGGATCGTATTGAAACCATTATCAAGCTTCCCCATGCTCAGAATCACACTGTAAGAGTCATACGGTTTGCGCATTTTCTTGAATTCGAAAACCTTAATTCTGGCATATTTAGCATGATTAATAGACATATTTTTCATCCTTGAGATGTTTGCAAGCTAATGGTTATGATTAATCGCATTTTTGTGGACTGTATGTCAAGTTGCCATGGCTAGGGTTCATGTTCCGTTTTTAGGGATTTTTCATACAGGAACAATTGGCCCTAATGGAGGAGACCATTGTGATCAGCGGGTCAAACCCATTTGATCCATGGTCTTGAATTTTATTTATATTGCTTTAATGCAATTTCTGAAATGCACAGGGTTATAGCTACAACGCCATGTCTGTAGGTAAAGGTCCAGAGTTTTAAACGATAGATCCAGGGAAGAAGACGATGGCGTGTCACAACTTTACTGGCCAGTTTAAATTCTGGCGCATTTATTCTGGCCAGAAGCCTGTAGTTCTGATCTATTTGTTTGTTTCTATTGTATTGATAAACTAACACCCAGCGCAGTTGGTCAGAAGAAGGAAGTCAGGAGCTCATGATTCTAGATTCGATTCCAGGCATGAGCTTTTGGCATTTTTCCCCTTTGTGTTCACCAGATCCAGCGCCTGCATTTTGAGGGTCATCTTCTGGACCCATCAACCAGGACCAGATCAAGTATCCTCTGGTCATCTTCTGGACCCATCAACCAGGACCAGATCAAGCATCCTCTGGTCATGATCTGCTGGATCCACCAGCCAGGAGCAGGCCCAGTATCATCATCCTCTGGACCACCATCCTCTGGACCATCATCCTCTAATCAGAGCCGCTGACAGCAGGCCCTTGGGTTATTTCTTATTTTTCTTTAATTTTCCTTTCTTTAGTTATTCTGCTTTTTTTATCAACACCAAAATTACCTTTTTTTTAACCAACAAAAAATCATAAAAAGAAGACTTATTTTCTTAATAAATTTGTTTTGTTAATTTAATTAGTTTAATTAATTTAAGGCAATTCTAATTTCTTTCATAATTAAAATTAATTAGAATTTAGAATTTCCTTTTTTTTTAATTCAATTGTTTCATTACTTTCTTAAATAACAAAAAATGACAAAAAAATATGTTTACTTTAATAAATTACAATTAGGTTCAGTCATGGGTCAAAACCCTAGTCACTTCGTATTTAATTCGCCACGCGCTGATTATTGATTCTTGACAATATTGTTATAGCTGTTCACGGTATGTAATAGTTTAATCTAGGATTTTCTTTATTTATCGTCATTTACGGGTTTTTTTTGTCTATGTAATTAATCCCTACCCCGAAGCCTTGTAATAGCGTAGTTTTATTTTCTCGCATTTTAATTTTCGCAAATATTAACTGTTTGGATGTATGTTAATAGGATTGTATGACAAGATTGCATGATAATTTTAAAATGGCTAGAAAACCCTAATGTGCAAAGATAATAACTGAAATCAAATCACTCGCACATGCGCACTCCTAGGGTATACTCTCACTTCGGTTGCCTTCGGTAAATGATCATTAAGTATAGGGTGTCTTAGTGGTTACCCTCCTATCTAACAAAGATCAAAAGTCCCGTTCGGAAAAGGTTGCCTCGGAAACGTTGCCTCGGAAATGTTACCTCGAATATGATCTTAAGACTCTAGGGTTATTACTAAGACGTCCTAATATTGCTTTAGTGATCGCACGTCCCTTTCGAATTGACCCTTAAAAATCCAACGACGGTGCTACCTATTTCTCAATAGTAGGATAGCATTGTCTAAAGGAAACGATAATAGAAACAACCCTTTTTCGAGTAGGTAGATGCTAGTAGGTACTTGCTCAAAACAAACTTTTTCACACCAAACACTTTTCAAACAAAGTTTTCAAAACAACTTCGTAACACTCTTGAGGATAGAAACAAGGGTTAAAAAGAAGTAAAACAAAACTTTTCAAAACAAACACACACAAGCAATTTTTAAAGATGAGCAAATACCTAAGAGCCCATGGAAAACCATGGATAGAAAGGGTGCTAACACCTTCCCTTTCTATAATCTACCCCCCGTACTCAAAATATCGAAAAAGGAATTTTTCTGTGCTTTTTTCCTTTCCAGTTGGATAAAATAAAAGTCGGTGGCGACTCTTGCTTACCGCGACATTTTGCGAACATAAAATGCAAAACACAAACCAGCATTTTTCAAAACAGTCGGTTCTGCCACCGTATCACACATACGACCAAGAAAATATTTCAACATAGTCAAACAACATCTGGATTAACCTGTTCTTGAAACTGCCCTCTAGGTTGGCACCTATCTTGACTTCTTTCCTGTCTTCAACAGTACCCAAATTCACAACCTCGACTGGCTTTTCATGCGGTTGAATAGCCTTTTCCTCTTGCACTAACAGTCTGGCAAGTTCTATAGGTGTTTCACAATCTTCCTCACCTTCTTCCATATCTTGGTAGATCGGATTTTCGAAGTCGTAAGTGGCAATAGCATAATTGTTATCAAAGGGATCCGGATTGGATGTGGATCTGCAATTTGTTGTATGAGTGTGTGTAAGAACACATAGCTATTTTGAAAGTAAATAAAGTAAAATAAAGATAAAAAGTGAAAAATTTGAATGCAAATGTCCAATGATTTATTGAATGAAAATATGCTAATGAAATGACAACCCTAACAAATGGACCGTTGTACCCCGGGTAAGGCACATGGCTTAAATTTATTGTATAAAAAATACATATCCAAAAACTTAAAAGCAAAAAAAAAAAGGAAATAAAATTTACTCCCGACTAAAGGAGATTGGTATAACGTCTTCAGTCTTCCAATTGCTGAGCCCGTTGCCGGTGGTAGGATAAATCCAACTGTCCAGGTTATAGTCACCATCAGCATCTTCCACAGCGGAAACATCACCAATAGCATTTGTTAGAACATAGTCTAATTCTACAACCCTCATAAGAGTTTTGATGATAACAAACACAAAGAACAAATATGCACTCTAAATTTGTGTTTTAAGTTGCAGAGAAGTTATGACTGAAATGGCATCAGAAGTTAAGCCACAGAGGCATTCAAGCTGAGTAATCAGAATGTTCTGAAGCATGATGATCAGAATCTGCGCTAAAGAGAAAGATATCCTGATTCTGAATAGAAGTCCAACACGCTAACTTAATCTTCGTTTCTAGCTTCCCAAGTTCTTAAGTAAAGCAGCATGCAAGATTCCTAAGTTCTGAAGCGTTACTTTTCCATTAAGGCAGTATCATGTGCAACGGCTTCATTCAGACAAGGATCTTCTCAGTATGGAAAGTGAATTAAGTAACCGTTATCATGTTTCCATTTGGACAGATTTGTCACACCTATATAAACAAGTTCAAAGGGTAAATCGCTCACGATTTCATACAATTGCTCTATACAATCTCTAAAAGGCTGCAAAAATCCATATTCATTCTACATTCAATTTGTGTAATACATCACAGTAGTGATACAGTTTTTGTAATGAAAAACAAACTTTACACAGTAAACCTTTTCCTTTGATTAAGTTATTTTCCTTGAGATAAACTAGTTTGTGGTTGTACTCAAGAAGACTTTGGCAGTTGTCAAAGTAGAATTGTAATCAGTTTGATAAGTGAATTAAGTCCTCGTTGGAGAGAGGAGAAATAACCTTGGCGGGTGGATTGGAGTAGTTTGAGATCAAGCGAACCAGGATAAAAATCTCGTGTCTATTGTCTTTGATTTTTACAGTTTCAATTCAACCCCCCCCCCCCCCCCCCCCCTTCTTGTGTTTTTCACTTCTTCAATTGGCATCAGAGTGCCTGGTTCTGAGTTCATACATTTAATCGTGTCAGTACAAGATCCAAGCTTTAGAAAAACACTATGGTGGGACCAAGCCAAAACATTAACAATGACTATCATGATGACAAGGACAGAATCAGCGGTAAACCTCCAGTCTTTGATGGAGAAAATTTTGACTACTGGAAAGACAAAATTGAGAGCTTCTTTCTGGCTCATGATGCTGACTTATGGGATATGGTAATTGATGGATACATGCATCCAGTGGATGAAAGTGGTCAGGAGATAGATAGAAAAAGAATGTCTGACCAACAAAAGTGTGATTTCAGAAACCATCATAAGGCCAAAATAATTCTTCTCAGTTCCATCTCATACTCAGAGTATGAGAAGATCTTGAACATAGAGACAACCAAAAACATGTTTGACTCTCTGAGAATGACGCATGAAGGCAACATACAAGTTAAAGAAACTAATGCCCTTGCGCTCATTCATAAATATGAAGCTTTCAAGATGGAAAATAGTGAATCCATAGAAGCGATGTTCTCAAGATTCCAGATTCTAGTTGCTGGGAAGAGAGTTCTTGACAAAGGGTATTTTACTGTTGATTACGTAAAGAAGATCATCAGAAGTCTACCAAAGCAATGGAGGCCAATGGTCATTTCTCTTAAGCTGGCTAAAGATCTCAACAAGATATCTCTAGAGGAACTTGTTATCTCCCTCAGAAGCCATGAGATAGAACTAGAAGATGACGAGCCTCAGAAGCAAGGTAAGCCTCTAGAATTAAAATCTAACAAAAAACTTGATTCTAAGGTTTTGCAGGCTATGGAAGAAACCTCTGATGGATCCTCATCAGAAGAAGACGAATTATCTCTTCTCTCTAGAAGGGTCAATTAGTTGCGGAAGCAAAGGCAAAGAAAATTTAGAAACTCCAGAAGATTAAGGAATCAGAATGAATCCTCCTCCGGATACAGAAATTCTGAGCCCTCCTCTGGACACAGAAGTTCTGAAGCTTCATCTTGTCACAAAAAGTCAAACAACAAAGACATCATATTCTATGAGTGCAATGAACAGGGGCACTACAAAAGTGTATGTCCAAGGCTTCAGAAGGAGAAGACCAAAAAGAAGTTCTTCAAGGAGAAGAATAAAAGTCTCATGGCAACATGGGATGATTCAGATACTTCTGACGCAGACTTAAAATTAGATGATGAAAGAGCTAACATTGCTCTTATGGAAAATGTGACAGAAGACAATGAAGCATCTGGGTCAGACTCAGAATCAGACACAGAAGAGGTATTTCCTGACTTCACTGTTAATTTAACCAAAGCTGAACTAGGAGAAAGTCTGAGTGAAATTCTAGAAAGGTATCAGCAGCTCAGAGTCAAATTCAAGAACCTAAAAAAGGATCTTGCTTCTGACTCTGAAGAAACTAAGAGTCTTAGATTAGAAAATTCTGAGTTAAAAGAAAAGATTTCAAAACTAGAAAATGATTTACAAAAATCTCAGAAAGAAATAATCTTAGAGGCTCCCAATAGTGCTGATAAAATCATAAAAGAATTTGATCACATCTTTCAGAAGTTTCTCACTAAAAACATAGATAGAAGCAAGATGGCTTCAATGATCTATGGAGTTAGTAGAAATGGAAGAAAAGGAATTGGATACCAAGGTAAGGTATCTCCACCTAAGAAAGTCATGGACCTAGTAATTAAATGCACACCACTACAATCTGACTTCACCTATGGGCACACACATGATCTGAAATACACTACCAATGATTATTCTGCCAAACCAAAATTCAAACAGAATTTTGGTAAAACTAACACATCAGGACCCAAAAAGATATGGGTACCTCAGGACAAAATTATATATGTAGCAAATATCTTTATCAGCAAGGGTAAAACACCAATCATGGTACCTGAACTATGGATGCTCTCGACACATGACAGGAAGAAAGCATATGTTCCAAAGCTTGGAACTTAAACGTGGAGGCTACGTGGGTTTTGGAGGCAACCAAAGAGGGAAGATCATTGGCTCTGGAATAGTAGGTAATGGTAACCTTCCTTATATTACTAATGTGTTGTTAGTTGATGGATTGATGCATAACCTGTTATCCATAAGTCAATTAAGTGATAACGATTATGATATAATATTTAATCAAAATTCATGCAAAGCTGTTAGTCAGGATGGAACTATCTTGTTTAATGGAAAGAGGAAAAACAAAATTTATAAGATAAAACTTTCAGAACTAAAGAGTCAAAATGTAAAATGTCTTCTTTCTATTAACAATGAGCAATGGGTCTGGCACAGAAGATTGGGGCATGTTAGTATGAGAAGAATATCTCAGATTAACAAACTCAATCTGGTCAGAGAACTTCCTAATATGAAGTTCATCTCAGATGCTCTGTGTGAAGCATGTCAGAAAGGTAAATTTGCAAAACCTACTTTTAAAGCTAAAAATGTTGTTTCCACCTTTAGGCCATTATAACTTCTACACATAGATTTATTTGGACTAGTGAAAGTTGCGTCTGTTAGTGGCAAGAAGTATGGGTTAGTGATCGTAGATGACTATAGCAGATGGACATGGGTAAAGTTCTTAAGACCCAAGGACGAGTCATTTTTTGTTCGTTGCTTTCTGAAACCAAGTTCAGAATGAAAAGGATCTTAGAATTGTCAAAGTCAGAAGTGATCATGGTGGAGAGTTTGAAAACAAAAATTTTGAAATATTTTTCAATGAAAAAGGCATTTCACATGACTTCTCTTATTCTAGAACTCCCCAACAAAATGGAGTTGTAGAACGAAAGAACAGAACATTGCAAGAAATGGCCAGAACCATGATCAATGAGACTAACATTGCTAAGATCTTTTGGGCAAAAGCAATTAACACAATGTGTTACATTCATAATAGAATCTCTATAAGACCTATTCTAGAAAAGACTCCATATGAATTGTGGAAGAACAGAAAGCCCAACATTTCTTATTTCCATCCCTTTGGATGTACATGTTTTATTCTGAATATTAAAGATCATTTGAACAAGTTTGACTCTAAAGCACAGAAGTGTATTATGTTAGGATACTCTAAACGCTCAAGAAGGTACAAATTATTCAATTCAAAAACACAGATTGTTGAAGATTCAATCAGTGTTAGATTTGATGATACGCTTGACCCTCAAAAGTTAAAGCAGAATGAATCTTTTGCAGATATAGAAGTTGAATTCATAGGTGCTGAAGGCAACTCATTAGAAGTTCCCAATAGAGACGCTCCAACAACGTCAGAAGGAAATGTCACAAGCACTCCAGTACCTTCTGTTGATCAACTCCAGAAAAAGTTATCCAGAAGCAGCATAGCTCACCCTAAAGATAAGATTCTGGGAAAGAAGGATGATCCAATCAGAACAAGATCAACATTCAGAAACTCTGAAGAATCCCTCATGGGATTGGTATCTCTGATTGAACCAACAACAATTGATGAAGCTCTTATGGACAACGACTGGATTCTGGCAATGCAGGAGGAGTTAAACCAATTCACCAGAAATGACGTATGGGATCTGGTTCCCAAACCAAAAGGATTCAACGTCATTGGAACAAAGTGGGTGTTCAAAAAAAAACTGAATGAGCAAGGAGAAGTCATCAGAAATAAGGCACGACTGGTTGCACACGGTTATAGTCAGCAAGAAGGGATAGACTATACAGAAACCTTTGCTCCCGTCGCCAGGTTAGAATCAATCAGACTCTTAATCTCTTTTGCTATAAACAATGGCATCACTCTGTATCAGATGGATGTCAAAAGAGAATTCTTAAATGGTTACATTAATGAAGAGGTATATGTGCACCAACCCCCTGGATTTGAAAATTCCAAACACCCAGAATATGTTTTCAAACTAAAGAACACTTTATGGTCTGAAACAAGCTCCCAGAGCTTGGTATGAAAAAATAAGTAACTTTCTGTTAGAAAGGGAATTTACCAGAGGGAAAGTGGATACAACCCTGTTTTGTAAGACATTTAAGAATGACATGTTAGTTTGTCAGATTTATGTACATGATATTATATTTGGATCTACTAAACCTTCTCTGGGAAGAGAATTTGCTAAGTGCATGCTGGCAGAGTTTGAGATGAGTTTGATGGGAGAACTTAAATTCTTTTTGGGCATTCAAATCAATCAAACTGCAGAAGGAACTTACATTCACCATAGAAAATACATCAGAGAACTTCTGAAGAAATTTGACCTATCCAAATGTAAACCATCAAAGACTCCAATGCATCCCACGTGCATTCTGGAAAAGGAAGAGGTAAGTAAAAGGGTAGAGCGGAAAATATACAGAGGTATGATTGGTTCTCTCATTTATTTAACAGCTTCAAGACCTGACATTTTATTCAGCTTCTGTTTATGTACTAGATTCCATTCAGATCCTAGAGAATCTCACTTAATAACAGTTAAGTGAATTTTCAAGTATCTGAAAGGTACTACTAACCTGGGCTTGTTTTATAGAAAATCCAATGAATACGACTTAGTATGATATTGTGATGCTGACTTTGCTGGAGATAGAGTAGAACGTAAAAGTACTTCTGGAAGTTGCCAGTTTCTAGGAGACAATCTGATCTCATGGACGAGCAAGAGGCAGTCCACAATTGTGTTGTCAACAACAGAAGCTAAATACATTGCAGTTGCTGGATGTAGCACACAGATGCTCTGGATGAAAAGTCAGCTTGAAGACTTCAACATATTTGAGCGTAACATCCATATTTTTTGTGATAATACTTCTACTATCTGTTTATCCAGAAATCCTATTTTGCATTCCAGGGATAAGCATATAGAAATAAAACATCATTTTATTAGGGACTATATTCAGAAAGGAATTCTCTCTTTAAAATTTATTTGACACAGACCATCAATGGGATGATGTGTTTACAAAACCCCTTTTTGAAGATAGATTTAATTTCATTCTGAAACATCTCAACATGAAATTATGTCCAAAATAAGAAGTTTTATTTGCATATTCTAACCCTCAGAATTTTATTTTTTGTGAACATCTGATCAACCTGTCTTCAGAAGTTAGGAGTACAGTTGCTTCAGAATCTATCTATGAAGATCTGAACCTTTCATTTTAAAGATAGAGGCATGCAGCTCACACCATCAAACATTTGTCATCCTCTCACAAGCTACCTTCTAAGGCTGAACACGCGTTCAAATTCTGAAGGGTCTAAAGCTCTGATTAGATGCATTGAGACACTTGTCAATGGTAACTGTTCAGTATCTACACGATATCCCCTAATTTCAGGTTTCATAATTTCAGTATAATCGTTACTTATTTTCTCTTTCTTACTGATTAAGTTTTCAAAAGTGTTTATAAATTCAATTTCACTATTTCATTCACTTCTTACTGCATCCATTATTTTCTCTCGCTCTCGTTTTTGCAAAAATCCCTTTTCTCAGTTTTCTTCAACAAATCTGTGTGTACAATGGCATCCTCATCAAGGATCAAAAATCTCAACAGTGCTCCTGGTTCTTCTTCAACAGAACAGTATGAGGAACCTATAAGAACGTTGCTCACACCGGTAGATAATCTTGAAGTTCTATGTGAGTTGATCATTGATTTTGAGATTTTAAAGGTAAATGGGTTTGATTTGTATGAAGATGTGACGGCTCAGGGATGGAATAGATACTTTGATCGTTTGTTGGGTCCAGTATTTCCTATTCTTTTTAAAGAATTTTGGATTCATGCTACTTCATCCAACCATCAGGTTATGTCATATGTTATGGGGAAGAAGATAGTGATTACAGAAGACTTAATTGGGAAACTTATTGGGTATAATGGCGGAGGAGTCAGATGCACTGACATGGCTGACAATTGTTCTGACCTAAAATCTATTGCTAGGGTCATTTTCACTTCTGGACAACCATCCAGCAAGATAAGAGACTTGAAAGATTATTACAGAATCTGGGCCAGGATCATTCTGGGGTGCATAAATCACAGGAAGCCTACAAGATCTCCTGATTACATCAACATTGATCAGCAGTTTATGTTGTACTTCATTGCAAAGAAGACCAAAATAAACCTTCCACACCTGCTATTCAATCATCTGAGAACAAGTGTGAAGGAAACAAGGAAAGAAGAAAGAACAAAGAGGGATTGGATTCCTCTGGGACAATTGATTTTAGACATTCTAACATAAAACAGGCTGATAGAACATCTGACAGAGGCTCAGGAAATCAGCACTCTGGAAGCAAGTATTGGGAAACCACTAAATGCCAAGAATCTGAAGAAAATGAATATTATTGAAAGCATTAAGAAGGAAACAAGAATTGCTTCTCATGAAGTCATCACGTATAGGAGAATCCCTCTGAAGGATTTTCCACTATTTTCTGAGATAGGTGCTTCTCCAGAGATTGTGGTCAGATACCTTGAAGCTTGCAAGGAAGATGGAACTATTCCAGAACTCAACATCCGTGACCTGCACAAGCCAGCTCCAGATGTTGTGCTGAAGAAATCCAGAAAGAGGAAGGAAGCAGGATAAGGATCATCTCAGAGAACACCCAAATCTGCAAAAAAGAAAGGTAACACATCTTTTGTTTCTGTTGTAGAATCTATAGTTTTTTCAACATCTGAAAATCCCTCATCTAAAAATCCCCCTCAACTAATAGAAAATCCCTTACCACAAACATTTGAGGAGTTTGATCCATCTATAACTCTTGGAAGTTTCTTAAATGAACCACACTCCCCTAATCCAAATCCAGAACAAAATCAACCAGAAGTTCTATCTGATATTGAAATTTTTGACCAAGACTTTCAACCACCAATCCCAGAAAATCCAAACCTCCATTCTCAACAACCAGAAAATCCACACCTTCATTCTCCACAACCAGAACATACAAACCCTCTCACTCCTTAGACTGAAAATCCAAATTCTGAAACACCTGAACCAGAAAATCAATACGCTACCGAAAACCAATCAGAAGACTCCCTTACAGACTCTGATACCACTACCCCAATTCCTGGAATAACAGAACCTCTTATGGTTCGTTTACCTCTCTCCATCCATGATATTTCAGAAATACCTTCACCATATGATTCCACACCACCAAACACTCCTCACTCACTAATCCTGATATCTGATTCTCCTACTCCCTCACTAGTTAACCATCCAGCTAATCATCTCAGAACTGTCATTGATCTAGAAGCGCTGGACCATCTAGCTTCAACCTCAAATAAAATTTCCATTCCCAAACCCAAACCAACCTTAACCAAAATAGATGTTGGTAAGAACTTGTTGATTTTTTACACAAAAATACAGGAATGGGTTACTTCTTTAAAGCAAGCAAGTCAAGAGAATTCTAACCCTGCTGCTTTTGATTCTGTTTGGGATAGATTCGGAAAATGGTTCAACTCTGAATCTCAGAGGCTGAAAGAATTGAGTTATGAGGTGGCTCAGCAGAACTTCAATGATCAGCTGAAATCCTTCAAAGACTAAGTTCTGAGTCACTGGGACAAGAAAGAAATTCTTCTGCTGGAAAATGCTCCCTGGAAAGAGCACCAAACTTCAGAAGCCACTGAACCAGGTTCTGATAGTCACCCTCTGACTACGTCTCCGGAAAAGGAAATTACAACAGAAGAAGTAGTTGAATCAGAAGATGCCGCGTAGTGTTCTGAACGACATGCAACCTTTGAGGATACACCAGCTACGTCTCTAGTCATGCAAACTCTGGAAGAGTTGAAGAAGGAGAATGCTTTAATCCATGCAAGGTTGGATAAGCAAGAAGACACAAACAAAGAAATAAGGGATATATTGGATAAACAATAAGACACTACCAAAGAAATCAAGGATATTCTGGGAAAGCGGGAAGAATAAAGCACTCAGATTAAGAGCTTGCTGGAAGCATTGTTCACACGACTTCCCCCTCCATCTTAGATTTTCTTTAACTTTTTTTCTGTATTCTTCATCTTATCTTCTTTGTTTCTGAAAGATGTCATTGCAATCTGTTCTTCAATACAAATCATCATTTTTTTACTCTGATAATTTATGATTATATTTCTTTTTGATACCTGACAAAAAGGGGGAGAACATAAAATATTTTCAATAATAGTTTACCAGAACTTAGTGTCAAACATTCTGAATATCTTAACTTCTTATTTGTTTTCTGAAAGTTTAAACAAGAACAAAATCTGAAGGAGATGCAACAAAAGCTCTAGAACGAAGGAACTTCAGGGAAGTATCTCATCTCTATCTGAGTACTCAACTCAAGGGAAGACTCTTTTAAACTTTTGTTCTGTAATTTTCTATTGAAAGATCCGAGTTTTGTCATCATCAAAAAGGGGGAGATTGTTAGAACATAGTTTGATTCTACAACCCTCATAAGAGTTTTGATGATAACAAACACAAAGAACAAATATGCACTCTAAATTTGTGTTTTAAGTTGTACAGAAGTTCTGACTAAAACGGCATCAGAAGTTAAGCCACAGAGGCATTCAAGCTGAGTAATCAGAATGTTCTGAAGCATAATGATCAGAATCTGTGCTAAAGAGAAAGATATCCTGATTCTGAACGAAAGTCCAACATGCTAACTGAATCTTCATTTCTGGATTCCCAAGTTCTGAAGTAAACCAGCGTGCAAGATTCCTAAGTTCTGAAGCGTTACTTTTCCATTAAGGCAGTATCATGTGCAACGGCTTCATTCAGACAAGGATCTTCTCAGTATGGAAAGTGAATTAAGTAACAGTTATCATGTTTCCATTTGGACATATTTGTCACGCCTATATAAAAGTTTCAATTCAACCCCTCCCCCCTCTTCTTGTTTTTTTTCACTTCTTCAACATTAACGCCCTTGTCGTGCGTAGGCATAGGTGCATTAATCACATTGGAGGTCTCAAGAGGATCAAATTCAATATCTTTGGAGTCAATCGGGTCTTGAATTTTATTCTTCAAAGCCAGCAGTCATTGGTGTTGTGTCCATGACTATTGGAATGGTAGGCGCATCGTACATAAGTATTGTACCGATGACAGGAGGTGTTGGGATTCTGAGGAGGATCCCTTAATGTTATCAGCTCTGCTTTCAATAGGTGTTGTAATGCCTGAGACAATTGAATGTTGATATTAGTAAATTGTCTCCTAGGAGCGTCAGACCTACACTGATTGCCCTGTTGTTGTTGTTGCATATATGCATGATTAGAAATTAGCACAGCTCCCACAAACTGGTTGTGGTCACCTCTAGCATGAACCTTTTTGCCATACACAACATTAATTTCCTTTTTATCATTGAACATCTTCTTCACAGTACTTGAAGACGCAACCACTTGAATTTTTCCACTTCTAATTCCACCTTTAACACGTTCCCCAGTTAATATCATCTCAGTGAAACCATATGAAGAGCTTCTTATCAGATGATTAAAGAAAGGACCTATCAAGGTTCCGATAAACATATCAACCAGCTCCCTATCAGACAGTAGAGGCTGAACTCTTCCTACTAAATCTCTACACTTCTGGGAATTACTCCTTAAAGCCTTCGTTTGAGCCCATAGTCATACTTTGTAATTGCATACGGGTTGGTGCAAGATCAACATTATATTGTTATTGTTTGCAAAAAGTAGCAGCCAAGTCTTCCCAAGTACGGATATTGGTCCCTTCCAACTGATAGAACCATTCCAGTTGTGTTCCCAATAGGCTCTCTTGAAAGAAAAGAACCCATAACTTCCTGTCGGCAGTGTGGAGTTGGATCTTCCAAACATAAGACCCCGGATGAAGCTTAGGGCAAGAAACACCGTCACACTTTGCAAAAGTTGGATCTTCTTCATCGAGAATTTTTCCAGAACCGAAGTTGCTTCCCCCCTCAGCTTTGATACTTTTACCGTCTTCCTCATGATTCTCATCTTCATCTAATGGGATGTCAAAAGTTTGAACCTGCTTGGTGGGACCCCTGAATCTTCTTCCCATGTTGAAGATATCAACCAGTTTCCTAGTCTTTTTCTTCTTGGCGATGAGCGCCATCAACTCTTTCTTCCCCTTGGCTAAGTTCAGGAGCGTCTCTTGGAATTGAGCATTTTGGATCTGAAGATCTTTGACGGTTTGTTAGAGAGCTATCTTTTACTGAAATAAACAGCAAGAAGATGAGAAAACCTGTCTTGGGAATACCTGCTATGATATGATATATATGGTATGTGAATACATATGCAATGTTTTCAAGGATCTCGCATGATAAACAAGAATGAAATGTTAGAAGTTGAGTCTGACTGTAGCTTTGACTGAAGAACTTTGCGTCTTTGAATTTCCTTCTATGAGAATCAAGCTCACCATGTCGAGTGGGTCCTAGCCTTTGATTCAAAAGTACACACTTTGGTCTTTGACGACATCTGGTTAGAGGAAAATAAATCCTCTTACCCCTTACTAGACGTCTGGTTCATGATAAACCTGCATCACAGGTTCTTGAGATCCTTGAAATGGTTAGTGAAAATGTTATGGTATGATGTTATGATGTTATGATGCCATGTTTGAACAGATATCAAACACAAACAAAGCACATGATAGCCTTAGGTTTAAAGGCTAGCATGGGGTCCATAGGTAAATATCCTTTTGAAGTTAAGTTGGCTCAACCTGTCCTAAAAAGTAATTGGGTTCTAGGAGACTCATATCACCGATCTTTCTCACAGGTTTTATTTCAGCAGAGTAGCTGACTTGCCACCGAAATATCCCGAAAGTCGAATCTCAATGAGCGTAGCATCAAGTATCAACCAACTCTGGACTGCACCAAAGTCAACCATCTCACTACCTTCTAATGGCCAAGGTGGGTCAATTAAGGTTCTAAAAGTAAGTCAGTGCTTATGACACAACGCGAAAGCCTAGTGTTCTCCTAGACTGACTCAAGGGACACCAGTATAAACCAAAGTGTTACACTAACTTATCCATCACATCAACCATATCGATCTATGTCGTATAGTTTCCATGATCTATTTCTACTTACCTAAGGTATCCCCAGATCCGGGTTTAGGATCTTTGCAAGAATTATAAACCCGACCAACCCTTTAAAGATAAAGTAGATAATGCAAGCAAATAATTTGATCTAAACTCTAAGGTAAATCCACTTTAAGCATTCCTCAGCAGATTCGCCATAATTCAGCAATTCCACAAATGCGATGCAACTGACTCGAATGCGGATGTATGTAGTACCATCAGGGCATAAGCCCTCTCCTAATAAATTTCCATATAGGCTAGGGCATAAGCCTTCAACAATTTCCATATAGGCCAGGGCATAAGCCCTCAACAATTGCCATATAGGCCAGAGCATAAGCCCTTAACAAGTTGCCAACACAGGCCAGAGCATAAGCCCTCAACGATGCATGAAATGCGACATGCTACAACCATAATTATGCAATCCAAAGCATACCATTAACATCAAGCCAATTTTCAGGCCAACATCACCTTCTTAGTAATGTAACATGACCTATAAATTCTTTGAACATCATGGGTACGACAAAGACACAACTTATCACGACATTTGGTGTCATAACTCATCCAACATACACATTCATTGCAATTGTTCCAACAAAATATTAGGCCACTCTTATAAAAATTAATTATATATTATAGAAAATAATTCCAACAATTCAAACGGTGTGTCAAAAAGACACCCGAAGCGAAAGTTATGATTTTTCAAAGTTTTCCAAAACCTGATAGTTTCAGTAGGGTGCCCGGGTACCCATATATGGTAATCGGTTACCCCCTATCAAAATGTCCAAAAATTCTATTTTTCGAGTGGTAACCGGGTACCCATATATGGTAACCGATTCCCCTTGTTCCAGAATAAAAAAACCCAGATTTTTTTGTTATGTAAATCACTTATTTGTCCGGTAAACATGTCTAACTTTCACCTACTATAATGAATGTTTATAATTGAATATCCCACAATCATACCTCAATACCAACCATTTTAATTCACACAAAACATAATTAAGAAGTTAAATTAAGTGATTCTTTCATCCAAATCAAAAATCATTGATATAGAAATTACACCTAAACATCACCCATCAATCAACTTCATTTATACAACATCAAATGCAAGAATTTCACACCCTCTTATCATCAACAACTGTCACATAGATAAATCAAATAAAACACCCAATTCTCACAAAGATTAACATATCACTACATAATCTAACTCTACCATAACCCATCATCATACAAACCCTTATAGAGTTAGATCCCCACCCTTACCTTAGGTTTTGAGTTCTCTTCCCTTATCCAATGGAGTCTTCCCTTTAGCCCTAGTTTCTTCCTTTTCTCCTCTTCTCCCAAAAGCGCTCTTTTTCGCTCTTCTCTGGTTTCTACGGTCAATTGAGAATAATGACTCTCTCTATCTCTTTTGATCCCTAATATCAATAACCCCATATTGCCCTTCCTTATTTTTAATTAATTATTTAATTACTAATATTATAAATAACTTGTATCTATAATAATAATAATAATAATAATAATAAAATGATTACTAGTCTTCTCACCACACCCTCATGGTTCTATGGTTTCGGTCATACACCCTTAACACCTCAGCTTCTATAATTTCTAAGACATCTCATCATCAACAAATGCATCACATCATATCACATCATATCATAAAATCTATCAACTCATACAAATACACCGCATCGACTAATTCACCATAATTCATATATCACCAATAATATCTGATATTCATACTAAATTAATTAGATAATTAATCTAGATTTTTGGGGTGTTACAACTCTCCCCCACTTAAAAGATTTTCGTCCTCGAAAATTACCTATTACGAACAACTCTAGATACGACTCTCGCATCCCACCCTACATCTCCAACGTCATGTTTGAAAGTCTTTCAAATACTACTATCCAACATTATATATTGTCAACTACAACAGCCCAACAATATGCATTATTACCGAGTTATGAATGCACACATCCATTTTTCTCCTTGTCCCATCACCATGCGATACAAAATTTATTACTTTATGATATTGTTCGCGCTTGAATTGGAAAACAATGAGGTCTTTTAAGTTACTATAAGTAACACTTCTCTAATTTCTCTTTATAAGGAAAAATATGCTCACCCTCGAGTCCTTGCCATGGGAAATGATACAACAACATAGCTTAAGGACACAGATTCTCATGACATGAACACCGTCTATACTATTACATCACACAATAATACTGTCTTAAGAACATCAACACAACCTTAGTGTCACCATGCTATATCCCAAAGATCGATCATGCAATTCAATACATCTATTGACACAGTGATAACACGAATAATGTAGGTAAACTTTCACCTAACAATTCCATCATAGAATGTCTAATAGTTTTCATTATCCCACAACTTATAACGTTTAATCTTTGACTCCAAATTCCTACTCGCATAACAAACTGCGTCACACTACACTTCTGTTATGCTACTCTGATCATCTATCTTAAGTCAATGTATTCATTTTGATTTCCACCAACCATTAAATCTACAAATTTCACATCTATCTTCAGACTCTCCTTAGTAACCACTAGAAAATCAATGTTCACTTTTTGACATCCTCAACCGTCTACTCTTCGATGTTAGCTCGCATACCAACTCAAGTCTCTAAACTGATTAATAAATCCCAAATCTTTCATAGCCACTTTTTGCATTAGGTTCACACAAAAGGATGAACAATTATCCTCTTGATAAAATGTTAATCACTTTACACACCATCAAGCTAGTAAGACACATTTATCCCATCCATTAAGATTTCATCTACTATCTACAATAGATAAAGGGTGATCAGTTCTTCAATTTGTCAATAGGTAGCTGGAAACCATAACGGTGGCATAAATCATCGTTACCAAACTATAATAGCATCTTTCACCTTATGCTCAAGGTTGCCTGAGCATAATGTCCAACAATCTCTCCAAGGCTTACAAACATTTTTCTTAATTTCATTCAATTCTACCTCATCAATGATACATATACGCCAAAACTCCATTTCATAGTCTCCCTTATGTGCACGCAGCACAACACAATTGCTAAGTATATTCTAATACAGGAAAACTACTACACCAAGTAAAATCCAAATCGTCTTATTCCAAAATAAGTCTTTATCCAGTTAGAAGATTTTGACCACATCAATGAATCCTTACTGTTTCCTTTAATATCGCATTTGGATCTCATTCTAATCACAATCTCAACGCTACCATCACTCTAATCATACTTAATCAGCATAAGTTACATATATATGCACGTATCTAATACATTCACATCTTTACTAATGTCAAACATTTCATTCCCTTAATTCATTCACTAATAACATATCTCACTTGACCTCATCTCAAGCAATTTGTGATAATAACCAGTTAATTCTTGAAAAGTTCTAGTCTCATAACCAATTTCGAAGCCTCTCGATATAAACCTCTATTTACTTTAAATAGATTCCACAAATACATTTGAGACGCTGGGGAAAGATCTGCAAAAATTCTGGAGAAGATCTGGGGAAAGCTCCCAAAAATTCCTGAGAAGAAGAATCACTTTGTTTTGGTCTATGAATCGTCGAAAGCTACTCTAAAAGGCAAAGCACATTTCCTCCAATCCAAGAGACTTTTTTCAGTAAAGGAATAGAGCATGGCGGACATGTGGCGATGATATAAAGCAAGATCAATACCAAAAGGGCAACTGACTTCATCAGAGAGGGCACCCCAGGAGAATAACTCAAAGGATGGACTATTGTGGAGATTCCCGAGATATTTTTCTTTCCTAAGTAATGTTTCTTGTTTTTGAAAGAACCGGTGTCAAACCCGAGGCATAGGGGTTGCTTGTAAGGGTTTTCCCTATTCTTGTTTCAGACGATATTTATAATTAATAAAAGTTATATTTTGTTTTCAATTAAGATCCTTGTCTTTCTTTTGCATTTATCTATTAACTTTAAAAATGGCAATACTTTCTATGCATATGCATTTTCAAACTTCAAGACACTAAAATATGCACCAAAACATGATAAATGTGCAGATCCATGGCCAAAATTACTGATAATGTTACTGCTACGATCCGATATGATTTTGATGCTCCTATCAACCAAGCCGAAGAGGAAGATGACGAAGATCTTGAACTCTCTAAGGAAATGGAAATAGAGCGAAAGGCTGACAGCATACAACTATATCAAGAGGCTATCGAGACCATTAACTTGGGCACAGAGGAAGATCCGAAAGAAATCAAGCTAGGGGAAATGTTGGAGCAGAGCGTCAAAGACAGGCTGATCATGTTATTACATGAGTATGTGGATATATTCGCTTGGTCCTACAGGGAGATGCCAGGGTTGGATACAGACATCGTGGTGCACAGACTACCTCTCAAAGAACGGTACTCTCCAATCAGACAAAAACTCAGAAGAACTCGCCCATATATGTCCAGTAAAATCGGAGAAGAGGTTCTCAAACAGTTTGACGCAGGGTTCCTAGCAGTGGTAGATTATCCACCCTTGATAGCTAACATTGTACCAGTACCCAAGAAGGATAGCAAAGTACGCATGTGTGTAGATTATCGAGACCTGAACAGGCCAAGCCCCAGGGATGATTTCCCGTTACCTCACATGGATGTTCTAGTGGATAACACAGCTCAAGCCTCAGTATTCTCATTCATGGACCGGTTCTCGGGCTATAATCAAACCAAAATGGTGCCCGAAGACATGGAAAAGACTACCTTCATGACACCTTGGGGAACTTTCTGCTACAAAGTAATGCCATTCGATCTCAAGAATGCATGGGCAACCTATCAGAGCGAAATGGTCACGTTATTCCATGATATGATCCACAAAGAGGTTGAAGTATACAGAGATGATATGATTGTCAAATCCCATACAGAGGAGGAACACATCATACAACTACAAAAGTTATTCGAGCGGATGCGTAAGTTCGGACTGAGGCTAAATCCAAATAAGTGCACATTTGGCGTCAGATCAGGCAAATTGTTGGGTTTCATTGTAATCCACCGGGGTATCGAGGTAGACCCCGACAAAGTAAAAGCTATACAAGAGATGCCTGCACCAAGGACAGAAAAAGAAGTAAGTGGTTTCTTAGGATGATTGAATTACTTCTCAAGATTCATATCGCATCTAACAGCTAGATGCGAGCCAATATTCAAGTTATTATGAAAAGATCAGATGGTAGTATGGAATGATGATTGTCAAACTGTCTTTAAGATGATAAAATAGTATCTACAAGAGCCACCAGTCTTAATGCCTCCAGTCCCCGGAAGACCACTTTTCATGTATTTTACAGTGCTCGAAGGATCAATGGGTTATGTTTTGGGATAGCAAGATGAAACAACTAGAAAGAAGCATATGATTTATTACCTCAGCAAGAAATTCACTGACTGCGAAACCAGGTACTCACTCCTCGAGAAAACTTGTTGCGCATTGGCTTGGGCTACCAAGAGGTTGAGGCAATATATGTTAACCCACACTACATGGTTAATAGGAAGAATGGATCCTCTAAAGTACGTGTTTGAAAAGCCAGCTCTTACCGGGAGAATCACACGATGGCAGATGCTACTATCAGAATACGACATCCAATATGTCACTCAGAAGGCCATCAAAGGTAGTATACTAGCCAATCATCTAGCTCACTAACCGCTATCAGAATATCAACCTATGAAGTTTGACTTTCCAGACGAGGATGTCATGTCTATAGCTGACTACGAAATACCAGGGCCCGACGAAGGACCCGAGCTAGGGGAACATTGGACACTCATGTTCGACGGGGCTTCAAATGCACTAGGCCACGGTGTAGGGGAAGTATTGAACTCTCCAAAGAATTATCACAAACCCTATACTGCAAGGTTATGTTTTGACTTCACCAACAACATCGTTGAATACGAAGCATGTATACTAGGATTGTAAGCTACCATCGATTTGAGAATAAAGCACCTCGAAGTATTTGGGGATTCTGCATTAGTCATATACCAGGTTAATGGAGAATAGGATACTAAACATCCTAAACTGATTCCATATCGGGATCATGTTTTAAAGTTGTCTACGGAATTTACAGAGACTACTTTCAGTCATATGCCATGAGAAGAAAATCAAATGGCGGACACTCTGGTAACTCTGTCGGCTATGTACAAAGTAACTTGGTCGAACCACGAACCACGTATTACGATCAGACATTTCGAAGAGCCCGCACACTTCCTTGCTATTGAGGAAGGACCTGATAGTAAGCCTTGGGTTTACGACATCACGAAGTACCTGGAAAGGCAGGAATATCCAGAAAATTTCTCTATCATTGACAAGCGAACCCTACGAAGGTTAGCTTCAAAATTATTTCTGAGTAATGGAGTAGTATACAAAAGAAACTACGACATGGTACTACTCAGGTGTGTGGAGAAGCAAGAAGTAGATACGCTTATGAGAGAAATCCACGGGGGTACTTTCGGAACTCATACAAATGGGCATGCCATGGCTAGAAAGATTCTGCGAGCAATGTATTATTGGTTAACAATGGAAGCCGAATGTTATCACTACACAAAGACGTGTCATAAATGTCAGATCTACGCAGATAAGATAAATGTACCACCGACCCCTCTAAACATCATGAGTTCCCCTTGGCCATTCTCAATGTGGGGAATTGATATGATTGGCATGATCGAGCCGAAAGCATCCAATGGACACCGCTATATATTGGTAGTCATCGGCTACTTTACCAAATGGGTAGAATCAGCGTCCTATGCCAATGTAACAAGTCAAGTGGTTACACGCTTCATCAAATAGAACATCATATGCAGATATGGTGTCCCAGGCCGGATAATTACAAATAATGGGTCTAATTTAAACAACAAGATAATGAAGGAACTGTGCAATGACTTCAAAATCGAGCATCATAATTCCTCACCGTACAGACCAAAGATGAATGGGACTGTCGAAGCAGTCAACAAAAATATCAAGAAGATCATCCAGAAGATGGTGAAGACATACAAATATTGGCACGCAATGCTTCCCTTCACTCTACATGGCTATCGCACTTCTGTACGCACATCAACAGGCGCGACTCCTTTCTCACTAGTGTATGGCATGGAAGTGGTACTCCCAATGGAAGTTGAGATACCATCACTTCGGGTCCTAAGGGAAACAAATCTGGAAGAAGCAGAATGGGTGCAGACACGACTTGATCAACTCAACCTTATAGATGAGAAATGATTGACAGGTTTGTCTCATAGTCAGCTAGATCAAAAGAGAATGAAGAGAGCCTTCGACAAGAAAGTTCACCCTCGAATATTCAAGGAAGGGGATCTAGTGCTTAAAAAGATTCTATTACCTCTCCTCGATTCACGTGGTAAATGGACACCCAACTACGAAGGTCCATACGTAGTCAAAATATAATTATCAAGAGGTGGTCTCACCCTCACAATAATGGATGGGGAAGAACTACCGGATCTGGCAAATTCAGACGCAGTTAAAACATACTATGTATAAAAAGCTTGCTAAGCTCGAACCCCAAAAGGGCTACTTAGGCAAAAAGAAGCATCCTGATGGATCGAAAACTCTAAAGGGCGATCTAGGCAAAAATTATGGGCCTATAACAAAAAAACTATCCCGGTGGATTGAAAACCTGTTGTACCCCAAAATTTGCCCTCGCATTTTTCCCCAAGAAATCTCAGCTTCAAGTCTTTCCTGATTTTTTTAAACTGACTCAAGAATCGGACAAACGGACTTTTCTTGTCAGTCAAGCAAAATTAGGGTTTTTACTGATTTTCAGGACTCTGGATTGTTTCACAATTGGCTTAGGGTTCTGGATGATTTTTGGTTCAATTTTGATCAGGCGAACGTTATTTGGCATTTAATCAGGAATTAAGGTTTTATGGGCATGTTCTCAGAAGGATTTAAATTCCACAGCACTTTGCAGTTTATTCCGAGATTCGGGTTAAAATTCGCGTTGTTTTGATTTAATCAGTGAAAGAGGCAGTGGTTTGAATTCATGTTGTTTGGGCCAGTCAAAGAATATGCAGTTGGGAATTACAGTGCTTGGCAAAGAATCAGTGAAAAAAGAGGATTGCGTCTGATCAGTTTTTGTGTTCGACTGTGCGTTGCTTTGAATGATGGAGACGTCGAATTCATTTATTTTGATCAACAAGGTTGAGTTGATTATTTATGGTTCTAAGAATTAAATATTTGAAATTTAAACTTTCATTTTATTTAATTTAAGGAATTATAAATAACAAGTAAACAATTAAAGAAAAGGAATTGAAAAGATTTAATTGAATCAATAGGATTTTTATTTCATATTTAATGTTTGTTACAATTATTATTTGATACAAGTATTTATTTACAAAGTATTTAATATAATAATAGTGTACAAAAATTAAATTGAAAATAAAAAACTATCCTATTTATTTCTAATTCTTCGTTCTTCACTTCGCTCCGGTGTTCCATTTTTCACCTGCAAAAGAAAAAAGGAAGAGAAAGTCAGAAAGCAGTTGAATTAAAAAAGACTGATAAAATTTTCTCATCATTAGAGGCCACTGACTGGGATCAGTTGACCCTCTCTGCAAATCACGGGATTTCTCCCGGTTCACAAAGAGGGAAGAGTTTTATCATAAATGGAAAATGTCAAATGCATAAATTCCAAAGTTCAAACTGCATAATCCAATTCCAACTTTCTATCAAAAGCCAAAAGAGCAATTTACTGTCAAAGTACAAATCTACTCAAGGCTGTCAAAAAAGATTTGACAAAGATTTTGGAAAGATATCAATAAAAGCACACAAAGCTGTCAAAAGAAGGATAAAGATGCAGAGGAAATCCTATATGCAAGCGACTTAAATCTTAATCATCATTTCCCAGAATAAAGGGGCCCCTTCAGAACAAAATAGTACAGGAAAAATCATATTTAATATCCAGTTGTACTACAGAGAGAGAAAAAAGAGAGAATGGAAGCAGGTTTTCAGGCTTTAGGCTTAGGCAGCATAACAAGAAAAGATATAACACAAGTACAACACAGTTCAAAGAAAAAAGATATACAAACTCAAAGGGCCTGAAGCCTCAACATACAAAAAATCTGCATCAGTATAACCTCTAACACAAAAAACCTGCTGAGATATGAAGCGAACCCCTCCAAGAACCCAACTTACTGTCATAACCTAAACATGTTGAACCTGTCACAAAGCAAAGAAAACACATAACCTACTGCAAGCAAAAACCTGTGTGAGTCTAAGCCTCAAAGAACAAGGTCCTGAATCAAAAAACTCCAACCACCATAAAAAGACCCTGTTGAAGCCAAAGCTGCCTAGACCCATAACCTGTCTAAAACCCATGACCTGCATCAGTAAACACCAGCACAAAACCATTCCAACCAGCTTATACCAATATACCACATACTAAAGCCAGTTTGTGAAGCTCATAAACCAGAAAAAGTCCTAAGCATAACACCTACTGTCAACACACCAACCTGCTAGCATAAACATCACCAAATTCAAATCTGAGCCAACCAACCCTAGGCCCTCAGTAAACATACATCACTGGGCAATAAAAACATTCCAAAGGCATCCAACTCAAGACAAGTTCAGGGCAACAAGAGAGAAGAAGAGATAAATTTCGTCCAGGAGCAACAAACATAAAATCATGCTAGTTCCCAACCCAACAAGTCCTTCAGAATCCTAGATTCATCATTAGGCAATAAAGAAAATACAGAAGCAAGTATATTCGGGCATACTCAGAAGCAAATGTTCGAGGCAACAAGCAGACAGTAAAGGTATCAATCTCAGAGGGCCAGCAACAACAATTCAAGGCAACGAGTTCAGCATATTCGAAGGTATATAAATGCTCAAAGGCAACATGTAGTAGAAGAGAAAAGATAAAGAAGTGAATCTATTTCAGGATAGGGTTTTTCAGTTAAAATCATCATCAAAACCATAGGCAAGAAAATAGCAACCAGATAAAAAATACCAGGGACCTCAAGAAAGCTTCAGCACTGTGTTCTCCACCCACCGGCCGTCCTCAGCGCCTCAACTCCGCCTCTCCTCCATCTCCAAGGAACGAAGGTAGCCAATCTTCTCCCCCTTTCTTCTTCACCACCACATAATAGTACAGATTTAAGAATCAAATTCAAATTAAAACAACGCATGCAATCCGAAAAAGAGATAAAAACATAAACATTAAAATCTAACCTTGTATCAAGAGAACACGGAGCTCATGTCAATGGAGGGAAGAGAGGCTTTGGGGGTGACGCTGGTGGCCGGAAAGAGAAGCGCTCAGGAAGATGAAGATGAAGAAGAACGTTGAACGAACACGAGCGGCGCCGTCCCCAAACCCTAATGTGTTCCCAAACTGAATAACAATTCCCAACCCTAAAATTCGTCCTAAACGCATGGGCCTTGCCCGTTCCTTAATGCCCATAAAGCCCATTCCTGATTTGTGTTGGTTTTAACTGTAAATTGTTTAAAGAAAACAAAACATTCATTTTCTTTTTTACTTTTAAATTAACAAAACTCCTTTTTTTATTACTTATAAAACGTTTTTTTATACAATACAAATAAAAATGTAAAAAGCTTTGCCTTTCATTTGTACATATCATACTTTTTATCATATAGTTAAAATATCCTTTTTCTTTTAAGTATATATATTTGTGTATAAAATAATAAAATACTTTTTTTATCATATAATTAAAATTGAAACCATTTTTTTCTTAAAATATATCTTTGTACATAAATTTCAAAACATTAATTTTGTACATACACATGAGATACATTTTATTTTTATACAATATCATTAAATTGAAAATATCTTCTTTTAATATACTTTGTACATAATAGACAAAATACATATTTTTTTCTAATATTAAAATTCTTAAAACACTTAATTAAAACATTTTTGTATATAATAAACAATGATGCGTCTTATACATTTTTCAATTAGAACTTGAACATGCGATTTAATTAAAAACATCTTTTTCTTTTGTACATATTAAAAATACACAAATCAAAGATTCCTTAAAACACATTTAGGTCAAATACCCTAATACGCTTCAATTTCACATTTCGCACCTGTAAATAATTACACATACACAATACATATACATCTCACACTTACACTTACACAATACATTCATATTGCTCCTATACATTTGTTTATCTTATATTTATATATTCGATATTTACATTTGATTGCGAATTCGATTTGGTTGTAACTTATTGGATACTATAAGTCTCATCCCCATTCATACACTTGTACCCCCACTCCCGGATACTATTTTGTAATAGCGTAGATTTTACATTCCGCAATTTACAGTTTTCCAATTATACCATGGTTAGACCTAGGGTTTGCATGTACATAAAATCAAACGCTAGATAACCTAATACAAGACAAATACATGTAATCAATACACAATCACACTTGCACCCTCTAGGGTAATCCCACATGTTGCCTTCCAAAATGGGCCATGCTTGCACGTCGAGTATCTTTGGCAAAACAAAATCAAATGATCATAAGTCTCAAAATGTTGCCTAAACGGAATGATCATAGTCCCTTCAAAACGAATTGCCAAAGACACTTGGCACCATTGCATTCATGGTCCATACGATGACCCACGCCCGTCCCGAATAAACTTCCTAAACGCAAGATTGTCCATCAAATTCAATGGTGGAACAAAATTGTTAAAAAGGGTTAAAACATAACAAAAACCTTTGAGTACAATAGGGTAGACAAAACTCTTAGTTACTTGAGATCAATTTGCAAAAACACTCGCCTTCTTTTCAAAAACCACAATCCACAACACTTTCAAACAAACTCTCAAAAACATTTGAAACATCTTTTCGAAAAGATCCACACTTTTGTAAAACACTCAATCACGAGTCAAATACATTAGTTGCCTAAGACAAGGCATCTTTTTCCAAAACATTTTCAAAAGCACCCACACACACACCATTTTCAAGCAATCGAAAAACAAGGCAAGTGATCTAAAAAACCAAGTAACTAAGAGCCCATGGATAACCATGGATGAAAAGGGTGCTAATACCTTCCCTTTTCATAATCTACCCCCCGAACCCACGAAATATCTCAAAAGGTTTTTGCTGTGCTTTTTTAACCTTTCCTTTAGGATAAAATAAAAAGTCGGTGGCGACTCTTGCTCAACCGCACAAGTGCGAATACGAACGCAAAACACTAGTCAGTTCTTCCACCGTATCACAGAACTGGCGACTCTGCTGGGGAGAATTCTTAAAAGTGGGGTTACCTTAGGGTTTAGATCACCTTTACTTTCAATTGATTGCTTTGTTTGCTTTACATTTGTGGGCTTTGTATCGGAGTTTTATAGATCCTAACTCGGATCTGGGGAAACCCTTTTAGGTAGCATAATCTGTGAGGGACCTGTCCGGCGTATACCGACATGGGTGAAGCAGTGGCTACGTTGGTGTGGCGTCTTGGTCTGTACCGATATCCCTCGTGTTAAGACGGGGAGAATATGGGTCTTCCAAGGAGTCATTAAGCACCAACCGACCTTAGAACCCTAAATTGACCAACTTGGCCATTAGAACAGTAGCAGTATGCTACACTCATTGAGGCTAAACTCTCGAGATGGTTCCGGCCGCGAGAAAAGGTTGCGATGCTGGAGTTATAACCGATTGAGGGTAGCCAATGATATGAGATTCTCTAGAACCCGGTTACTTTTGATAAGACAGGTTTTAACCAACAAACTGAAAGAGGGTAGTACCTGAACCTCATGCAAGCCTAAACCTAAGGACTTGTTTGCTTTGTGTGAATATTGTTGCCTGTATATACACTCACTTGCTTTCCGCATATATGTACATAACATCATGACATCATACCATAGCATTTTTAATAACCATTTCAAGGATCTCGAGGGTTCTTTTGATGCAGGGTTACGTTGAACCAGACATCTATCCAGGGGCAAGAGGTTTCTCCTCTAACCCGTCCGATCAAAGATCAAGTGCAACAACTTGAATCAGTGGCTATGACCCACTCGACATGGTGAGCTTGATTCTCGGGGAAAGACATCCACCGACACAAAGTTCTCCAAACAAAGATCAAGTACAACAACTTGAATCAGTGGCTATGACCCACTCGATATGGTGAGCTTGATTCTCGGGGAAAGACATCCACCGACACAAAGTTCTCCAAACAAAGATCAAGTACAACAACTTGAATCAGTGGCTATGACCCACTCGACATGATGAGCTTGATTCTCGTGGAAGGACGTCCACCGGTGCAGAGATCTCCAATCCAAGAGCAGAGTTCAACCTCTAACATTTTCTTGTGTTTACCCCAAGAGACCCTTGAAAGCATGCATCCACATATCATGCATTTCATTTTGACGATCTTTCCTTTTTCAGGTTTCCTTACTCTCCTGCTGTTTATTTCAGCAAGAGATGGCTCTAGAAAGGTCTGTCAAAGACATCCAAGACCAGACTGCTCAGCTGCAGGAGATGTTCCTGAACTTGTCTCTGGGGCAAGAAGAGATGAAAGCTCTCCTCACCAAGGGCTTGGGGAATTCCAATAATGCCAGGAGTGATCAGATTGCGGAGCTGCAGTTTGATCTGACAACACTGAGGACTCAAATGATGGGACAGTTGGTGGGCCAGATGGCTCTCATCCAAGACCTATCCCAAAGACAAGAGGAACTCAGAGTTCTTGTCCGCCAACTGCTTCCAAACAACCAACTGGGGCAAACATCTGAGGTCAAAGAGCAAGTCACCGCTCAGCCTCCATCCACTCAAGAAGACAAGGGGAAAGCTCCTTTGCTAGCTTCAGGGTCACAAACCCATCAACAACCTCGCCAGCGTCAACGGGGCAATCGGCGTAAGCAAGAAAAGTCGGGAAGACAGTTCACGGAGACTGAAATACCATCTTTCTTCATACTGAAGCGCCTGTTGGAGGTCAATTTGCTCACCGTAAAGGACCCTCCTCAGAAGCCCAACATCTCCTCTCCTCACTATAATCCCGATGCATTCTGTGTTTACCACTCCTACAGTCCGGGACACGACACCAACGACTGTTGGGCCTTGAAGAATAAGATTCAAGATCTGATCGACATTGGGGTGCTGGAATTCATGCCAGACGGTGAGATGAGGATCTTCCGTTAAAGGGTTCTCCACTTGAAGTGACGAAGCTCGAGCTGAAAGACTTTCGCTTCTTTTTGAATTTTCAAAGTTGTAATTTCTTTTGCTGTCAAAACAATTATCTGTTGATGTTAAACTCTGTTTTCATTAATGCATTGCATATGTTTGTCTTGAATTCATCCATTCGTTTCACTACTCTTATGCTTTTCTTTATGATATTTGACTCTTGATAAAAAGCTGCAAGCCTTTAGAGGGAGGATGACGAAACAATACCGTGATCTTATATAGTATGCTTTTGAACAGACCTTGCTGATGATGTACAGGCGTTTCTTTCAAATCCCAAACACTGGAGTTATAAGGAAGTTAATCCCTAGTCAACCCCTTTCGAGCCAAAGAAGTAGGAGTTTTCTGTTCTAAACAATCAAAACCTTTGATATAAACCCGGGGCAGGGTAGTATCTCAGTTAATTCAAGAGAAACGCGCATTGAAGTCGCAAACCCTCAGTTCGTAACACAACGAACGACGTCGAAAAAGAAAGCATTCCTTTGGAATCAAAAGACAAGGGTGGTTCCCTATCATATAGACAGTCAATCTCTCAAAAGAGAAAAGCCCGCCGAGCCAAAACCTATAAAGGAGGCTTAAGAAAGCTGGGGCATCCCGCTGACAGTAATCCCAGAAAACGGTAACAGTCAGGCAAAAGTTAGGGATAACAAATCAAAATCAAAATAGTGGGGTCATTACAAAATCCTCAACAAAATGAAAAATGTTGAAAAAGAAAAAGAGATGATGACTGTCTCCCCAAATTCAACTGGTGAACCATCGCCCAAAAGTCGTTCCAAACTCAAAACAGAGTGTGACGCATAATTAACTGAGTTTAGGTTGAAGAACATCACGAAGAGCGGGTGGGTACAAATATACTTTGAGCCTTTATCCTTTGTTTCTTAAACCGTGAACCAAGCCACGTTACAACCCTTCAAAAGTCCTAATTGAAGCATGGGTTAGTTCGAAAGCATACTGTTACAAAAGGTATCCTGACTCCTGTAGGGCTTTGCTCTAAATCTTGTGTTAACTTGTCTTATGAAAAGTTTTCTGTTAAAAACGCATTTTTCAAAAACTTCGAGACAAACATAAACTTTGCATTATTCGAATATCACTGTCTGCATTTGACCTTTTTGTTTGACAGCGAAGAAATTCATACAACGAATGTTCGGAGGAACGAAAACTCTCTCAGTAAGCAAAAATCACTTCAAAAGGATAACACTTCCATCAAATCTCCTATCAACAAGGGGCATGACATATCACAATTCAATTAACCTGGGGCAGTCCAGTCAAGGTCCAACAGATCTTTCAAAATCCAATTAACCTGGGGCAGTCCAGTCAAGATTTCAAGAAATCTCTCAATATGCAGAGTAATCCGATTCAAGATTCCTTCATCACCACTTGGGGCATTCGAATGTCAAAAGTGTTCAACAAATCAATTACAACATTTCCAGACTCGATTCCTGTACCTAGCCAGGGCACGTCTGAAGAGTTGAAGACTCGATTCCTGTATCCAGCCAGGGCATGTCTATCAACTGTCACAGTTCCAGATTCGATTCCTGTATCCAGCCAGGGCATATCTGTTAACTATATTTCCAGACTCGATTCCTGTATCTAGCTAGGGCACGTCTAAAGAGTTGAAGACTCGATTCCTGTATCCAGCCAGGGCATGTCTATCAACTGTCACAGTTCCAGATTCGATTCCTGTATCCAGCCAGGGCATATCTGTTGACGACTATTTCCAGATTCGATTCCTGTATCCAGCCAGGGCATATCTGTTGACGACTATTTCCAGACTCGATTCCTGTATCTAGCAAGGGCATGTCTGAAGAATTCTAGATCAACACCTGTAACAACCCAAGAAAACATCTGTGAACGACCAATTGTAGACCAACACCTGTAATAAGTCAGGAATTTATCTACATCACCACTTGGGGCATTCGAATGTCAAAAGTGTTCAAAAACCGATGCAGTTTTACACAAGCTCATCATCAGGAAACCCTACACCGGTTCCTCTTCAAGACTTCTGAAACAAGTTTACGGATTCTTCCCAACAACAGATGTTAATCTACCAATTTGTTCAGACTCTTCTCAACCTTTGAAATTAGTTTACGGACGCTTCCCAACAACGGATGCGGCTCTATTGCTGATTCAACTTCAAGATTTCTGAAAATAGTTCACGGGTTCTCCAAGTAACGGATGTTAACCTATCACTTGTTCAGATTCTTCTCAAGACTTCTGAAAACAGTTCATGGATTCTTCCCAAGTAACGGATGTTAATCTATCGGCTTGTTCAGATGCAACCTTTGAAATTAGTTCACGGACGCTTCCCAACAACGGATGCGGCTCTATTGCTGATTCAACTTCAAGATTTCTGAAAATAGTTCACGGGTTCTCCAAGTAACGGATGTTAACCTATCGCTTGTTCAGATTCTTCTCAAGCTAACCACCACGGAAGATCGCGCTCGCCAAAATTCTTCCTATCCCCAGCGGAGTTCATCAAAATTCCCCAGCAGTAACTTATCTTTGCAAATCCCCAGCCAGAGAATCCTCCGGAATTCAATTCCCCTCAGAGTTTAAGCTTCAGTATCCCCAGCGGAGCCAGACCATCGAACCTTCTCCCCACAGAGTTTTGGGAGGACAAATCTTGAGTTCCCCGGTGAAGTCGCCGGAGTTACTTCCCATTAAGCTGAAAATTCTCAATCTGGCCTCCCCAGCATGAGTCTACTAGTTTGGAACTCCCCAGTAGAGGTCATCAGGAATTCTCCTCCCCAGCAGCAGCCAAGGACTTATTTTCCCCGTCAGCAGTCAAGATTCTTTTATCTTCGGCCATCTCAGATTCATTTATCCTCAGCAAGATAGCTCATCAGCTTACATGCGCATTCATCACATTCATGTCATAAACATTAATGTCACATACATTGCATCATGCATTATAACATTGCATACAACTAACCCTTTACTTTTCAGGTAAGAGCAGTCGACAGACACAGATCATCTCCCGAGATTCATCCAGAAATAGTTCAGATGTGACCCAGACACGGCGACATTCTGATACTTATTCCAGACACATCATCAGGAAACCCTACACCGGTTCCTCTTCAACTTCAAGACTTCTGAAAATAGTTTACGGATTCTTCCCAACAACGGATGTCAATCTACCAACTTGTTCAGACTCTTCTCAACTTTTGAAAACAGTTTACAGATTCTTCCCTACAACGGATGTCAATCTACCAACTTGTTCAGACTCTTCTCAACTTTTGAAAACAGTTTACAGATTCTTCCCTACAACGGATGTCAATCTACCGACTGGTTCAGACTCTTCTCAACTTTTGAAAATAGTTTACAGATTCTTCCCAACAACGGATGTCAATCTACCAACTGATTCAGACTCTTCTCAATTTTTGAAAACAGTTTACGGACGCTTCCCAACAACGGATGCTGCTCCATTGCTGATTCAATCTCAACTTCTGAAAAACAGTTTACGGATTCTTCCCCACAACGGATGTCAACCTACCAACTGGTTCAGACTCTTCTCAATTCCCGAAAATAGTTTACAGATTCTCCAGACATGGATGTCAAATCTGTTGCTTGTTCGGACCCCTAATTCAGAGATGTTCCGAGACATGGAGGCCCTTCTGACACTCGTCCACTCACCATTGACATATAGTTCAACAGTCGTCGAATGACATTCGTAAGCCCATTCTCAGATGGCATCTCTAAGCCCATCCCCTGACAAAATTCTATTGCACCAGATGGCATCTTTAAGCCCATCACCAAATGGCATCTTTAAGCCCATTCACCTCCACCATCATATCGCCGAGTGCAAATTTTCTGGGCACTTTAGTGTCCAATCTTCTTTTACTTTCAAGTCGCGAAAGGCAAACTTGCCAATCTAACTCTTCAGGTCCAAGAAGATTGAACAGGGGCAACTGTTGTACCCCAAAATTTGCCCTCGCATTTTTCCCCAAGAAATCTCAGCTTCAAGTCTTTCCTGATTTTTTAAAACTGACTCAAGAATCGGACAAACGGACTTTTCTGGTCAGTCAAGCAAAATTAGGGTTTTTACTGATTTTTAGGACTCTGGATTGTTTCACAATTGGCTTAGGGTTCTGGATGATTTTTGGTTCAATTTTGATCAGGCGAACGTTATTTGGCATTTAATCAGGAATTAAGGTTTTATGGGCATGTTCTCAGAAGGATTTAAATTCCACAGCACTTTGCAGTTTATTCCGAGATTCAGGTTAAAATTCGCGTTGTTTTGATTTAATCAGTGAAAGAGGCAGTGGTTTGAATTCATGTTGTTTGGGCCAGTCAAAGAATATGCAGTTGGGAATTACAGTGCTTGGCAAAGAATCAGTGAAAAAAGAGGATTGCGTCTGATCAGTTTTTGTGTTCGACTGTGCGTTGCTTTGAATGATGGAGACGTCGAATTCATTTATTTTGATCAACAAGGTTTAGTTGATTATTTATGGTTCTAAGAATTAAATATTTGAAATTTAAACTTTCATTTTATTTAATTTAAGGAATTATAAATAACAAGTAAACAATTAAAGAAAAGGAATTGAAAAGATTTAATTGAATCAATAGGATTTTTATTTCATATTTAATGTTTGTTACAATTATTATTTGATACAAGTATTTATTTACAAAGTATTTAATATAATAATAGTGTACAAAAATTAAATTGAAAATAAAAAACTATCCTATTTATTTCTAATTCTTTGTTCTTCACTTCGCTCCGGTGTTCCATTTTTCACCTGCAAAAGAAAAAAGGAAGAGAAAGTCAGAAAGCAGTTGAATTAAAAAAGACTGATAAAATTTGCTCATCATTAGAGGCCACTGACTGGGATCAGTTGACCCTCTCTGCAAATCACGGGATTTCTCCCGGTTCACAAAGAGGGAAGAGTTTTATCATAAATGGAAAATGTCAAATGCATAAATTCCAAAGTTCAAACTGCATAATCCAATTCCAACTTTCTATCAAAAGCCAAAAGAGCAATTTACTGTCAAAGTACAAATCTACTCAAGGCTGTCAAAAAAGATTTGACAAAGATTTTGGAAAGATATCAATAAAAGCACACAAAGCTGTCAAAAGAAGGATAAAGATGTAGAGGAAATCCTATATGCAAGCGACTTAAATCTTAATCATCATTTCCCAGAATAAAGGGGCCCCTTCAGAACAAAATAGTACAGGAAAAATCATATTTAATATCCAGTTGTACTACAGAGAGAGAAAAAAGAGAGAATGGAAGCAGGTTTTCAGGCTTTAGGCTTAGGCAGCATAACAAGAAAAGATATAACACAAGTACAACACAGTTCAAAGAAAAAAGATATACAAACTCAAAGGGCCTGAAGCCTCAACATACAAAAAATCTGCATCAGTATAACCTCTAACACAAAAAACCTGCTGAGATATGAAGCGAACCCCTCCAAGAACCCAACTTACTATCATAACCTAAACATGCTGAACCTGTCACAAAGCAAATAAAACACATAACCTACTGCAAGCAAAAACCTGTGTGAGTCCAAGCCTCAAAGAACAAGGTCCTGAATCAAAAAACTCCAACCACCATAAAAAGACCCTGCTGAAGCCAAAGCTGCCTAGACCCATAACCTGTCTAAAACCCATGACCTGCATCAGTAAACACCAGCACAAAACCATTCCAACCAGCTTATACCAATATACCACATACTAAAGCCAGTTTGTGAAGCTCATAAACCAGAAAAAGTCCTAAGCATAACACCTACTGTCAACACACCAACCTGCTAGCATAAACATCACCAAATTCAAATCTGAGCCAACCAACCCTAGGCCCTCAGTAAACATACATCACTGGGCAATAAAAACATTCCAAAGGCATCCAACTCAAGACAAGTTCAGGGCAACACGAGAGAAGAAGAGATAAATTTCGTCCAGGAGCAACAAACATAAAATCATGCTAGTTCCCAACCCAACAAGTCCTTCAGAATCCTAGATTCATCATTAGGCAATAAAGAAAATACAGAAGCAAGTATATTCGGGCATACTCAGAAGCAAATGTTCGAGGCAACAAGCAGACAGTAAAGGTATCAATCTCAGAGGGCCAGCAACGACAATTCAAGGCAACGAGTTCAGCATATTCGAAGGTATATAAATGCACAAAGGCAACATGTAGTAGAAGAGAAAAGATAAAGAAGTGAATCTATTTCAGGATAGGGTTTTTCAGTTAAAATCATCATCAAAACCATAGGCAAGAAAATAGCAACCAGATAAAAAATACCAGGGACCTCAAGAAAGCTTCAGCACTGCGTTCTCCACCCACCGGCCGTCCTCAGCGCCTCAACTCCGCCTCTCCTCTATCTCCAAGGAACGAAGGTAGCCAATCTTCTCCCCCTTTCTTCTTCACCACCACATAATAGTACAGATTTAAGAATCAAATTCAAATTAAAACAACGCATGCAATCCGAAAAAGAGATAAAAACATAAACATTAAAATCTAACCTTGTATCAAGAGAACACGGAGCTCATGTCAATGGAGGGAAGAGAGGCTTTGGGGGTGACGCTGGTGGCCGGAAAGAGAAGCGCTCAGGAAGATGAAGATGAAGAAGAACGTTGAACGAACACGAGCGGCGCCGTCCCCAAACCCTAATGTGTTCCCAAACTGAATAACAATTCCCAACCCTAAAATTCGTCCTAAACGCATGGGCCTTGCCCGTTCCTTAATGCCCATAAAGCCCATTCCTGATTTGTGTTGGTTTTAACTGTAAATTGTTTAAAGAAAACAAAACATTCATTTTCTTTTTTACTTTTAAATTAACAAAACTCCTTTTTTTATTACTTATAAAACGTTTTTTTATACAATACAAATAAAAATGTAAAAAGCTTTGCCTTTCATTTGTACATATCATACTTTTTATCATATAGTTAAAATATCCTTTTTCTTTTAAGTATATATATTTGTGTATAAAATAATAAAATACTTTTTTTATCATATAATTAAAATTGAAACCATTTTTTTCTTAAAATATATCTTTGTACATAAATTTCAAAACATTAATTTTGTACATACACATGAGATACATTTTATTTTTATACAATATCATTAAATTGAAAATATCTTCTTTTAATATACTTTGTACATAATAGACAAAATACATATTTTTTTTCTAATATTAAAATTCTTAAAACACTTAATTAAAACATTTTTGTATATAATAAACAATGATGCGTCTTATACATTTTTCAATTAGAACTTGAACATGCGATTTAATTAAAAACATCTTTTTCTTTTGTACATATTAAAAATACACAAATCAAAGATTCCTTAAAACACATTTAGGTCAAATACCCTAATACGCTTCAATTTCACATTTCGCACCTGTAAATAATTACACATACACAATACATATACATCTCACACTTACACTTACACAATACATTCATATTGCTCCTATACATTTGTTTATCTTATATTTATATATTTGATATTTACATTTGATTGCGAATTCGATTTGGTTGTAACTTATTGGATACTATAAGTCTCATCCCCATTCTTACACTTGTACCCCCACTCCCGGATACTATTTTGTAATAGCGTAGATTTTACATTCCGCAATTTACAGTTTTCCAATTATACCATGGTTAGACCTAGGGTTTGCATGTACATAAAATCAAACGCTAGATAACCTAATACAAGACAAATACATGTAATCAATACACAATCACACTTGCACCCTCTAGGGTAATCCCACATGTTGCCTTCCAAAATGGGCCATGCTTGCACGTCGAGTATCTTTGGCAAAACAAAATCAAATGATCATAAGTCTCAAAATGTTGCCTAAACGGAATGATCATAGTCCCTTCAAAACGAATTGCCAAAGACACTTGGCACCATTGCATTCATGGTCCATACGATGACCCACGCCCGTCCCGAATAAAATTCCTAAACGCAAGATTATCCATCAAATTCAATGGTGGAACAAAATTGTTAAAAGGGGTTAAAACATAACAAAAACCTTTGAGTACAATAGGGTAGACAAAACTCTTAGTTACTTGAGATCAATTTGCAAAAACACTCGCCTTCTTTTCAAAAACCACAATCCACAACACTTTCAAACAAACTCTCAAAAACATTTGAAACATCTTTTCGAAAAGATCCACACTTTTGTAAAACACTCAATCACGAGTCAAATACATTAGTTGCCTAAGACAAGGCATCTTTTTCCAAAACATTTTCAAAAGCACCCACACACACACCATTTTCAAGCAATCGAAAAACAAGGCAAGTGATCTAAAAAACCAAGTAACTAAGAGCCCATGGATAACCATGGATGAAAAGGGTGCTAATACCTTCCCTTTTCATAATCTACCCCCCGAACCCACGAAATATCTCAAAAGGTTTTTGCTGTGCTTTTTTAACCTTTCCTTTAGGATAAAATAAAAAGTCGGTGGCGACTCTTGCTCAACCGCACAAGTGCGAATACGAACGCAAAACACTAGTCAGTTCTCCCACCGTATCACAAAACCCTAAAGTGCAATTCAGGAAAAAATTAGGGATTTCATACCAAGAAATAAAGAACAAAAAGACTGCGATCTAAGTACTACGACTACGAACCACGAAGGGAAAGATAGATTGGAATCATACAACTCAGAAGCAAAGGAGATAAGATCTTCAAAGGATATTGGGGAACAACAGTAGTGATTATCATTTTTCATTTCCATTTACTGTTTTAAAATTTTTTTCTGCAATTACCTCTTTCTAGGAATTGCATCTTGTATTCTCGCCTACTCAGAGGCATATCAATAAAACATTTTCTCTCTTTACATCTCTCGAATTATGTTTTTCTTTTCTCAGATTTGTTTACAAAATACTATAATTATTACATGTGAATATTGTCTTGAAATTATTTCGGGGAAACTAACAAAATAAAAGCATTTAACAAAACATTGAAAAAACATTTTGGGTTAAATATCGAAAGAAAATCCACGCCTACGTCCATACACATGGCTACGCCCACGTCTATGTCCACGCACATGCCTAATCCTGTGTCAACAACACAAATTCTATACACATATCCGCGTCCACGCCCGCGCTTACAACATAAGAGTCCGCGCATATGCCAATATCTACATTTACATCCACACTCGTGCTTGCAACATAGAAAATTAACGTTCAAGGATTTACTAGCCCTCATTCACGACATTCAAATCAAATTCAACAAAGCTACGACGGCATCACAATGCTAGGGGAGTGATAGCTCTAAGCCAATGGTTTAAAGCAGAGAATGGCAGAAACAGTCTTCATAGAATTTCAAATCATACATGCATTTCACACATATTGCATATGTAAGCCTGGAATATCCATACCAAACATCAGACACATTGCATACATACATACGATTCAATACACATACGCTCAGGGTTCTGTCTCGGTATCAAACATCATATGCCTGTATCGCACATCAAATGAGAAATCCTACCCTCGAGTCAATCATCTAAGGGTCAACCAATAAAAAACTTCTCCTACGATTCAACTCGTTACCCAAGTCTTCATGTAGTAATGAATAACACTTGGTACATTGCCTCTATGCCGCAATGTATTATCCAAACCCAACACATTGCCTCTAAGCCGCAATGTATTCTCAAAACTCAACACATTGCCTCTAAGCCGCAATGTATTCTCAAAACTCAACACATTTCCTCTAAGCTGCAATGTATTCTCAAAACTCAACACATTGCCTCTAAGCCGCAATGTATTCATAAAACTCAACACATTGCCTCTAAGCCGCAATGTACTCTCAAAACTCAACACATTGCCTCTAAGCCGCAATGTATTGTCCAAACTCAACACATTGCCTCTAAGCCACAATGTATTATAAAAACCCAACACATTTCCTCTAAGTCGCAATGTATTCTCAAAACTCAACACATTGCCTCTAAGCCGCAATGTATTATCCAAACTCAACACACTACCTCTAAGCCGCAATGTATTCTCCAAACTTAACACATTGCCTCTAAGCCACAATGTAATATCCAAACTCAACACATTTCCTATAAGTCGCAATGTATTAGCAAAACCCTGACCATCGCCTCAGACTTCATGCAACAATGTGTTTCTTCATTCCATAAAATCCAGCTTATCGCACCAGACTTCACACAGCAATTTGCGAACCTAACCCATTGCCTCAGACTTCATGCAGCAATGTGTTCCAAACTCCAAACCATCACCTCAGACTTCATGCAGCAATGTTCGAAACAAAACTTAGCTTATCGCCTCAAACTTCACGTAGCGATTCGCGAACTTAACCTGTTTCCTCAGACTTCATGCAACAATGTGTTTCTTTACTCCGTAACACAGACCATCGCCTCTGACTTCATGCAACGATGCCAAAAAATATAAGATTTAGCTCATCGCCTCAGACTTCACGTAGCAATTCACAAACCTAACCCATGGCCTCAGTCTTCAAGTAGCCATGCATCATCAATTATTGTTGTATTCATCCTCCAAATGGATGAATAATCAAAAACTAAACCAAGACATACAAATTTGCTCTTGCGCTCGTAAAACCATCTGCCTCGTTATCAAACCCTGGTAAGCGATACATCATCAGCTTTACCAATTTTCTTTGAGACTTGTAAGGGTATGCTGTATCAGTGTAACCTTATGTTTTTCAGACAAATTTTGGGATACTTCAAGTATTCAATAAACTTCCAGTCAGAATAAGCAAGACTCGAGTTTTCTCATGTTATTCGACTGGAAGATAATTGAATAGGGGCAGTTGTCGTACCCAAAATTTGTCCTACCTCGATTGATTTTATTTTTCGAGATTAAAATTGAAGGAATATTCAACTAAAGACGGTACAACAGTATCTGAACCCATTCGCGTAGCATGTTGGCCAATGGCCTATGCGATTCGAAAATGGAAAATTATTTTAGGAAAACTATTAAGTTATTAATTATTAAATAGTTTATTGGTAAAAGGGAGACAAAAATTATATATATATATATATATATATATATATATATATATATATATATATATATATATATATATATATATATATATATATATATATATATATATATATATATATATATATATATATGATCGGTGGATCTGGAACTGACTGTTTAATGCTGGTTCGCGAAATGTCGCGGAAGCAAGAGTCGCCACTGTATTTTATTTTCTCCAAATGGAAAGGACAAAAGCACAGAAAAATTCCTTATTGAGATTGCTCTCGGTTCGGGAGGTAGATTTATAGAAAGGGAATGTGTTAGCACCCTTTCTATCCATGGTTATCCATGGGCTCTTAGATACTTGCTCATTGTGTTTTCAAAATTGTTTGTTTGCTTTTCAGAGTGGGTTTGAAAAAAGTTTCGTTTAAAATTTCAGTTCGACTCTTGTATCAGTCTTCAAGAGTGTTTGAAAAGTTGTTTTGGAAAGCTTTTTGCAAAGTGTCGGTGTGAAAAGAAGTTTTTGATTTGTTTTGAATTAGAGCAAGTATCTACGAGTCGTCTACCTACCCTAAGGAATTCGTCTGTGTAAATGTCTTTAAAGTAGTGCCATCCCACCATTGAGAGGTAGGTAGCACCACCGTTGGAGGTGTTCGGGTCAATTCGAGGGTTCGGGACATTGTGGTCACCAGAGCAATAGGAAGACACCTTAGAAGCTACCCCCATGCCATGTTCATGGACATGAGGACTTACTAAAACATCCTCTACTCGACGACCACTTTTCGAGGGGCAAGGCAACAGTGAGGCGTACCCTAGGGGTGGTGTGTGAATTGTGTGTTGTTTTCGATTATGTTTATCTTGTCATGCATTGGTGATCTACGCTTTGTTTTTATTTTTGGCATTCATTCTTTCATGTGGTTATTAACAGTTAAAGGTGCGAGAAGATAAAAGTCCTACGCTATTACAAGGGCACGGGTCTACATCGCCAAATTAATCCAAGACCCGATTTGAAATAAATAAATAAAATGCGGAAAGATAAATATCCTAATTAATCTATTACAAGGCTTTGGGATAAATACATTACATTCACAAAAGAAATAAAAATGAAAGCGCGAGAAGGAACTATAATCAAATGTGAGGGTGTTGGACCCTTTGAAGAAGTTAAATTAAAATTATTAGTGAATTAATGATTAAAGAAAAACAAGAACTTATTTTTTATGTTTTTTTTTGTATTTATGAAATTAAGGAAAATTAAAATGGAATTAAAAGTTAATTAAAACCCTATTTCTAAATTGTTTTTAATTTATTAAAAAAAATATTTTAGTTTGACCTAATTTACATTAATTATTTACATGGCATATTTATTTACAAAAAATAATTAACAATTAAATATGGTGAAAAAGAAAAAAAAGAATAAAAGTACAAAAACCCTAATTTCTACATTTTTTAGTTTATTCAAAAATATTAAAATTAAACCTAAAAATTAAAACTAAATTAATTATTACATTTATTTACAAAATAATATTAATTAATATTAACAAAGCATATTTTTTATTGTTTTATGATTTTCTGTTTTTTTTTATATTTTATGAAAATTAATTTTGATGAATTAACTAAAATAAATAAAACAAATAAATAGAAAAAATGAAAAGAAAGAAAATAATATGCAAACCAATGGGGGGTGTTGACCCCAATTTTGGAGGTATGATCAGCAATCAGGCCCAATGAATTCAAGCCCTTGGTTGACTTTTCAAGGACGCGTGTGGATCTGCTGACCAAGGTGCATGGTGGAGATCTTGTGTTGGCCCTTGGATTCATCTCCTGAGACATGTGGCGTGCCCAGAGATAGAGTTGTATGGTGGTCCCTGAAAGGTACGCTGCACAAAAATATGGAAAGCAAAATAATATTGAATAAGTGGGGGACCTGGGAATCGAACCCAGGTCCCAACGTTTGCCAAATGCACGTTCCACCATCTGACCTGTATGCGCGTGTTTGTTAGCCAATGGAATATAAATAATATAAATGCAACAAGCGCTTATAGTATTAACCAAGCAAAAAGCGCGCCAGCTATTCAAACTGGCCAACCCATGTCCAACACCTCAGCGTCTTCTCCATCACGCCTTTGTTTTGACTGAAAATATAGAACAGATAGCGGGGGTTTTAAACCCCCACTAAGTGGTACCTACAAAAATAGCGAATAGGGTATCACGTAATATAAATTAGGCGCGATAGGATCAATCGTTTCGTCCAGATGCCTTGGTTTTAATGGTACTAGTCTCGTTGCCTGATTTTTCCATATGAATGAAGCCCTCCTTTTAGGCTTCTGAAACCCTAATGCGTGTTCATGGTAACTTTGCATACAGGCGTCCAAAACTCAATTGAATGGTACCAATGGCTTTAGAATCATCATGTTAGTGTAAATCACATATTAAAAGTCATGAATAACGTATGAAAATGCAAACACGATTATCAAAATTTTACAGAAAAGTTAGACTTCTATCTACCAATTCTTTGCGTTTGGAGAGTTGATTTTGATTGGAGTAGCTTCCTGGATGCCTTGGCAAGCTATTGGAATGGTTATTTTGCTTTGAAACAAGCTCTAAGTGCGTTTTCAATTTTGAACTTTTTGACAAAAAATGCAAAGTTTGTATGAGGTCTGAGGCGCAGCTTCCAGGTTCTTTTGCATTAGGGTTAGCTTGGTGTTTATATGAAGAATGAATTAGGGTGAAATCCAAGCCAATAAACCTTTGCATTCATGAATCCAATATTTGATTTTCAATGAATCTTTTTTCAATCTTTTTTCATGCCCTTTTGATACCAATCATGGCCAAATCTTTCCATATTGAGTGTGCACGAAATCTTGGAGTTATGATAGACCTATTAGCTGCATAAAAAGATTTAAAATGCATGCTTGAGTATTTTTGTCATATTTTATTTAATTAAATGAATTAATGGTGATAAAAATTCAAATAAATAATAAAAAATGATGAAATAACTCCCCTTTGGGTCAATGGGTCGTGCATAACTTTTGGATGATGATTCTTGGAAGAAATTGTGGCCCATTAGTAATTTTGAGGCATTTGAAGCAAAGTTGACTTTTCAAAATTCCCAAAAATTTCCCAACTTCCACAAGGCATATCTTGCTCAATTTTTAAGCTTTGATCATGTTCTTGGACATTTTGGAAAGGTATTGAAGTCCTATAACCAATGCCTTTGGTCCAATGTCATTTTGATTTACCAATCTCAAGTTATGGTCTTTGACTTAAAGTGCCTTTTTGTTGACTTTTGAAAATGACCTATAATGTTGAGATTGATAACTTTTTGTGAGAGAATTTCTTGGACTTGAAGTGTGAAGAGGAGTTGTAGGAAATGTCATTCTCTTCAAAATGAGCTTTGGATGGAATTTTTCTGATGAACCATGTGGAAGTTATGCCTTGGTCAAGTTACAGTTGACTTTTTCAACTGTCCAAATATGGAAACTTTTGCATCTTGAGACTTTTTGAGCCATGCCTTGAGAATCATGATCAAGAATTGATCAAATGATGTTTGTGGCTTCAAAATAAGATGTTGACCAAAAATTTGAACTTTTGACTGTCAAATGACCATTTTACCCCTACAGTTGACTGCTGAGCAATTAGGGTTTTTGACTGTGCAATTTTGTGCTGTGAGTCTTGAAACTTAGCATATGGATGCTTGACCATGTTTATAGGCATGTGGGACTTGATTGGACCCTTGAACACTTCAATTTCTTTGTCAGAACCAAAACCCTAGTTTTTTTTACTGTTAGGAGGCCTTTGAACTGTGCAACCCTTGGGGAGATTTTGAAGCATGCTCTTTGCAAATCTTGAAGAAAATGGTAGGGCAAATTTTGGGGTACAACAGTTGCCCCTGTTCAATCTTCTTAGACCTGAGGATGTAGATTGGCTGACGTGCCTTTCGTAATCCGAAGGTGGAAGATGATTGAACACTAGAGTTCCCAGAAATTTGCGCTCACATAGTAGTGTGATGGTGGGAATGGGCTTATAGATGCCATTTGGAGATTGATGGATAGGATGATGGGCTTATAGATGCCATGCTGAGAGGTGGTGGATAGGTGGATGGGCTTATAGATGCCATCTGGATGTCGATCGCGTAAGAGATTCCTTAGCGAGAAGTTGCGTACCTGAAAAAGAAGATGATTACCTGGCCTGTTATAGGAGTTGGTCTTCAAGCTCTTATGTAGATGTGCCCTGACTGGTTACAGGAATTGAATCTGGAGCTTCAAAAGGTGATGAATGGACCAGGGATGGTTACTATCTCAACGGGACGGTGAGAGAACCTTGGACGATTACTACCTCAACAGGAACGCTGAGAGAATCTTGGAGTGATTACTACCTCAACAGGAACGCTGAGAGAATCTTGGATGTCTTCTACTGGGATAAGAATCAGGGAGATCTTAGGGTTGATCTGACTGAACCAGAGAAGGCCTTTGACTGGATAAGAATCAGGAAAATCTTAGGATCGATTTAACTGAACCGAACAAGGTCTTGGAATATCTTCAACTGGATAAGAATCAGGGAGATCTTAGGGTCGATCTGACTGAACCAGAGAAGGCCTTTGACTGGATAAGAATCAGGAAAATCTTAGGGTCGATTTAACTGAACCGGACAAGGTCTTGGAATATCTTCAACTGGATAAGAATCAGGGAGATCTTAGGGTCGATCTGACTGAACCAGAGAAGGCCTTTGACTGGATAAGAATCAGGAAAATCTTAGGGTCGATTTAACTGAACCGGACAAGGTCTTGGAATATCTTCAACTGGATAAGAATCAGGGAGATCTTAGGTTCGATCTGACTGAACCAGAGAAGGCCTTGGAATAGCTGAGAACTTAACTGGATCTTTCCTGAAAGGTAAAGGTCAGTCATATGCAGTGCATGATATGGATCAAGCAATGACATTCTCAACATAAATGAGATTGTAAGATATGATGCGTATATGTATGCTATAATGTATGGACGTGCGATGTGTATGTTTTCGTCCAGAAAGTAAATCCTTGACGGGTGCCGGGAAGTTAACTCCTGGGCTGATGTTGGAGAATAGATCTTTGCTTCCGCTGGGGATGATGGTTGCAAGAATACCGGTAGGAGAAGATAACTCTGTTAGGGGACAAACTTGATGAAGAGATAATTCTGCGGGGAGAAAATTATTCTAGCGATCTTGCTGGGGAGCAATACTCTGTGGGGAGAGAGGTACTTTGCTGAAATGTTGATGGTAACTTCGTTGGGGATACCATTAATATGTTGGAAGTGTTAATAGACTTCGCTGGGGATAAGAAGACTTTGCCGAGGACGATCTTTCTGTGGCTTTTGGCTGAGGATAACCCAGTTATACCCTGGTAAGGGAATAACCTTTGACTAAAGCCGGGAGTCGCGTTCGTGCTCTACGGGGATAAGCTTACTGCTTGGGGAGATGGATTCCAACTTTCCTGGATTGGACTCTCCTGGGGAAATTTTGAACTATATTGGGGAAGTGACTCCATTGAATGTTTGATATACTGTCGGGGAACAATCTTTAGGTTAAGACTGCCGGGGATGCTTGTTAAGAATGCATGTATATTGCTGGGGAATGTTGAGATCTGCTGGAGGATACCCAACTTGACTGTAACTTTGCTTGGGGAGAGTGCATTGACTTGCTGACTCACTCTCTGGGGAATTAAGATGTACTGGTTATGTTCTTCAGTCGAACCCACCTTGATACCTTGGAGGACAGAACAATTAGATTGCTTAGACAACTCTTTATTGCCCCTGTTTCTACTGTGACCTGTAATTGATCCTTTGTTTCGTATGCAAATATTTATGAGTTAGCAATTAGTGTCAATGCATATATCACAAATTGAACCTTGGACGTTCTTCGCAAAACAAAACAGAAAAGAAAAAACAAATGGCAATTTGAGCTGAAAAGTGATTTTTGTATTGATTTTTTTGAATTTCCTGTAAATAGGCGTTTATGTACAAGAGGCTGACGTCCTAGTAAGAGAACGCCGCCGAACAAAAGAGTTTATACAATTTTGTACAAAGGAAAATAAAACAGTTGTGTGAAATGAATGATCCCACTGGGTTCCAACTCTGCTATCGCCCTTATATCTTCGAGCGTCTCATCACTTGATGACCTTAGTTGAAGATGAAGCTGATTGATCGATGCCGTATGAACTCGCTGATACCGGACTCTGGATGCAAGGTGATCCAATGAGACATAGTATTACGCTTCATCCCTAACTTTTGCCTGGACTGCCCTTTCGGGTTTTCGGTCCACCGGGATACCCATTTTTTCCCAAGCCGCCTTTTCAGGTTTTCGACTTGCCGGGTGTACAGATTTTTTTTATTTCATCCCTTCATTTTGCCCGAACCCTTTTGGTTCGCCGGGAAGCCCTAATTTTTGCCTAGGTATGTCAACCTAGCGGGTCTTTTTTCATGCGTAGTATCTTTTTACTATGTCTGCATTGGCGGGGTGAGGAAGGTCGTCACCATCCATGGTAGTTAGAATCATGGCTCCTCCCGAGAACACATGTTTAACCACAGATGGCCCTTCATACGTAGGGGTCCATTTGCCCCTCGGATCACTCTGAGGAAGGATGATACGCTTGATTATCAGATCCCCAACTTGATATTCTTGTGGTCTGACCTTTTTGTTAAATGCCCTGATCATCCGCTTTTGATACGTCTGACCATGACAGATAGCAGCAATCCTTTTTTCATCAATAAGGTTTAGCTGATCAAGTCGTGTCTGGATCCAATCATCTTCGCTCAGATCTGCATCCTTCATTATCCGGAGAGAGGGTATCTGTACTTCGATCGGTAAGACTGCCTCCATACCGTAGACCAAGGAGAAAGGAGTTGCCCCGGTTGACGTTCTGGCTGAGGTACGATACCCATGTAGAGCGAACGGTAACATCTCGTGCCAATCTTTATAAGTCACTGTCATCTTCTGCACAATTTTCTTAATGTTCTTATTCGCTGCTTCTACAGCCCCATTCATCTTCGGCCGGTAAGGAGAAGAGTTGTGGTGCTGTATCTTAAACTACTCGCAGAGCTCAGTGATCATCTTGTTATTGAGATTGGTACCGTTGTCTGTAATAATCCTTTCAGGGACGTCGTACCGACAGATCAGGTTTGGCCGAATGAACCGTGCCACAACGTTCTTGGTTACTGTAGCGTAGGAAGCTGCTTCAACCCACTTCGTGAAGTAATCAATCGCTACCAGGATGAAGCGATGCTCGTTGGACGCCGTAGGTTTAATCTCACCGATCATATCTATGCCCCACATTGCAAACGACCAAGGTGCAGTCAGGACATTCAGAGGAACTGGAGGAACATGCACCTTGTCTGCATAAATCTGGCATTTATGGCATGTCCGAGAGTGTTGGTAGCAGTCGACTTCCATTGTGGACCAGAAATACCCTGCCCGAAGGATCTTCTTTGCCATAATGTGTCCACTGGAATATGTTCTGAAGGTCCCTTCATGCAGCTCTGCCATGATCCTTTCTGCTTCAGTCTTATCCACACAACGCAGTAAGGTCGAATCATGGTTTCGCTTATACAGAATGTCGTTGCTGAGGAAGAACTTCGCTGCGAACCTTCTCAGAAACTTCTTATCGTTGAAAGATGCACCTTCAGGGTATTCCTGAGCTTCCAAGTATCTCTTCACCTCATGGTACCAAGGCTTCTCAGTTACCAATTTAGTCTCGAGATCACAACAGTATGTCGGTTCGTCCAGTTTCCAGATGGTGATCCGGGGAGCCTCATTGTCCCATTTGACTTTGAACATGGAAGACATCGTAGCTAACGCGTCCGCTAACTGATTCTCCTCTCTTGGGAAATGTTCAAAGGTTATCTCTGTGAAGTGGGGGATCAAGGTCAACACACATTCTCTGTAAGGAATAAGATTTGGATGTTTCGTATCCCACTCTCATTTGATCTGATTGATCACGAGAGCGGAATCTCCGAAGACACTCAGAAACTTGATCCTTAAGTCGATCGCAGCTTGGAGACCCATGATGCATGCCTCATACTCCGCCATGTTGTTGGTGCAGTTGAAACATAGCCGGGCAGTGAGTGGAGTATGAGTGCCTTGGGGGGATATGATCACAGCGCCGATGCCGTTACCCAAAGCGTTGGAGGCTCCGTCAAAGTGCATAGACCATCGGGATCCTTCCTCAGGTCCTTCATCCGGTCCAGGTACTTCACAATCAGTCACTATCATGATACACTCGTCTGGAAACTCGAAGTTCATTGACTGATAGTCGTCTACTGCCTGGTGTGCCAAGTGGTCTGCCAATACACTTCCTTTGATGGCTTTCTGGGTCGTGTACTGGATGTCGTATTCTGTCAAGATCATTTTCCATCTTGCTATTCTCCCAGACAGAGCAGGCTTTTCAAATATGTACTTTATAGGATCCATCTTTGAGATCAACAAGGTAGTGTGAGTCAGCATATACTGTCTCAGCCGGCGAGCAGCCCATACCAAAGCGCAACAAGTTTTCTCAAGCAGTGAGTATCGGGTCTCACAGTCGGTAAACTTTTTGCTAAGGTAATAAATGGCATGCTCTTTTCGTCCAGACTCGTCATGCTGCCCCAGCACACACCCCATTGAGTTGTCAAGTACTGTCAGGTATAGTATCAGAGGTCTCCCCTCAACCGGTGGCATAAGAATGGGTGGTTCTTGGAGATACTCTTTGATTCTGTCAAAAGCAGCCTGACATTCATCATTCCAATGTACTACCTGATCTTTCTTCAGCAGCTTGAAGATTGGTTCACAAGTAGCGGTTAGGTGTGAGATGAATCGGGCAATGTAATTCAGGCGTCCTAAGAAGCCTCTGACCTCTTTCTCTGTCTTAGGAACTGGCATCTCTTGAATAGCTTTAACCTTGTCAGGGTCTACTTAAATACCCTTGTCACTTACAACGAAGCCTAGCAACTTTCCAGATCTTACCCCGAAGGTGCACTTGTTCGGGTTCAACCTCAGCTTGTACAACTTCAGACGGTCAAACAATTTCTGCAGATGATCAAGGTGTTCTTCCTCAGTCTGGGACCTTGCGATCATGTCGTCAACATACACTTCTATCTCATGATGGATCATGTCATGAAATAAAGCAACCATGGCACGTTGGTAGGTTGCCCCAGCGTTCTTCAATCCAAAAGGCATGACCTTGTAGCAGAAGGTGCCCCACTGAGTAACAAAGGTAGTCTTTTCCATGTCTTCCGGAGCCATCTTGATCTGATTATACCCTGAAAAACCATCCATGAAAGAGAACACCTTATGCTGAGCAGTATTGTCAACCAGGACATCAATGTGAGGTAGGGGAAGTCATCCTTGGGGCTGGCCCTGTTCAGATCCCTGTAGTCAACACACATTCTGACTTTTCCGTCTTTCTTTGGTACCGGCACCACATTAGCAACCCACTGAGGATAAGAAGTCACTGCAAGGAAACCAGCATCAAACTGTTTCATAACCTCGGCTTTGATCTTCTCAGACATCTCTGGACGCATACGGCGGACCTTTTGCTTGATCGGAGGGCAGTCTTCCTTAGTAGGCAAATGATGGACCACAATGTCGGTATCCAAACCAGGCATGTCTTCGTAGGACCAGGCAAAGATCTCCACATAATCATGTAACATCTGAGTCAACCGTTGCTTCACGCTGAGCTCTAGGTTGGCACCAATCTTGACCTTCTTTCTGTCCGTCTCAGTACCCAGATTTATCGTTTCCACCGGCTCTTCATGTGGTTGAATTGCCCTCTCTTCCTGGAGTAACAGTCTGGCAAGCTCGCCAGGCACTTCGCAATCATCTTCACCTTCGTCTTCGGCTAAGTTGATCGGATTTTCAAAGTCATAACTGGCAGTAGCAGAGTCGTTACCAGTGAGATCCAGAGTGGATTGAAACCTGTATGAGTGAGTGTGTGTAAATACAGCTATTTTGCAATATATAAAGAAAGGAAAGAAAAGGAGCATAAGATTTGAAATGCGAGAAAACGTCCAAGGTCTTTATTCATGATATATGAAATGACAATTAATATGCCCTCACAAATGAAGCCACGGTGCCCCGGGTAAGACACCGGGCCATAGAGTTTTAATTCATTGTTTATTACAAATAACAAAAACAAAGGAGTTCATTACTCCGTAACAAAAGTAACAGGTAGGTTGTCCTTCGCAGTCCAATTGTTGGGTCCACTGTCGGCCGTCGGATAAATCCAGTTGTCGAACTCAGCTTCATCCACTTCATCCTCCTCCCTGATAGCATTCACTCCATGGTTAGGCATGGGAGCAGTCACCACATTGGGCTTCTCAGGTGCCTCAAACTGTACCTCCTTGGCATCAATAAGATCTTGCACCTTGTTCCTCAAGGCCCAACAGTCATCAGTAGAATGCCCCGGGCTATCGGAGTGATAAACACAGCGAGCATTTGGATTATACTTCGGAGAGGCAGTATTCACAACCTTCGGGGCCTCTCTAACAGTCACCAAATTGGTGGATAGCAACTGCGGCAAGATTTGCGATAGGGTCATACTCAGCCAGGTGAATTCCCTTCTGGGTCTTTCAGCCCTTTGTGGATTGGTTTTCCGAGGAGCGGCAGCAGGCTTAGCAATCATCACCGCGTTGACAGATTGGCGGCGCTCTGGTTTCTCTTGCCTTCTAGGCCCATACACAGCACTGGCCTCCTTCTTAAAGGGTTTCTTCTCAGAACTTGAAGATGCACCCTTCTGAATTTTACCGGACTTCATTCCAGCCTCTATTCTCTCCCTAGTCAGAATAAGATCAGTAAACCCTGCAGACGAATTACCGATAAGATGATTGAAAAATGGCCCAGATAGGGTCCCCAAGAACATATCCACCAGCTCACGGTCAGTTAACGGAGGCTGCACCCTGCCAGCCAGATCCTTCCACTTCTATGCATACTCTTTAAAACCTTCGCTTGATCCTAGGGACATACCCTGGAGTTGGGTACGTGTAGGAGCAAGGTCGGCATTATATTGATACTGCTTATAAAAATCAGTAGCCAACTCCTCCCAGTTACGAACTTTGGTCCCATCCAGCTGATAGAACCATTCGAGATGAGTCCCTGAAAGACTCTCCTGGAAGAAGTGGATCCACAAGTTCTTGTCCACTGTGTACGGTTGAATCTTCCGCACATAAGATCTGAGGTGTAGCTTGGGACAAGACGCCCCGTCATACTTGGTGAAAGATGGTGCCTTAAACTTGTGAGGAATAATCACACCAGTAGATAAGCTCAAGTCTCTGAAATCCAGCCCAGGCACTTGTTGGATCTCCATGGCATTCAGTTTGTCTTCCAACTGCTTATACCGGTCTTCAGCAGGAGGATACTGTTCCTCATTAAAGTCAGTCTCGTTGTCAGAGACTACTGGACTTGAAGCCTTTCCCCCCTGGGGACTGCCTTTGCCTACAAAAGAACCAGCTTCTTCATTCTGCAGAGTGTTGCCAAACCTTCGGCCCGAGTTAAAAAGAACAGTTCTCTTCTTCTTCTTCCCCTTCTTCAGGAGTAAAGCCTTCAGTTCTTCTTGGCCTTGAGCCAAACCCATGATCAGCTCCTGAAACTGCGCGTTCTGCGCCTGAAGGGCCTTGATAGACATCTCAGTTGATGATGAGTCAGGGTTCATGATGCTGAAATAAACAGCGAAGAACAGTAAGCAACCTAAAAAGAAGAAAACCTGTTATGCACATGATGGATGATATGTGTTTATGCAATGCATTCAAGGGTTCGAAAGTTCAAATTTGTTGTAGACAAAAAGGAACACACGTTATCATTAAGGAAATAATTGTTCAGTACATCAAAGCCTCATGGGCATGTATTACAAAGCAAATCAATCCCAAAAGACACTACGCATCCTCTTTGGAGCTATGTAGGTGTTGAGATTCCTTTCTTCGTGCAATAGGCGGGTGAGCTCCAAGACCTTCTTTTTACTAGCATGTAGACTGGTCTCAAGAGAATTCCGTTCTTCCTTAAGCTGGATCCAGCTCTTCTGCATCTCTTCCCAGGACGTGGGCATGTCAGGATGTTGAATAGTGTAGGACACTTCTCCTTCCAAAACTGGCTCTTTGATCACAGGGAGCACATGAGGATAAGGCATTATTAACTTCTGGGAGCGGGCTCGTACCCACTTGAGATAAGGTTCCAATGGGATGGAATTCTTGTGCCCCAGTGTCTTGCTGTCTATCTTACTGGGCATCCTCCAAGCTCTGATAAATCTCTGGCGAAGTCCTTGTGCATCGTTGTCGAAGTCAAAAACTATGTCAGGAATTAACATGTCATGAGGGCCATCCCTCCGGGCAAAACCAAACTGTCTCCAAGCCAGGCATGGGTTGTAAGTAATACCTCCTTTGATTCCAAGTAAAGGAACATTAGGATACTCCCCGCAACGATCAATGATAGTGACATCCTCTCTGGACCGAGTACACCAATGTATATCTGCATGTGTAAGAGTCATCAACCGTTGTGACCATCTCAAACCCCGCTCGTTCTTCAAAACTGATTGTGGAAGGTGCGAAATAAACCACCTTCCCAGGAGAGGAGTGCAACACATAAGGACACCTCTTTTTCTCATGGTTCGAGTGTAACATGAGTGAAGGATGTCCCCCAGCAACGTAGGTATAGGATTCCTGGACATAAAGATCTGGACAGCACTGATATCTATAAGCTGATCTTGGTTAGGGAACAACACCAAACCATAGACAAGGAGGGCCACAACTTCTTCAAAAGCTTGTAAGTCAAGGGAGTTCCAACATTCCTGGGCCTTTTCAAACAGAAACCTGGCTAAGAACCCTTTGATGCCACTTCTAACTTCCCAATGTCCCTTGAGGTCAGATGATTGTAGGTGTAAGGCTTTAGCAATCTCTTCAAGCTTGGGTTCCTTTTCCGTACCGTTGTAGGGTACTTGATCAAGGATAGGGATCTTCAGAAGCCGGGAGAACTCCTCCAATGTAGGTACCAGCTGATAATCCAGGAAAGTGAAACAGTGATGCAGAGGGTCAAAGAACTGGAACAGGACCTTTATCACATCTTCCTCAATGTTGGTATTGACCAAGCTGATGAGTCTTCCATGTCTTTCACTGAATGAAGAGCTCTCGGGAATCCTGGATATAAGCTCCTTAAGCTGAGGAGGGATCCTTACAAGGCTGATTTGAATTGTCTTTCTGCGAACAGTTTCCATGTCCTACAAAACAAGAACAAAGATGAAGATTCGAACCCCTGAAATGATTAGTCAATGCATATGATGCTGGATGATGTCATGATGCTATGATTAAACACACCACAAATATTTACAAAGGCAAACATGTAAGGCACACAAGTCACACAAGACAAGCCCTTAGAGTTTAGGCCAGCATGGGGTCTGGGTATTACCCTCTTGAAGTTGGTGGGCTCAACCTGTCCTATTAGAAGTAACCGGGTTCTAAGGGTCCCAATATCACTGGATTGCTTTCATTGTTCATCGTTTCGATTTAGCCACTGAACTGGCGACCGAAATATTCCAGGAAAGCAACCCTCAATTGAGAGTAGTATCGAGTATCAACCAACCTCGGACTGCACCAAAGTCAGTTATCTCACTACCCTAAAGAGGCCAAGATAGTTCAATTAAGGTTCCTAAGGTCAGTTGATGCTTCACGACACCACATGGAGGCCCCGTACTCTCCTTGACTGAACTCAAGGGTTACCGGTACACACCAAAGTGCCACATCAACGTAGCAGACTGTTTCAACCATGTCGGTATACCCCGCACAGTTCCCTCACAGCCTTGTTGCTACTTTCTAAGAAGGTATCCCCCAGATCCGGGTTAGGATCTATAGAACTCCCAAGACAGTCCCACAATAATAAAGCAAACAAGTCAAAGCAATTGAAAACACTGTGATCTTAGTCCTAAGGTACACCTCACTTTAAAATTTGAAGTAGTGAAAAACACAAGAAGGGGGGGTTGAATTGTAAAACTGAAATCTAATGCAATGAACAAGATATTTTTATCCTGGTTCGTTTGATCTCAAACTACTCCAGTCCACCCATCAAGGTGATTTCGCCTCTCTCCAACGAGGTCTTAATCCACTATATTCAACTGAATATTACAGACTGCTTTAACAACTGCTAAAGCCTTCTTGATGCAAACCACAACCCGGTTTGTCAAGGAAACACTTTCTTACAAAGAGATCAAATCTAAGTGTGTGAATGTTTTCTACAAAACTGTATCACAACTGTGATGTATACACAAATTAAAGCTTAGAAACTAGATTGCTAAACAATGATAGAATATCAGAATGTGTAGTGTTTTAGCAAAACTGAGAGAAAGAAGATTTTTATCAGCTTTTATGCGTGTAAAGATTTGGAGAGCATTAGCCATTTCAATCTTCAAAGTCTTGTTTATATAGCACTGAGATGTTGAACGTTGGATGCAATATTCTTGATTCAATGCTAATAACAAACTTTCCTTATCGAGCAGATCTTGTCTGGAATGAGGCCGTTGGTATTAATTTGCTTTCAATGCACAGTACCGTTGCTTACTTAATGCAAGTTCTGGCTTGGCTCATTCTGAATCTGCTTAGCTGCTGATGAACTGTTGTGTTTCTTTATCAGAGTGTTGAGCGCAGTCTTGTTCATCAGGCTTCAGCATGTACGTGAGTTGATCATCTGATTCTGACATTCTGATATGGCAACTTCTGATGCTGATGTCAGGAACCAAATTATGATGCTGAATAGGTGTGTTCTTGCTTATATCAATCAGAGTATCTGCAAATTAGAACATAATAATTTAGGCAGCAGATAGTTCATACATGAATCACATAAATGATATATCTTTTCACTTTGTTATCATCAAAACTTAAATGTAGGGTAGTAGATTCAAACTTTGTTCTAACAATCTCCCCCTTTTTGATGATGACAAAAACTAGATATTTTTTAAATGAAGATAACGTGAAAAGGTATCAGAGAGATGCATCAGAGTAAGAGGTAAAAAGGATAAGGAGTAAAAAGATATCAGAGTTGAGAGATACTCCCCCTGAGTTTATTACTTCCCTTTGATTACACGTGTTCTTCAGGATCAAATCTTTTTGCCTTTCTTTGAACATCAGAGTATCAGAGTCTTTGACTATCAGAAGCTTTAGATCAGCATATCAGAGCAGAGCTTCAGATCAGCGTATCAGAGCTTTTCTTGTCAGAGCTTTGCTTTGGATCAGAGTATCAGAGCGGATCAGAGCTTCATAGTGATCAGAGCTTCATAGCTTTTAGTCTTCAGAGTGTCCAGGAGCTTCCTTGTACCTGTAGACTTTAAGCGAAACAGAAAAAACATTTTCAAGTAGTAGAGTTAGAATGTTTGAGAATTTCTGTCTTAGTTAACCGTTATTGTTTAAAATATCATTCTTGTTCTCCCCCTTTTTGTCAGCAATCAAAAAGTGTAGGTGAGTGCTAAAACAATTAAGATCAGAAAAACTTGTCATATTGAAAGGTTCAGAATCAAAACATGAAAATAGTACAAAACATATTCAAATAGTACATCAGAAAATCAAAGAAAACATGAAAAAGACATGAATGAAAAAAGACTAAGGTTGGGGAGGTAAGCGTGTGAACAGGTTCTCCAGCATGGCTTTGATCTGATCAGCAGTCTCATTCTGCTTGTGCACCATGCTGACAACAGTGTCAATCTTGCTATCCTGCACATCCATTCTTTCTTTCATCTTCTGGTCGTTTTCATCCATCCTCTGCTGCAGACGCATGTCATTCAGCTTTAGTTCTTCCAGAGTCTGCCTGTCCAAGGCAGCTTGAGAAGCATCAGAAGCAGGAAGCTTCTGAGAGCTTTCTGCAACATCTTCTGCTTGACTTTCTTCAGCTTGAATGGTCTTGTCTTCTTCTGGTTGCACCTTTGAAGCTAGCTGTTTCTCAGACCAAGGTTCACTATCCAGAGGGAGCAAGTCTTCTTTCAAAAGCTGACTTCCAACTTCATTCAGAAGCTTGCTTAAATTCTGTTGTGCCTGCTCATAGTTGATATCCTGCAACTTGAGGGCTTCAGCATGTACCCAAAGTCTGAATTGTGACCAGAGCTGATCAGAAGCAGCTGGGTCAATCACTCCAGGACAGACTTGCTTCAAAGAAGCAATCCATTGCTGCACACCTATTTCAAAATTCATAATACCAGAGCCAACATCTGGTTGTTTTGGTTTTGGGATGGCAATTTTATGTTTCAGATCAGCAAGACGGTCAAGACTGGTTAAGTCTATGAAGGTCCTGCTGGGGTTTTCAGAGGTTTTCTTGGCAGCAGTTTGTTTTGGAGATGGAGTTTCAGAATCAGAAATTATGATTGGACTGGGTGGTGTTTTGGGAGTATTTGGTGGTGTAGATTCTGGTGAGGATGGTAATTGTGCCAAGGTGATTGTAGTTCCACCTGGCAGCTGGATTGCCAGAGGTGATGGTTGAGGTGAATGAGGTTCAGATGGTTGAGGAGAAGGAGTTTCAGAGTGATGAAACTCTGGTTGAGGTGATGGTGGATTAATTTCTGGTTGAGGAGAGGGAGACGGAATTGCTGGTTGAGGAGAAGTTGTTGGAATTTCTGGTTGTTCAGGGATAAGGGGTTCTTCTGGAATTGATGAGAGTGGTTGTTGTTGTTTTGGTTCTTCAGCAGATTGTTGTTGTTCTGGTTGTGGAGGAGGGACAATTTGTGGTTCAGAGTTTGGTTGATCAGAAGTGTGTTGATCAATGTCAGACAGCACTTTGTCAATTGCTGATGTTATGGAGATTGTTGGTTTGGGATGTTTGGTTCTGGGTCTTCTGAGTTTTAATGCCTCAGAAGGGTCCTCTTCTGGTACAGTTTCATCTATTGTAGGGATGGGGATTGAGATTCTATGAGAGGTTTGAGGAGGAATAGATGCTGGAATAGTAGAAGAATTTAAAACAGAAGCAGCAGATAAATTACCTCTTTTCTTGGGTGTCTGCTGGGATGATCCTTCTGAAGGTGCCTTCCTCTTCTTCGTCTTCTTCAGAGTCACTTCTTGCTGAGGTTGATGCAGAGCTTTGATAATCAGATTTGGATCTGTACCATCTGCCTTGCACGCATCCAAGTATCTGAGAACCACCTCTGGTTTAGATTCTATCTCAGAAAATAAAGGAAAGTCACTCAGAGGAACTCTTCTGCTGGTGATATCAGCAATAGGAGTAGCTCTGGGTTCCTTTTGGATATTCTCTATCAACTTCATTTTCTTCAAGTTCTTTGCGTTCAGAGGTTTCCCAACTGTTGGTTCAATGGTGCTTAACTCTTGAGCTTCTATCAGATGCTCTATCAGCCTATTCTCTGTCAGAATATCTGATATCAACCTTCCAAAGGGTATCCAATCCCTCTTGGTTCTTTCTTCTTCCCTGGTTTCCTTCACACTTGTTCCGAGGTGGTTGAACAGAAAATGAGCCAAATTGATTTTTACCTTCTGATCAATAAAGTAGATCAGAAACTGCTGATCCACATTTATGTAATCAGGTGAACTGGTTGGCTTCCTATGGTTGAAGCACCCCAGAATTATCTTAGCCCAAACTCTGTAATGATCCTTCAGATCTTTGATCTTGCTGCTGGGCACCCCATGGGTGAAAATCCTTGCAGCTATCACGCCCACGTCAGCACATCTCTCAGCCATGTCCACACAACGGACGCCACCGCCACTGTAACCGATTAACCTTGCAATGTGATCCTCAGTGATCACAATCTTCTTCCCCATAACGAAGGAGGTGACTAGATGTGTTGAAGCCTTGGCATGAATCCAGAATTCCTTGACTAACATAGGGAATGTTGGTCCAACCAACCTGTCAAAATACCTTTCCCACTTCTGTGCCCTAACTTCTTCAGTTAGGTCAAAACCGTTCTCCTTCAAGCTTCCAAAATCAATGATCAATTCAGATAACACTTCAAGATTCTTCACAGGAGTGAGGAGTGTTCTGAATGGCACTTGATACTGCTCAGATGATGCTTTCTTCTGAGGACCTGCAGAAGCACTGCTGGAGGTTGCCATGTTCACACTAAAAAGGTTTTGAGAAGAAACTGAGAAAAAGGGTTTTGCAAGAGATGAACACAGAGAAAAATGCAGAGAATGCTTGAGTATTAGTGAGAAACTTTAAAGAATTAGAATGAGAGGTTAATGTGTTTAAATAGAGTTTCAAAATATTTTGAGAAGATAAACGTTTTTAAGAAAGAGAAAAATCATGATTGCATTTTAAAAGCATGATTACTTTTTATTAAATGCTTGCTGATTTTGGGGGATTTGAGAAAGATACTTAAAAACGATTACCAGACATGTGTCTCAATGCACCCAATCAGCGCTTTGCCTTCTCAGAAGCGTGCACGCGTTCTTCTTCAGAGATTTGCTGATGATTGGATGACACTTGTTTGATGTAGTGATCAGCACGTCTGTCTTTGAGCTTAGACTCTCAGATCATTAGACTTGCATCTGATACAATCTGAATGTTCTATCTTTCTGAAGGAAGATTGATCAGAAGTTCACAGTAAAACAATTACATTATGAAGGTAAATATATGGAATTAAAACATTTTCACTCTGGACAGATTTTCATGCTGAGATGTTTCAGAATGAAATTAAACCTATCTTCTGAAAGGGGTTTAGTAAAGATATCAGCCCATTGATGGTCTGTATCTATAAATTTTAAGTTCAAAATACCTTTCTGAATATAGTCCCTAATGAAGTGATGTTTTATTTCTATATGCTTAGCTCTAGAATGTAAAATGGGATTCTTGCTTAAGCAAATAGCAGAAGTATTATCACAGAGTATAGGAATGTTACTCTCAAAAATCTGGAAGTCTTCAAGCTGACTTTTCATCCAGAGCATTTGTGTGCTACATCCTGCTGCTGCTATGTACTCAGCTTCTGCTGTTGATAGCGCAATTGTTGATTGCCTTTTGCTGGACCAAGAGATCAGATTTTCTCCCAGAAACTGGCAGCTTCCAGAAGTACTTTTACGTTCCACTCTGTCTCCAGTAAAATCGGCATCGCAGTAGCCTACTAAGCTGTAATCACTAGATTTTCTATAAAATAAACCCAAATTAGTAGTACCTTTCAGATACTTGAAAATTCGCTTAACAGCTGTTAAGTGAGATTCTCTAGGATCTGATTGGAATCTAGCACAGATACAAACACTGAATAATATGTCAGGTCTTGAAGCAGTCAGATAGAGGAGAGAACCAATCATACCTCTGTAGACTTTCTGTTCTACATTTTTGCTTCCCTCTTCTCTTTCCAGAATGCACGTGGGATGCATTGGAATCTTTGATGGCTTACATTCTGAGAGGTCAAATTTCTTCAGAAGATCTCTGATGTATTTGCTCTGATGAATGTAAGTTCCCTCTGGAGTTTGATTGATCTGAATTCCTAGAAAGAATTTCAGTTCCCCCATGAGGCTCATCTCAAATTCTGCCTGCATACACTTAGCAAATTTTCTTCCAAGAGAAGGATTAGTAGAACCAAAAATAATATCATCAACATAAATTTGTCAGACTAAGATGTCATTCTTAACTGATTTACAGAATAGAGTAGTGTCCACTTTCCCTCTGGTGAATTCATTTTCTAACAGAAAGTTACTTAGCCTTTCATACCAAGCTCTGGGAGCTTGTTTCAGACCATATAGTGACTTCTTTAGTTTGAAAACATGTTCTGGATGTTTTGTATTTTCAAAACCAGGGGGTTGGTGTACATAAACTTCTTCTTCTATATAACCATTTAAGAATGCACTTTTGACATCCATCTGATACAGAGTGATGCCTCTATTAACAGCAAATGAAATTAAAAGTCTGATAGATTCTAACCTGGCGACTGGGGCAAAGGTTTCTATATAGTCTATCCCCTCTTGCTGACTATAACCTTGTGCAACTAGCCGTGCCTTGTTTCTGATGACTTCACCTTGTTCATTTAGCTTGTTTCTGAACACCCATCTTGTTCCAACGACGTTGAATCCTTTTGGTCTGGGAACGAGATCCCATACGTCGTTTCTGGTGAATTGATTCAGCTCTTCTTGCATTTCCAGAATCCAGTCATTATCCAGAAGTGCTTCATCAATAGAAGAAGGTTCAATCAGAGACACAAGTCCCATAAGAGTTTCTTCAGAGTTTCTGAAGCTTGCTCTTGTTCTGATTGGATCTTCCTTTCTTCCTAAGATAGTCTCTTCTGGGTGATCCAAGCTGCTTCTGGGTAATCTCTTCTGAGGTTGATCAGCAGCTGCTGTAGGATTGCTAGCAGTGCTCCTTTCAGACGTTGAAGGAGTGTCTGTGTTGAGAGCTTCTGATGACTTGTCTTCAGAACCTGTAAATTCAATTTCCATACCTACAAAAACTTCATTCTGCTTTGACTTTTCAGAGTCAAGCTTATCATCAAAACGAACACTGATTGATTCTTCCACAATCTGTGTTTCTGTATTGTATACTCTGTACCCTCTTGAGCGTTCAGAGTATCCTAACATAATACACTTCTGTGCTTTAGAGTCAAACTTGTTCAAATAATTCTTTGTATTTAATATAAAGCAAGTACATCCAAATGGATGAAAATATGAAATGTTGGGCTTTCTGTTCTTCCACAGTTCATATGGAGTCTTTTCCAGAATAGGTCTTATTGAGATTCTATTCTGAATGTAGCACGCTGTGTTTATTGCCTCTGCCCAGAAGGTCTTAGCAACGTTTGTCTCATTGATCATGGTTCTGGCCATTTCTTGCAATGTTATATTCTTTCGTTCTACAACTCCATTTTGTTGGGGAGTTCTAGGACAAGAGAAATCATGCAGAATGCCTCTGTCATTAAAGAATGACTCAAAATCTTTGTTTTCAAATTCTCCACCATGATCACTTCTGACTTTAACGATTCTAAGATCCTTTTCATTCTGAACTTGGTTACAGAAGGTAACAAACACAAAGTGTGACTCGTCCTTGTGTCTTAAGAACTTTACCCATGTCCATCTGCTATAGTCATCTACGATTACTAACCCATACTTCTTGCTACTGACTGAAGCAGATTTAACTGGTCCAAATAAGTCAATGTGCAGAAGTTCTAATGGCTTAGAGGTAGAAACAACATTTTTGGATTTAAAAGAAGGTTTTGCAAATTTGCCTTTCTGACATGCTTCACACAGAGCATCTGAATTGAACTTCGAATTAGGAAGTCCTCTGACCAGATTGAGTTTGTTAATCTGAGATATTCTTCTCATACTAACATGCCCCAATCTTCTGTGCCAGATCCACTGCTCGTTGTTAACAGATAGAAGGCATTTTACATTCTGACTCTTTAGTTCAGAAAGTTTGATTTTGTAAATGTTGTTTTTCCTCTTACCATTAAACAGGATAGTCCCATCTTTCTGACTAACAACTTTACATGATTTTTGATTAAAGATTATATCATAACCGTTATCACTTAATTAACTTATGGATAACAGATTATGCATCAATCCATCTACTAGCAGAACATTATTAATAGAGGGAAGATTTCCATTACCTACAGTTCCAGAGCCAATTATCTTTCCCCTCTGATTGCCTCCAAAGCCAACGTGGCCTCCTGGCTTAAGTTCCAGGCTTTGGAACATATGCCTTCTTCCCGTCATGTGTCGTGAGCAGCCAGAGTCCAGGTACCATGACTGGTGTTTCTGACTTGCTGCTAAAGATATCTGCAACATGTATTATTTTATCCTTAGGTACCCAGATTTTCTTGGGTCCTGATTTGTTAGTTTTACCAAAACTCTGGTTGAATTTTGGTTTCACATAGTGCTTACTGCTAGTGTATTTAATATCATGTGTGTGACCATACACAAAGTATGAATTCAGAGGAGTGTGTTTAATGGTTAAGTCCATGACATTCTTTGGTGTAGGAACCTTACCTTGGTATCCTATTCCTTTCCTGCCGTTTCTGCTAACTCCATAGATCATTGAAGCCATTTTGCTTCTATCTATGCTTTTAGCGAGGAACTTTTGGAAATTGTGATCATACTCCTTGATGATCTCATCAGCGTTGCTGGGAGTTTCAGAAATTGGTTCCTTCTGAGAGTTTTGTAAAGTGTTTTCTAATTTTGAAATCTTATTTCTCAGCTCAGAATTCTCCAATTTGAGACTCTTAGTCTTATTAGAGTCAGATTCAAGATTCCTTTTCAGGTCTCTGAATTTAACTCTAATTTGCTGATACCGTTCCAGAATCTCATTAAGGCTTTCAGCAAGTTCAGCCTTTGTAAAGTTAACAACAAAGTTAGGAAATACCTCTTCAGTATCTGATTCTGAGTCTGATTCAGAAGCTTCACTATCTTCTGAGATGTTAGCCATGAGAGCTATGTTTGCCCTCTCATCATTTGATTCTGAGTCAGCTTCAGACGAGTCAGAGTCATCCCATGTAGCCATGAGACTTTTCTTCTTCTCTCTTCCAAACTTCTTTTTGGGATTTTCCCTCTGAAGCTTTGGGCAGTCACTCTTATAGTGTCCTTGCTTATTGCACTCATAGCAGATGATGTCCTTGGTGTTTGGCTTTTTGCTACTGGAGGAGCCTTTAGATCTTCTGTATCCAGAGGAAGAATCTGTCCTTCTGTATCTGGAAGAAGACTCGTTCTGATCAGATCTTCTAGGATTCCTGAACTTCCTTTGTCTTTGCTTCCATAGTTGATTTACTTTTCTGGAGAGAAGAGAGAGTTCGTCTTCTTCTGATGAGGATCCATCAGATGTTTCTTCAACTGCCTGCAAAACTTTAGACTCAAATTTTTTGTTAGATTTTAATGCTAAAGGCTTACCTTGCTTCTGAGGCTCGTCAGCTTCTAGCTCTATCTCATGACTTCTGAGGGAGCTGATAAGTTCCTCCAAAGTGATTTTGTTGAGATCTTTAGCTAGCTTCAGAGCTGTAACCATAGGTCTCCACTGCTTGGGTAAACTTTTGATGATTTTCTTGACATGGTCAGCAGTAGAGTATCCTTTGTCCAGAACCTTGAGACCAGCTACCAGAATCTGGAATCTTGAGAACATTGTTTCAATGGATTCAGATTCTTCCATTTTGAACGCCTCATACTTCTGAATGAGCGCCAGAGCTTTAGTTTCTTTGACCTGAACGTTGCCCTCATGCGTCATTCTGAGTGAGTCAAAAATATTCTTTGTTGTGTCTCTGTTGGAGATCTTTTCATATTCAGTATAGGAGATGGCGTTGAGGAGGATGGTTCTGGCCTTGTGGTGATTCTTGAAGTCACGCTTTTGTTGGTCAGACATTGTTTTTCTATCAATCTTCTGACCGGTTGCATTCACAGGGTGCGTGTATCCGTCTGTCACCATATCCCACAGATCAGCATCATGTGCCAGAAAGAAGCTTTCAATTCTGTCTTTCCAGTAATCAAATTTTTCTCCATCAAAGACTGGAGGTTTGCCGCTGAATCTGTCTCTGTCCTCATTGTTGTCATTGCTGATGTGAGAGTTGTTTCCTGCCATTGTGTTTTTCCGATGCTGGATCTTGTACTGACACGGTTAAGTGTTTTAGCTCAGAACCAGGCGCTCTGATGCCAATTGAAGTAGTGAAAAACACAAGAAGGGGGGGTTGAATTGTAAAACTGAAATCTAATGCAATGAACAAGATATTTTTATCCTGGTTCGTTTGATCTCAAACTACTCCAGTCCACCCGTCAAGGTGATTTCGCCTCTCTCCAACGAGGTCTTAATCCACTATATTCAACTGAATATTACAGACTGCTTTAACAACTGCTAAAGCCTTCTTGATGCAAACCACAACCCGGTTTGTCAAGGAAACACTTTCTTACAAAGAGATCAAATCTAAGTGCGTGAATATTTTCTACAAAACTGTATCACAACTGTGATGTATACACAAATTAAGGCTTAGAAACTAGATTGCTAAACAATGATAGAATATCAGAATGTGTAGTGTTTTAGCAAAACTGAGAGAAAGAAGATTTTTATCAGCTTTTATGCGTGTAAAGATTTGGAGAGCATTAGCCATTTCAATCTTCAAAGTCTTGTTTATATAGCACTGAGATGTTGAACGTTGGATGCAATATTCTTGATTCAATGCTAATAACAAACTTTCCTTATCGAGCAGATCTTGTCTGGAATGAGGCCGTTGGTATTAATTTGCTTTCAATGCACAGTACCGTTGCTTACTTAATGCAAGTTCTGGCTTGGCTCATTCTGACTCTGCTTAGCTGCTGATGAACTGTTGTGTTTCTTTATCAGAGTGTTGAGCGCAGTCTTGTTCATCAGGCTTCAGCATGTACGTGAGTTGATCATCTGATTCTGACATTCTGATATGGCAACTTCTGATGCTGATGTCAGGAACCAAATTCTGATGCTGAATAGGTGTGTTCTTGCTTATATCAATCAGAGTATCTGCAAATTAGAACATAATAATTTAGGCAGCAGATAGTTCATACATGAATCACATAAATGATATATCTTTTCACTTTGTTATCATCAAAACTTAAATGTAGGGTAGTAGATTCAAACTTTGTTCTAACAAAATTGTCCCCAGCAGAGTCGCCAGTTCTGTGATCGGTGGATCTGGAACTGACTATTTAACGTTGGTTCGCGAAATGTCGCGGAAGCAAGAGTCGCCACCGTCTTTTATTTTCTCCAAATGGAAAGGACAAAAGCACAGAAAAATTCCTTATTGAGATTGCTCTCGGTTCGGGAGGTAGATTTATAGAAAGGGAAGGTGTTAGCATCCTTTCTATCCATGGTTATCCATGGGCTCTTAGATACTTGCTCATTGTGTTTTCAAAATTGTTTGTTTGCTTTTCAGAGTGGGTTTGAAAAAAGTTTCGTTTAAAATTTCAGTTCGACTCTTGTATCAGTCCTCAAGAGTGTTTGAAAAGTTGTTTTGGAAAGCTTTTTGCAAAGTGTCGGTGTGAAAAGAAGTTTTTGATTTGTTTTGAATTAGAGCATGTATCTACGAGTCGTCTACCTACCCTAAGGAATTCGTTTGTGTAAATGTCTTTAAAGTAGTGCCATCCCACCATTGAGAGGTAGGTAGCACCACCGTTGGAGGTGTTCGGGTCAATTCGAGGGTTCGGGACATTGTGGTCACCAGAGCAATAGGAAGACACCTTAGAAGCTACCCCCATGCCATGTTCATGGACATGAGGACTTACTAAAACATCCTCTACTCGACGACCACTTTTCGAGGGGCAAGGCAACAGTGAGGCGTACCCTAGGGGTGGTGTGTGAATTGTGTGTTGTTCTCGATTATGTTTATCTTGTCATGCATTGGTGATCTACGCTTTGTTTTTATTTTTGGCATTCATTCTTTCATGTGGTTATTAACAGTTAAAGGTGCGAGAAGATAAAAGTCCTACGCTATTACAAGGGCGCGGGTCTACATCGCCAAATTAATCCAAGACCCGATTTGAAATAAATAAAAAAATGCGGAAAGATAAATATCCTAATTAATCTATTACAAGGCTTTGGGATAAATACATTACATTCACAAAAGAAATAAAAATGAAAGCGCGAGAAGGAACTATAATCAAATGCGAGGGCGTTGGACCCTTTGAAGAAGTTAAATTAAAATTATTAGTGAATTAATGATTAAAGAAAAAGAAGAACTTATTTTTTATGTTTTTTTTTTGTATTTATGAAATTAAGGAAAATTAAAATGGAATTAAAAGTTAATTAAAACCCTAGTTCTAAATTGTTTTTAATTTATTAAAAAAAATATTTTAGTTTGACCTAATTTACATTAATTATTTACATGGCATATTTATTTACAAAAAATAATTAACAATTAAATATGGTGAAAAAGAAAAAAAAGAATAAAAGTACAAAAACCCTAATTTCTACATTTTTTTAGTTTATTCAAAAATATTAAAATTAAACCTAAAAATTAAAACTAAATTAATTATTACATTTATTTACAAAATAATATTAATTAATATTAACAAAGCATATTTTTTATTGTTTTATGATTTTCTGTTTTTTTTTTATATTTTATGAAAATTAATTTTGATGAATTAACTAAAATAAATAAAACAAATAAATAAAACAAATAAATAGAAAAAATGAAAAGAAAGAAAATAATATGCAAACCAATGGGGGGTGTTGACCCCAATTTTGGAGGTATGATCAATAATCAGGCCCAATGAATTCAAGCCCTTGGTTGACTTTTCAAGGACGCGTGTGGATCTGCTGACCAAGGTGCATGGTGGAGATCCTGTGTTGGCCCTTGGATTCATCTCCTGAGACATGTGGCGTGCCCAGAGATAGAGTTATATGGTGGTCCCTGAAAGCTACGCTGCACAGAAATATGGAAAGCAAAATAATATTAAATAAGTGGGGGACCTGGGAATCGAACCTAGGTCCCATCGTTTGCCAAATGCACGTTCCACCATCTGAGTTGTATGCGCGTGTTTGTTAGCCAATGGAATATAAATAATATAAATGCAACAAGCGCTTATAGTATTAACCAAGCAAAAAGCGCGCCAGCTATTCAAACTGGCCAACCCATGTCCAACACCTCAGCGTCTTCTCCATCACGCCTTTGTTTTGACTGAAAATATAGAACAGATAGCGGGGGTTTTAAACCCCCACTAAGTGGTACCTACAAAAATAGCGAATAGGGTATCACGTAATATAAATTAGGCGCGATAGGATCAATCGTTTCGTCCAGATGCCCTGGTTTTGATGGTACTAGTCTCGTTGCCTGATTTTTCCATATGAATGAAGCCCTCTTTTTAAGCTTCTGAAACCCTAATGCGTGTTCATGGTAACTTTGCATACAGGCGTCCAAAACTCAATTGAATGGTACCAATGGCTTTAGAATCATCATGTTAGTGTAAATCACATATTAAAAGTCATGAATAACGTATGAAAATGCAAACACGATTATCAAAATTTTACAGAAAAGTTAGACTTCTATCTACCAATTCTTTGCGTTTGGAGAGTTGATTTTGATTGGAGTAGCTTCCTGGATGCCTTGGCAAGCTATTGGAATGGTTATTTTTCTTTGAAACAAGCTCTAAGTGCGTTTTCAGTTTTGAACTTTTTGACAAAAAATGCAAAGTTTGTATGAGGTCTGAGGCGCAGCTTCCAGGTTCTTTTGCATTAGGGTTAGCTTGGTGTTTATATGAAGAATGAATTAGGGTGAAATCCAAGCCAAGAAACCTTTGCATTCATGAATCCAATATTTGATTTTCAATGAATCTTTTTTCAATATTTTTTCATGCCCTTTTGATACCAATCATGGCCAAATCTTTCCATATTGAGTGTGCACGAAATCTTGGAGTTATGATAGACCTATTAGCTGCATAAAAAGATTTAAAATGCATGCTTGAGTATTTTTGTCATATTTTATTTAATTAAATGAATTAATGGTGATAAAAATTCAAATAAATAATAAAAAATGATTAAATAACTCCCCTTTGGGTCAATGGGTCGTGCATAACTTTTGGATGATGATTCTTGGAAGAAATTGTGGCCCATTAGCAATTTTGAGGCATTTGAAGCAAAGTTGACTTTTCAAAATTCCCAAAAATTTCCCAACTTCCACAAGGAATATCTTGCTCAATTTTTAAGCTTTGATCATGTTCTTGGACATTTTGGAAAGGTATTGAAGTCCTCTAACCAATTCCTTTGGTCCCATGTCATTTTGATTTACCAATCTCAAGTTATGGTCTTTGACTTGAAGTGCCTTTTTGTTGACTTTTGAAAATGACCTATAATGTTGAGATTGATAACTTTTTGTGAGAGCATTTCTTGGACTTGAAGTGTGAAGAGGAGTTGTAGGAAATGTCATTCTCTTCAAAATGAGCTTTGGATCGAATTTTTCTGATGAACCATGTGGAAGTTATGCCTTGGTCAAGTTACAGTTGACTTTTTCAACTGTCCAAATATGGAAACTTTTGCATCTTGAGACTTTTTTAGCCATGCCTTGAGAATCATGATCAAGAATTGATCAAATGATGTTTGTGGCTTCAAAATAAGATGTTGACCAAAAATTTGAACTTTTGACTGTCAAATGACCATTTTACCCCTACAGTTGACTGCTGAGCAATTAGGGTTTTTGACTGTGCAATTTTGTTTTGTGAGTCTTGAAACTTAGCATATGGATGCTTGACCATGTTTATAGGCATGTGGGACTTGATTGGACCCTTGAACACTTCAATTTCTTTGTCAGAACCAAAAACCCTAGATTTTTTTTACTGTTAGGAGGCCTTTGAACTGTGCAACCCTTGGGGAGATTTTGAAGCATGCTCTTTGCAAATCTTGAAGAAAATGGGAGGACAAATTTTGGGGTACAACAATATATATATATATATATATATATATATATATATATATATATATATATATATATATATATATATATATATATATATATATTCCATTTGTTGTTTTGGTTTTATTAAATATTTTAAAATCACTTATTAGAAGTTATTTAAATGTAAGAAGATTTATTTTAAAGGACCAGGTATTGGGCCCAGTTTGCGTTAAAAAATGTTGGTTATGTTAAAAGAAATTTATTGATGGAAAAAAATGCTTTTGCAAATATAGCTCAGAAGCCCTACTCGGTTTAAACAAAATTAGGCCCATTAGGTTTTGTTAAAACTAATATATTTGTTGATTTCGTTATTTGCTGTTAAAATAGCATTAAATATTATTCAAATTATTCATTAAGTTTTGTTTAAACTAGCTTTGGGTTAAAAAAATAAGTAAAGAGGCCAAGTGGGCCTGGTTACATAAAAAAATGTTTCGTTGTTAATAAAAGAGAATTGTTGTTGTAAACAAAAAAAGTGATGTTGTTGGGCTGAGTGAAGAAAATTATAACGTAAGGCCAAATCAAAAACAGCACGGTATCAACCAACCAAAAAACAGGCGCGTTTTCAATTAAGAACGGATACTGTACTAATTCGTCCAAGAACATGCGCATATTTTATCAATCAACACTCACTGTTTAGATCCAAAAAAGTTAAATCTTACTTTTTTCTATGAATGAAGTCTTAAATTAATAGCAAAACCTATAATTTCTAACATACGCAGAACTGGAAAAATCTTCAACTGATATTACAAAATCATCTCTGAATTCCAATCAAAATAAATAAAAATCTTAGAATCTCTATAATCCAAATCAAATATTACAACATTCAATTAAGACGTGCAAGTCTTCAAATTATATCTCAGAAAAAAGGATGAAATCTACAAAATCAGAGTCATAACAGAATCAATCAACAAAAATTAAAATCCCTAACTTGTTTCAATCACTAAATCTACATTGTAACACAAAACCCTAATCATAAAAAACCTATAAATACAAGGAGAATAAATATAGAAAAGGGAGATTTTTAGTTTTACGGAGAAGAATACCGCGAAGAGTTAAACAACAGAGAAGCGAGAAAAGCTCGAATCTGACGAGGAAGTCGAAGCAATCGTGAACCAACGCCATTGAAGCAGAGAAGGACGACTGGGGTTTCGTTGTTGGAAACCACAATTGTCATTGACGGCCGCCTTCAACCACTCATCGCCGCCTTCAACCACTCATCTCCGCCTTCAACCACTCATCGCCGCCTTCAATCAACACCAGACACTTAGAGAATCAAAAGGGGTAACTCAGTCTCTTTAGTTTTGTTGTTTGATTGATGTAGGGCTAAGGGTTTGTGGGGGGTAGATTTTGTTTTCTATAGCTGCCGATGGAGATTGTGGTTTAGGGTTTAATAGGAGGTGAAAGGGGTAGGCGATAGAGGAAGAGAATGTTTGCTGTAAATCCAGACAAATAACAATGAAATGAATTTTGAATAAAAACAAACAATATGATCTGTAACAATCCCATACGCGCGCCTACACAATAATGATTATGCACCTTCAATTTCATCCATTTGATCATCATCAGACGGCCAGAGGCCAAGTCTACACCATAGCAACCGGGCACCCTCACCACACTAGATCTATCCGGCCATCTCTTAAGCATCCTGGGCTTAGGCCCAATTATTTTTCGCACCCCCTTCTGCCTAATTACTAAGCCATCAAAGAAAATGCACCTCCCTGTTTGAATAATGATTGGGCCAGCCTGGGCCTAATTTCCCGCACCCCCCTTTTACTGGTTAGTTGAGAAACGACACCCACCTCTGATTTAATTAAATAATTATTTTTTATTTATTTATTTCCCTTATGTTATATTTTTTATATATTATATTGTTATATTATCATAATAATTTCTTTTTTTTCTTTTATAATAATTATTAATATTATTTATTATATTATTATTTATTATATGTAAATACCATTATTTATTATATCATTCAAATCATTTTTATATCAAAATCGCATATATTAGTTTATATATTATTTGCATTAAATCTTTTCTTTTAATCATGCATTAATCAAGATATTTTTGCAGATAATACGATTAAAAAACACGTAACAAACAACAAATTATTTTTCACAATCAATTAAGCTAATCAACTGTTTTTGCAAAGTGTTGTGAAGTTGGGGTTTTTTAGGTACAAAACACTTGAATTTTTTCTAAGTGTTTGAAAATCTTGACTTTTAACTTTTGTTGACTTTCTTGATTCTTGATGAAAAAGTTTGACATTTTTGAATATTTTGATGATTCTTGATTTTTGAATTCCAATGTTGACCAAAAAGTCAAAGTTTGACGTTTGTGTGACTGTTGACTTTTCATCAATTGATTCAATTTTTCAACTATCAATCACTTGTATCTTTTGAAATGTCTTGAGCCATGTAATTAGGTCAAGATGTTGTATTTGAGCTCTTGAGATCATGCTTCAAGACATTAGGTCACGCACTAGGCCAAATGTCAATGATCAGTCATCCTCGGTCAAAACCTTAATTTGGCAATTTTTGCCCTTTGATGATTTGAGGGCTTTTCTTGAGGAATCAAGCTCAACCCTTGATCAAATGATGAATATCAACTCAAAATGTTGATTTTGACAAAAAAATCTTGAAGTTTGACTGGATGTTGACCACAATTGACTTTTTACTCAACATAATTGATTTTCAATCATCTGAGCCACTGACTGAGCAAACATGTGATGCAAGACTTAAAACTTGACATAAGCGTTATTAAGGACCTATGATGAACCATGAAAGTAATTTGATACCCTTGAAACCCATTCTTCCTTGTACAGGATGAAACCCTAGTTATGGACCCATTGCTTAGGAGGTGAGTTTGTCTGATCAATTCTTGAGAATCCTTGAGTATTTAAGACCTTATGAGAAAGTCTTGAAGAAAAAGGGAGGGAAATTTTGAGGTACAACAATGGCCTATCTTTTAGTCAATCTTCAAGAATCCCACTTTATTTTGATCTTCATTGATTCATCATCACAACATGCCTTCATATTTCCTCCAAGCATTGCAACATGAACCGTAAAACAGGCCATGCATCAGCCTATTTACCAGTACAACAAAGCCAAATAGTTTTCATCCAAAAATTAACCATGGCAACCATGCATATATTCAAAGAAAATAATCCAGAAAAAGAACCAAACACCAATAGCCAAACTTAAATAAAAAACCTGCACGAAAATAGTCATAATCCAATTCAATATCGGTGAATAACTGCCCTACATGAGTGAAAACCAGAAGGATAAAATCAGGAAAATAAACAAAAGTAAAACTCATAGCAAAATTCCAGCCCGACTTAATAAGAAAACCAAACTCGTTCCATTTCTCACTAACTGAACTCAAAAGTCCTTGCATTCAACTAAACTTTTAACTCTCTTAGCAGAAAATCAGAACCCACGCCTTCGATTTAAGTGTCAACTGATTAGTAACAAAAATTAACTTCTCAAGGGATTCACTTAATACCTGAACCAAATCGGCCCATTCAACCGAAAAACCCAAAAGACAAAGCTCAAGCTACCTATAACAGAATTTTCTAATAGAGATAACCATCTCAACTACCTTGAACCATCTAACTAACTTCTAAAATAACTACGCCAGCTAATCCCATAACTGTCATAACAAAAACCTAACAGATTTTTCTATCAGATTTTGAGATCAAAACTAACCTGATAATAGATCAATCCCATCCCTCCATCTTGTAACCAACACATTTAATCCATTGGTTGTGATTTCTTCACCTATAACAAACTAAAATAGACTACATAAGGCGTCATCACCTTCATTCTTCAAAAAAATCCCTAAAGAATCATCGCAAAACTCCAGAAAAATTTCTTTGCTTCTTCCGTCAATCTTCATCCTCCATCGCCAGAAAACCAGAAAATTCTCTACATCTTTTCAACCTTCTAAACCCTGCATTTTATCATCATTTTGAAACCTCGATTCCAATCTCTACAAAAACATCAGAACTGCTCCAATTTCTCCAATCATCATTGTTGCACCCCAAAATTTTCCCTCTCATTTATCAAATATTTTCTCACAAGGATCTCTCTTGGTTCAAGACTGCACTAGGGTTGATCAGCTCAAGACACCTCCTTAAGCATTGATGACCAAAATTAGGGTTTGAGATTGCACAAGGAAAATTGAACTTTCAATACTTCAAATGACTTTCATGGATCATTATGGACCCCCAAGATTACTCAGGTCATGTTTCAAGCCTTGGATCACACTTTTGCTCAGTCAATTGAGCAGTTGACCTAAAAATCAGTTGCATTGGGGAAAAAGTCAACTATGGCCAATTTACAGTCAAACTTCATAATTTTTTATCCACATCAACATTATAAACTCATATGTATCATTTTATCAAGTTTGGACCATAATTCCTCAAGAATTTGATCAAATCATCAAAAGGGCAAAATGGTGAAAATTAGGGTTTTAACTGAGAAAGGGCAATTTCTGGTTTTTGACATGGCAAATGGTCAATTTGGTTTGAAGCATTATTTCAAGAGTTAAATTGCCTCATTCTGACCTAATGGCATGACCTAAAACATTTCTCAAGATCAATTGGATTGACAGTGAATTTTCAATCAACTGATCAAAAGTCAACTGTACACTGAAAAGTCAAACTTTGACTTTTTGGTCAAAATTCAATGTGAAAGATCACAATTCATCAAAACATGTCAAAATATGAAACTTATTCATAAAGAAATCAAAAAGTCTAGATTTCATTTTGAAAAGTCAATGTTTTCTAACTTAGAAATTTTTCTAAGTGTTTAAACTTCATGTTTTTTCTTAACTTTGGGCCAATTTTTCACCATGATGCAAGAGGATTCAGAAGAAACTTTCAACATGAAAGTTGTACATATACATGATATGTACAACATTGCTTTACACAACTTCTCTTAAAAATTCTTGGATATTAAGTTATTAATTCATAAAGTCATGGTCTTGAAATTAGACACAGTGAAATTTTGCCCTAGTTTTGGCCAGGATTTTGACCTAACTTCATGGCACTTTTTCATATAGTTCCAAGGGTAATTTTCAAAAATGATTCAAAGAGGGGTTGTAGAACACATTACAAGCTTTCCAAAATTTCTAAGAACTCCTTGCGACCATTCTTGAGTAAGGAGAATCGAAGAGATGAAGTTAGGGTTTTCACACTTGAATTACAAGTCATTTTGTGATGAACAAGAAGTCAATTTCAAACCTATGCTGCACAATCTTGTTTTACAGGCCTCTAAACCTCAAGATCTATCCATAATCAGAAGATTACACTTGCTTTTGAGCTATTATCCACTTGATTCAAGCTTTGTCCAAGTAAATTTTCCATTAATGGAACAAAGTTCACACTTCCATTTTGGAAAAGTGACTTTAATCACAAAGTCAACTTGTATGGAGCTTTGCACCTGTTCTTTATGCACAAGCATGCTCTATAAACTCAGAACAAACATGTTTAAAGTGGCAAGCCACCCTACAAGACATGTACCTTGCATTGAAACCATGTTTTTCAAGATAACTTCAAAAACAAGTCAAAAACTCAGAACATGTGATCTTTGTTTTCTGACCTCCTCAAATCCTCTAAACTTTTCCATATAATTATACAAGTGTATTGCAAGCTAACACACGAATGAACAAGCCCTCAAACTTCCCAAAACCAGAAATTGCCATACAAGCACAAAAACTTGCCATTTCTGATTTTTGAATCCAAACTCCAAATCCCCTTGTGCGTTTCCTGGCCAAACCATCCACAAAGCTTCTAATGCACATATAGAAGCTATCCCAACCCCTGTTTTCAAACTGTAATACCATTTACACCATTCTCCATTTTCAAAAACAGGGTATTGCACATTGACTTCTTCAGCTTGATTCAAGAACTCTCAACATAAAGTAAGCTTTGCAATAGCTTCCTGAAGGTGCAAGGAAGCTCACCCAATCATCAAAACACTTTGAAAGTAGCTCTAACTAAAAGCACGATCTCCAGCTACAAGGTGAGTGTTGTACCCCAAAATTTTCCCTCCCATATTTCTCAAAACATTGCAAGAAAGATCTCCAAGTTGCTCAAAGTAGCCCAAGGGTTGGCCAGACAAGCTCTCTCCTAAGGCAGTCTACCTCAAATTAGGGTTTCATGTTGCATCAAGATACTTAAGTCCATGTGATCCCAATTGCTCACCAATGTCCTAATATATTCTCAAGATCATCCATGTCAAGTTTCAAGCCTTGCAGAGGAAGTTTGCTCAGTCAGTTGCTCAAAGGTCCAAAAATTGACCGTGCTAGGGCAAAAGTCAACTGTGACCTACATACAGTCAAACTTCAAGATTTTTGGTCAACATTATCATTTTGAAGTATATTTCATAATTTTATCTAGGGTTGATCATGATTCATCAAGTATTGCTCATAATTCATCAAGACTCAAAAGTTGCTAAATTAGGGTTTTGTAGGAAAAGTCAACCCAACTTTGACCAATCATAACTTTCTCATACTTTATGATAAATGACCCATCCAAAGCTCATTTTGAAGAGGATTAAATTTCCTATAATTCATATTCATCTCCCAAGTTCAAAACATGCACACACAAAAAGTTATGAATTTGGACATTATAGGTCATTTTGAAAAGTCAACAAAAACACCTTTTTTGTCAAAGCCTCATACATGAACATGGAATATCAAAATGAGATTAGACCAAAAGGGTTTCTTAGAGGACATCTCAAACTTTCTAAAAAGTCCAAGAACACCTCCAAAGAGTCAAAATTGGGAAAGTTATGCATTGGTGAACTTGACCCTTTTTGCAAAATTGCAAAAAGTCAACTATCCCTAAAACTTCAAATTTTCCCAAATGGGCCCAGTCTTTTTCACTTGTTTTGAGTTGGAAACATAGCCTAAGTGCTCTAGCCTTTGCCACTTGTCCATATCTTATTTTTATTATTTATTTTGATTTTTGTTTGAATTAATTTAAATTAAATCATAATAAATCAAATAAAATCCAAAATATTGATAACAAAGGATCTTGTTATTATTTCAGGTCTTAAATTACATATTGCAAGCATTCAAATTCGTGCAAATGCATAGTGTGCATAAAAAGATTGAAAAGAAGCCAAATTTGGAAGGTTTTTAAAGGGAATCAAATCAAATATCAAAAGCATTTAAGAAGGAAGATTTGGACACAATGATCAACCGTAATGCATTATTTGATACATAAGGAGGCGAGGCAGACCTAGAAACGGGTTGGAAGCAGGCTCTAGAGATAGAACAAAATCTGAAAAATACCAAGAAAAGTGTGAGTTCGAAATCACCTTTAGAGGCAGTTTCAAGACTCTTTGACGATCCCAATCACTTCCAAGGAGTCTCTGCAAGCGAAATCAATCGAAAGTAAGTGTTTTCAAGACCTACAACACACTGTAAGTCCGTCACGATATTGCCATCTTCTTGAACTCGAATAGCCTTGTTCTTGCATCCATAGTGTAAAATAATTGTACATTCTTGATCACCATGATGTTTGCAAACTTTCTACAATAGCCAATTGCATTTTAATGGACTGAATCGTGAATCACCATTGTTAGGTTTTTGGAGTTTGTTTTAGGGTTTTTGAATGCAGGGAAAATTGGCTTTCGTGAGTGATACCATTGAGATCAGGAGGACAAGACGAGTCTAACCATGGTGTTAGATGTTATTTACATGGCCCATTGAAGATTTTGGAAACATACAGACTTGTAGCAATGGACGATGTTCGTGGGTATAGGTCCTTAAGCTTTTAGCCACAGAGAGAGGAAGGAGACGATGAGTTGTCACCCCCCTATTGGCTTGTTTGAATTTCGTGCAAAATTTCCTATTATTTTATCTGTTTTATATATTATTATTATCTTGTAATATTATAACAACAAGTAACAAGTGATCCAATGGTAAGCGTGGCATGAAATTCCCCTTGGGGCCTGGGTTTGAATCCCAGGTCCCCCAATATTCTCTATAATGTTTTTCTTTTCAAGATCCACTGCACGCGTGAGCCTAACGTCCATCATACTCCCTCATCATCCAACGCGCTAGATGGCCAGATCTGGTGGCCACCATTGAAAGCACACCATAAGCCAGGGTCAGCGCACCATACAGGATCACAAAAGTCAATGTGGATCAGCACTAATGGGCCAGAATTCTAACTATTCACACCCCAATTTTCAGGCCTAATTCCTCTATCTCTTTTATATTTCTAATTATTTCATTTAATTTTCATTAATTTATTTACAAACCACCAAATTGATTTTCTTTTTTATCAAATTATCAAAAAAATCACCAAAAAAACATTTTATGTCCAAATTAAATTTTAGATATTTATTTTTTTAGTAAAAAAATCAATTAATTAATTAGGTTAATTTTTTAGATAACTTTAATTTATTTTGCAAATAATTAAAATTAATTAGAATCAATAGGTTTTTATTACTAACTTAATTATTTTATTTCTTTCATAAAATAACCAAAAACCAAAAATATGTCATTTAATTATTGTTCATTAATTTATTTAATAACCAATTAACTTAGTATTTCATTTTAAGACTTAATTACTTTTCTTAAAAAATATTAAAAACAACAAAAACATTTTCTTTTAATTAAGAGGGTCAAAACCCTAGTTTTCGCATTCGATCTAATTTTCCTGCACGCTTTATTTTTATCCCATTATTGTAACTGCTCACAAGGTGTAATAGTTTTAATTAGGACTTTTACTTTTAATTTATCACTTTATTCTTTACTTTTCAAAGGGTTTGTTTTTGGCTATGTAAATACCTGAAGCCTTGTAATAGCGTAGTTTAATTTCCGCACTTTAAATTCCGCAAATTATTAACTGTTAGATGTATGATAACAGGATGCATGACAAGAATGTATGATTAATTTGAAAACAGTTAGATCACCCCAAATGTGCAAAGATAAACAAAATTTAAATTGAAACACTCGCACATGCGCACTCTTAGGGTACACTCCCACTTGGTTGCCTTTGTTATAACGGTCATTGAGTATAGGTTGTTTTAGAGGTCGTCCTCTTGTCTAAAAGATCAAAGTTGCCTCGAAAAAGTTGCCTCGGATATTGTTGCCTCAGATAAATGATCTAAGACATTAGGGTTATTACTAAGACGTCTTAACATTGCTTTAGTGACCGTACGTCCCTTTCGGATTGACCCTCAAAACTCCAACGACGATGCTACCTACTCACTAATAGTGGGATAGCATTGTCTAAAGGAAACGAACATAGAACGATTATTTTTTTTCGAGTAGGTAGATTAGCTCTTAAGTACTTGCTCAATCCAAACAAAATTTTTCACACCTACACTCCTTTACAAACAAAGTTTTCAAAACACTTCATTACACTCTTGAAGACAGAAGCAAGAGTTAAATCGAAGTAAAAAAAACATTTCAAATCACACAAACACAAAGAAGCAATTTTGAAAATGATGAGCAAGTACCTAAGAGCCCGTAGATAACTACGGATAGAATGGGTGCTAATACCTTCCCTTTCTATAATCTACCCCTCGTATTCAGAAAATCTCGAAAAAAGGATTTTTTCTGTGCTTTTTTCCTTTCCTTATTGGATAAAATAAAAGTCGGTGGCGACTCTTGCTTACCGCGACATTTTGCAAACACAAACGCAAAACGCAAACCAGTATTCCTAAAAAAAAACAGTACCGGTTCTGGCCACCGTATCACAGAACTGGCGACTCTGCTGGGGAGTTAATAAGTGGGGTGTACCTTAGGAATAGTTCATTATATTGTTTTCAATTGTTTGATCTGTTTGCTTTATCTTTGTGGGTTTGAATCGGAGTTACTATAGATCCTAACCTGGATCTGGGGACACCTTTTAGGTAAGTAGAAATAGACTGTGAGGGAACTGTACGGCGTAGACCGATATGGTTGAAGCAGTAGCTACGTTGGTGTGACACTTTAGTTTGTACCGATATCCCTTGTGGTGGAACAAGGAGAATATGGGGCTGCTAAGGGGTCATTAAGCACCAACTGAACTTAGAACCTATAATTGACCAACTTGGCCATAGAAAAGTAGCAGTATGCTACACTCATTGAGACCAAACTCTCGCAATGATTTCGGCTGCAAGAAAAGGTTGCTAAACTGGAATTATGACCAATCGAGGGTGGTCAGTGATATTGAGATCCTCTAGAACCCGGTTACTATTACTAGGGCAGGTTGAACCAACTAAACTGAAAGAGGGTAATACCTAAACTCCATGCCAACCTGAAATTTAAGGGCTATTGTGTGACTTGTTTGCCCTTACCATGTTTGCTATTTGTGAATACTTGTGGTGTGTTCCTATCATGACATCATGCATCATGACATCATGCATCATGACATTGCATGCACATTTCATCATACTGACCCATTTCAAAGACCGGGGGGATTCATCTTTGTTCTGTTTTGAAGATCATGGCATTTATGCGTAGAAATACTATTTGCATCAGCTTCGTACAAATCCCTGCTCAACTTAGAGAGTTGGTTTCTAAAGTTCCAGATACTTCCTCCTTTGTCAGAAGACATGGTCATCTCCTTGGTTTGGTCACTTCCAAGTTGGATGAACAAATGATGAGCGTCTTGTTCCAGTTCTTTGACCCGTTGCACCACTACTTCACCTTCTCGGACTATCAGTTGGTCCCTACTTTGGAGGAGTTCTCTGATTTACTTGGTATTTCTATTCTAGAGCAGACACCATTTACAGGTTTGGAGGTAGCTCCTAGGCCAGAAGATATTGCTACAGCCTTACATCTGACAAAGGCTGATGTAATGTCTAACTGGGAGAGTCAGAGTAAGGTTAAAGGCTTCTTGGCTAAGTTCTTGATTGATCAGGCTCAATAGTTTTGGGACAGTTTGGACTTTCAAGCATTTGAAGACATCCTAGCACTTCTCATCTATGGCTTGGTTTTGTTCCCTAATTCATATTCTTTCGTCGACGTGAACGCAATAAAGGTCTTCATGTCCCGTAATCTGGTGCCCACTCTCTTAGGTGACATTCTGCATGCTCTTTATGCCCGTACTGCTCGGAAACGGGAAACCCTTATGTGTTGTGCACCATTGCTAGCGAGGTGGTTTATTTCTCACCTCCCTAAATCTGTTTTGAAGAACGAGGAAGGCATGGGTTAGGCCTAAAGAATTATGTCCCTTTCTCATACAGACATCATTTGGAGTACTAAAGACATGGAAGAAATAGCTGTTATTGATCGCTGCGGGGAATACCCCAATGTTCCATTACTGGGAATCAGAGGAGGGATCACCTATAATCCTTGTTTGGCCTTACGACAGTTTGGGCAAGCTAGGAGGGACGGTCCTCATGAGTTGTTGATTCTAGACATTGTCTTTGACTTCATGGGGGATGTTGAGGGACATCGCCGCAGATTCATACGAGCTTGGAACAGGGTGCACAGGTCTGATTCGCATGAGCTGGGAATGAAGGCTTCTCTTCCGATGGAACCGTATCTCCGGTGGGTTCAAGCCCGTGGTAAAAAACTGGGGATGCCATACGAAGCTGTCTTATCGGTAATTGTTGAGAGTACTGATGAAGAAGGGGTTCCTCATACTATCCTCCATCCATACATGCCTACTGACATTGTGGCATTAAAGAGATCTTGAATCCAGCTAAGAGAAGAATGGGATACTTACAGAGAGAAGTATCATGAACAAAAACGGAAGATCCTGAAGCTTACAAGGCAGCTGGAGAATGAGAAGGTCCTCAACGACTATGTCAGCACACAAGGAAAACGACCATGGGAGCGTTGATGTCTTTTGCTATTTCTAGTTTTGATTTACTTTTCAGTTTTTCTCTTTGTAACGCCTTAAAGGCATTTTCAAACATTGTTTCAAGTTTTTTTAATCTAATAAAAGTGTGTTTCATTTTGGTTTACGAATTTGAATCTCCCAAAGTCATTGAAATCATATCATATGCATTCCATTCCCATGCACCTCATCACAGGTACCCTTACAGGTTTCTCATCTTCTTTGTTGTTTATTTCAGCACATCATGTCTGCTGAAACATCCATTGATCAAGCTATTAAGGCTCTTCAAGCTCAAAATGCTCAGTTCCAGGAAATGTTCATGAACCTGGCCAAGGGGCAGAAAGATTTTAAGACTCTTATCTTGAAGGATAAGAAGAAGAAGAAGAAGAAGACGGTCCTCCTGAATATGGGTCACAGGTTTGGAAACAGACTACGGGAGGAAGTTGATTTATCTCACTCATCTGGATGGGGAGAGAATTAAGAAGAAAGAAGGGCTCCTAGCCATGTTGTTTCTGACAATGAGACTGACTTTGATGAAGACCAGTATCCTCCTGCCGAGGATATGTATAAGCAACTCGAAGACCGGTTAAGTGCGATGGAGATCCAAAAGATACCGGGGTTGGATTTAGGAGATTTGGGCTTGGCGTCCGGGGTGGTGATCCCACACAAGTTTAAAGCTCCTGTCTTTGCTAAGTACGATGGGGTCTCCTGCCCAAAGTTACATCTCCACTCGTATGTTAGAAAGATGCAACCATATACTGCTGATAGGAACCTATGGGTTCATTTATTTCAAGATAGTCTGTCAGGGACTCAACTTAAGTGGTTCTATCAACTAGAAGGAGCTAATGTTCGTAACTGGGAGGACCTTGTTGTTGCTTTTTACAAGCAGTACCAATATAATTCCGACCTTGCTCCCACGCGTACCCAACTTCAGGGTATGTCCATGGGTGCGAGCGAAGGTTTTAAAGACTACGCTTAGAAGTGGAGAGATCTGGCAGGAAGAGTACAACCCCCTCTGGATGATAGGGAGTTGGTGGATATGTTTCTTGGGACTTTTTCTAGTCCATATTTCAATCATTTGATCAGAAGTTCATCATCAGGTTTCACTGAGTTGATTATGACTGGGGAGAGAGTTGAGGCCGGTATCAAGAGCGGCAAGATACAGAAGGGTGTTTCGTCAAGCACAGAGAAGAAGCCTTTCAAGAAGGAATCTAGTGCAGTTTATAGCTCGAGGAGCCAAAATCGACCTGAGCGCCGCTAAGCAGTTAATGCGGTGGTTATATCAAGCCCAACTGTTTCCCCACAACGCAACAATCATCAAAGAGTGGAGAGACCGCAAAGACAGTTTACTCGACTCAGCATGACTTTATCTCAAATTCTGCCGCAGTTGTTGAAGACCAATTTGGTGACTCCGAGGGAAGCTCCAAAGTATCCCAAAACCACATCACCGTTGTATAATGCAAACGCCCGTTGTGCTTATCATTCTGATAGCCTGGGGCATGATACCAATAATTGTTGGGCCTTGAAGAATAAGGTACAGGATCTGATTGATGCTAAGGAGATCGAGTTTGAAGCGCCAGAAAAGCCTAATGTCATGATTGCTCATATGCCCAAGCATGGAGTGAATGTTGTGGATGATGACTCGTTTGTGACTTCTGTGAAGGACATTGTTACTCCATTGATGACTATGAAGAAGAACCTTCTGTTAGTCGGTTTATTTCCGGGTTGTGGCAAAGGTTTCCATCTGTGTTCCGTCCTACCTACTGGTTGCCATCTATTGAAGTCGGGTGTCCAACGCCTGATGGATAATAAAGAAATCTTGTTCGAGAAAACTTTTGTTCCGTTTGTTCCTGTTGAAGAATTTTCCATAATCACCATTTTCGCCAATTCTTCCAATGCTTCCTCGAGAAAGCCTGTTAGAATTACATCTGTTCCGAGAATTGCTCCATTGATCATTACTGTTCCTGGACCTATCCCTTACACGTCGGATAAGGCTGTCATGTGGCACTATGGGGCCGATGTGTATTATCACGGGGTTAAACAATACTTGAAGGACGAAGAGGTTGATACTGATGTCAGTAATATTTTTGGATCTAATTAAGTCACCTAAAGCGGAAGACTTTTCTCCCCTGAAATCTCTCCACCAATTGTTCAGAAGCCTGTTGTTATTACACCTGCCAGTACTTCTGCTACTGTCCATGTTCATGTTCCAATCCTTACCCCTGTCGCTGAGTCATCTGACGCTCGAGGAAAAGGGATCACTGGTGGGCCTGCCCAGACGGAGGCACCGAGGAAGATTACTGTTGAAGCCTCTAGACAAGAGATAGAGGAAATTTTAAAGATCATCAAGAAAAGAGACTACAATGTAGTCGAACAGCTGGGGAAAACCCCGTCGAAGATCTCTATGTTGTCTTTATTGCTTTGCTCAGAGGCCCATGCTAAGGCTCTGATTTCTTTCCTGAAAACTGCACACGTGCCCCAAGAAACATCTGTTGATCAGTTTAAAGACTGTGTGGCTAGTTTGACTACTGATAACGGGTTGGGTTTCTCCGATGAAAATTTGACTGCCAAGGGAAAAAATCACAATGACGCTATGCATGTCTCTATTGAGTGAAGGGGCACTACTCTAGCTCATGTGTTGGTGGACACTGGGTCCTCGTTGAATGTTTTACCCAAGAAAGTGTTAGACCGGTTAGACTGTGAAGGGTTGGTGCTGAAGCCGAGTAATATTGTGGTTAGGGCCTTTGACAGGTCCAAGAGGATGGTACATGGAGAGGTGGATATTCCAGTTAAGGTTGGTTCTCATATTTTCGCGTCTACATTCTACGTGATGGACATTAGACCATCTTATTCTTGTTTGCTGGGTCGCTCGTGGATCCATAAAGCTGGGGCAGTAACTTCTACGCTCCATTAGATGTTAAAATACCCAGTAAAGGGGAAGCTTGTTACAGTACGAGGAGAAGAGGAGTACATGGTAAGCCACCTCAACTCATTCCGGTATTTGGAAATGGATGGGGAGTTCATTGAAACCCTGTGTCAACATTTTGAAGAAGTCCCCCAGACGCTGGCGTCAACTGAAACCATCACTAAAGATCCTCCAATGAAGATGGCTTCCCTCAAGGATGCCCGGGATGTTATTGAGAAAGGTGGGTGTGCGAATTGGGGTCAACTCCCTGACTTTGCACACAAGACTGACAAGTTTGGTTTGGTTTTTACTGCAGAATCTCAAAGGGTTGTTCGGCGTGCGCGAATTGGAAGACCTGCCATGTGTATCACAAATCCTGAAGTGAATGCGATTGAAGACGATGATGAAGAGTCTGAGTTTGACAGCTGGATTTTCCCGACTACCAACGGCGGATTAAGCATTTGGACGAAAAAGGACTTTGTGCCAATTTCTTTTATTACACAGTAATAGACTTTTGTTTTGGATTTGTAATAGACAATTTTAAACTTTACGGCCCGGTGCCTTACCCGAGACATCGTGGCTTTGTTTGAGGGCTTAATATGTGTCATCTCCATATATCATTAATAAAAGCATTGGATGTTTTCTTGCATTACAAATTTTGCGCTCCTTGTTTTTCTTTTTTATCTTGCAAAACAGCTATTTTACACACACTCACATATACAGGTCTACATCCACTCTGGATCCCACTGATAACGACTCTGCTACTGCCAGTTATGACTTTGAAAGTACGATTAACCAAGCCGCGGACGAAGGTGAGGATGATTGCGAAGTGCCTGGTGAACGTGCTAGACTGTTACTTCAAGAAGAGAGGGCTATACAGCCGCATGAAGAGCCAGTGGAAACAGTAAATCTGGGTACAAAGGTAGACAAGAAAGAGGTCAAGATCGGTGCAAATATGGAATCTAGTGTTAAGCAACGGTTGATTCATATGCTACATGACTGTGTGGAGATCTTTGCCTGGTCTTATAAAGATATGCCTAGGTTGGATACTGATATCGTGGTTCACCGCTTTCCCACCAAGGAAGACTGCCCTCCAGTGAAATAGAAAGTTCACCGAATGCGCCCAGAGATGTCTGAGAAAATTAAGGCTGAGGTTATGAAACAGTTTGATGGCAGTTTTCTAGCACTTACTTATTACCCATAGTGGGTTGCCAACGTAGTTCCAGTGCCGAAGAAAGATGGTAAGGTTCATATGTGTGTTGACTATAGGGATCTAAACAGGGCAAGTCCCAAGGATGATTTCCCTCTACCTCATATCGACGTTCTGATTGACAACACCGCACAACATAAGGTCTTCTCCTTTACGGATGGTTTCTCTGGTTACAATCAGATTAAAATGGCTCCCGAAGATATGGAGAAGACAACCTTTGTTACTTAATGGGGTACCTTTTGCTATAAGGTCATGTCGTTTGGGTTAAAAAATGTTAGGGCAATGTATCAACGCGCCATGGTTGCTTTGTTCCACGACATGATCCATCATGAGATTGAGGTATACGTCGATGACATCATTGCAAGATCTCAAACTGAAGGAGAACATATTGACCATCTTCAGAAGCTATTTGACAGGTTGAAGTTGTACAAGCTGAGGTTAAACCCGAACAAGTGCACCTTTGGGGTGAGATCTGGTAAGTTGCTGGGTTTCGTCGTAAGTGATAAAGGTATTCAAGTGGATCCTGCAAAGGTGAAGGCTATACACAAAATTCCATCTCCCCGAACAGAAAAAGAAGTCAGAGGCTTTTTGGGACGTCTGAACTACATTGCCCGATTCATCTCACACCTGACTGCTACTTGCAAACCAATCTTCAAGTTACTGAAGAAAGATCAAGTGGTAAGATGGAACGATGAATGTCAGGCTTCTTTCAAAAGGATCAAAGAATATTTCCAAGAGCCTCCTATTCTGATGCCTCCAGTTGAAGAGAGACCCTTGATCTTATACTTGACAGTACTCGATAATTCAATGGGGTGTGTGTTGGGGCAGCATGACGAGTCTTGCCGAAAAGAGCATGCTATTTATTACCTTAGCAAAAAGTTTACCGACTGCGAGACTCGATACTTGTTGCTTGAGAAAACTTGATGCGCTTTGGCATGGGCTGCTCGCCGGTTGAGACAGTATATGCTGACTCACACTACTCTGTTGATATCGAAGATGGATCCTGTGATCGGTGGAAATAGAACTGACTGTTTTGAAATGCTGGTTCGCAAAATGTCGCGGTAAGCAAGAGTCGCCACCGTCTTTTATGTTCTCCAACAAGGAAAGGACAAAAGCACAACAAAATTCCTTTTCGAGATGTTTCTCGGTTCGGGAGGTAGATTATAGAAAGGGAAGGTGTTAGCACCCTTTCTATTCGTGGTTATCCACGGGCTCTTAGGTACTTTGTTCACTATGTTTTCAAAAAATGTTTGCTTTTCTTGTGTTTGTGGGTTTTGAAAAAGTTTAGTTTGAAAACTTCTAGGTAACTCTTGTATCGGTCCTCAAGAGTGTATGAAGTGTTTGTTTGAAAACTTTTGTTTGAAAGTGTAAGTGCGAAAAGTTGTTTTTGTTTTTGAAAGAGCAAGTACCTTAGAGAAATCTACCTACTCAAAAGAAATTAAGTTGTGTAAATGTCCTTTAGACAATACTATCCCACTATTGAGAAGTAGGTAGCACCGTCGTTGGAGTTATTCGGGTCAATTCAATTATAGGGACATGTGTGGTCACTAAAGCAATAGTAGGACGCCTTAGCGGTAACCCTAATGTCCTAGATCCTTTTTATCTGAGGCAACCGTTTCGAGGAAACTTGGATCTTTTAGACAGGAGAGAGACCTCTAAAACACCCTATACTCAATGACCACGTCGAGGCAACCAAGTGAGGCGTACCCTAGGAGTGGCATGTGCGAGTGTGTCAGGATTCAGTTTATTTTATATTTGCACATGTATTATGGTGAGCTACATTTTTATTTTAATTTTCAGGCAAGTCTTGTCATGCATAATTGACAGTTAATAATTTGCGGAAAGTAAACTGCGGAAAGTAAATCTATGCTATTACAAGGCGTCGGGTATTTACAACGCCAAAAACATAACCCTTGAAAAATAAATGCGAGAAAATAAAGAAAGCGATAAAAAGGGTCCTAATTACGCTATTACATACCCGGAGCAGTTACATAAATATGATCAAAAATTAATATGCGCGAAAAGAAATTGAATCGGGAAAGTCCTTAGGGTTTTGACCCTTTTTGAGAAAAGAATGGAATTTTGGTCCTTTTTGCCTTTAATTAAACCTAATTCTAATTAATTAAATAAAAGAAATATTTTTTAAGTTTTTTATGTGTTAAGGAAAATAAAATAAAATAAAAAAAGAAATTAAAATTGTCAAGAAAACATAATTCTATGTTGATTTTATTTATTGTGAAAAAGTTAAAATTGACCCTAATTAACTAAATTAATTACATTAGTATTTATTTACAAAAATAATTAAATTAAGGTGAAATTAATAATAATAATAATAATTATTAAATTTTATTTTAGCTTTTCTGAATTTATTATAAAAAATATTAATTATGTTAATTAAATAATAATAATAATAATAATTAGTAAACTAATTAAAAGAAAATTAAAATATAAAGAGAAAAAGAAAATAATGTAACCAGGGGGGGTGTACTGGCCCAATTAGGAGGTAAATCCTGGAACTTTGTGGCCCATTTGTTTCACAAGCCTTGTTGACTTTCTAGCTCGTCCACGCCTGCATTGACTGGGAATACCATGGTCCTTCATCCTATGGCCATCAGATCTATGCTTGTGGCCACTTGGCGCTTGGGATGTGAGAGCGTATGGTGGAACGCTATTAAGGAATCTGTATGTGAACATATTGGAAAAAATAGAAACAATTATTCTGGGGGACCTGGGATTCGAACCCAGGTCCCAATGATCCTCAGCCAGCTCATCTTCCACTACACCATGTGCACGCGTTTGTTAGTATAATGATAATCAATTATAATATATGCAAACAATTAATATGCTGGAAATTACAAAAACGCGCGTGCTATTTTAAACGGACCAATGATGTATCCCCACGTCCTCGTCTTCTTCGCTGATGCTTGTAAAAAACAAATAGATAGCGGGGGTTTTTAACCCCCACAATTTAACATGAGGAATAATAGCGAATAGAACCCTGGTACACATAAATATTTCACGAGGGTGGCTTTGGATTCGTCTTGTCTCAACGATTTCAACCATAGGTCTCTCAAGGCTTGATTTTTCCTGTACAGCTGATCGCACTAAATCGCACTATGTTTCTGACTCAAATATCACATGTTTTTCCTTAGTTTTTATTGTCATTTTCTCGTATTATGTTCCTTTTTCCTTTGTTTTCAGGATTCTTGTCATTTCAGAGCCTTCTGTGAAGAAACGAGCCAAAACGCCAAGAAATTAGGGTTTTTCAAGATATTTTGCACTTATGGCGTTCAGCACCGCGCTGGCTACAGGAAACGCGATGACGTGGCCCACTTTCACCCAGAGATCAACTGCCACGTTCCCATGATGTGGCGGTTCCAGGCGCCGCGCCCGCGGCCACCCTCACCGCGCCCGCGGCCTTCACAAAATGGTTCCCGCTCAAAAGAAGTTAAGGGGCATGCTGGTCCTTACGCACCTCAAAGTTCCTCTATAAATAGCTTTCGATTCTCATTCTTTATTTTCATCCAAGCTTAGTACAATCTTAAGCCATATACTATCAGTTTCTGTAAAGTAATAATCTCTTCACATCGGGGAGTTATTGCGGTGTAGATTGAGTTGTAATCGAGTCTTGGAGCACTTTGGTTGAAGTTCATCATACCGGCCTTACTTTTCCGTAGATTTGTATCAGATTCAAGTCTCCGACCGGAGCAAGGTTCTAATTTATTGCATTTCTTTATTTAATTGCTCTTACCATAGTCTACACGTTTTATAGACTTTAAATGCTCTTACCATAGTCTACACGTTTTATAGACTTTAAATGCTCTTACCATAGTCTACACGTTTTATAGACTCGCACTTATTATGTCTGGCTAAACTATAAAGGTTAGGATGTAATGATTGTCATCGTGGTTGTGTTCCAATTATCATGCTAGTGAAAATACTCTGGGGATGTTTTGCTTCTAACTTAAGTCAATTGTGTTTAAATGTTTATTGGGTAAGATCGAAAGCCGTCCAAACTAATGATACGACTTGATTATTATTTAACCAAACAAAAAGAGCGACAGCCGTTGATTGGTTAAATAGGAATCATTGACCTTTTTAGAAAACGATTTTGAAACTATTTTCGGACGCGTTTGTAGGTTTAAAATCTGACTCTTGGTCAAAAGCCAAAAGTCTCTTTAAGTTAATCTTTCCGAGTAAGATCACTTTTCTGTTAAGTCAAAACTATCAATTTCTTAAAAATAGGTTTACCTCTTTAACGCGGAAGGCACCCTTTATATGTGACAATAAAGGAATTTAATTTAAAGAGTAAACTCGGTTCTTAGTAGTCAAAAGCTACAGGTTCCCGTTAAACTGATTCTTTGCTATCAATAGAAAATACTGCCCCATAAGTAGGTTCATCTACGCATGACCGGACCAATATCTGATTACATGATTTACATTCCAACCTGTCTTTTAAACTGTTATTTCCCTCGCATATTTACTTTGTGCACTGCACTCACATCAATATCCTTATTCGCCTTAGATAAGCACCTTAGCAATAGAGTTGATAGATTGACAATTGGTCTCTGTGGTTCGATAATCTTATATATTACTTCGATAGGCTGTACACTTGCAGTACTACATTTAGGCTATACGTTACAGATTAAACACCATCAAGTTTTTGGCGCCGTTGCCGGGGACCAACTTCGTCAAATTTCGTACCCTATTGTTATCCCATTTAGACTAAGGCTATTCTAGCCGGTAGATGCGTAGAAATCGTAGCACCGGCAACCTAATAGATCCTTTAGTAGAACCTGAACGTTACGCTCGTGCCCGTCTTTTTATTCGCAAGATAAGAAGAGCTATGGCAGAAGATCGTAACCAAAGACCGCTCAAGGAATTCGCCCAACCATCTAACGAGGAACCTAGTTCTAGTATAGTAAACCCTGCTATAACTACCAACAACTTTGAACTAAAGCCCTCGTTACTACAATTAGTACAACAAAACCAATTCGCAGGTCTCGCTACCGAGAACCCGAATCAACATTTAAAGGTATTTATCCAGTTAGCTGACACCCTTAAGGCAAATGGAGCCACGCCCGAAGCTATCCAATTAAGACTATTTCCTTTTTCCCTTAGAGGTAAAGCTCACGACTGGTTAGACGCCCTTCCAACTAACTCAATAACAACTTGGGAAGACCTTAGGAGAGCTTTTCTTGCGAGGTATTTTCCACCAAGCAAGACCGCTGTTCTTAGGAACCTGATCACTTGTTTCACCCAAAACCAAGGCGAATCACTTTTTGATGCCTGGGAGAGATATAAAGAACTTTTAAGAGCCTGTCCGCACCATGGCCTAGAGCAATGGTTAATCATACATACCTTCTATAATGGACTCCATTACAACACGAAGATGTCCATAGACGCTGCCGCTGGCGGAGCGTTGATGAACAAACCTTACCCTGACGCTTGTGCCCTCATAGAGGACATGGCCCAAAACCATGCCCAATGGGGATTAGAACGAGCGACAGTAGAGAAAAAGGAGAGCCATGGAGGAAAGCATGAGGTAAGTTGCATGGACATGATCAATGCCAAGATGGACGCCCTAGCCTTGAGAGTCGAGAACATGTCTCAAAACCCAACCACAGTAGCAGCAATCCAATCGGAGTGCGAACTCTGTGGAGCTCAAGGACATCAAACCGTTGACTGTAACCTTTTGAACGAATCAAACTCAGACCAAGTTAACTATACTCAAGGGAACCCTTTCTCGAATACCTACAATCCTGGATGGAGGAACCACCCGAATTTCTCTTACAAAAACAACAACCCTATCCAAAATCCCGGACCTTCGAGACCTCAAGGATTCCAAACACAAAAACAAAACCAACCTATGCAAATAGTACCCCCAAGACCAAACCTTAAAGAAACCATAAACACCTTTATTCAAGCTCAAACCCAGCAAAATAAGGAGTTTATGAACCAACATATTCACACGAACGAACTGGTTACTCAACTAGCAACCAAGTTTGACCAGATAATAACCCACACCAAAATGCTTGAGACTCAGATTTCCCAAGTAGCACAAAACACCTCTGTACAAGTTGCACCTGGAGGATAATTCCCTGGACAAACTCAACCAAATCCAAAAGGCCAAGCAAATTCTATCACACTAAGAAGTGGAACCGCTTATGAAGGACCTAGAAATCCTGACTTAAGCACATCAGAAAAACCTATGGAAGATGCTACGCCCAAAGACCAGGTGGAGGAACCAGAGAAACCAGGAAAGCAATCAAAACCAGAAGTAGAGAAAAACACTCAACAACCTTATAAACCACCTATTCCATTCCCACAGAGGCTGAAAAACACCAAAGTAGAAAACCAGTACCAAAAGTTTATTAAGGTAATAGAGAAACTCCATGTTGAGATTCCTTTTACTGAAGCTATAACCCAGATACCATCATATGCTAAGTTTCTGAAAGATATTTTGACCAATAAACGACGACTCGATGATCCCAAGCCTTTAGAATGTCATTTTATATCCGAAAATAAACTCGCCAAGAAAGATAAAGACCCTGGAAGTTTTTCTATCCCTTGCATCCTAGGTAACCATATGATAGACAAAGCATTTTTAGACCTAGGAGCAAGTGTAAGTCTGATGCCTCTGGCCGTCTGTAAGAGGTTAAAATTAGGAGAACTTCAACCTACTAAGATGTCCTTACAACTAGCTGATAGATCTGTCAAATATCCCATGGGTATTTTAGAAGACATACCTGTCAAGATTGGTCAGTTGTACATTCCGACCGACTTCGTCGTAATGGATATCAAAGAAGATGAAGACATCCCAATCCTCTTAGGAAGACCCTTCCTATCGACCGCCGGAGCTATAATAGATGTTAAGAAAGGGAAACTGACTTTCGAGGTAGGAGATGAAAAGATTGAGTTCATTTTATCAAAATTTCTAATGGCACCAGTGATAGGAGATGCGTGTTATGCCATCGACATCATTGATGAATGTGTAAATGAGCTCCAACAAAACGAATTATTAACCAAATTACCATCAACCCCTATTTTAGAGGATGACGGATTTGAGAGTATCGAACCGTACATTGACGACAACCTTTTCGAATGCTTAGCTCTTACCCATGACCTTATGCCACGTGCTGAGAAAACCACTATAGAACTTAAGGAACTACCCAAGAATCTAAGATATGAGTTTTTGGATGAGGAGATGAATAGACCTGTTATAATTAGCGCCACTCTAAACCAAATAGAAACAAATCAACTATTAGATACCTTGCGAAAATATCCCTCAGCTTTAGGGTATAAAGTTTCAGATTTAAGAGGTATAAGCCCATCCGTATGCATGCATCGGATTATGCTAGAAAAAGATTCGAAACCCTCAAGAGAACATCAAAGAAGAATAAACCCTATCATGAGTGATGTAGTCAAGAAAGAAGTTCTTAAGTTATTAGAGGCTGGTATCATATACCAAATTTCGGACAGTGAATGGGTAAGCCCAGTCCATGTGGTACCCAAGAAAGGAGGTATCACTGTTCTAAAAAATGAGAAAGGTGAAAATGTGGCAAAACGAACAGAAGGAGGATGGCGAATGTGTATAGATTACAGAAGGTTGAATAAGGCAACAAGAAAAGACCATTTCCCTCTCCCATTTATAGATCAGATGCTTGAACGTCTAGCAAGACACTCATGTTTCTGCTATCTTGATGGATATTCGGGATTTTTCCAAATCCCTATTCACCCAGAGGACCAAGAAAAAACCACATTTACCTGCCCTTATGGAACATTCGCTTATAGACGAATGCCCTTTGGACTCTGTAATGCACCTGCCACTTTCCAACGTTGTATGATGTCAATTTTCGCAGACTACCTAGATGGAATTATGGAAGTATTTATGGACGATTTTTCAGTGTGTGGATTTGATTTCAAAAACTGCCTCTCGAACTTGGAGAAAATCTTAAAAAGATGTGTGGAAGTAAACCTTGTGTTGAATTGGGAAAAGTGCCACTTTATGGTAAGTGAAGGGATAGTCTTGGGACACATTATTTCTGAAAGAGGTATAGAAGTCGATAAGGCCAAGATAGAAGTTATAGAAAACTTAAACCCACCTAAGACCGTTAGGGAAATAAGAAGTTTCCTAGGACATGCCGGGTTCTACCGACGTTTCATCAAGAATTTTTCCGCAATAACTAAACCTTTAACTAACTTATTGATGAAAGATGTCGAGTTTGAATTCGACCAAAAATGTCTTGAGGCCTTTGAAGTTTTAAAGCAAGCTCTTATTTCAGCACCTATCATAAGACCACCTGATTGGACACAACCCTTTGAAATCATGTGCGATGCTAGTGATTTCGCTGTAGGGGCTGTACTAGGGCAAAGAAAAGACAAAAAACTGCATGCAATTTACTACGCTAGTAGAACATTAGACGCCGCCCAGCTAAATTATACAACCACAGAAAAAGAATTGCTAGCCGTAGTTTTTGCTATTGATAAATTTCGATCTTATTTGGTGGGAGCAAAAATAATAGTATACACAGATCATGCAGCAATCCGGTACTTGTTAAGTAAGAAAGATGCTAAGCCTAGATTGCTCAGATGGGTACTTTTACTCCAAGAATTTGACTTGGATATTAAGGATAAAAAAGGAGCTGAAAACTTAGTAGCTGATCATCTCTCTAGGTTAGAACACCTTAAGCCTGAACTTATACCTATAGACGATCACTCTACTTATGAAAGATTAATAGCTGGGATAAACTCAACTAAAGAAGAGACTTATGAGGAAATATCAACCATGAACAACATACCATGGTACGCAGATATTGTAAATTATCTAGCCGCTGATATCATACCCCCCGACTTAAGCTACCAACAGAAGAAGAAGTTTTTCAGAGATGTTAAACACTTCTTTTGGGATGAACCCCTCCTATTCAAAAGAGGAATAGATAATATATTCCGACGATGTGTGCCGGAGGAAGAAGTAGGCAATGTCATTAAACATTGTCATGCTTCACCTTATGGTGGACATACAAGCACGTCTAAAACATGCGCCAAAATATTTCAAGCAGGTTTTTATTGGCCTACTGTATGGCGCGATGTCCACACTTACATTACAAAATGTGACCGATGCCAACGCACTGGGAACATCTCAAGACGTGATGAAATGCCTTTAAGAAACATCCAAGAAGTGGAAATATTTGATGTCTGGGGTATAGATTTCATGGGACCTTTTCCTTCCTCAATGGGTAACAAGTATATCCTAGTAGCTGTCGATTATGTCTCAAAGTGGATCGAAGCTGTTGCATCACCCACAAACGATACCAAGGTAGTTATCAAACTGTTTAAGAATATTATTTTCCCTAGGTTTGGAACCCCGAGGTTAGTCATAAGTGATGGAGGATCGCATTTTATATCTAAGATATTTGACAAGCTTCTAAGCAAATACGGAGTAAAACATAGAGTAGCATCACCATATCACCCGCAAACCAGTGGCCAAGTAGAGGTATCGAATAGGGAGATTAAGCAGATCCTAGAAAAAACCGTATCATTATCCAGAAAAGACTGGTCTGGAAAACTTAAAGACGCCTTATGGGCTTATAGAACGGCTTATAAAACCCCTATTGGAACAACTCCTTATCAATTGGTTTATGGAAAGTCCTGTCATTTACCCTTCGAACTAGAACATAAAGCCTATTGGGCCATTAAATCCTTGAATCTAGATTACCTGAAAGCCGGAGAAAAACGTATCCTGGACATTCACAAGCTAGAAGAGCTTCGCTTGAATGCCTATGAGAATGCCATCATATATAAGGAAAGAACCAAAATGTGGCATGATAAAAAAATCATCAAGAAAGATTTCAACATTGGTGATCCTGTTCTCCTATTTAACTCAAGGTTACGACTTTTTCCTGGTAAGCTTCGTTCAAGATGGACAGGTCCATTTGAAGTGTCAAAAGTTCTAAAGTCTGGAGCAGTAGAAATCAAAAACAATTCATGTGCTCCATTTGTGGTAAATGGACAAAGACTGAAGCTCTACAAAGGAGGCGATCTGCCTGTTGACTACTCTAGTCATATTCTTATAGACCCACCAATACCCACATAAAGTAAGATCTAATCGTCAAGCTAAACGACGTTAAACAAGCGCTGCATGGGAGGCAACCCATGGTTTATTCTTTATTTTATTTTATTTTATTTTAGTAATTTATATATTTTATCTGGACTAATTTCTTGTGTTTATATTTTCAGGATGCATCACCCCGATGGTATGGTTGTGATTTTCAGAGATGAAGCGCAAAAGGCCCGATTTGCTACCTTATCTGCTAGACCTATGGTACCCACTAGGTACCCCGATCAGAGCTGCATGGAGGCACTCGGGATTGAGCCAAGTATTCGGTATCTATGCAACCAACTTAGCTGGGATTCTTATGCCGATGATGTCCACAAAACCTACAGGAACCTTACTCTGGAGTTTCTTAGCTCTATGGACTATAATCCACGAGTAGGTGAAGGAGATGAGCGAGGACGTCTGAGTTTCAGATTGTTTGGCACCGAGTATACCCTGACCACCAAAGAATTTGGGGATTTGCTTGGTTTCCAAACTGGACCGACCGCTATAACCGAGTTCCCATTGAGTTGCTACATGGACAGAGACATTGACAAATTTTGGCAGGACATTACTGATAGAGCCAGTCTTGACCCCTCTACCCAGCTGTCCCGGAAGATCCATAACCCGGCCTTCCGATACTTCGAGATGATCCTATGCCACACTTTCTTTGGGAGGAGTTACTGTGACCACTTGGTCACCGCTGAGGAGATCCTTTTCTTATATTGTGCTAGTCAGTCCAGACCTATAGCTAGTGGAGGTTTTCTGATAGAGAGCCTCGAGCAGACTGCTCGATCCGCTGTAGGGCTCATTCATTCCGGAGGGAATGTGACACAGATAGCTTCTGCTTTGGGTTTAGACAGTATGATAGCACAGCTGACCCCATACTGTGGATATACTTTTCTGGATTTAGACTTTTGCATGGATCGTGGATTCATGAGGAGGGCCTCTTTCCACCCATATCGGTACAGATTGCTTATCAATGACCAGACAGTTTACACCTTTACCATGCCAGACCCTCAGATGACTTGTGTTTCCAACTCTGCTAATTGGAACTATTCTGTAGAAGGTTGGGGTGAGGTATCAGAGTACACTCCAGAATACACTCCTGCTTCCGAAGATCTCACTCCAGAATACACTCCTGCTTCTGAAGATCCCACTCAGGACTACACTCCTGCCTCCGAGGACTCCGCTCCAGATCACACATCCCGACCCGAGGTTACACATACTACTGTTCTTACTAATAACCTCAGCTTGCAGGAACCTGATATTCGCACTCTATTGACTGCTATGCGCACTGAGATAACCACCCTCCGTAATGAGGTGGCTGACCTTCATTTGCAGTTGGAAGTGAATGATGTTACCTTCGCTGGTGAGTTAGATGAATTAGCTCACGAGGTGGCAGAGATTCGACGCCAGCTGACTGAGCTGCGTGGCCCAGGCACTCCTGCAGAGCATCCTACCGGTTAGCAATAGATCTTTATTGTTCACAAGATATCTAGTTTCAGTATTATTAGTATTATGTTGATTTCCTTTTCAGACTCATTTTTATTTTTGCATTATCTGTTTCCTGAGTTGTTAATATTTATTTTGATGACCCAATGTCCGTACCTATATCTATATATATATATATGCATATGTTTTATTTATTTACTAATGTTTTTGTTTTTCTAGGTCACCATAGTTTTAATATAAAAATAAAATAAATAAACATGTGTATATGTATTCACATACATATATGCACATTTATAAGAAAAATAGGTACACCTCCAGAAATTGAAGATAATGGCGAGGAAGAAAAAGCCCAATGGAAAGAAAGCCAGGCCAGCCCAACTGACCTCGACCTCACCGCGCCCGCGGTAGGCCCTGCCGCGCCCGCGGTGACGCAACGGTCACCTAACGGCTAGTAGCTCGTTTTTCCCCCCATTTTACCACTTTTTCAATTTCCAATCCCATTTTCTTCCAATTTTAACCCACTTTATTACCCATACCAACCCACTACATTTATTTCCATTATTTTCATCATAAATATTTACAACCACCATTTTCTTTCTTCCCTTCCTATAAATACCCCCTACTATATCATTTTCTTCCTCACACCTTCATTACTTCTACATCACATTCTTTCTCTCTTTTTATCCACAAGAAAATCCTATGGAATATCACGGTTACATTTTACGTGGTGGTCAAGCCGGTGAAAGGCAACTAAAGCGGCTTGAAAAATTGCTGACAACACCAATACACTCTACCAGGTATATCGATGAAAACTGTCTATATTCATTAGGTATATACCATAGTGTATTCTTCCTTCTAGATAAAATAGGTATGCATGATATTTTTGCTACTCAAGCACCAACCTACCCTAGGCTGACGTTCGAGTTTTTAAGTTCTTTAATTTATAACGTCCCCCCTAACACTGCTAGCACCGTAGGTGGAGTCAAATTTAGAATGTTTAATGTCGAATATGATTACTCCACTGACGGTCTAGCCGCCATGTTAGGATTGCCTTATGGGGATGGTGCCATTTGTGAAGCACCTTTAGACACGGATTGGGCATTTGAAGCATTTTGGGCCAGAATTACTAAACAAAATGCAACATCTTTTGATGGCCTTCTTGCTTCTCACATCCACAATCCTGCCCTTCGTGTCTTTAGATTTCTTTTAGCATCCACCATCTTTGCTCGGGAAAACCCAAACAAGGTGAATGCTAAAGAATTAATTATCATGCAGAGCTGCCTCACAGACACCAAAGTTAATCCCGTCCCATTCATGATTGCCCACATGCACCATGTTTTACGAAAAGGTGGGCCGATTTCCTTTGGTGGACTGATTACCACTATTGCCCGTGCCATAGGATTGGATACGGAACTTGCCACCCTAGAACCACTTCCTCCTCGGATTGCAAATCTTAAATTTTTCAGGGATATGCGTTTATGCAAGACGAGGAAGGAAGGTGGTTACTTCCTCATGGTTGGAGGTGCTGCTATACCCAGTGTTGTTATGCCTTGCACCCGTCGTACTGATATTAGATTTGAGCGTAACTGGACCTACGATCTCAACGCTCCTGCTTTTATTGGTCCGTTGCCCCCAAATCTACCTTTAAATGAGGGTAACAACACTGATGATGAGTACGATTTCCAAACAGAGGAACCACCCCATTTTTCACCTTCACACACGGCACCTTCTACCTCTAACCCACATGCAGGTACAGCTCCTAGCTTCCATGTCACTGAGGACATGTGGCGTGAGCATATGGCCCGAGAGGCCCAGAGGGACACCCTCCTTGCTACCTTGCAGCAACAGGCGGCCGACAACATGGCCTTCATGCAAGCGTCCCAAGAACAAAATGCTAGCTCTCTGCGCACTATTATGGAAAGTCAGCTGGCTTTTCAGAGAGAACAGCACCTACACCAGACCACATACGCTCGTCACTTCCAATTGATGGAGGCAACCCAAGGCACCCTCATTGGTCGGACCCAAGAGCTACAAGCGGCAAATGCCGCCTTGTCAGAGAGAATGGAGCAGCTTGTTTTGGACCGAGATAGCCGCCGTCGCAGCCGTAGCCGCCGTTCCGGTCGTACCAACCAGGATGGTGAAGGTCCTAGTGGCCCCCACTAGTGTTTTCAGGTACCTCCTCCTACCTTATTTTGGAACATTGAGGACAATGTCTGATTTAAGTGTGGGAGGAGCATTTATCGCTTCTATTTCCCATTTTTCGCTTTTATTTTTCGCTTTTATTTTTCGTTTTTCCTGCTTTTATTTTCCTTCCGCATTTTCCTTTTTTATTCGTAGTTAATAAAATGCATGTGATAGGCGAGTCTTTCTGCGTAGTGTACCCTTTCATTTCCCCCACCTTTTAGCCTTACAAAATTTTTATTTTTCAAAGATTTATGGTTGTTTTTAAGGATTTGGGCTATGAGACAGGTCCTAGATAGGGTCTGTTTCTCGGACACTCACTTTTTGAAAAATTCGTTATCATTTTTACACCATAAGCCTTTTTGAATATTTAGATTAGATCCTTTCTCCCCAATATGCTATGATTTTGAATAAAACTGTACAAATAGGTCTTCAAGTAGTTTATCTTAGCAGTCAGCTCCGGCCTAAGCATGCTCTAAGTGTGGGATCGATGAATATAAGTGGATGATCTCTATTTTTGCCTTAAAAGTTACAAAATAAAGTATGAATACGACTACGAGTTGGGTGATCCTCACAAAGATTACTTAACTCAAGAAAGTTGTAAACACTAACAAAAACAAAGAAAAAAATATATAAGGCATATCTGTTGTAGTTGGTTCAGAGGTATCTGGTGCTGAACTTGGTAGGGCGGACTACGGTCCGATCCCCCGCAACTGCAAATGGGTAAAATAAAAAGGGATTAAACCAACTCTTGTACCAGAATCCCATCACTTGAGATCAGAGTCACTAACCGGTCACTACACCATGAGTATGTACGGATAACGGGCTTAATGTGATTGCGCCTGAATGAAAAAGGACCTCGTACAAAAAGAAGTCTTAGCATAGTAAGGATATTTGGATCAATCTGTATACTTATGAGGTTTATGTCCGCATTTCTGCGAGTAGTGTAATTAAGATACCCTTGATTCAGATAGTTAGTGCCTGACAACACACCCTTACTCGGACTTAGAAGCCCTCTTTGCCCAAAACCTGTATACACCATAAATTTTCTTTCATCTACTTTTAAGAGTTGTTGCTTGAGGACAAGCAAAGGTCTAAGCGTGGGAGGATTTGATCGCACTAAATCGCACTATGTTTCTGACTCAAATATCACATGTTTTTCCTTAGTTTTTATTGTCATTTTCTCGTATTATGTTCCTTTTTCCTTTGTTTTAAGGATTCTTGTCATTTCAGAGCCTTCTGTGAAGAAACGAGCCAAAACGCCAAGAAATTAGGGTTTTTCAAGATATTTTGCACTTATGGCGTTCAGCACCGCGCTGGCTACAGGAAACGCGATGACGTGGCCCACTTTCACCCAGAGATCAACTGCCACGTTCCCATGATGTGGCGGTTCCAGGCGCCGCGCCCGCGGCCACCCTCACCGCGCCCGCGGCCTTCACAAAATGGTTCCCGCTCAAAAGAAGTTAAGGGGCATGCTGGTCCTTACGCACCTCAAAGTTCCTCTATAAATAGCTTTCGATTCTCATTCTTTATTTTCATCCAAGCTTAGTACAATCTTAAGCCATATACTATCAGTTTCTGTAAAGTAATAATCTCTTCACATCGGGGAGTTATTACGGTGTAGATTGAGTTGTAATCGAGTCTTGGAGCACTTTGGTTGAAGTTCATCATACCGGCCTTACTTTTCCGTAGATTTGTATCAGATTCAAGTCTCCGACCGGAGCAAGGTTCTAATTTATTGCATTTCTTTATTTAATTGCTCTTACCATAGTCTACACGTTTTATAGACTTTAAATGCTCTTACCATAGTCTACACGTTTTATAGACTTTAAATGCTCTTACCATAGTCTACACGTTTTATAGACTCGCACTTATTATGTCTGGCTAAACTATAAAGGTTAGGATGTAATGATTGTCATCGTGGTTGTGTTCCAATTATCATGCTAGTGAAAATACTCTGGGGATGTTTTGCTTCTAACTTAAGTCAATTGTGTTTAAATGTTTATTGGGTAAGATCGAAAGCCGTCCAAACTAATGATACGACTTGATTATTATTTAACCAAACAAAAAGAGCGACAGCCGTTGATTGGTTAAATAGGAATCATTGACCTTTTTAGAAAACGATTTTGAAACTATTTTCGGACGCGTTTGTAGGTTTAAAATCTGACTCTTGGTCAAAAGCCAAAAGTCTCTTTAAGTTAATCTTTCCGAGTAAGATCACTTTTCTGTTAAGTCAAAACTATCAATTTCTTAAAAATAGGTTTACCTCTTTAACGCGGAAGGCACCCTTTATATGTGACAATAAAGGAATTTAATTTAAAGAGTAAACTCGGTTCTTAGTAGTCAAAAGCTACAGGTTCCCGTTAAACTGATTCTTTGCTATCAATAGAAAATACTGCCCCATAAGTAGGTTCATCTACGCATGACCGGACCAATATCTGATTACATGATTTACATTCCAACCTGTCTTTTAAACTGTTATTTCCCTCGCATATTTACTTTGTGCACTGCACTCACATCAATATCCTTATTCGCCTTAGATAAGCACCTTAGCAATAGAGTTGATAGATTGACAATTGGTCTCTGTGGTTCGATAATCTTATATATTACTTCGATAGGCTGTACACTTGCAGTACTACATTTAGGCTATACGTTACAGATTAAACACCATCAACAGCAAAGCCCTAATTTGAACGTTTATGAACCCTAAAATTCATCAATGGCATTTTTGGATTCTAGGTGTTTCAATGCAATTAAACTATGCCATTAGTTTCCTGTGGGTTCTAGCAACACAAAACAAACAAGAAATCATGTTAATGATGCATGAATCATGAGTTTCGATTATGAAAAAAATATGCAAACCGTGAGACTGTTCTTGAGGATTTCTTGAGCTTTAGCGTGTGGTTTTGATTGCAAAACGTTCCTCACACTCCCAGCAACGTGTCTGAATTCACAAAAGTCCTTGAACTGGCCTGGAATATAGAAAACAGTTTTGACTTTTCTTTGAATTTTCTTGAAAGTGGTTATGGCTTTTCTGCAGCAAATTCACGTCTGTGGCATTAGGGTTGGCTTATGTACTTATAGTAGAACAGAATTAGGTCAAAATCTTGCAAAGAAATCCATGGAATTGATGATTGTATATTTGATTGAAAATCAAATATTTTTGAATCTTTTTTATTGGAAAAACTTGCTAAATTTGGAGATTCTTGTCCCTTTGATTGGTACACGAAATTGCCAGCCTATCTTGACCATGTTTGCTTCACCAAAAGATTGAAAACATCAAATCTTCTATTTTCCTACAATTTAAATTAATTAAATGAATTAAAATCAATTAAAAATCATATTAATTAATAAAAAATAAGAAAATATATCAATTAGGCTTGATGGTTCGTGCATAGATCATGGATAAAGTTTCAAGAAGTAATTTGAGGCCCATTAGCAAAAATGAGGTGTTTTGAGCAAAGTTGACTTTTGCAAATTCCCAAAAATTTCCCAACTTCTCCAATGCATATCTTGCTCAATTTTGATAATATGAACATGTTCTTTGACATTTTGGAAAGGTTGTGAAGTCCTCTAACCAATGCCTTTGGTCCCATGTCATTTGGATTTACCAATCTCAAATTATGGTCTTTGACTTAAAGTGCATTTTTGTTGACTTTTGAAATTGACCTATAATGTAGAAAATGATGACTTTTTGTGAGAGCATTTCTTGGACTTGGAATGTGAATATGAGTTGTAGGAAATGTCAACCCCTTCAAAATGAGCATTGTATGGAATTTTTCTGATGAACCATGAAAAAGTTATGCCCTGGTTAAGATACATTTGACTTTTCTACTGTCCAAAAATGGTAACTTTTTGCATCTTGATGATTTTTGAGCTATCCTTGTGGAATCATGATCAAGACTTGATCAAATGATGATTGTGGACTCAAAATAAGATGTTGACCAAAAATCTTGACTTTTGACTATAAAATGACCATTTTACCCCTGCAGTTGATTGTGAAGCAAATGGAGCTTTTGACTGGGCAAGTTGACCCTATGAGTCTTGAGACTTGGTATGTAGATGCTTGAGAATATGTATAGGCCTATGAGACTTGATTGACCCATTGAAAACCTCAAATTCCTTGAAAGAAACAAAACCCTAATTTTGACTGGCTTAGGAGGTGGTTTGACTGTGTAACCCTTGAGAAATCTTGAACCATTTGAAGATGATTCTTGACAAACTTTGAAGAATATGGGAGGGAAAATTTTGGGGTACAACAGATCCAATCAAGTATATCTTTGAGAAGCCTGCCTTGTCCGGAAGAATAGCAAGATGGCAGATGATCTTGACTGAGTATGACATCCAGTACACGACCCAAAAAGAAATTAAGGGAAGTGTGTTGGCAGATCATCTGGCACATCAGGAAGTGGATGATTACCAGTCTATGAACTTCGAATTCCCGGATGAGAATATCATGATAGTAACTGACTGTGAAACACCTGGACGGGATGAAGGACCTGAGGAGGGATCCCGATGGTCTATGTACTTTGGTGGAGCTTCAAACGCTTTGGGTAATGGCATTGGCGCCGTGATCATATCTCCTGAAGGCTCTCATACTCTGTTCACCGCCCGACTATGTTTCAACTGCACCAACAACATGGCAGAGTATGAAGCGTGCATTATGGGTCTTCGAGCAGCTATTGACCTAAGGATTAAGTACTTAAGTGTATTCGGAGATTCCGCTCTCGTGATCAGTCAGATCAAAGGCGAGTGGGAAACGAAACACCCAAATCCTATTCCTTACAAGGAGTAAGTATTGACTTTGCTTCTGCACTTCAAGGAGATAACCTTTGAACACTTCCCTAGAGAGGAGAATCAGTTGGTGGAGGTGCTAGCTACGATGTCTTCTATGTTCAAAGTCAGGTGGGACAATGAGGCTCCCCATATTACCATTGAGAGGTTGGACGAACCTGCACATTGTTGTGACATTGAGACTGAGGAGGTAGCAGATAAGCCTTGGTTTCACGAGGTAAAAAGGTATCTTGAAGCTCAGGAATACCCCGAGGGTGCATCTGTTAATGATAAAAAGTTTCTGAGAAGATTCGCGACGAAGTTCTTCATCAGCAATGGCATCCTTTACAAACGTAATCATGATTCAAACTTATTGCAATGTGTGGATAAGAACGAAGAAGAAAGGATTATGGTAGAGTTACATGAAGGTGCTTTCGGGACTCATTCCGGTGGACACACCATGGCAAAGAAGATCCTACGGGCAGGATATTATTGGTCTACCATGGAAGCCGACTGTTATCAGCATTCTTGGACCTGTCATAAGTGCCAAGTCTATGTTGATAAGGTGCACATACCTCCAATACCTCTGAACTTCTTGACAGCTCCTTGGCTTTTTGCAATGTGGGGCATCAACATGATCGGCGAAATCAGACCTACTGCGCCCAACGGGCATCGTTTCATTCTGGTGGCTATTGATTACTTTACAAAGTGGGTTGAGGCAGCTTCCTTTGCTACAGTGACCAAGAATGTCGTGGCACGGTTTATTCGGCACAATCTGATCTGTCGATATGGTGTACCAGAGAGGATCATTACGGACAATGGTACAAATCTCAACAATAAGATGATCACCAAGCCCTGCAAATAGTTCAAGATACAGCATCACAACTCTTCTCCTTACCGGCCGAAGATGAATGGGGTTGTAGAAGCGGCTAATAAGAACATTAAGAAGATTGTGTAGAAGATGACGGTGACATACAAATATTGGCACGAGATGTTACCTTTTGCTCTTCATGGGTACCATACCTCAACACGGACGTCAACAGGGGCAACACCCTATTCCTTGGTTTATGGCATGGAGGCCGTCTTACCCATTTAAGTTCAGATACCCTCTCTTCGGATTATGAAGGATGCAGGTTTGAGCGAAGATGACTGGATCCAGACCCGGCTTGATCAGCTGAACTTAATTGACGAGAAGAGACTTACTGGTATTTGTCATGGTTAAATGTATCAAAAACGGATGATCAAGGCATTTAACAAGAAAGTTAGACGACAAGAATATCAAGTCGGGGATCTGGTAATCAAGCGCATCATACTACCACAAGGTGATCCCAGAGGCAAATGGACCCCTACGTACGAAGGGCCATTTATGGTTAAGAACATTTTCTCAAGAGGAGCCATGATTTTAACCACCATGGATGGTGACAACCTTCCTCACCCCGTCAATGCAGACATAGTGAAAAAATACTACGCATAATCAAAGACCAGCTAGGTTGACTGGCCTAGGGAAAAATAAGGGCTTCCCGGCGAACCAAAAGGGTTCAGGCAAAAATAAGGGATGAAAATTTAAAAAAAAAATTGTACACCCGGCAAGTCGAAAACCTGAAAAGGCGGCTTGGGAAAAAAAGGGTATCCCGGTGGACTAAAAACCCGAAAGGGCGGTCCAGGAAAAAATTAGGGATCAAAGCGTAACACTATGTCTCATTGGATCATCTTGCGATCAGACTTCGGTATCGACTATCAAGCTCATACGGCACTAATCAATCTGATCCACCTTCAACCAAGTAGCAAAGTGATGAGATGCTCGAGGACATAAAGGCAATAACAGAGTTGGAACCCAGTGGGATTGTTCACATAGCTGTTTTTCTTTGTTTTTCACAAATTGTATAAACTCTATTACTCGGTGGCGTTCTCTTACTAGAACATCAGCCTCTTGTACAAAAAATGCTTATTTACAGGCTAACTTCAAAATCAATACAAGTCATTTTTTACAAAGAAATTTCAAACTATTTTCCTTTTTTTGTTTTGTTTTGCGAGAATGTTAAATGTTCATTTTTTATATATGCATTTGACATTAATTGCTGCTCATAAATATTTACATGCGAAACAAAAGAAGATTACTTGTAATATCAGGAACAAGGGGCAAATGAGAAATGTCCAAACCGTATAGTTGCTCTGTCCACCAGGTATAGGGATAGACCTAGCTGGAGGAAACGATTGAAAGTACATTCATTCCCCGCAGAGTAAGAGAAAGTTAGTGGTGTTAAAACCCTCCCCAGCTGAGACTCGAAATTATGAATGAATCGGTAATATCCTCCCCAAGCAGAGTTTATCTACCATCAGCATTGAAAATTCTTATCAACCCCGCGGAGTATAAAAAATATCCCCAGTGGAGTTTGAAGAATTGTCCCCAGGAGACTCTGGAAGATTATCCCAAGTAGAATCTAAAAGATCATTCCCCGTGAAGTCGCAACTGGAAAATCATCCCCAGCGGAGTTCTTTCCTTTCACAAAACAGGAGTTCAATTCCCAACAAGGTTCATTATCACCAGCAACGGTAATGCATCCCCAGCTGAATTTATCAGCGGAACCCTCTGGCAGAGCATCTCTTCCATACAGAGTCATTTTCTCGTCAGTTTATTCCCCAGCAGAGTTATCCTCTCCTGCAAGTTTATTCTCACAAACATCTTCATCCACTATCTCCAACAGAAATGAAGAATTCAATTATGTTCTCCAGCAGCAATCCGAGATTTATTCTCCCCAGCTCAAAAACATTACATTTTCATACATCATGACACATGCATACGCATCATACAACATAATCTCATTTATTTTGAGAACATCATTGCTTGATACATATCATGCATTACATATAACTAACATTTACCTTTCAAGAAGGATACAGTTAAATTCTCACAAAATTCAAGCCATGGAGCTTTTACCTCAGTTGAATTACGGGTGAGTTCCTAAATCTCAGCAGAGATGTTTCCTCGGTTGAAATACGGACGGGCTCCTAAATCTCAGCGATGATGTTTCCTCAGTGGAATTACGGGCGAGTTCCTAAATCTCAGCAAAAATGTTTCCTCAGTTGAATTACGGACGAGTTCCTAAATCTTAGCAAAAATGTTTCCTCAATTGAATTACGGACGAGTTCCTAAATCTAATCAAAGATGTTTCCTCAGTTGAATTATAGACGAGCTCCTAAATCTCATCTGAGATGTTTCCTCAGTTGAATTAAGGACGAGCTCCTAAATCTCAGCAGAGATGTTTCCTCAGTTGAATTATGGACAAGTTTCTAAATCTCAGCAGAGATGTTTCCTCAGTTGAATTATGGATGAGTTCCTAAATCTCGAAAAAAAATGTCTCCTCAGTTGAGTACGGACAATCGAAGTTCCTAAATATAAACAGAGACGACTCACCAGCAGAATAGCGGACAACCGAAGCTCCTAGAATTCTACTTCCCTTAACAAAGACCAGACTTCCCCAGCGGAATCTTCCTCAATGACAGGTATACAAGCTCTCGCTAAGGAATCTCTTATGCGATCGACACTCTTTATGATGGCATCTTTAAGCCCATCTCCCGTTAGCAATCTCCAAATGGCATCTGTAAGCCCATTCCCGACATCACAAGACAATTACCACTTCATCTGAGTGAAAATTTCTGGGCACTCTAGTGTTCAATCCTCTTCCACCTAATATATTCTCAAGATCATCCATGTCAAGTTTCAAGCCTTGCAGAGGAAGTTTGCTCAGTCAATTGCTCAAAGGTCCAAAAATCGACTATGCTAGGGCAAAAGTCAACTGTGACCTACATACAGTCAACCTTCAAGATTTTTGGTCAAAATTCTAATTTTGAAGTATATTTCATCATTTTATCAAGGTTTGATCATGATTCATCAAGGATTGCTCATAATTCATCAAGACTCAAAAGTTGCTAAATTAGGGTTTTACAGGAAAAGTCAACCCAACTTTGACCAAGCATAACTTTCTCATACTTTATAAGAAATGACCCATCCAAAGCTCATTTTGAAGAGGATGCAATTTACTGCAATCCATCTTCAGCTCCCAAGTTCAAAATATGCACACACAAGAAGTTATGAATTTGGACATTATAGGTCATTTTGAAAAGTCAACAAAAACACCTTTTTTATCAAAGCCTCATACATGAGCATGGAATATCAAAATGAGATGAGACAAAAAGGGTTGCTTAGAGTACTTCTCAAGATTTCTAAAAAGTCCAAGAACAAGCCCAAAGAGTCAAAATTGAGGAAGTTATGCATTGGTGAAGTTGACCCTTTTTTCAAAATTGCAAAAAGTCAACTATCCCTAAAACATCAAATTTTGCCAAATGGGCCCAATCTTTTTCACTTGTTTTGAGTTGGCAACATATCCCACGTGCTATAGACTTTGGAACTTGTCCATATCTTATTTTTATTATTTATTTTGATTTTTGTTTGAATTAATTTAAATTAAATCATAATAAATCAAATAAAATCCAAAATATTGATAACAAAGGATCTTGTGATTATTTCAGGTCTTAAATTACATATTGCAAGCATTCAAATTCGTGAAGATGCATAGTGTACACAAAAAGATTGAAAAGAAGCCAAATTTGGGAGGTTTTTAAAGGGAATCAAATCAAATATCAAAAGCATTGAAGAAGGAAGATTTGGACACAATGATCAACCCTAATGCATTGTTTGATACATAAGGAGGCGAGGCAGACCTAGAAACGGGTTGGAAGCAGGCGCTAGAGATAGAACAAAATCTGAAAAATACCAAGAAAAGTGTGAGTTCGAAATCACCTTTAGAGGCAGTTTCAAGACTCTTTGACGATCCCAATCACTTCCAGGGAGTCTCTGCAAGCGAAAGCAATCGAAAGCAAGTGTTTTCAAGCCCTACAACACACTGTAAGTCCGTCACAGTATTGCCATCTTCTTGAATTCGAATAGCCTTGTTCTTGCATCCATAGTGTAAAATAATTGTACATTCTTGATCACCATGATGTTTGCAAACTTTTTACAATAGACAATTGCATTTTAATGGACTGAATCGTGAATCACCATTGTTAGGTTTTTGGAGTTTGTTTTAGGGTTTTTGAATGCAGGGAAAATTGGCCTTCGTGAGTGATACCATTGAGATCAGGAGGACAAGACGAGTCTAATCATGGTGTTAGATGTTATTTACATGGCCCATTAAAGAATTTGGAAACATACAGACTTGTAGCAACGGACACTGTCCGTGGGTATAGGTCCTTAAGCTTTTAGCCACGAAGAGAGGAAGGAGGCGATGAGTTGTCACCCCCTATTGGCCTGTTTGAATTTCGCGCAGAATTTCCCATTATTTTATTTGTTTTATATATTATTATTATCTTGTAATATTATAACAACAAGCAACAAGTGGTTCAGTGGTAAGCGTGGCATGAAATTCCCCTTGGGGCCTGGGTTCGAATCCCAGGTCCCCCCAAATTCTCTATAATATTTTTCTTTTCATGATCCACTGCACGCGTGAGCCTAACGTCCATCATACTCCCTTATCATCCAACGCGCCAGATGGCCAGATGGCCAGATCTGGTGGCCACCATTGAAAGCACACTATAAGCCAGGGTCAACGCACCATACAGGATCACAAAAGTCAATATGGATCAGCACTAATGGGCCAGAATTCTGACTATTCACACCCCAATTTTCAGGCCCAATTCCTCTATCTCTTTTATATTTTTTATTATTTCATTTAATTTTCATTAATTTATTTACTAACCACCAAATTAATTTTCTTTTTTATCAAATTATCAAAAAAATGTCCAAAAAAATATTTTATGTCCAAATTAAATTTTAGATATTTATTTTTTTAATAAAAAAATCAATTAATTAATTAGGTTAATTTTTTAGATAACTTTAATTTATTTTGCAAATAATTAAAATTAATTAGAATCAATAGGTTTTTATTACTAACTTAATTATTTTATTTCTTTCCTAAAATAACCAAAAACCAAAAATATGTCATTCAATTATTGTTCATTAATTTATTTAATAACCAATTAACTTAGTATTTAATTTTAAGACTTAATTTCTTTTCTTGAAAAAGTATTAAAAACAACAAAAACATTTTCTTTTAATTAAGAGGGTCAAAACCCTAGTTTTCGCATTCGATCTAATTTTCTCGCACGCTTTATTTTTATCCCATTATTGTAACTGCTCACAAGGTGTAATAGTTTTAATTAGGACTTTTAATTTTCATTTATCGCTTTATTCTTTACTTTTCAAAGGGTTTGTTTTTGGCTATGTAAATACCCGAAGCCTTGTAATAGCGTAGTTTAATTTCCGCACTTTAAATTCGGCAAATTATTAACTGTTAGATGTATGATAATAGGATGCATGACAAGAATGTATGATTAATTTGAAAACAGTTAGATCACCCCAAATATGCAAAGATAAACAAATTTGAAATTGAAACACTCGCACATGCGCACTCTTAGGGTACACTCTCACTTGGTTGCCTTCGTTATAACGGTCATTGAGTATAGGTTGTTTTAGAGGTCGTCCTCTTGTCTAAAAGGTCAAAGTTGCCTCGAAAAAGTTGCCTCGGATATTGTTGCCTCGGATAAATGATCTAAGACATTAGGGTTATTACTAAGATGTCTTAACATTGCTTTAGTGATCGTACGTCCCTTTCGAATTGACCCTCAAAACTCCAACGACGATGCTACCTACTCACTAATAGTGGGATAGTAATGTCTAAAGGAAACGAACATAGAAAGAATCTTTTTTTTCGAGTAGGTAGATTAGCTCTTAAGTACTTGCTCAATCCAAACAAAATTTTTCACACTTACACTCCTTTACAAACAAAGTTTTCAAAACACTTCATTACACCCTTGAAGACAGAAGCAAGAGTTAAATCGAAGTCAAAACAAAAACTTTTCAAATCACACAAACACAAAGAAGCAATTTTGAAAATGATGAGCAAGTACCTAAGAGCCCGTAGATAACTACGGATAGAAACGGTGCTAATACCTTCCCTTTCTATAATCTACCCCCCGTACTCAGAAAATCTCGAAAAAAGGAATTTTTCTGTGTTTTTTTCCTTTCCTTGTTGGATAAAATAAAAGTCGGTGGCGACTCTTGATTACCGCGACATTTTGCAAACACAAATGCAAAACGCAAACCAGCATTCCTAAAAAAAAACAGTCTCGGTTCTGGCCACCGTATCACAGTGAGTTTTTTGACTTTTTATCTCATTATTCAGGCATTGCTAGGTCTTGATTTGTGAAAATAAAATGTAGATAACTTTGCCACGAAGTTGTACATATCCATAGTTTTCATTTATATGGCCTGAGCTTAGAGAATTTTAGAGTTGAAGTTTTCTGAAATTTTTAGGGTTTGAATTAGGGCCAGAAAAATTCTCATTCATCTTTAACTGTTAGCTTAAGTTATTATATGTTTGGATTCATGGGAAGAAATTCTACAACTTTCATGTTTGAACTTTTCATTTTTGTTGAGAAATGAAGAAGATACAGGATCTTTGGCTGGAGGTTGAAGATGAAGTGTATTCAGGGCGCGTTTTGTGTTATGTATTTATTATTTCAGTTATATTAACTGATGTATAGCCACCCCAGTAGTAAAGCGTGCGCCTGTTCACCCTTAGGTTCTGGGTTCAAGCCCTAGCGTGACCTTTTGCTATTTTTACAGTTTTCTGACTTTTTTGTGTTCTTTTTGGCAGCGCTTGGGCTCTTCAATTGGGCTTAGTTTTTTCCCCTCATAATACTCCTTACATTATTGATTAACCCCCCCCCCCCCCTGACTTTTCTTTATTTTTTATTTTTATTTTATTTTTCTTCATTATTATTATTATTATTATTATTAATATTAGTATTTTCATTATTATTATTATTATTATTATTATTATTATTATTATTACTATTATTATTATTATTTTCATAAAATCATAAAAAAATCCAAATTTATTTTAATTTATTTTTTATACTAATGTATTTTATTTTCCATAAAAAAGATTTAAAAAAAACATTTTTTCTTAAAATAAATAAATTCCTTTCTTTTCATAAATAATTTTAGACATAGGATAAATTAACATATTATTTTGATTTCTTAGTTAAAGTTAAATTAGAACTTAATTTATTTTAGTTAATTAATTTTCATTTTATTTTCATTAATTTAAAACCTTTTCATAAAAAACCCTAAAAATCTTTTTTCAAATTAATTTCTTTCCTTAGTTAGTCTAAATTAATTTTATTTAATTTTAGTTACTCATTTTCTTTATTTAGGTCAAGATACAACCCTTTCATAAAAACAATAAAAATCATTTTTTTCCATTTATATTCTTGCATTTTTATTTTCAATATTGTACAATATTCAATATGGTTGTAATAGATAATTAGGTTTAACTTTCTTGCAATCCCCATTTGTAAATTTGTACACCCCCCTCCCCCAATGATGTAATAGCGTAGTAATTTTATTTTTTGCAATTTATCGCTTTATATAAATGCTAGTAATTAGGGTTTGTATGAGAAGATAAAATCAACAAATAGCAAACCCTAATCAAAGACTAAACAAAGCATGAAAATTAATACACTTGCACACTAGCACCCCTAGGGTAAATTCCACCTTGTTGCCTTACAAAAATGGCCATGTTATGCATGTGAAGTATCTTAGCAAAAACAAGCAAAAATACAAGATCATAGTCCCTCGATGACACTATTTATGTTGCTTTTTCAAAATGATCTTAGTCCCTAAAGAAAAATTCTAAGATACCTTGCAACATTGCTAATCATGGTTATACAATGACCCACGCCTGTCCCGTATACATCCAAAGATAGGGTTGCTTACCAAATCAATGGTAAGATAACAATATCAAAGGAAAGAGAAAATAAACAAGAAAGACTTTTGAGTAGATAGAATGTTCCTAGTTACTTGCTCAATTTCAAAACAAAACATCCTTGCTATTTTCAAAACAAACACCAACACTTTCAAAACATCTTTTAAAACATTTTCAAAAGATCAACACTTTGTATACATTCTTACGAACGAGAATTATTACAAAGTTTTCCTAAACGATGGCGCCTTTTCAAAATACTTTCAAAAACCACACAAAGCACATGTTTCAAACAAAAGCAAATGATCTATCAAGTAACTAAGAGCCCATTTGAAACCATGGATGAAAAGGGTGTTAATACCTTCCCTTTTCATAATCTACCCCCCGAACTCAAGAAACAATCTCAAAGGTCTTTCCTGTGCTTTTCACCTTTCATTTTGGATAAAAGAAAAGTCGGTGGCGACTCTTGCTAACCGCAACATTTGCGATAAAATGCAAAACAACCAATTCAGTTCTCCCACCGTATCACAGAACTGGGGACTCTGCTGGGGAGAATTTTAAAAGCGGGGTTACCTTAGGGTTAGATCACATTTACTTGCTTTCTTTGTTTGACTTGTATGCTTTACATTATGGTTATTTGTTTGGGTTTGAATCCTCTACCCGGATTTGGGATACCTTATAGGTAAGTAGCAATACGTTGCGAAAACTGTGTGGGGTATACTGACACGGTCTAAGCAATATCTACGTTAGTGCGAAATATTTGTGGGTACCGGTAGCCCTTGAGTAGTCAAGGAGAATACGGGACTGATGAGTGATGTCATGAAGCACTAATGAACTTTTAGAACCTTTACTTGACCAACTTGGCCTTTAGGACGTAGTGAGATGACCAGCTTTGGTGCAGTTCGAAGTTGGTAGATACTTGATACTACACTCATTGAGGTTTGGCTTTTAGGGATATTTTGGTCGACATTAAAGAGGCTTGCGCTGAAACAATGCCCAAAGAAACAAACCAGTGATATTGAGCTCCTTAGAACCCGGTTACTATTACTAGGACAGGTTTGAGCCAACTAAACTTCAAGAGGGTACTTACCTATGAGACTCCATGCAAGCCTAAACCTAAGGACTTGTTTGCTTTGTTTGTGTATATTTACTTGTACATAACATCATAAACATCATGACATCATACTCATACTCACTAACCATTTCAAGGATTTTTTGGATTTATCTTTGTTCAGTTTTGTAGGACATGGATTATATTTGCATGAAAACCATTCAAGTCAATCTCGTAAGGATCCTTCCTTAACTCAAAGAGTTAGCGTCAAGAATTCCTGAAAATTCTCCATTTACCAGAAGACATGGTCGCCTATTAAACTTGGTCACCTACAACACTGATGAAGACATGATAAAGGTGCTCTTTTATTTCTTTGATCCCTTACACCATTGCTTCACAATTCCCGATTATCAACTTGTGCCGACTTTGGAATAATTCTCCTAACTCTTGAGTATTCCCATTCTCAATCAACTACCTTTCAACGGCACGGAAAGAGATCCAAATCCAGAAGATATTGCTTAAGCTCTACACTTGCAACCATCTGATATCACAACTAATTGGGAAACAAGGAGTGGTGTCAAAGGTTTCCTAGCAAAGTTCTTGTTTGAGAAAGCCCAAAACTGTTGGAACTCTTTGGATTTGAAATCATTTTAGGAAATTATGGCTCTCCTCATCTATGGGATGGTTTTGTTCCCAAATCCTGACCAACTCATAGATGTGAACACCGTCAAAATCTTCATGTCTCGTAACCTGGTGCCTACTTTGCTAGGGGACATCCTACATTCTTTTCACACTCGCGCCATGAGGAAAAGAGGTATCCTTATGTGTTGTACTCCTCTCTTGGCAAGATGGTTTATTTTGCATCTTCCTCAATCTGTATTGAAGAACGAGCAAGGTTCAAGATGGTCCCATAGGTTGATAATGCTCAGACATTCATACATTCATTGGTGTTCCCGCTCTTTGGAGAATGTTACTATCATCGACCATTATGGAGAACTCCCTAATGTCCCTTTGCTTGGCATTAAAGGAGGTATCACCTACAACCCTTGCTTAGCCTTAAGACAGTTTGGTTACGCCCGAAGGGATGGTCCACACGAGATGCTTATCCAAGGTTTGGTATTTGACTACGAGAACGACGATCAAGGTTACTGCCAGAGGTTTATCCGAGCTTGGAGGATGTTGAATAAGGTGGATAGCAAGACACTAGGACACATGAATTCCATTCCCCTCGAGCCTTACCTCAAATGGGTGTGAGCTCGTGCTCAGAAACTTGTGATGCCTTATCCCTCTATCCTACCAGTCATCATGGAGCCTATGGTTGAAGGAGATGTTCCATACACTATCATCCATCCCGATATGCCTACCTCTCTCGAAGACTTACAAAAGGGTTGGATCCATCTGAAGGAAGAACGAGATACTTTCGAGGCTCAATTCTATGCTAGTGAGAAGAGAGCTTTGGAGCTTACAAAACAGCTACAAGAAGAGCAAAGTGTGAACGCTTATCTCGCGTCAAAGAGGATGCGTTCAGTCTTTTTATCTTAGAAAGTTATTTTGTAAGCCCAAGAGGCAAGATGTAACCTTTCTTGTTTTTTCTAATGAAAATTAATGTCTATACAAATTTAAATTTCATTAGTCCTTGAAAACATTTGCATATACATATTCCATGCATCATAACACGAGAGGTTTTTGCATAACAGGTTTCCTTATCTTTCTGTTGTTTATTTCAGAAAGATGGATCTAGAGAAAACTGTGACGGATCTCCAAGCCCAGAATTCTCAGTTTCAGGAAGCTCTACTAGCCCTAGCCAAGGGGCAGCAAGATATGATGGCTTTACTGGCCGTTAACAAGAAGCCAAAGAAGAAAGCTCTACTCAACATGGGTAGAAGGTTCAAGGAGACAATTCGTCAAATCCCAGTAGGAGGAGACTCATCTTAAGAAGACGAGAACCAGGTCGGTAAGGTCAAGAGTACTCAGGCTGAATGTGGTAATGATCAAGAATCTAATGATGATTATTTCAACGAGCAGTATCCACCCGCTGATATCAAATACAAGAAGTTAGAAGACATGTTGAAAGCTATTGAAATCCAAGTTGTACCAGATTTAGATTTTGATGATTTGGGTTTAATCTCTGGGGTAGTCATCCCCCACAAGTTCAAAGTACCAATCTTTTCCAAGTACGATGGGGTTTCTTGTCCAAAACTCCATTTGAAATCTTATGTGCTTAAGATATAGCCGCACACTATCGATAAGAAGCTATGGGTTCACTTTTTCCAAGAGAGCTTGGATGGAACGCAACTTGAATGGTTTTATCAGTTAGATGGTTCTCGTATAAACACTTGGGAGGATTTAGCTACTGCCTTCTACCATCAGTATCAAGACAACACCGACTTGGCGCCAACGAGGGTTCAGTTGCAAGATATGACCATGGGGAAGAACGAAGGATTTAAGGAATATGCGCAAAAGTGGAGAGACCTTGCTAGTAGGGTCCAACCTCCCTTGACTGATAGGGAGCACATCGACATGTTCATGGGTACTTTATCTGGTCCTTTCTTTAATCTGCTTGTTGGCTGCTCTTCTTCTGGTTTCACCGAATTAATCTTAACCGGTGAAAGAGTTGATAGCGGCATCAAAAGTGGGAAGATCTCTGTGGCATCTACATCCATCGCCAATCCTATCAAGAAACCTTTTGCTGCAAAGAAGGAAGTTAATGTTATGTATGGGGAAAGGGCCCATACTAAGAAGAATGATCGTCCGTCTGTCAAGGCTGTCCAAATCTCCAATCTAACTCCTACTCCAAGACCATCTGGAAATCATCAATGTTTTGAAACTCCAAGAAGACAGTTTACAAGGTTAGGCATGTCACTATCTCAAGCCCTTCAACATTTTCTCAAGGCTAATCTAGTGACATTGCGCGATCCTCCCGCAAACCCTGACACCTCGTCGCCAAAGTATAATCCAAACACTAAATGTTCGTACCATTCAAACAGCCCCAGGCACGAGACTGATCAATGCTGGGCTTTGAAGAACAAGATCCAGGATTTAATTGACAACAAGACTATTGAATTTTATCCTCCTCCAACGCCGAATGTAATTACCGCTCCAATGCCGAAGCATGACAAAGGTGTTAATGCTATCGAAGACACAATGTTTGTTGCCTCTGTTGAAGATTTGACTACTCCACTGAATATAATCAAGAACAATCTATTGAAAGTTGGGATCTTCCCTGTGTAGCGATAAAAAAATGTAGCGGGGTAAATCGGAGATCGAATTATTAATTAATTCGTCTCACAAAAGCAAGAGTCGCCACCGCGCTTTATTATTTCCAAGGGAAAAGGGAAAAGAGCGAAATAAAACCCTAAAGTATGCAATGTAAAATAATACTTTTAAAAGTAATGAAAATACAAGGCGTTTTAAAAAGAGGTCTAGAGTTCGGGGGTTGGTTATACAATGGGAAGGTATTAGCACCCAATACATCTATAGTATTCTATAGGAACCTTTTGAAATATCTGTTTATTAAAATTTGTTTGTTTGATTAAAAAATAAATTGTTTTGGCCAAAAAGGGTATGGACGGGTTTTTGAAGATACGACGACCTAATGTCGAAGTTTTGACTTAAAAGGTGTGAGTTTTGAAAAATTGAATATTTGGGAAAATTATGTTAAGTTTTCAATGAAATGAGGGTGTTCGCACAATGTTTTTTGATGACATGAAGTCGACAAAAATTAAACAATTCCCTTTGGATTTAGACGTAAATAGAATAACAATGTAAAGACTGAATAATCAAACAGAAAATTAGATAGATAACGATTAAGTAGTTAAGTGATATATAACCACAACAATGATTAAATAAATAGACTAAGTGGTATGAACATGCATTTTTATATATTTTTTGTTTAATATGTACAAAATAAGAAAAATTTAATTAAAGAAAGGAAAATGTTTTTAAATTCTATTCTTTTATGTATTTTTTAGTATTAATGGGCAAATAATAGAATATACTAATGTCTTATACTAATTCATGTATTTTAACTAATCTTTTTATATACAAAGTTTTAATTAATATATAAAAGAGGTATGTTTTGTGTATAAACAAAATTAAATCAAAAAAAAATTTAAGCTTTTAATTATATTATGTAATATCGTTTTATGTAAAAATAAAATTATTTTAATTAGAGACAAGAAAATGTTTTAAGAAAAAAGTATCTTAACTTTAAAAATCTATTTTTTATTATGTATTGACACTCATGTATTTAATTAGTGTGCATAAAGCAAGAAAGTTTTAAGAAAATAAAATGTTTTAAACTTAAGAAAGAAAAAGTTATGTCCGTGTTTAATTAATATTCTATAAAAAACTAATGTAAAGAAACAAAATTAATGTATTAATGTAGGTTATAGAAAAATATTTTTAGTTTTCTAAAAGAACATGAATGGGCTTAGGGAGTCTTGTGGCCCATACAAAGCTTGAAGAGGTAATCAGAAAAAAGGGGGGGTACGCGCTGGTTTTTTGCAAATGGGCTTTAGGCGCTTGGAAGGGGTTGAGGCCCACTCGTTTCACAAATGTTTGTAAGGGTTAATGGGTTTCGTTTGAATTTGGGACTAGGGTTTCACTGTGAGAACAGAGGCGCGCCGTTTTGGTTTCATCTTCGTCTTCTCCAGCCAGCTTTTGAATAAACTTCCCCTTGCCTAGCCACCAGCTGCCTCCTTCGTCTTCTTCCCTCCTTGGTCCAGTGGAGCAAATTAAAAGGTAACTGCTTTTGTTTCCTTTTTGAAACGCGTTTAGGGTTTTAACTCTTCTTCCTTGCATGTTCTGATTTACTAGTTTTGATTAAGTGTTTTGACTTTATATTGTTATTATTGAGGTTGTGGAAAGAAGAAAGAGGAGAAATACTACCTTGACGGGGGAAAAGGCGGACGTGGAGGCGCTCTGGAGGCCAAAGCGAGGGGATGGCGATGATGAATCTGCTTGCCGAAACTTGGTATTCTGTGTCTTACCCCCTTTTTACGGTTTAATGATGTATGAGCTGAAAACCTTTTGTATCACCTCTTTTCTTCTTCTTGCTCTTTTACTGTATGTTGAATATGCTGGAATATTGTTGAGTGTTTCTCCTGAGTCGTTGAGTTTCCTTGATGATTTTTCTCTGCCTGTGATGAAGTTTTTCTGAGGCTTTTTGCTGGGTGGTTCCTAATGCTTGCTTACTGAGTTGGTTGCCTTTGTTTTGCTTGATGTGAGATAATTTTCTGAGGCTTCTCTTTCACTTTCTTCAGTTGGCCCTGAGTTGCCTTTTCTGTATGCCCTGTGAATGCTTGAGTTGTCTTCCCCAATGATGAACGTTGTTCTGAGGGGGGCCTGCTGGTTCGAATATTTGGTTATTTTTGCTTTGGTTCCTTAATGGCTTTACTGGTTTATCAGGTTAGGCTTGACAGGTTGAGGGTTTATGTGTTCTTTGTGTGCTTGTATATTTGACAGGTTGGTGGCCTTAAGTTTGACAGGGTTAAGACTTTTTGTGCTATGGCTTTTTGATGGTTCAGGTTTGATGTTTACTGGTTTATCAGGTTGAGGATGATTTGGGAGTTTTGTGTGTATTGCAGGTTTAGGCTTCTTGTAAGTTGGTCACAGGTTTGGGCAGAATGTTGGTAAGCTTTGACATGGTTTTTTTTGAAAAAAGGTTTTTCTTTTGTTCTTGAAAAACTTGACAGTTTGTGGTTATTCTTCTTGGACCTCTCTAAGGCTCGTTGAATGCAGGGTATTTTTTATGGTCAAGGCTGCTAGTCTTTTAGGCTTTTAGGCTTGGACATTTTTTATGTTGTGAACGGGTTCTCTTCTTTGATATTTCTCTGCCCCCTCTACTGTTTCATTCAGTTTGTTTTATATCTTTTTCTATGCCTCTTTTTCCACTGTGTTACTGCAGTTTTGTTTTCTATATCTTTTCTGCCTAAAGCCAAAACCTGTAAGCCCAATTTCTTTTCTCTCTTCCCTCTCTCTAGTACAGCTTAAAACATTAAAATAATGTTATGTGTACTTGTTCTGAAAAAGAAAAGGCTGGGAAATGATGAAACTGGAATTAGTTGGCTTGCATATATGGTCTTAACCTGCATACTTTCCTTCTTCAGCTTTCCTGCATCTATGACAGTATGGAGGAGCCTTTGTATTTTGACATCCTTCCATATTTTGGACAGTTTGACGTTGGACTTTGTTTTGACAATTTGAAACTTTACACATGCTGTTGGTTTTGAACTATGCAGTTGGTTTTGGCAAAATTGAATTTGTGCATTTCAAATACTTGTGCATTCATATTTATCAAGCAATATTCATCCCTTTTTGTGAACTGGGAGAAATCCCGTGATTTGCAAAGAGGGTAAAACTGATTCCGGCCGTTTGCTTTTAATGATGAATTCTAAATTAATTGTCTACTTTTAATTATCTATCTATTTCTGATTTTTTCTTTAATTATTCTTTGCAGATAAAATCAAATGAGCATCAAAGAAGTATTGGGTAGAAGATGAAGATTTAGAACTTAGAAAAATTAGGATAGTTTTTTATTTCACTTTAAACATTTGTAAAATTATCATTGTAAATACTTTGTAAATAAATACGGTATTTAAACAACAATTGTAACAATTAGAATAAAGATGAATAAAACTCTATTTTTTTTACCAGTTAATTCTTTTCTTCTTTTCAATTATTTACTTTATTATTTATAATTCTTTAAATTATAATAATTGAAAATAAATTCCAACTATTTAAACTCAGAATAATAAATGATTAAATAAACATTGTTTTAGCATTGATCAATTAATAAACTTGGCGTTTCAAAAATAATCAGCTCTTGACTTCTAAAGAAAAGTTGTAGTTGTTGTCAAGGAGAATCATAGGTAAAATAACAACTTAAAAAATTGTCGAAATTTGAAAAAGTTATGAATTTTTAAAATCTGCTTTGAAAATTGATAAAATAGGTCAAATCGCTTGTGAACGCTTGCAATGTAATGATGCAGATGGGAGATGGTATCTTAGGTCAAAATTTAGGGTATGACACCCTGGCTGTGAAAAAGATTGTGCGTGCGGTACAAAACAATACAATGGTTGTGAAAGGCTGAAGAAAGGCGTACAACGCCTAATGGATAGCCATGAAATTCTGTTTGAAAAGACTCCGCCTTCCAAGAGTGTGATTAACAAATGTGAAGACCTCTCTATTATTACCATATCCAACAAGCCTATTAGGATTAAATCCAAATGTCATATTAGGATTTCAAATGAACCCACTGTTTCTCCCTTAATCATTACCAATCCCGGACCGATTCCCTATTCTTCAAATAAAGCGGTACCATGGAATTACGATGTTGAAGTGTTCTATCATGGGATTAAACAAGATGGCTGGATCGAAGAAGAAAAAGATGAGAATGTTGGAAACATAGCTGGCTCAAGCAAAGTGACTAGAACTGGGAGAATATTTTCACTCAATATCTCACCTCCAGTAGTTACAAAGACGCCTATCCGCATTACCGCTGCCAAGCCAAATACCGATATAAGAGGGAAGGGGAAGGTTGTTGAGCCTGATGTGATTGAGGTACCCTCCAAGGAAGTAGCTGATGAAGAACCCTCTGCCCGTGAAATGGACGAGATTTTAAAGATCATAAAAAGAAGCGACTTCAAAATTGTAGAACAATTGGGGCAAACTCCCTCTAAGATTTCAATGTTGTCATTGCTGCTTTTCTCTGATGCCGGTGTTCGGACATTAATCAAGTTCCTGAAAAAGGCTCATGTCCCCCATGAGACTACAACAGACCAATTTGAGAATTGCGTGGCTAGCCTGACAGCTGATAATGGCTTGGGGTTTTCAGATGCTGACTTAAAACCTCTCGGGAAAAATCACAATAAAGAATTACATGTGTCAATCAAGTGCAAAGGGACCACCTTAGCACATGTGCTAGTCGACACTTGTTCTTCTTTGAATGTATTACCTAAGGGGGCGTTAGACTGTCTCGACTGTGAAGATTTAGTCTTGAAGCCAAGTGACATCATTGTAAGGGAGTTTGACGGGTCAAAGAGGACTGTTCATGGGGAAGTAGATCTTCTAATCAAAGTGGGCTCCCAAATCTTCAACTCCGCCTTCCATGTTATGGATATTCGTCCCGCCTATTCTTGTCTGTTAGGTCGCTCGTGGATCCATAAAGTTGGGGCAGTGACTTCAACTCTCCACTAGAAACTCAAATATCCAGTCAAGGGTAGAATAGTCATTGTTTGTGGGGAAAAACAATTTATGGTGAGTCACCTTAACTCTTTCAAGTACGTAGAGATGGACGGAGAATTCATTGAAACCCCATGTTAAGCCTTTGAAGTCGTACCACCGATGATTACTGCTACTAAATGTTCTTCCGTTGAGTTTAAAGTTGTTAAGGCCACGCCAAAGATGGTTTCAGTCAAGGATGCTCGCGCGACAATTGAAGAAGGAAACTGCAATACTTGGGGGAAACTCCTTGATATCCCGTTTAAAGCAGACAAGGTTGGTCCAGGCTTCATCGTTAAAGCTCAAAAGGAAGTAAGGCGTGCTCGTGCTGGAAAGCTACCTCTCCACATTGGAAGAAATGAAGTCAATGCCATGGATGATTCTGAAGAAGAAGAAGCTACATTTGAAGAGTGGGTATACCCAACTACAATGGAGATGAAGAATTGGCATACAAAGGAATTTGTGCCCATCTCCTTCATCGAGGAGTAATCTACTTGTTATTACTTTTCTTTCAATTCAAAAACTTGTTGTCTGTAATATTTTAAAAATGAATTTTAAGCCATGTACCTGGCCCGGGGCACTTTGGTCCATTTTTCAAGGGTTTTATTTATATTCATCTAATCATATGATCATTCAGTACATTAGACTCTTTTGCATTCAAATATTTGTGTTCATTGTCTTTCCCTTCTTTCGAATACATTTTTCAAAAAAATAGCCATGTATCTTACATGCACACACACACACTCTTGCAGGTCCACATCCACTTTGGATCCTATTGCCAACGACTCTACTATTGCCGACTATGACTTCGAATGTCCTATCAACCAAGCCGAAATGAAGGTGAGGAAGATTGTGACATATCGAGAATTAGCCAGACTTTTATTACAAGAGGAATAAGATATTCAACCACATGAATAGTCAGTTGAAGTTATCAACTTGGGTACTGAGTCAGATAAGAAGGAAATCAAGATCGGTGCTAACTTGGAAAGCGGTGTCAAGAATAGGTTGGTTCAGATGTTGCATGATGATGTGGAAGTATTCGCTTGGTCTTATAAAGATATGTCTGGGTTGGATACTGACATCGTAATTCATCGTCTGCCGACAAAAGAAGACTGATCGTCTGTCAAGCAAAAGGTTCGTCGCATGAGGCCTGATATGTCTGAAAAGATCAAAGCTGAAGTGATGAAACAGTTTGATGCAGGGTTCCTAGCTGGGACACCCTATCCTAAATGGGTTGCCAATTTGGTGCCAGTGCCAAAGAAAGACGGGAAAGTTCGCATGTGCATAGACTATAGGGATCTGAATAGGGCAAGCCCCAAGGATGACTTCCCTCTACCATACATTGACTTCTTAGTTGATAATACTGCTCAGCATAAAGTCTTCTCATTCATGGATGTCTTCTCAGGCTATAATCAAATGAGGATGGCTCCTGAAGACATGGAGAAGACTACTTTCGTTACGCAATGGGGCACCTTTTGCTACAAGGTTATGCCATTCGGATTAAAGAATGCAGGGGAAATATATCAAAGAGCTATGGTAGCTTTATTTCATGACATGATTCATCATGAGATAGAGGTATATGTGGATGATATGATTTCCAGATCACAAACCAAAGAAGAACATATTGATCATCTTCACAAATTATTCGAGAGGCTGAAGAAGTACAAGCTGAGGCTAAATCCTAACAAGTGAACGTTTGGAGTACGATCTGGAAAGCTTCTAGATTTTGTCGTCAGCAATAAAGGCATTGAAGTTGATCCTGCCAAGGTAAAGGCCATCCAAGAAATGTCATTCCCTCATTCTAAAAAAGAAGTCAGAGGATTCTTGGGTTGTCTCAATTACATTTCCCATTTCATATCTCACTTGACTGCTACTTGTGAGACACTCTTCAAACTCTTGAAGAAAGATCAGGTAGTCAGATGGAACGATGATTGCCAGATTGCCTTTGACAAAATCAAAGAATACCTACAAGAACCTCCTATTCTCATGCCTCCAGTTGAAGGAAGACCCTTGATCATGTACTTGACAGTACTTGAGAATTCCATGGGGTGTGTTTTGGGCCAACATGACGAGTCTGGCCGAAAAGAGCATGCTATTTATTACCTGAGCAAAAATTTTACCGAATGTGAAACCAGGTATTCACTGCTCGAGAAAACTTGATGCGCTTTGGCATGGGCTTCTCTCCGGCTAAGACAGTATATGTTGACTCATACCACTCTGTTGATTTCTAAGATGGACCGAATTAAGTACATCTTCGAGAAACCTTCCCTTTCCGTACGGATAGCCAGATGGAAAATGATCTTGATTGAGTGCGACATTCAATACACGACTCAAAAGGACATCAAAGGAAGTGTACTAGCAGATCATTTGGCCCATCAATTTGTGGATGATTATCAGTCAATGAAATTCGACTTCCTTGATGAGAACATCATGCTGGTAACTGACTGTGCGAAACTTGGACCGTATGACAGACCTGAGCAAGGATCCTGATGGACTATGGTATTCGATGGGGCTTCCAACGCCTTAGGTAAAGGAATTGGTGTTGTGATTATCTCTCCTGAAGGTTGCCACACTCCTTTCACTTCCAGGCTATGCTTCAATTGCACAAACAGTATGGCCGAGTATGAAGCATGCATCTTAGGTCTGAAAGCTGCTATTGACTTAAGGATCAAGAATTTGGATGTGTTTGGGGATTCCGCTTTGGTGATCAGCCAAGTAAATAGAAATTAGGACACTAAACACCCTAATCTTATTCCTTACAAGGAACTTGTGCTATTCCTAATTCCTTACTTCGAAGAATCACTTTTGAGCACTTCTCTAGGGAAGAAAACCAGTTGGCTGACACTTTGGCAACCATGTCTTCAATGTTCAAAGTCAGATTGGACAACGAAGCCGCTATGATTACAATTTAAAGATTCGATGAACCTGCACATTTCTATGAGCTTGACAACAATGCGGAAAGGACATGGTACCATGAGGTGATGAGACATCTTAAAGCACAAGAGTATCTTGAGAGAGCATCCATCAACAACAGAAAGTTCTTGTGAAGATTTACACCCAAGTTCTTCCTAAGTAATGGGATATTATACAAGCGCAGCCATGATTCAACTCTACTACGATGTATGGACAAGAAGGAGGCAGAGGAAATTATAGAAGAAATGCACGATGGTCTCTTTGGTACTCACTCAAGTGGGCATACGGTGGCTAAGAAAATCTTAAGAGCAGGTTACTATTGGTCAATGATGGAGACTGATTGCCATCAATATTCAAGAACTTGTCACAAATGCCAAATCTATGCTGACAAGGTTCATGTGCCTCCTATCCCTATGAATGTCATGACCGCTCCGTGGCCATTTGCAATATGAGGCATTGACATGATTGGAGAGATCAAGCCCACAGCTTCCAACGGACATCGCTTCATTTTTGTTGATATCGACTATTTTACCAAATGGGTCGAAGCCGCCTCATTTGCCTCAGTCACCAAGAATGTGGTAGCCAGATTCATCAGACACAACCTCGTCTGCCGTTATGGTATCCCCAAAAGGATCATCACTGACAATGGGACTGACCTCAACAATGTTATGATCACTGAACTTTGCACTCAGTTTAAGATCAAGCATCAAAATTCTTCTCCGTATAGACCAAAAATGAATGGCACGGTCGAAGCGGCCAACAAAAATATCAAGAAGATTGTGCAGAAAATGGTAGTAACATATAAAGATTGGCATGAGATGTTGTCGTTTTCTCTACATGGCTACCGTACTTCAGCTAGAACATCAACTGGGGCAACTCCCTTTTCTCTAGTCTATGGCATGGAAACTGTTTTGCCAGTGGAATTTCAAATTCCATCGCTGAGAATTATGAATGAGATAGGCCTAGGCGAAGACGAGTGGATTCAAACGAGATTGGATCAGCTGAACTTGATTGACAAAAAATGATTAGCTGTTGTTTGCCATGGTCAGACGTACCAAAAACGGATGATCAAGGATTTCAACAAAAAGGTCAAGCCTCGAGTATATCAAGTTGGCGACTTGGTGATAAAACGCATCATTCTACCACAAGGCGAACCCATGGGCAAATGGACTCCCACCTATGAAGGGTCATTTGTTGTCAAGAGAATTTTCTCTAGCGGTGCCATGATGCTGACTACCATGGATGGTGAAGATTTCCCACATCCTATAAACGCGGACATAGTTAAAAAATACTACGCAAAAGAGACCCGTTAGGTTGACACGCCTAAGCAAAATAAGGGCATCCCGGCAAACCAAAAGGTTTGGGAAAAAATTAGGGATATATGCAAAAGATTGTACACCCGGCAAGTTGAAAACCCAAAAGGGAGACTTGGGCAAACAAAGGGTATCCTGGTGGGCTGAAAACCCGAAAGGGTGGTCCAGGAAAAAATTAAGGATTAAAAGCGTATGATTATGTCCTGTGGAATCAACACAGCCAATTTTATAACCAAGGTCCAAGTTCAAACGGTCCGAGATCAATCCAATCAACATTAATCAACGGCAAGGGATATTCGAAGACATTGGGGCAATACTAGAGTTTGAAGGCAATGAGATCATTTCACATGGCTATTTGTTTTCATTCTCGGTTTTGTTTTCCTTTCGACGATTTCCTCTTACTAGGATTTTCGTCTCTATGTACAAAAAAAGACGCTTATTCATGGGGAAAATATCAATACAAATATACTTTGAAGTGTAAAATTTATGTCTTTGTTTTGAATGCAAATTTGTCCAATGATTAAAATTGAATGAACATATGCATATAAATATAATTACAACTATTTGGCATATGTCCTGCTGAGCAGCGACAAGCATCTCTTTAATGTATAAGAAATATCCCCACAGAGTTATCTCATTATTATTATCCCCACAAGGACCACTATAATAAACCTTTCCCCAACATGTTTTATTTCCCCACATATAACAAATCAAGACACCACGAAGTTCCCCAGCTGAGCCTGTCTTCCCCAGCTGAGCATATCTTCCCCAGCCAAGGCCATTATCCCCAAATGGAGTCTATTCTCCCCAGTTGAGTGTATCCTCCCCAAGCTGAGTCTGTCCTACCCAACTGAGTCTACACTCTCCAGTTTGAATTTTCCTTTCAAATTATTACGAATCATAGGGCCACAACCCCTGATCCCCAATAAATCCATCAGCAAAGCCTTTACTATTTCCAAAAAGATACTGTGAAGCCTGGACTCGACCAGATATTAGCACAATTTTCAAGTAATTACTGAAACCTGGACCCGACCAAATAACCGTTTGAATACCTGAAACCTGGATCCGACCAGATAACAGTTGATCTCAATTTGAAGATGCTATGAAACCTAGACCCGACCAGATAATAGTCTAACTCTTCAAAGATATAGAAGAACCTGAACCCAATCCGACCAAGGTATAACTTTTTTTCCCCAATATGGTCTGCCTCTGCCCCAACAAATTACTGAGAAATCTGGACCTGACCAGATATCAGTTTTCAATTCCATCTTTTCAAGTAAGTCATTGTAAAGCCTGGATCTAACTAGATAGCAATCACCCTCAAAGATTCATTATGAAACTTGGAAACTGACCAGATAACAACTAAATCCCCAAACAGTTTATTGTGAAAACCTGGAGCCCAATCAGATAACAATTAACTATGATTCCCAGAGAGACACTATGAAGCCTGGACTCGACCAGATAATAGTACAACTTTCCAAAAACCATGAAACATAGACCCGACCAGATAATAGTTACCACTTCAAGTTGCTGCAAAGCCTGGATCCGACCAAATAACAGTTAACTTCCGTATCCACAACAAGTTGTTGTGAAGCCTGGATCCGACAAGATAACTATTCAATCTCAAGAAATTTTTTTGCAAATCCTGGAATCCGACCAGATAACAGTTAATTCGTCTATTTCCTAGTAAGTTGTCGTGAAGCCTGGATCCAACCAAATAGCAGTTAACTACTTCCTCCTCAGCAAATTGTGAAGCCTGGATCCGACCAGATAACAATTGACATTCAAGAGATAATCTCCAGTGAGAACATCTTTTCAACAAAGTTTGAAGATATGCATATTCTTCATCACCAACAACAATCAGGGATTGAACCCTCCAGAATTTTCTCAGCAGCAGTCAGGGATTTATTTTCTCGGACAAAAACATACATCTCACACTCATACATCATAGCATGAACATACCATATGCATTTAACATAATACCACATCTAGTGATCATCATGCAGGCATCCGCATTTTACTAACTCTTTTCCTCACAGGTAAAATACCAAGTTTTAGTATAAATCAACAAGAGATTCGTGTTGATACTTCTTCCAGTGTTTACCAACATTCCTCCAAATGGCATCTATAATCCCATTCACCATCCATCTTCGAGTGCAAATTTCTGGGCACTCTAGTGTTCAATCATCTTTCACCTTCAAGTCACGAATGGCGGATCCTCCAATCTAACTCTTCAGGTTTAAGAAGATTGAACATGGTCATCTGTTGTACCCCAAAATTTTCCCTATCATTTATCAAATATTTTCTCACAAGGATCTCTCTTGGTTCAAGACTGCACTAGGGTTGATCAGCTCAAGACACCTCCTTAAGCACTAATGACCAAAATTAGGGTTTGAGATTGCACAAGGAAAATTGAACTTTCAATACTTCAAATTACTTTCATGGATCATTATGGACCCCCAAGATTACTCATGTCAAGTTTCAAGCCTTGGATCACACTTTTGCTCAGTCAATTGAGCAGTTGACCTAAAAATCAGTTGCATTGGGGAAAAAGTCAACTATGGCCAATTTACAGTCAAACTTCATAATTTTTTATCCACATCAATATTATAAACTCATATGTATCATTTAATCAATTTTGGACCATAATTCCTCAAGAAATTTGATCAAATCATCAAAAGGGCAAAATGGTCAAAATTAGGGTTTTGATTGAGAAAAGGGCAATTTCTGGTTTTTGACCTAGCAAATGGTCAATTTGGTTTTATGCATGATTTAAAGAGTTCAATTGAATCATTTTGACCTAATGGAATGACCTAAAACGTTGCTCAAGATCAATTGGATTGACAATGAATTTTCAGTCAACTGATCAAAAGTCAATTGTACACTGAAAAGTCAAACTTTGACTTTTTGGTCAAAATTCAATGTCAAAGATCACAATTCATCAAAACATGTCAAAATATGAAACTTATTCATCAAGAAATCAAAAAGTCAAGATTTCATTTTAAAAAGTCAAAGTTTTCTAACTTAGAAATTTTTCTAAGTGTTTAAACTTCATGTTTTTTCTTAACTTTGGGCCAATTTTTCACCATGATGCAAGAGGATTCAGAAGAAACTTTCAACATGAAAGTTGTAGATCTCCAAGATGTATACAAAGTTTATTTACAAAAATTCTCTTAAAAATGCTTGGATCCTAAGTTATTAATTCATAAAGTCATGGTCTTGAAATTAGACACTGTGAAATTTTGCCCTAGTTTTGGCCATGATTTTGACCTAACTTCATGGAACTTCTTCATATAGTTCCAAGGGGAATTTTCCAAAGTGATTCAAAGAGGGGTTATATAAAACATTATAAGCTTTCCAAAATGTCCAAGAACTCATTGAGATCATTCTTTAGTAGGGAGAATCGAAGAGATGAAGTTAGGGTTTTCACACTTGAATTACAAGTCATTTTGTGATGAACAAGAATTCAATTTCAAACCTATGCTGCACAATCTTGTTTTGCAGGCCTCTAAACCTCAAGATCTATCCATAATCAGAATATTACACTTGCTTTTGAGCTATTATCCACTTGATTCAAGCTTTGTCCAAGTAAATTTTCCATTAATGGATCAAACTTCACACTTCCATTTTGGAAAAGTGACTTTAATCACAAAGTCAACTTGTATGGAGCTTTGCACCTGTTATTTCTGCACAAGTATGCTCTATAAACTCAGAACAAACATATTTAAAGTGGCAAGCCACCCTACAAGACATGTACCTTGGATTGAAACCATGTTTTTCAAGATAACTTCAAAAACAAGTCAAAAACTCAAAACATGTGATCTTTGTTTTCTGACCTCCTCAAATCCTCTAACCTTTTCCATATAATTACACAAGTGTATTACAAGCTAACACACGAATGAACAAGCCCTCAAACTCCCCAAAACAAGAAATTTCCATACAAGCATAAAAACTTGCCATTTCTGATTTTTTAATCCAATCTCCAAATCCCCTCGTGCGTTTCTTGTCCAAACCATCCACAAAGCTTCTAATACACATATAGAAGCTATCCCAACCCTTGTTTTCAAAATTTAATACCATTTACACCATTCTCCATTTTTAAAAACAAAGTATTGCACATTGACTTCTTCAGCTTGATTCAAGAACTCTCAACACAAAGTAAGCTTTGCAAAAGCTTCCTGGAGGTGCAAGGAAGCTCACCCAATCATCAAAACACTTTGAAAGTAGATTTAACTCAAAACACGATCTCCAGCTGCAAGGTGAGTTTTCTGACTTTTCATCTCATTATTCAGGCATTGTTAGGTCTTGATTTGTGAAGATAAAATGTAGATAACTTTGCCACAAAGCTGTACATATCCATAGTTTGCATTTATATGGCCTGAGCTTAGAGAATTTTAGAGTTGAAGTTTTCTAAAATTTTTAGGGTTTGAATTAGGGCCAGAAAAATTCTCATTCATCTTTGACTGTTAGCTTAAGTTACTTATATGTTTGGATTCGTGGGAAGAAATGCTACAACTCTCATGTTTGAACTTTTAATTTTTGTTGAGAAATGAAGAAGATACATGTCCTTTGGCTGGAGGTTGAAGATGAAGTGTATTCTGGGCACGTTTTGTGTTATGTATTTATTGTTTCAGTTATATTAGCGGATGTATAGTCACCCCAGTGGTAAAGCGCGCGCCTGTTCACCCTTAGGTCCTGGGTTCAAGCCCCAGCGTGACCTTTTGCTATTTTTACAATTTTCTGACTTTTTTGTGTTCTTTTTGGCAGCGCTTGGGCTCTTCAATTGGGCCTAGTTTTTTTCTCTCATAATACTCCTTACATTACTGATTAACCCCCTTGACTTTTCTTTATTTTTTATTTTTATTTTATTTTCTTCATTATTATTATTATTATTATTATTATTAATATTAGTATTTTCATTATTATTATTATTATTATTATTTTCATAAAATCATAAAAAATCAAAATTTATTTTTATTTATTTTTTATACTAATGTATTCTATTTTCCATAAAACAAAATGATAAAAAAAACATTTTTTCTTAAAATAAATAAATTTCATTTCTTTTCATAAATAATTTTAGACTTAGGATAAATTAATATATTATTTTGTTTTCTCAGTTAACATTAATTTAGAACTTAATTTATTTTAGTTAATTAATTTTTATTTTATTTTCATTAATTTAAAACCTTTTCATAAAAAACCCTAAAAATCCTTTTTCAAATTAATTTCTTTCCTTAGTTAGTCTAAATTAATTTTATTTCATTTTAATTACTCATTTTCTTTATTTAGGTCAAGATAAAACCCTTTCATAAAAACCATTTCTTTTTCGATTTATATTCTTGCATTTTTATTTTCAATTTTGTACAATATTCAATATGGTTGTAATAGATAATTAGGTTTTAATTTCTTGCAATCCCCATTTGTAAATTTGTACATCCCCCTCCCCCAATGATGTAATAGCGTAATAATTTTATTTTTCTCAATTTATCATTTTATATAAATGCTAGTAATTAGGGTTTATATGAGAAGATAAAATCAACAAATAGCAAACCCTAATCAAAGACTAAACAAAGCATGAAAATCAATACACTTGCACACTAGCACCCCTAGGGTAAAATCCACTTTGTTACCTTACAAAAATGATCATGTTATACATGTGAAGTATCTTAGCAAAAACAAGCAAAAATACAAGATCATAGTCCCTCGATGACGCTATTTATGTTGCCTTTTCAAAATGATCTTAGTCCCTAAAGAAAAATACTAAGATACCTTGCAACATTGCTAATCACGGTTATAGGATGACCCACGCTCGTCCCGTTCACATCCAAAGATAGAGTTGCTTACCAAATCAAAGGTAAGATAACAATATCAAAGGAAAGAGAAAATAAACAAGAAATACTTTTGAGTAGGTAGAATGTTCCTAGTTACTTGTTCAATTTCAAAACAAAACATCCTTGCTATTTTCAAAACAAACACCAACACTTTCAAAATATCTTTCAAAACATTTTCAAAAGAACAACACTTTGTATACATTTTTACGAACGAGAATCATTACAAAGTTTGCCTAAACGATGGCGCCTTTTCAAAATACTTTCAAAAATCACACAAAGAACATGTTTCAAACAAAAGCAAGTGATCTAGCAAGTAACTAAGAGCCCATGGGAAACCATGGATGAAAAGGGTGTTAATACCTTCCATTTTCATAATCTACCCCCCGAACTCAAGAAACAATCTTAAAGGTATTTCCAGTGCTTTTTCACCTTTCCTTTTGGATAAAAGAAAAGTTTGTGGCGACTCTTACTAACCGCAACATTTGTGATAAAATACAAAATAACCAAGTTAGTTCTCTCACCGTATCACAATCATCATCAATCTTTATCAGATCTTCAACAGCTTCCATCACTAACATTATTGATCCTGCATCAACATCATCACTGATTCTTTAACTTTCAACAACAGTAACAACATCCCTGTCTTCGTGATTTCAACCTTGCAACGATTTAACATAATAGAACATGCAACATCATCTCTTCATCAATGAATCCATAGTGTAGGAATCACAATGCACAAAAACGAAACATAATTGGAGATAGAGATGAAGATGAGGTGAACTAGATGAAAACCTTTGATGACAAAGAGAAACAGAACCCACAGAAAAGGTTGTGTACCTGATTTTTCGCTGAGCTTTCTTCAGATTTCTCGACGCCAGCTTCATCATTGAAGAAGCATCGGACTTCTCTGGTAGGTAAGCCTTAAAGTTAATTTAAATCTTCGATATCCTCCACCATTTTTGCATCTCTGTGTTGGGTGAAATATATTTCAATCGAATTTATATTTTTTTAGAGGTCCAGTTTGATTTTTGTTAAGATAAACAAGACGAGAACAAAGGGTGAAGAAGGGGAAGGTTGAGTTGCGGAAAAACCGAGTTGAGATAAAGAGGAGAACCACTGGTCGTCGTTGCAGTAACAGAAAAAGGGTGTCGTTGTTATAGAGGAGAAGGAGTTGTGTTCTCCTTGAAAGTAGCTTATGAGACACAATAAGCCAACCCTAATTTTTCATGTTTAATCCCTTTTTTTAATTTTCATTTTGGACTTTTATTGTTTTTTATGATAATAATAATAATAAGATTGAAATAACAATAACGATTGGGCCATATTGTTACTCGACTAAGAGTGGATCCCTGAGCCTTTATTATTACAGGAACCCCCATTGAGGCCCGTTTCACTTTTTTGTTTGGTACACTTGTAGCTTTGGAACAAAAAACAGCTTTTGGACTCTTTACTGAATGGGCTTTCAACGCCTGATTTCTGAACCATAACCTCTGATCCAGCTTAGCACACCCCCCCCCCCCCCCTGAGCTCACTAATTCTTTGTTAGATTTAGGACTTTTTATTTGTTAATTTTTCCTATAAAAAATATTATAGAGTCATTAAAATTTGTTAGTGTTTCTTAATTGATTTTATGAATTAATTCTTTAATTTTTGATAGAATTTTCCTCACATAAAAACCAATAAAAAATACTTTTTTCTTTTAGGTTTTTTATTCATATTTCCATACCGCTTTGCCTTGTAATTTTTTACGCGTTTGTTGATTGTGCAAGGTACGTTTTGATGCTTTCAATCATGTAACATAACAAGTTGTTATGTGATCGAAGCATATGTCTTATGCTCGCTTCTGATGCGACATGCCTCATTTCTCATCGTCAGGAGAAATTCATATAATATTATATGTTGTTCAGATGCAAGTGGTTTTTTGTGATACTTTGTGCAGGAACTTCTGACTACGCGTTGCATTTGTAACATGCATGTAATTTTATGTTAGCTGGATTTCATTTCTGACTTTGTTTGTTTCTTAGTGAAGCTTTCTCAACGCGTACTCATTGCTTCTCCATTGCTTTCATCCGCTTTTGATGAAACATTTGCTTTTGGTAGTCCTCCCTACCGCTTTTACATTTTCCCGCACTTTATCGCGTTTCTTTACCGCTTTCAAGATATCATGAGAAGTAGGAAATAAAGAACGTGTGCTTGAAGTCGCTGTTTAAAGTCCCGTATCAGGCATCACTTTCTGTATGTTATTTGTGTTTGTTTAAAACCCTACCTTTGAAGTAGATATTTTGCACGTATGTTTACATTTGTCCCCACATTATTGCCTCGTCCCCAAAGTCCTAAAAATGAGGCGAGCAGAAAGGGTTAGGAATCAACCCCCAAAATTTCGTCTGTGTCATCCTTAGCTCGTGACACACCATGATGCTTCGGAATTATGCAGATCTTGTGTATCGAGTCGTCAGGTGGAAAAGGGTTTTGAAACTAATCCCCCACGCTCTTTCAGGAGTTTGCATTGGCCAATATAGACACTCCCTGGTTTTTCATATTGCCTTCTGTCTCTTACCTCGATATTCTATATCTTGGTTAGGTGTCCAATCGGTTTGGATATCACGTTTTTGTTTTACATTCTATTCTCGCTTGTTTGCTTCGGGTGATCCGCTCCCCTTAGCTAAAGCATTTCTCTTCTTTTATATTTCACTCCCGCTTGTTTGTCTAGGGTGATCCGCTCCCCTTGACTAAAGCATTTTGTTTTTTTTCTTTACCATTTCATGTGTGTTCACTTTCGAGCTTGTTGGCTCACTCGCTTTCTATCCTATGTTCCCTTAGGATGTGCTTGTTCCTTTCGGATGCAAGTTAGACCTTAGGTTGCAAACCATGCATGCTAACATTAGGAAGTTGTTTCCCTTTTGTTAATCCAAACCTTAGGACCATCATTGTATGATAACATTAGGATTAGAAATAGGCTAGTCTCCCGAAGACTCTTTTTTTCCCCTTTTTGCATTCGCATTTAAAACTAAAACTTTCTTTTTTTTCTTAAAAAATCATAAAACAAGTTAATCACATTTAAACCCTTTTTCAAGGTAACAAAACACAAACCAATCAAGCGCGGTATCTTGCCTTGAGGGCGTAACTCAAAAACTTTTCCACAAGGGTTCGTCAGCCATAAAAAGCATAAACAAACATAAACATGTGAGCCGAACTACGGCGCTCTGATTCCTCGAAAGGGATACTTAGGAAACAAGTCGCGGGGCCTAAACGAGAGAAATTCATAAATACTTTCTTCTTTTCCCCGCATTTCTTTTGCATTCATTCTTCTTCAGTAATAAGTAGTAGACATAGATTAAGCACACCCATAAGATAGACAACAAGAGTAAAAATCGTAGAGTACCACGGGCATGTGCGATGCTAATACCTTCCCCTCACGTAACAAACTCCCTTACCCGATATCTCGGTCCCAAGACTATGACTTCTCTCTTCTGAGGTTTTCTCTATGTTCACCTTTCCCTTCATGTGGGATAAAAGACGTTTGATGGCAACTTCATTATTTGATGATTTTTAGCCGGTTGTTTCAGTTGGCAACTTCACTAGGGACGGGTTTACCAATTGCTGGTCACTCCTAGATCTTGTTGTCTTTTCGTTGGGTGTTTATTTTTATGCTTTTAGTTTACTCATTTGTACATGATCATTTGAGCATATGTTTTCATTGCATCTTTATTGTTTTCCATATACTGGTGTTGTGCTGGATTCTGTGTTTCTTTGTTGGGGGGGTGTTACTATGAGGTAAAAGGCCCAATATCCAGGCCAAGTGACAAACAATAAGAACACTAGGAATAAAGTGGAACACGACGGATATGGGATTTATATTACCATAGACGACTGTTTCGTCCACTCTCATATGAGGTTTTAATGAGGTGTTATCATTATCACGTAGGTGTACAATGATAGTACTCTCAAGCGAACCCGTGATTTTGAGTTACCATTGGCTTACCCTGACCTAGTCTTTAACTGTGAGTGGGGAGGGGATGATATTTACAGGTACCATTGGTGACTTGTTCCATTGGTGACTTGTTCTGTTGGTGACCTATTATGTTTGGTGACTTGTTCTGTTGGTGACTATGAGGTTCTCAGATTTATTTTGAGTTTTTGATCAGATGTTCATGAGGATCTTTTGGGTTATGCTCTGAACCCTCGATCTTGAGATATGTGGCATGTTCTGAAATAGAACAGTGGTTATCTCAATTCCATGGAGCCTTGATCTCATGACTGTTGCATACCATAACATCATTTACCATTATGTATATACATCCCATTTCTACGGAATTCCAGAGACAAATCTCCTCCAATTGAGCTTTCCAAGACAAATACCGCAAAAAGGATATTTCTGGATCGACTAGTCTTTGAGTTATTTGGAAATTAAGGATGACACATGCATCATACATATCATGCATTTCATGAATTGCAGGTTTTCTGGATGGAATTCTTATCTGTTGGTTTGGCCTCTTATTATCAAATCTATAAGACGCCTACCTTACATCCGTACAACACTTGTGCCAATCGATGAAGACTTATAGATCTCTTTGAACAGCAGTAGAATGCTCTCTGTCGGGACATGTACATTATGAGTGATAAAATGAATCAACTTTTTGAGATTCTTCAAGTTGTTGTTAAAGGTCAAGAAGAGCTTCGTCGGAGTGTTGCCAAGATTTCAGAGGCTTTCTCTTCCACTTCTAATGGGTTTCCTAATCCTCCTAATGGGATTCCCAAAGCTTCTACTCTTGGGATCACTCCCGATAATCTGGTGTTTCAGAAGAAGGTGGTTAACAATTATGACAACATCATCTTAATGGACCACCAGGTGATCCCACTGTTGATCCTGCTGAAACTACTAAAATGCATCATATTACTAAGGAATGTATTGATTCCATGGAAACTTATAAGACTTCTGGTTTCAATGCCACTACCATATGCCTAGTACCTGAGATTGTTATCTCTTTAGAGTTTAAGATTTCTGATTTTGACAAATAAAAAGGCGATAGTTGTCCAGAAACTCATCTTCGTCACTACTGTAGCAAGATGAGAGCTCATGCCAATAATAAACCATTGCTCATTCACTTCTTTCAAGACAGCTTGATCAGAGCACCGTTAGAATAGTATATACAGTTAGAGAGAACTCATGTCAATACTTGGGGAGAGCTTGTTGATTCTTTCTTGAAACATTACCACCACGACACTACTATGGCTCCTAGTCGTAAACAACTTCAGGGTATGGCAAAGAAATTTGAAGTGTCCTTCAAATAGTACGCCTAGAGGTGGCGTGGATTTTCTGCAAGGATTCAACCTCCTCTCTTTGATCATGAATTGACTGATTTGTTCATGGGCACCTTGTAAGACCCATATCTCCAACACATGCTTGGTATTACTTCAACTTCCTTTTCTAACTTGGTTACCATTGGGGAATATATTTAAGATGGTCTCAAGTCGGTAAAAATTCAGGGTGCATCTAGCATTATCAGTGGGAGTAAGAAGAACCTTGCTTTGACATTCTCAAGAAGAAAAAAATGAGAGACTAGTATTACTACTGACAAAGGGAAGGCCTTGGTCTATCATCAAGATCAAGCTCTGTATCGCCAGGCATCGGTTGTTCGTCCTAATAGGTGTGTTCCTTGAGAATATGTTATAATTTTAGCTCAACAACCTAGGGTGGCCAAGCATCAGCTAATCCCTCATCAACAGCAGTGCATACAGAGACAGTCGTATGTTTAGCAAACACGATATGCACTTCTTCAGCTGAACCAACAACCCCAGGGGCAACGAGGATGGAAGAGGAAGAAAGGTCCTAAAAGAAGGATGGATCTTATACCTATGCCTTATGCTCAACTACCCCCCCCCCCCCCCCCCCCCCCATTTGTTAAAAGGCCAGTTAGTCCAGCTGAGAGAGCTTGGTCCTCCTCTAAATCCTCTCCCTCGGGATTATGATGCCAATGCTCATTGTGAATTCCATTCACGGGCCCCAGGCCACATAATTGAGAATTGTAGGGAATTGAAATACAACGTTCAGGACCTCCTTGATGCCAAAGCTATCATATTCACTCCAAAGGGTCTAATAATGGATTGAATCCTCTTGCTGATACATGTGTCATGACTACAAAGAGCATCTTCTGAATCAATAAGCCTGAAGAAGTCTCCTCAACACGACAATTTCTCATTTCATTTGTATTATCATTTGTAATCTTTCTTGTTTTGTTCAATTCTTTCTTGTATGCAAAACTGTTTGTTTTTTAATATTAAATCACAATGCATTGAATATGATTGTCTTGAAGCAATCCATTTGTTACCACTCTTATTTGTTTTACTATACTTTTGATACTCAACTCTTCTTAAATAAATCAAAATAACTTTGGAGGGACGATGATGATAAATATACCAAAAATCTTAAACGGTATGCTTTTGAATAAAAACCTGCTGACGATGTACAGGCATTGTTTCAAATCCACAAACACCGGAGATATAAGGGAGATGGACCCTCTTTAACCCCCTTTTAGCCTTTGGAGTAGGAGTTTCTTTTTCTGTTCAGAAAAAAAGAAGTTATTTTTGAACCCAGGGGCGGGTAGTGTTCAGTTAATCCGATTGAGCGTTCAGAACTCATCAAGAGTGTGCATCCAAGGATACAACATTGGTTATCCTTCAAAAGGTTGAGGAAAGTTAAAACCGCAATGGAGAACCCTCTTTTATTAGGATTTTGCGTCAATTGACGATTCCCTAATGGGTATCTCTCGCACATCAAGAAGTCGAGATCAAATGACGATATAACAATGGCTATCCCTCATCTACCAAAGACTCAGACAGTCATGATCGCTTCCAATAAATCGAAGACATCGTAAAGATCAACGACTTGTTCAAAATGGAAAGTATGAATAAGAAAGAAACAAAAAACCTCACTAAGTCGAAACTTGAAAACAAGTCTCTTAGGCAAAATATAGGGCATCCTGCTGGACTTCCAAACCGAAATTCAAAAGAATTTGTCCAGGTAAAAGTTAGGGAAAGCAAGAAAGAATTCAAAAAGCCTAAAAGGCGAGAAAAGAATTACCAATAAAAATCCTCATCTAATGGTTTCTGTCAAGTGTGTAGATTTTGATAAACAGGTTCTGACTCTAGTAAGAATGCATGTGACATCACCATGCTCTAAACTCAACACTCTGGAAGAATACCTTTGGTGTGTTACAAAGTTAAAGTCAAGATTATGGAATTCTTCTTATGCAACGAATTTAAGGAACGTTAGTACAAGAGCTTCTGATCATGACTTATACAAGTAAGGTTTTGAGGCCTTCTAAAGCTTAACTTTTGTTGTTCCAAGTTCTGAAGATGTTGAAGACAAGGTTCTGCTAAATGATTTCTGAAGATATGAAGACAATCTTCTGAAGACCAAGTGCTGAAGATTCTGAAGGCAAGGGTTCTCTGAACAAGATGACGAAAATTAATCTCTCCTAATTATGGATAGTAAGTTGTGTTTTCCACTCAAATACGATGAAATGCCTTTTCAATTTAAAATAAATCAACAAATTTTTGTGTTTATTTTTACCACGAACTATGAGGTTCTGAATTATTTATTGCACACATAGGATACGTAGGCTTATGACTCTTGAAGTCTTGGTGAACCCAAAAATAATAAAATACTTCTCTTCTCATCACCCCAATCTTTTTATAAACAACCGGATTTTATCATAACATAGATTTTCAAGAGGTTCCTATGGAGTACCATAGATGTGAGGGGCGCTAATACCTTCCCCTTGCATAACCAACTCTTGTATCCAGATCTCTCTTTTCTTTTATTTTTCCGTGTTGAGTTTTCTCGATATTTTACCTTTCCTTTGGAAAGAATAAAGTTTGGTGGCAATTATTATCTTTTCGAGTTAAGTTAATCAATAGATTAATCTCAATTTTTCCCACTGCAACAGTAATCCTTTCAGAATATCTTTAGCACAAGAGAATTTTTCTCAAGACGATAATAAAGATCTTGACTGCATTCACATCCAACGTCTCTCCAAAAATAATTCATAACAATTAGTGTGCTTGTTATGAGAGAGAGAGGGAGAGAGAGAGAGAGAGAGAGAGAGAGAGAGAGAGAGAGAGAGAGAGAGAGAGAGAGAGAGAGAGAAATTGAGGTTTGAGTAGAAAATATCACAAATATCTTTAGTTTCAAACATTACACTTGAGAGTCCTTATATACAAGCCAAAACAAAACAAGTTGGAAACTAAACAACTCAAAAAATAAGCCAAAAGATCCAAAATGCGGACTCGTAATCGATTACCTAAACAAGTGTAATCGATTACGCCTACTAATAACAGAAAATGTAGAATAAAATAATACTGCATAATCAATTACCCACTTTGTAGTAATCGATTACGGCTTCGAAACAGATAGCTTTCCGCATTCCAGAAGTGCTTATTTTTTAAGTTGTTTTCAACGCAATGCTCCCAGAAGCTTATACAACACATTTGAATTATTAACGATTTCTAATACTCCAACTTAATTAAAATTTTCCAAGTTTTCCATTCTCAAGTACCTCATCAACTTCTTGAACACATCATTTGTAACCCATTTTGTCAATAATTTTGCAACTTGTTCTTCGCTTCGACAATATTCCTACTTTAGCTTGCCTTCATACACCAAATCCCTCAAGTAATAAAACCTCATATATTTATGCTTTCTCCTAAAATTCGCAATGGGATTCTTTGTAAGGTTAATGGCCTAAACATTATCAACCAAGAATGCAAAAACTATTACAACCTTGCTTCCTAACTCTTCCAGCAGATTCGTAAGCCACACAACTTAGCACGCACAGAATGACACAACGATATACTCAGCCTCACAAGAAGAGAGTACCACCAAAATTTCCTTTTTATAACACCAAGAGATTAGTGCTCCTCCGAACATAAATATATAACCAGCCGTCGACTTTGAGTCATCCTTATCTCTGCACCAATTGAAATCCGTGTAACTGAGTAAATCACATTTTTGCCTGTATCAAATTTGGGAAAGAGAATTATACAACCAAGAGTTCCTTTGATGTATCTTAGGATCCTCTTAATTTCTTCCAAGTGAGACACCTTCGGTCTTTCCATGAATCTACTCACAATACCGACACTAAACTCCAAATCTGGCCGCGTATTGCACAAGTAACATAATAATCCAATCAATCTCCTATATTGCGTTGGATCCACAATCTTCTCATCATCAATTTTTGACAAATGTAACCTTGCTTTAGCAGGTGTATTGGTAGCATTACAATTCTCCATATCACACATTTTCAATATCTCAAGAGCATACTTTATTTGATGCATAAGCAGTCCCAATTTTGACTTGTGGAACTCCATGCCAAGGAAGTATGTCATGATCCCAAGGTCACTCATTTCAAACTCCTCCATAAGTTCACCCTTGAATTTCGAAATAATCAACTCATTATTGCCCATGATCAACAAGTCATCCACATATAAGTAAAGTATGATCACATCTTTGCTTGCATCTGTCTTCACATAGACACCATGTTCGAAAAAAAATTCTTGAAGCCAAGGATAACTAGGAAACCATCAATGTGTTTGTTCCAAGCTCTAGGATCTAGTTTCAAACCATAAAGGGATTTCTTCAATTTGTAGACATTTCCCTCTGTAAGTACAACTTTGCTTCAAAAGTATTTTGTATGATGTCAAAACCGGGACAAGATAGCACTTCTATGAAGTAGATGGTATCCCTATGTCTTGTGGAACTCTTATGCATTATAGGTCTTAGGAATGATCAAAAATCATATTGAAATTGATCCAAATCATTGAAAAATCCATTTTTGCATAGTTTTTCGTTGCATGTGTCGACAAATTCGAGTTTCAGGTCGACACATGTAACTCATTTTTAAAGCTCGTAGCTTCAGTAAGTCTCAGGTCGACACATGCATCCATACAAGTCGACACATAGTGAAATAATTCTAAAATTGTAGAAATTTCCATTTTATGTGTCAACACATCTGTTTTTCAGGTCGACACATCTACTAGCGTATTTAAGCATGTAGCCTCTGATTTGTTCAGGTCGACACGTGATATTATTTGAGGTCGACACATACGACCTAAACACAAAGTATGTGTCGACACATATGAGGTTGAGGTCGACACATCCTGTTTGATTCAGTCATATTTTAATTTCTTTTTTATTCCAAATTTTCCCTTATTGCCCTAATTGTCCCACAACTGTAAATACTCATTCATGCATCATTCACAACTTGATGATACCATAAAATTAGCCTACTTTTTCTTTTCATCTTCAACCTTCCAATATATGCATACACACCAACATTACATTGTGATGATGTTTCATTGGGATTCCATCTAGACGAAGAACTGTGGATTTCCAATTGGTTTGGGTTGAGTTCTTGTAGGGCTTTTCATCCGGAAAAATCATTGGATTTGTACTCTAATATCATTTGTTGAATTGGGGGTTTTTTGTGCAATATCGTGCGAGAAGGAATGTCCATGTGAAAAATCCTTGGAATATTTGAAATCTTTTCAAGGAACCTTAGAGTGATTGAAGTCTTTTTAAGAAAGTAGTAAGAATTGGATGATAGAATCGGTGATCTTGTGTTGACAGTTTGCAATCCGATATACTCGAGTAAAAAATCCCTTAGAGTGTTTAAAATCTTTGCAAGAAACCTTGGGGTGTTTGAAATCCTTTTAAGGAAGTAGCTTAAGCGGCTAATAGGTTGCATCTATCAGTTGATTTGATCTTGCTTAAGATCAAAGGTTGGAAGAAGGAGCATTAACACCAAATTGGAGAACTTTGTATTATTGTTTCTAACTCTTCTATTGTATTAAACATTTTGCATATAAAAAGTATCCTCGTTCCATTGGAATTAGGTGCAGACGTACCCACACGCAAGGACGACAATGGGGAACTGTGTAGACAAATCCCTTGTGTGTTTTTACTTTTCCACTTTTACTTGTTTTCAATTTCATCAATCCTTTTATCAAATAACATTGTGATAGTAATTGAATTGTAAGAATTTTTCTCTCAAAATCTATTTTTGAAATAGGTGTGGATATAGCTTCTAATCAATTTTTATTATAAGTGGTTTGTATATCAATACTACTCAAAGAGAAATTCTGAAAATTCACTTGCACACCAAGTGTTTGATAAAAAGATCAAAGAGAAATTCTGAAAATTCACTTGCACGAGAAGTGATTGTGTTCAAACAATAAATAAAGTGGATTGTTGATTTTATTTTGTATCAATCTATTACTCATTTTGTTTCATAGATTTATCTTGTATAATTTGTATATCCGAGTTTCCAATAAGTTGTTTTTAGACGACTTATCCGGTTAATTGCTTCCGCGCCAAAAAGTTTTAAAAACAATTAATTTATAGATTTGTGTCTAGAAATATTTTTTTGCACCTATATTCACCCCCTCCCTCTAGATACGTGTCGTCGTCTAACACCCTCTTGATTTGTTACATCAAAACTAGGGGATTGTTCTATATAAACTTCTTCCTCAAGTTGATCATTCAAAAACGCAGAGTTTACATCCATTTGATAATTCGACCATTAGTTTCACACATTACACTTTTATATACAAGCAAAAACAAAACAAGATTGAAACTAAATAGCTCAAAAAATAAGCCAAAAGACCCAAAATGTGGGCTCGTAATCGATTCGCTAAACAAGTGTAATTGATTACGCCTACTAATAACAGAAAATGCAAAACAAAATAATATATTGCGTAATCGATTATCCACTTTGCCGTAATCGATTACGGCTTCGAAACAAACAACTTTCTGCATTCCAAGAGTGCTTATTTTTTAAACTGTTTTCAACACAATGCTCCCAGAAACTTATACAACACATTTGAATTATTAAAAACTTCCAATAAATATATACAATCATATTTTAGTATTAATATTTTCACAAGAATTCCTAATATCTCAAATATGGATTCATAAAAATTTAGAGAACATATATAAAAATACAAACAAGATTTTAAGACATGACATGTCTCTCAATTCATATTAATAATTCAAACATGAAAACTCGTTCTGATAGTAATTGTTAGAATTAATTTAATAACTAACCTATAAAAGATATGTTCAAATACAAAGATAAAAATTATAATCAAAATTTAAGATAAAAGTGAAACAAATATATGAGCATGCATACACATAATCTTTAGATCTAGGACATATTGATTTCTTAAGGATTATAAAAATACCTTGAAGGATATCTAAGGATAAAGTTTCCTAAGCATTAGTAACAATAATTTTAAAATGTAAAGTAAAAGTATAAAGACAAGTGACTAATATTTGTTGGCTTTTGAATTTTTCCCAACTAATATTCTTAATATCTTAAAAATCTTTGAGAGTGTAAAATACAACCTACAACACATGGCTTCACACTTTTACATGATTAAGCTTTGAAAAAAAGCGTCAACAATACTACCTACAACACATGGCTTCACACTGCATTGAAAAAAAGTGTTACCATACTCGTATTCCACAATTAATTTATAGTTGAATATAACCTTATTAAAATACTCACGACTTAACTGAAGTGAATTTCAATTTCTTACAAAGGGCATCTCTAAAATTTGAGATGACTTTGACCTTAAACACTCTTCAATAGAGATAAAAGATATTTCCTTGTAGTACAATATATTTAGGATCCTATCCTATACATATTATAGTGATATTACGATATATTGAAGATTACGATCAATTAAGATTTTCATTATTTCAAAATAAATTATTATATCATCTACTCATATGTCAACTCATATACCTTTAATTAATTATTAAATAAAAATTTAATTAACTTTTTTAAATTTATTTAATCCTCTTAACTTTATAAATACTTAATATATATATATATATATATATATATATATATATATATATATATATATATATATATATATATATATATATATATATATATATATATATATATATATATATATATATATATATATATATATATATATATATATATATATATATATATATATATATATATATATATATATATATATATATTGATTGAAATATAATAATTAATAATATTTAAATATAAAATATTTTAATAAATTTTTTTATAAAATTGTGTATGTTGCAATTTTATTTTACCACCATATTCCACGTGTATCAACTATCAATTCCACTTTGTCATATTCTGCACATATCCCGCACGTATCTCAAATGTATTAACATTTTTTTTTGTAGATAAAATTTAATTATTTGATACTGAATTTAGTCGAAATGCATTAATAATATATAAATAATTATATTATAAGTAAATTACAACTGTTCATAAATTTGAAATATTTGATTTTTTATTCTTTTTTATTAACCAATACAATTAAATTATCAAAGTGTGTAAAAAGATTTCCATGAACAACTCATAGGAATTAAACTTAGTGGGGATGAAATATAGTTATAATATTATTATAAAAGATTGATCATATTTTATTTTCCAGTTACGTTTCATTTTAATTTGATTATTAATTGAACTGTTTTAATAAATATTTAAAATACAGTACACATATAAAAACTTAAAAATATGAGAAAAAAGAATATTTATTGATATTGTAAAATATTTTTATACTATTAAGTAATGAGAGATATATATTTAATTAAAATATAATTTTAATTTAAAATAAATTTATATGAAATGATAAGTATAAAGATTATGATTGTTTATATATGTATAGTTGGTTTTTAAACTCTAAATAAGTGATTAATAAATAAAATATTATTAATTTATTATTAAATAAATAAAATCATATTAAATATAAATGATAACGATGAAAAATACACAATCATGTGAATTATGTAACACTCATTTTCTATTGAAATTAATATGTTGTTCTCTTGCTTAAATGATTCCTAAATATGTTCCATCATATCTTCATGAAACCGATGATAGTATTTATCTTGGTTTAATATTTCCGTCTAAATGTTTTGTTCTCTAGTCTGATTTAAATAAGAAGCCACATACTTTGAATATTCTTCTTTGTTTGCAACAGAAAGCCACATCTTCATCTATTTACTTGAACTGCAAAATATATTTTTCATTAAATTGATTGCTTAGCAAGCCGACTCAAATTCAATACTTATACGGATCAATTTGGCAATTCATTTGGCACATATTTGACAAAGCCGTAGTCGTTGACCGGTAGAATTGTTAAGTTTATGACAGATTTATTTTGTTGTTTTGGTAATCAATTTAAATAATTATTTATTATTGTATTGATCAATGTGTAGCATCACTATTACGAAAAACACTTATAACAATAGTTGTGAAAGATTTATAATAATGATTGAACAATTATTGTTAGGTAGGATGTGATTGTAAGTGAGCTATTTACAATCACGGTTCATTGTTCGTGATAGTAAACTGGATTGCGTGTTACATTCAACCATATTTATTAATACAACCGTTGTTGTACGTTTTTTAATAAAATTAAAAAAATGAAGCAGTAGAACAACAATAGCAGCAAGAACAATAAGAACAACAATAACAAAAACAAGAAGAAAAAGAAGAACAACAACAATAATAACAAGAAGAAGAACAAGAACAAGAACAAGAAGAAGAAGAATGAGGAGGAGGAGGAGAAGAAGAAGAAGAAGAAGAAGAAGAAGAAGAAGAAGAAGAAGAAGAAGAATAACAACAACAACAACAACAACAACAACAACAACGATAACAACAACAAGAACAAAAACAAAACAACAACAAAACAACAATAAAATCAAAATGAACAACAACAACAACAATAACAACAAGAACAAAAACAAAACAAAAACAAAACAACAATAAAATCAAAATGAACAACAAGAACAACAACAACATCAACAACAACAACAATAACAAAAATAAACAATGAGAGCAACAACAACTAATATTGTTAACTTGAATACATATTTTCCTTGTCTCATTCAAGTTTGAGAAGAGATGATGCAGTTCTGAAATTTATTAATGAAATAAATGATGTTTTCGAGTTTTGTTTATGGAAGAGATGATATTTTCGAGCTTGATTTACTGGAGAAATAGAGTTTCGTAGAGGAAAGATGATGTTTGGAGGTAGGAGATAAAGTTCGTCTAAGTTGGAAGTTCGCCTAAATTTTAGGTGGGATCACTAATGGTAGTGTAAGAACAAGATTGGTGTTGCATCTGACCTTATGTATTGATCATAACTTTACATGTTATCTTAGAGAATAATTGTTTACACTAATGGTTTCTATCTAGTGTGTAGCTTTTGTTAAACAGGTTTTGACTCTGGAAAGAAGGCGTGTGACGTCATCAGGCTCTGAACTCAACACTCTGGAAGAATATCTTTGGTGTATTACTAAGTTAAAGTCAAGATTCTAGAAATCTTATTATGCAACGCTTCTAAGGAACATTAGTACAAGAGCTTCTGATCATGACTTATGCAAATAAGCTTTGAAGGCCTTCTAAAGCTTTACTTCTGTTGTTCCAAATTCTGAAGATGCTGAAGACAAAGTTCTGCTAAACGAGTTCTAAAGATATTCTTTTGAAGCCCAAGTGCTGAAGACTCTAAAGGCATAGGTTCTCTGAACAAGCTCTGTAGACTCAAAGAATTAGGTTCTGAAGATGCATAGTTCTGATCCTTCTACAACATGCTTCATCAACATATAAATTAGAATCCTTTGAAGATATAGAAGAGAAAGATCAAAACTAAGTATTGTGTGTGATGGTGAGTATAAAAGTATAAAGTATTATGTGACCCCTACTCTAATAGGGTGGCGTCAGGATATACCTTTTGTACTTGTTGTCTACCATTCCCACCATGACCGTTAGGAACAAAATAGTTGTATTTTTGTTTCCTATTCTACCCTCCAATGATTCTCTTTTTCAGCTATAAAAAGAAGACTTGGAAGAATTTGAAATCAATGAAACAGTTTTACAAAACTACACCAAATCGTTGCACAAACTCCTTTAAGAAATTCTTTATATATTTTCACTGACATTTCTTTCTAGGTCATGATGTTGATCTTTGGAATATGGTAGTTGATGGCTACGATCCTCCCATAGATACTGCTGGGAAGAAGCTTGAAAGAAGAGCTATGAATGACCAACAAAAAAAGGATTTTAAGAATCATCATAAATTGATTTTATTTCTTATATTGAGTATGAGAATATCACAAATAGAGACTCATCTAAGTCTATAGTTAACTCTATCAGAATGGCTCATGAAGGAAATAATCAAGTCAATAAGACCAAGGCTCTGGCCTTGATTCATAAGTATGAATCCTTCAAGATGGATGGTGACGAAACAACTGAGACTATGTTCTCAAGGTTTCAAACCTTAGTTGCAGGATTGAGAGTTCTAAAAAAGGGCATTATATGTCATATCACATGAAGAAGATTATCATAAGATTTCCATCCCAATGGAGGCCTATGGTAACTACGCTCAAGCTTGCAAAGAATCTGAACAACACTTCTCTAGAGAAACTGGTGAGTTCTCTAAGAAGTCATGAGATTGTGCTAGAACATGATGAACCTCAGAAGAGAGTGAAATCTATTGCGCTCAAGTCTGTCAGAAGATCTGAGAAGTCCAAAGCTCTTCAATCTGAAGAGATTGAGGATTCAGAAAAATATTATGGTGAAGAAGAAGATGAGTTGTCACTACTTTCTAGAAGAGTTAACCGTCTCTAAAATAAAAATTAAGGCAACACGTTCATAAGTATTAGAAGGACAAGTGGTCTCTTTGAGTCAACTTCTGTTTGAATGAAGTCTAGTGGTAAAGAAGTCACTTATTATTGTCCTGAACTTTAGAAGGACAAGTCCAAGAAGAAAGCTCTCAAAAAACAAGAAGAAAGAGTTGAGGGCAACTTGGGATGATTGTAAAGAAAACTCATAAGAAGAACATGCTAATGTAATATTGATGGCTCATGATAGAACTTCTAATGTAAAGTATCCTCCAGAAGTTGAAGAAAGCTCAGATTCAGACACAAAATAGATATCCTTAGCAGCACAAGTGAAACACCATACATGGTATCTTGATTCTAGTTGCTTGCGACATATGACGGGAAGAAGACATATGTTTGAATGTTTGGAACCTAAACCTGGAGGCGTCATGGATTTTGGAGGCGATAAGAAGGGAAATAGCATAGGCTCCAGAATAGTTGGTAATGGTTCTCTTCCCTCTTTTACTAATGTTTTACTTGTAGATGGATTAATGCATAATTTATTATCCATAAGTCAATTAAGTGATAATATTTAAGTTATTATCTTTAATCAAGAATCCTATAAAGTTGTTAGTCATAAGGATGACTCTATCCTATTCAATGGTAAAAGGAAAAACAATATCTATAAGATTAGACTTTATGATCTTGAAGAGAAAAACATAAAACGTCTTATGTCAGTTAATGAAGAGCAATGAAGTTGGCATAGACGGTTGGGCCATGTCAGTATGAGAAGAATATATCAGCTAAACAAGCTCAATCTAGTCAGAGGCCCTAATCTGAATTTCTCGTCAGAAGCTCTTTGTGAAGCATGCCAAAAGGGCATGTTTTCAAAAACTTCTTTTAAAGCAAAGAATGTTGTTTCTACCTCCAAACCATTGAAACTTCTGCATATTTATTTGTTTGGACCAGTGAAAACGGTGTCGATCAATGGAAAGAAGTATGAATTAGTCATTATCAATGACTATAACAGATGGACTTGGGTGAAGTTTCTTAGACACAAGGATGAGTCACAGTGCGTTCACTAACTTTTTCTAACCAAGTGCAAAATTAGATAAGTCTAATAATTGTCAAGGTTAGAAGTGATGGTGGAGGAGAATTTAAGAATAAACACTTTCAGAAGTTGTTTCATGAGAATGGCATTTCGCATGATTTCTCCTGCCCTAGAACTCCATAGAAAAATGAAGTTGTAGACAGGAAGAATAGGACTTTGCAAGAAATGGCCAGAATCATGATCAATGAAACTAACATGGAAAGACCTATTCTAAGTAGGACTCCCTGTGAATTGTGGAAGAACAAGAAGCCCAATATTTCTTATTTTCATCCTTTTGGATGCTCTTGTTTTATATTGAATACTAGAGAGAATCTAAAAAAGTTTGACTCTAAAGCTCAAAGTTGTTTCATGTTAGGATATTCTGAATGCTAAAAAGGCTACAGAGTATACAACAATGAAACACTTATTATTTAAAAATCAATCAATGTTAGATTTGATGAGAAGCTTGACCTTGAAAAGTCAAAGCTAGTTGAAAGACTTGCAAATTTGGAAATAACCTATTCAGGCGATGAAGGAAATGAAGCTGGTTTAGAAGAACAAGAAGTCAAAGAGTCGGAAGACACTCAACCAGAAGAAGTTTAAGCACATACATCTATGAGGAAGCATATACAAAGATTATCATATTCTGACGAATTGATTATGGGAGACAAAACAGAACCTGTCACAACCAGATCATCTTTTAAAACTTCTAAAACGACACTTCTTGGCTTAGTGTCCCTGATAGAGCCTACATTCATTGATGAAGTGCTTCTGGATAATAATTAGATTATATCCAGGCAGGAAGAACTCAGTCAATTCTCAGTTAATGATGTTTGGGATCTGGTGCCTAGACCCAAAGGTACTTATGTAGTTGGAACTAAGTGGGTCTTCAGAAACAAGCTCAATGAGAAGGGAGATATGGTAAGAAATAAAGCTCGACTGGTTGCACAAAGATATAGTCAGCAAGAGGGGATTAACTATATAGAAACCTTTGCACCAATTTCCAGGTTAAAGTCTATTCTTCTTTTAGTTTCTTTTGTTGTTAATCACAACATCATCCTTTATCAAATGAATGTTAAAAGTGCATTTCTGAATGGATACATAACTGAGGAAGTATATGTTCACCAACCTTCTGGTTTGAAGATCTTAAAACCCCAAATTTTGTCTTTAAACTTAAGAAATCATTGTACATTCTAAAACAAGCTCCCAGAGCTTAGTATGAAAGATTAAGCAGTTTTCTTTTAGAAAATGACTTCACCAGGGGAAAGGTTGATACCACCTTATTTTGTAAGTCATTCAAAAGTGATATTCTAGTAGTTCAAATATATGTTGATGATATTATATTTGGTTCTTCTAATGCCACCATATGCGAGGAGTTTTCTAAGTCTATTTAGACTGAGTTTGAGATGAGCTTAATGGGAGAACTCAAGCTCTTTCTGGTGATCCAGATAAATCAATGGTTAGAAGAGACCTTTATTCATAACAGAAAGTATACCAAATAACTTTTTGAAGAAGTTCAACTTGTCTGAATGCAAGATTGCCAAAACTCCAATGTAACCTACACGCATTCTGGAAAAGGACGAGGTAAGTGGTAAGGTTGATCAGAATCTTTACAGAGGTGTGATAGGCTCTCTATTGTATTTAACGGCTTCTAGACCTGATATTCTATTTAATATATGCTTGTGTGCACGCTTCCAATCAGATCATAGAGAATCTCACTTAACTGTTGTTAAAAGGATTTTCAAGCATCTAAAAGGTACTAATAATCTTGGTTTGCGTTATAGAAAATCAAGTGAATACAAAATAGTAGGTTATTGTGATGTTGATTATGCTGGTGATAGACTTGAGAGAAAAAGTACTTCTGGAAGTTTCCAGTTTCTGGGGGGAAATTTGATCTTATGGTCTAGTAAGAGACAATCTACAATAGAGCTCTCCACTGCAAAAGCCGAATACATCTCTGCTTCTGGATGAATTACACATATTCTCTGGATAATACTTCTGCTATTTGTTTATCCAAGAATATTATTTTACATCTTAGGGCCAAACAATTTGAGATGAAAAAATCATTTTATCAGAGAATATGATCAGAAGAGAATTTTATCTTTAAAATTTTCATTGATAAAAACCATCAATGAGATGATATCTGTTGTACCCCAAAATTTGCCCTCGTATTTTTCCTCAAGTAATCATAGCCTCAGGCGTTTTCTGTTTTTTTTCAGATTGGCGTAAGATTCAGTCAAACAGACTCTTCTTACCAGTCAGACAAAATTAGGGTTTGCATTAATTTTAAAGCAGTTCAGGCAGTTTGCTTAGGGTTTGGTTGATTTTGGCTCAGCTTTGATCAGGCGAACGCTTCTTTGACTTTTAATCAAGAACTAGGGTTTGTGCGCAGATTCCTCAGAAAGATTTAATTCTACAGTGCTTGTCAAGTTATTCTGAGATGTGGACTGAAACATTTGGATTGAATTCGCAGCGTTTGACTAAATCAGTGAAAAGAGGCATTTGGATTGAGTTTGCAGTGTTTGATTAAAATCAGTAAAAGGAAGAGACATTGGGGCATGTGTGATTTGACAGTGCATTGCTTTGATTATTCAAAACGTCGGACGTTTATGGATTATTTATTATTCTAAGTTAAATGGTTGGAATTTATTTTCAATTATTATAATTTAAAGAATTATAAATAATAAATTAAACAATTGAAAAGGAGAAAAAGAATTAACTGGTAAAAAATAGATTTTATTCATCTTTAATTTATTTGTTACAATTATTATTTAAATATTTACAAAGTATTTACAATGATAATTTTACAAATATTTAAAATGAAAAAAAAACTATCCTAATTTTTTCTAAGCTTCCTAATCTTCATTCTTCTATCCAATGCTCCCTCTGCTCCATTTGATTTCTTCTGCAAAAAAAAAAATAAGAAAAGAAAAAGTCAATTGAAGCAGATAAATTAAAGAGACAGATAGTTAATTTGGGCTCATCATTAAAGGCAACTGATTGGAATTAGTTAGCCCTCTCTACAAATCACGGGATTTCTCCCGGTTCACAGAGAGGGATGGATAATGCTTGCTAAACATGAATGCACAAAGTTGAAATGCACAAATTCAAATTTTGTCAAACCTACTGCATAATTTCAAAATTGCCAAACAAACTACAAAGTCCAAGACCAAACTGAATGGCCTAAACCAAGTCAAGAGTCCAAACTGAGTTCACATTCAAACTATCCCAAAAGCTGTCAAACTGTCCAAAATATGGAAAGATATCAAGATATCAAACAAAAGGCTACTCAGTACTATCCCAAAGAAGCAGGCAGTATGCAAAGAGATAAAATATGCAGAACTAAACTACATTGCAAGCAACCTCCTATTTTCATCATTTTCCAGCATTGCCTTTTCAGAATAAAGTACAAACATAACATTATTTAATGTTTTAATTTGTACTAGAGAGAGAAAGAAGAGGGAAAAGAATAGGCTTACAGGTTAGGCATGAGGACAAAGCATACTGCAATAAAACAGTAGAGAAGGGGGCAGCATAAGATATCAAAAACATATCAAAAGAAATCACAAAAGATAACTCAGAGCAAGCCTTAAACCAGTTCACATAACCACAAACTGTAAAACCTGAACGATCAAAAGGCCTTAAGCCTGACCAAGCAAAAGAAGCATCAGGCTTCAAACCTAAAGCCTCCAACTCGTTTTAAACCCTTCAAAAAACTGGCCAACCTGCAAAGCCATAGCCTCAACTGAAGCCAAGACCTAAACAACATAAGCCTAATCTGTAATCCAACAACACAAACCATCCAAACCTCACACTAAGCTCAAACTGTCAAAATCTGCATAAGCCATAACCTGTCAAACCAAGCCTAAAAACCATAAACCTGTCAAACTGATATACCAAGACAAACTCACATAATATCCAAATCATCCTCAACCTGATAAACCAGTTTCCAAACCCAACGAGCCCTCAGACAATCTCATCATTGGGCAAGCATTCAAATCAATCTCAAGCATGGCAACTGTATCCAACATATCTCAGTATATCAGCAGGCAACCAAACACATCAAGCTAAAGCATTCAAGGGCAAAACAAAAGGCCTTAGAAAAATTTCATCATAGGCAAAGAAATCATCAAGGCGACTCAACAACTCAGGAGCAACACTCAACAATATTCAAGCATATTCAGCATACAGTAAAAGAGCAAGAAGAAGAGGAAAAAGCAAGCCAGGCAACAAATACAAGGCAAAGAAAGACACAGAGTACCGTGGTTACCGGAGCTAGCTCAGCCCCGTTTCCCTTCGCTCTCATCCGCCATAGCGCCTCCCAATCCTCTCCTTCCCTGTCCCCAAAGTTAAAGGTAGTATTTTTCTGCTCATTCTGCTCACATTTCATGCAAAAACATAATAATAATCATGAATCAAACTATGAAGTTTAAAATCATACAATTGTTCTAAAAGACCTAAAAAGTGCAAGGGCGAAATCGTTACCCTTTTCGCGTATTGGCTTGGTCCAACCATGGAGAGGGAAGGAGCCAGAGGTAGCGCTGGTGGCTAGGCAAGGAGAGACGTTAGCTAGACGCTTGGCCGGAGAAGATGAAGACGAAACCACAAACGGCGCTGCTTCTGTAACAAACCCTAAAGCTCTTCCCAAATGCAAATGAAATAAGCAACCCTAAAACATTGTTAAGACATGTTTGGGCCTTTGCCTTTTCTAAATCAGCCTAAGCCCAAATGCGTTTCATTTGACACCCCCCCCCCCCCCCCCCCCTTGTTGCTTCTCATGCAATTCATGTTTGGGACACAAGACCCTCTAAGGCCCATTCTTGTGTTAAACTAAAAATATATTTTTTCTTTTATCACCCTAATATCTTTTTTATATATAACTTACATTAATTTTTTTTTTATAGAATATCAACTAAACATGAACATGATAATTTTATAAAATATACAAACACTTTCTTTTCTCAAAATATTTCTTTTTTGTATATAAAAGTACTTTATTTTTAGAAAAAAAAAGAAAGTATTATCTTAGGAATTATTTTTATGTATTAGTATTTTATTTACAAATAAGAAATTTAATAAGTTAAATTTTCTTATTTGTAAATAAAATACTAATACATAAAAATAATTCCTAAGATAATACTTTTCTTTTTTTTTTCTAAAAAATACTTTTTGTACATATTAACAAATATTCAAAGAAAATTAAATAAACACATTAATACATAAAAATGGAACTCAAAACTTTTTCAAAATTATCTTATTTGTACATAATTAATGCATTATTTTTAATACCTAAAAGAATAGAATTTAAAACGTTTTCCTTTCTTTTAATTAAATTTTCTTATTTTGTACATATTGAACAAAAATACAAGAATACAAAATTTAAATAAACAAAATACTTAATCTTCCCTTAAGTTAAATATTCTCCATACTTGTAAATAATCATACGCATACCCTTACACTTACACTTACACCATACACTAATACATTTACTTTGCTTTACACATATACAATTGCTATTCTTATACATTGCTATACATTACATATTGCGATCGATTCGATTTGGTTGTAATTATTTAAGTCTCATCCCCACTTGTACATTTGTACCCTCACTCCCGGATACTATTTGTAATAGTTTAGGACTTTAAATTCCCGCAATTTACTGCTTTCGAATTATACCATGGTTAGACCTAGGGTTTGCATGTACATAAAATCAAACGCTAGATAACCTAATACAAAAACAAATACATGAAATCAATACACAATCACACTTGCACCCCCTAGGGTAATCCCACATGTTGCCTTCCAAAATGGGCCATGCTTGCACGTCGAGTTTCTTTGGCAAAACAATTCAAATGATCATAAGTCCCTCGATGACGCTTTTCGAAAGTTGCCTATCAAAATGATCATAGTACCTTCAAGCAAAATTTCCAAAGACACTTGGCACTATTTCATTCATGGTCCAACGATGACCCGCACCTGTCCCGTTAAACATCCTAAACGCAAGATTATCCACCAAATACAATGGTGGAACAAAATTGTTAAAAGGGTTAAAACATGAGAAAAACCTTTGAGTAAACTTAGGGGTAGACAAAACTCTTAGTTACTTGGATCGAACTTGCAAAAACACTTGCCTATTTTTCAAACCACACTTCACAAACACTTTCAAAACAAACTTCCAAAAACATTTTGAAACATCTTTTCGAAAAGATACACACCGTCGTATATACTCAAACACGAGTCATTACAATGGTTGCCGAAACAAAGGCGTCTATTTCAAAAACATTTTCAAAACACACACATACACACACCATTTTCAAGCAATCAAAATCAAGGCAAGTGATATAAAACCAAGTAACTAAGAGCCCATGGATAACCATGGATGAAAAGGGTGCTAATACCTTCCCTTTTCATAATCTACCCCCCGAACCCACGAAACATCTCAAAAGGTTTTTCCTGTGCTTTTTAAACCTTTCCTTTAGGATAAAATAAAAAGTCGGTGGCGACTCTTGCTAAACCGAACAAGTGCGAATACAAACGCAAAACCTCAAGTCAGTTCTCCCACTGTATCACAGAACTGGCGACTCTGCTGGGGAAAATTTATAAAAGTGGGGTTACCTTAGGGTTTTAGATCACCCTCTTGCATGATTAAATTGTTTGCTTTGTTTGCTTTACCTTTGTGGTTCTCTTGTTTGGGCTTGAAATCCTACACCCGGATTTGGGAAACATTCATAGATAGCAATACGTTGTGGAAATTGTGCGGGGTATACCGACACGGTTGAAGCAATAACTATATTAGTGCGACATATTTGTGAGTACCGGTAACCCTTGAGTTTAATCAAGGAGAGTACGGGGCCGCTGAGTGATGTCACTAAGCACTAATGACCTAGAACCTTACTTGACCATCTTGGCCTTTCATTAGGGGTAGTGAGATGACCGGCTTTGGTGCAGTCCGAAGTTGGTAGATACTCGATACTACACTCATTGAGGGTTGTTTTCTTGGAATATTTTGGTCGGTAGTTAAGTGGCTAAACCAAAACAATGAACATGGAAAACAATCCAATGATATTGAGCTCCTTAGAACCTGGTTACTATTTATAGGACAGGTTTTAAGCCAACTACACTCAAGAGGGTACTTACCTATGAATCCCATGCAAGCCTGAAACTAGGGTTTTGTATGATTTGCTTGTACATGTGTTTTATGCATACATCATAAACATCATAAAGCATCATATGCATTCACTAACCATTTCAAGGGTTTAGATCTTCATTTTTGTTCTTGTTTTATAGGTCATGGAAATTCCTCGCAGGAAAACCATCCAAGTCAACCTTGTGAGAATCCCTCCTCAACTCAAGGAGCTCACCTCAAGGATTCCGGAAAGCTCACCCTTCAGTGAAAGACATGGTAGACTGCTCAGTCTAGTCAACACCAACATTGAAGAGGACATGATGAAGGTGTTGTTCCAGTTCTTTGACCCTCTTCATCACTGTTTCACTTTCCCCGACTACCAGTTGGTGCCCACTTTGGAGGACTTTTCTCAACTCCTGAGAATTCCTATCCTTAATCAACTACCTTTCAACGGTATGGAAAAGGAACCAAAGCCTGAAGATGTTGCTCGAGCACTACATCTACAGCCATCTGACATCAAGGGGCATTGGGAAACTAGAAGCGGTGTCAAAGGTTTCTTAGCAAAATTCTTGTTTGAGAAGGCACAAGAATGTTGGAATTCATTGGACCTACGAGCCTTTGAAGAAATTGTGGCACTCCTTATCTATGGGTTGGTCTTGTTCCCAAATCCTGACCAGCTGGTAGATGTCAACACCGTCAAGATCTTCTTATCCAGAAATCCAATACCAACTTTGCTTGGGGACATTATTCACTCATTTTACACACGAACAATGAGAAAGAGGGGTGTTCTCATGTGCTGTACTCCTCTCCTTGCAAGGTGGTTTATTTCGCACCTTCCACAATCTGTCTTGAAGAATGACCAAGGCTCAAGGTGGTCCCAACGGTTGATGACTCTTACTCACTCTGAGTGACATTGGTGTTCTTGGTCCAGAGAAAATGTCATCATCGTCGATCGTTGTGGAGAGTTCCCTAATGTTCCATTACTTGGCATTAGAGGAGGCATTACCTACAACCCTTGTCTAGCTTTGAGGCAATTTGGATATGCACGGAGGGATGGCCCTCACGACATGTTAATTCTTGACCTAGTTTTTGACTTCAACAACGATGCGCAAGGACTTCGCCAAAGATTCATCAGAGCTTGGAGGATGCCTAACAAGGTTAACAGCAAGACATTGGGGCACAAGAACTCCATCCCTCTTGAGCCTTACCTCAAATGGGTATGAGCCAGAGCCCAGAGTCTAATGATGCCTTATCCTCATGTTCTCCCTGTGATTAAAGAGCCCGTTACGGAAGGAGAGGTTCCCTACACCATCCTATATCCTGACATGCCTACATCGTGGGAGGAGATGCAGAAGAGTTGGATTCAACTCAAGGAGGAACGGAACACTTTTGAAGCCAACTTCTACGCCAGTGAGAAGAAGGTTCTAGAGCTTACCCGCCGACTCCATGAGGAAGAGACCCTCAACACCTACATCTCACCAAAGAGAATGCGCAATGTCTTTTTACCTTGAGAAGTTTTTGTAATATTTGGCCCATGGGGCATTTATGTACTAACAAATTTCTTCTTATTAATATGATGTGCGTTCTCTTTTGTCTGCAACAATTTTGAATATTCTAAATCCTTGAATGCATTTCATACATAAGCATACCATTCATCATGTGCATAAGCAGGTCTCCACACCAGGTTTCCTTATCTTTCTGCTGTTTATTTCAGTAAGATGGATCTCGAGCAAACGGTCAAGGACTTGCAGTCTCAAAACGCACAATTTCAACAACTCCTGATGACCTTGGCTAAGGGTCAGGAGGATCTAAAGGCCCTACTGGGGAACAAAGACCAAGTGAAAAAGAAGAAAAAGAGACTCGGGGTAGCTACTTTAGGAAGGAGGTTTGAAGGAGAAGCCAGAAGAGTGCTTGAATTTCCCCCTACTTCTGAGGAGGGAACCAGTAAAGGGAATGCCGCTGCAGTACCTTCCGAGTCCGATATGGAAGAAGAGGAGGCTGAAGAGGACGAAGACTACTCGGATCAACAATACCCGCCCGTCGATGATAAGTACAAAGGTTTGGAAGATAGGTTGGCAGCTATGGAGCTGCAGAGAGTTCCGGGTTTAGATTTCGAAGACTTGGGATTAGTTGATGGAATTGTGATCCCCCCGAAGTTCAAAGTACCAGTTTTTGTAAGGTATGACGGGCTGTCCTGTCCAATAATGCATCTCAGGTCATATGTAAGGAAGATCCAACCTTACACTGTAGACAAGAACCTTTGGATCCATTTCTTTCAGGATAGCCTTTCTGGGGCTCAACTCTAGTGGTTCTATCAGCTGGATGGAGCCAGTATCCGAAACTGGGAAGACTTGGCCACCGCATTTTATAAACAATATCAGTACAATTCTGACCTCGCTCCTACGCGTACCCAACTTCAGGGTATGTCACTGGGGACGGGCGAAGGATTCAAAGAGTATGCATAAAAGTGGAGAGACTTGGCTGGCAGGGTGCAGCCGCCTTTGACTGACCGTGAACTTGTTGACATGTTCCTGGGGACCCTGTCTGGTCCGTTCTTCAACCATCTGATTGGTAATTCTTCCGATGGGTTTATAGATTTGATCTTAACTGGTGAGAGGATAGAAGCTGGTATCAAGTCCAGGAAGATACAGAAAGGTGCTGCTGCGAGTATTGAGAAGAAGCCTTTCAAGAAGGAAACGGCTGTTGTGTACTCTCAGAGAAGAGCAGGGAAGACTGAGCGCCGGCCGACTGTGGGGGCCGTAATGATCCAAAATCCATCAACTGATCAGCCTCGCTATAACCAATCCAGACCAAATCAACAACGGGTGGAACGGCCACAACGGCAGTTCACCCGCATTAATATGACGCCAGCGCAAGTGCTTCCCCATCTGTTAAAGTTGAACCTCGCCACTATCAAAGAGGCACCAAAAAATGTGAATACATCCTCTCCGCATTACCATCCTAATGCTAAATGCGCCTACCATTCCGACAGTGTCGGGCACGACACCAACGACTGTTGGGCACTCAAGCATAAAATTCAAGACTTAATAGAGGCGAAAGAGGTGGAGTTCGACGCTCCGGAGAAGCCAAACGTGATATCCGCTCCGATGCCGAAGCACGGTCGAAATGTCAATGCTATTGAAGAAGATTTGTATGTTTCTGATGTCAATGATCTGATAAACTCACTGTTAACCATCAAGTTAAATCTGTTGATGGCCGGGATTTTCCCGGGATGCAAAGAAGATTGCTACTGTTGTCACTCTCTGCCGTTTGACTGTCCGTTACTGAAGAAAGGCATCCAAGGCCTAATGGATAGTCAACAAATTCTGTTTGAAAAAGTTTCTGCTATTCCAACCCCTACTGAAAGTGTCTCAATTATCACCATTCACGCCAATCTTTCCAAGGCCGTCAAAAAGCCTGTTAAGATTACACCAGCTACAAAGTCTGTTCCTCTGAAGATAACAATGCCAGGGCCTGTCCCCTACATTTCTGAAAAATCAATACCATGGAATTACGGTGGAGACATATACTACCATGGTATTAAACAAGTTGAAGTTACCGAAGGAAGCTCTGATGAAGAAGATGCCAGCATTGGAAACATTGCAGGCACAAGCAAGATCACCCGAAGTGGGAGAATATTTTCTCCAGAGATTGCCCCCCCCAAAGGCAATCTTTGGACCCTCATCCGCTGCCAAAGTTAATCCTGCACCAATAAGACTTTCCGCCGAAACTCCGTTGATTGAAGAAACTGTTATTGTCCCTCCTACTTCTACTGATAAAGGTAAAGGGACCCAAGATGAGCTCGTCCAAACGAGGGTTCAACCCTTGGTCATCCCGGAGACCTCTAAGAAAGAGATGGAGGAGATCTTGAAGATAATTAAAAAGAGTGATTATGACATGGTAGAGAAACTGGGGCAAACCCCCTCGAAGATCTCCATGTTAGCATTACTGCTTTGTTCTGAGGCGCACGCCAAAGCATTGATCAAATTCCTGAAGACAGCCCATGTCCCTCAGGAAACCTCTGCCGACCAATTCCAAGACTGTGTAGCCAGTCTTACTGCAGACAATGGTTTAGGTTTCTCTGATGCCGACCTGACCCCAAAAGGAAGAAAGCACAACGACGCATTACACGTGTCAGTGGAATGCCAAGGAACTACTCTGGCCCATGTTCTAGTCGACACTGGTTCTTCTCTGAACGTGCTGCCCAAGAAGGCTCTCGACCGTTTAGACTGTGAAGGCTTGGAGTTAAAACCAAGCAATATCATTGTAAGGGCATTTGACGGGTCAAAGAGAATGGTACATAGGGAGGTGGACATTCCCATTAAGGTTGGCACGGAAGTGTTCCCCTCGACTTTCTATGTGATGGACATCCGTCCGTCATACTCTTGCTTACTGGGGAGGCCATGGATACACAATGTCGGGGCAGTCACCTCTTCCTTACATCAAATGTTGAAGTACCCTATCAAGGGAAAGATCATAACCGTCCACGGTGAGGAGGAATATATGATCAGCCACCTGAACTCCTTTCGGTATGTAGAGGTAGAGGGTGAATTCATCGAGACACCATTCCAGCACTTCGAAGAAGTCTCTCCCGAAATAACAGTAGCAAAAATGGTAGCTGAGGTACCAAAGCAGATGGCCAAGATGGCATCTCTACAAGACGCGAAGGCCGCAATGAAGGAAGGGAAGAATTCAACATGGGGGCAGTTGCCTGATATTCCACACAAAGCAGACAAGTTTGGTTTAGGATTCACGGCTGCAGGACAGAAAGTTATGCGCCGCTCAAAGATTGAGAGAGCGCCAATCAAGATTTCTCCTTACGGAATCAACGCTTTGGAGGGTGAAGATGAAGAGGACAACATTGAAGAGTGGATCTACCCAACTATCAAAGGAGGACTATGCAACTGGGAGGCAAAGGACTTTGTCCCCATTACTTTTTTTAATCAGTAATTATCTGTCAAACATTTCCTGTGGTCTGTAATAATTACTTTTGAACAATCCGTACACTACCTTTTTCACCTCATGCCTTGCCCGGGGCATGTAGGTCCATTTGTAAGGGTTTTGATTATCTTCATATTCATATGCCATGTTTAATGATTCATTGGACGTTTTTCATTGATAAACTGCTATGTTCATTTTCTTTCCTTTTGCATTTTTTATTTAAGGATGGCTATCCCCTTACACACACCCACATTCACAAATGCAGGTACCCATCCACTCTGGATTCTATGGGTGACTATTCTGCTATGTCCTTCAATAACTCTGAATATCTGGCCAATCAGGCTGAGTATGAAGATGACGAAGGTTGTGAAGTACTAGGGGAACTAGCCAGACTTCTACAGCAAGAGGAAAGGGCCATCTTACCTCACGAAGAGTTGTTGGAAACTGTCAACTTAGGAACCGAGGAAGACCGGAAGGAGGTACAAGTGGGTGCCAATCTGGAACCAGGTGTCAAGGAGCGCTTGATACAGTTGTTAAATGAGTACGTTGAAATCTTCGCCTGGTCTTATGAAGACATGCCGGGTTTAGACACAGACATCGTGGTTCACCGTCTCCCTACAAGAGAGGATTGTCCACCGATCAAACAAAAAGTTCGCCGAATGAGGCCTGACATGTCTGAGAAGATCAAAGCAGAAGTGATGAAGCAATTCGACGCTGGCTTTCTGGCTGTTACATCCTATACACAATGGGTTGCCAACATCGTGCCAGTACCTAAAAAAGATGGCAAAGTCAGAATGTGTGTGGACTACTGGGATTTGAATAGGGCCAGCCCCAAAGATGATTTTCCGCTACCGCACATTGACATTTTGATCGACAATACAGCTCAGCATAAAGTGTTTTCCTTCATGGATGGATTCTCGGGTTACAATCAAATCAAAATGGCCCCCGAAGACATGGAGAAAACAACCTTTGTTACACAATGGGGTACTTTCTGTTACAAGGTGATGCCGTTCGGACTGAAGAACGCAGGGGCAACTTATCAACGCGCCATGGTAGCTTTATTTCATGATATGATACATCATGAGATCGAAGTTTACGTAGACGATATGATAGCTCGGTCACAAACAGAGAAGGAACACCTTGAGCATCTAGAAAAGCTATTTTCCAGGTTGAAAGAATACAAACTCAGGCTGAATCCAAGTAAGTGTACTTTTGGAGTTAGGTCTGGTAAACTTCTAGGATTCATTGTAAGCAACAAAGGCATTGAAGTCGATCCAGCAAAAGTGAAAGCAATACAAGAGATGCCTGCTCCCCGTACTGAAAAGGAGGTTAGAGGGTTCTTGGGGAGCTTGAACTATATTACCAGATTCATCTCTCATCTGACTTCTACCTGTGAGCCAATTTTCAAACTATTAAAGAAAGATCAGGTAGTCGAATGGAACGATGATTGCCAAGCTGCTTTTGATAAGATCAAGGAGTATTTGCTAGAACCTCCTATTCTAATGCCACCCGTCGAAGGAAAACCATTGATCATGTATCTGACCGTCTTGGATAACTCAATGGGGTGTGTTTTGGGCCAACATGACGAGTCTGGTCGAAAAGAGCATGTTATTTATTACCTCAGCAAAAAGTTTACCGACTGTGAGACTCGCTACTCACTGCTCGAGAAAACTTGCTGCGCTTTGGTATGGGCTACTCGCCGACTAAGGCAGTACATGTTGACTCATACTACCTTGTTGATTTCCAAAATGGATCCCATCAAGTATATCTTCGAGAAGCCCGCTTTATCTGGAAGAATAGCTAGGTGGCAAATGATCCTAACTGAGTATGACATCCAGTACACCACTCAAAAAGCTATAAAAGGGAGTGTACTAGCTGATCATCTAGCTTATCAGGCTATCGAAGATTATCAACCCATGAGATTTGACTTCCCAGACGAGGACATCATGAATTTGAACAACATTGAAGGTAACGGACCATATGACGGACCCGAAAAGGGATCCCGATGGACCCTGTACTTTGATGGTGCTTCAAATGCACTTGGAAACGGTATCGGTGCGGTACTCATTTCCCCGGAAGGTTGTCACACACCTTTCATGGCCCGACTTTGCTTCAGCTGCACAAATAACATGGCTGAGTATGAAGCTTGCATCTTTGGTCTCAAGGCTGCTATAGACTTGGGGATCAAATCTTTGATCGTATTCGGGGACTCGGCTTTGGTTATCAGTCAAATCAAAGGAGAATGGGATACCAAGCATCCTAATCTTATCCCATACAAAGAACATGTCCTGACATTGCTGCCTCGTTTCGAGCAAATTACCTTCGAGCATTTCCCGCGAGAAGAGAATCAGCTAGAAGATGCTCTGGCTACAATGTCTTCCATGTTTAAACTCAACTGGGATAACGAGGCTCCCCAAATCACCATCGAGCGAATGGATGAACCTGCGCATTGTCACGAGATTAATACGGAAGAATTAGTGGAACAACCCTGGTTCCATGAAATCAAAAGGTATCTCCAGACTAGAGAATATCCCGAAGGAGCTTCCGTAAATGATAAGAAGTTCTTAAGGAAATTTGCGGCCAAGTTCTTCCTGAACAATGGTATCCTCTACAAGCGAAACCATGATTGTGTTTTACTCCGATGCGTAGACAAAGCTGAAGCAGAGTTAATCATGACCGAGATACACAGCGGCACATTTGGCACTCACTTGAGCGGGCATACAATGGCTAAGAAGATCCTAAGGGCAGGCTATTACTGGTCTACCATGGAAGCTGACTGCCATCAACATTCCCGTACTTTCCACAAGTGTCAAGTCTACGCTGACAAGGTTCATATCCCTCCGGTTCCTCTCAACGTTCTGACAGCTCCGTGGCCATTTGCAATGTGGGGCATTGACATGATTGGAGAGATCAAGCCCACGACATCCAACGGACATCGTTTCATCCTGGTCGCTATTGATTATTTCACCAAATGGGTCGAAGCAGCTTCCTTCGCCTCTGTTACTAAGAATGTGGTTGCCCGCTTCATCAAGCAAAACCTCATATGCCGGTATGGTGTTCCAGACAGGATCATCAGAGACAATGGTACAAATCTGAATAACACTATGATCACCGCATTGTGCGAACAGTTCAAGATTTATCATCACAATTCATCTCCCTATCGGCCGAAGATGAACGGTGCTGTTGAAGCTGCGAACAAAAACATTAAGAAGATCATTCAAAAAATGACAGTAACTTACAAAGATTGGCATGAGATGTTACCGTTTGCTCTGCATGGATACCGTACGACGACACGTACTTCAATCGGGGTAACCCCATTTTCTTTGGTGTATGGCATGGAAGTTATCCTGCCCATGGAAGTTCAGATTCCTTCTCTAAGGATTATGAAGGACACAGGTTTGAACGAAGATGATTGGATTCAGACCCGACTTGATCAACTCAATTTGATCGATGAGAAGCGACTCGCTGCTGTCTGCCATGGTCAAACGTATCAAAAACGGATGATCAAGGCTTTCAACAAGAGAGTCAAATGTCAAGTATATCAAGTCGAAGATCTAGTAATCAAGCGGATTATCTTACCGCAAAGTGATCCCAGGGGCAAATGGACTCCTACATACGAAGGACCATTTGTGATCAAGAGCATATTTTCTGGTGGTGCAATGATTCTGACCACCATGGACAGCGACGATTTGCCGCACCCTGCGAACGCAGACATAGTCAAAAGATACTACGCATAAGACAACCCGACAAGTCGAAAACCCGAAAGGGCGGCTTGGGCAAAAATGGGCATCCCGGTGAACCGAAAACCCGAAAGGGCGGTTCAGGCAAAAATTAGGGATAAAAACAAAATAAATCTGTACACCCGGCAAGTCGAAAACCCGAAAGGGCGGCTTGGGCAAAAAGGGGTTTCCCGGTGGATTGAAAACCCGAAAGGGCGATTCAGGCAAAAGTTAGGGAATTAAAGCGTATGACTATGTCTCGTCGGATCACTTTAGGGACAATCTCTTCGTCAACCAGTGCCAAGCTTCTGATCAATCCAGTCATCGGCAGACGAAGCATTGAATGGACAGATATTCAGAGTTGCGAAGGCTATAGCAGAATGGAATCCCATGGAATTGTTTCACATAGCCATCTTTCTTTTGTATAAATTTTTCAATACTTACGACGACATCCTCTTACTAGGATGACTGTCTCCTTTGTACAAATATACTCATAGAAAGTTAATACAAATACTTTTCCAAATACAGAAATTTGCGTTGTCTTCCTTTCCTCTTTTCTTTTGCACTTATGTTTTATTTGAGAAACGTCCGATGTTTTGTTAAATAGGCATGTGCATTTGAACATAATCATTTCCTTATGAATCAAGGAAGATGATCACTGATAAGTTGAAGGTGCAGATAGATATCTTGATGCCCTTTCAAAGGAAATCCCGAGCAGATTTGAAATCCAAATTCCTCAGTCAGAACTTAATTCCCTAAACAGAGATAGACTTCAGGATCCTCATCAGAGAAAGCTTTCCCAATACTGATTTCTCCAGCCAGAGAGCCTTCCAGAACTCAATTCCCCTCAGAGTTAAGTTTCGGTATCCCCAGTGGAGTCTTAAAGATCTAAAAATTCAATCCCCAGCGGAACTAAAATTTCCAACCATCAATCCCCAACTGAACCAGGCTAGTGAACCTTTTCCCCACAGAGATACTTCCCACCAAGCTGAGAATGCTCAGTCTTACCTCTCCAGCATGAGTATATCAGGTTCTGAACTCCCCAGTAGAGATCATCAGAAATTCTCTTATCCTGCAAGTCACTAAGGAAATTCCAATTCCCCACAGTGGTCCTAAGGTCCCTCAACAATTGAAGATCTTTCATTTCCCAAGCAGAATGAGGACTCTCATTCTCAGTTCCTCACAAGATAATCAGATATTCTCCAATGAAGATCTCCTTAGGACAGGAATCCCCAGTAGATTGGTACAACCCAAGCTCCTGATTCTCCAGCAGCAGTCAAAATTTGTTTATCTCCAGCCATCCAGGATTCAGCTATCCTCAGCAAGACAGCTCATCAGCTTACATGCGCATTCATCACATTCATATCATGAACATTGATATAACATATATTGCATCATACATTTCATGCAACATAATTTTTTATTTAGCTAATATTTTGTCCTTTTTAGGATAAGAATAAAAGGCTATCATTAACAATCCAGATGCTGTTTTATACAAACTCATCATCAGGCTACCCTACACCGGTTCCCTCGTCAACTTCAAGACTTATGAAAACAGTTCACGGGTTCTCCAGTAACGGATGTTAACCTATCACTTGTTTCCGATTCTTCGCAACCTCTAAAAACAGTTTACGGATTCCTCCCAACAACGGATGTTAATCTATCGCTTGTTCAGACTCAACTTTTGAAAACAGTTTACGGACGCTTCCCAACAACGGATGCTGCTCTATTGCTTATTCAACTTCAAGACTTCTGAAAACAGTTCACGGGTTCTCCAGTAACGGATGTTAACCTATCGCTTGTTCAGACTCTTCTCAATTTTTGAAAACAGTTTACGGATTCCTCCCAACAACGGATGATAATCTATCGCTTGTTCAGACTCAACTTTTGAAAACAGTTTACGGATTCCTCCCAACAACGGATGATAAATCTATCGCTTGTTCAGACTCAACTTTTGAAAACGGCTTACGGATGCTTCCCAATAACGGATGCTGCTCTATTGCTTATTCAACTTCAAGACTTCTGAAAACAGTCCACGGGTTCTCCAGTAACGGATGTTAACCTATCGCTTGTTCAGATTCTTCTCAGCTTCTGAAAACAGTTTACGGATTCCTCCCAACAATGGATGTTAATCTATCGCTTGTTCAGACTCTTCTCAATTTTTGAAAACAGTTTACGGATTCTCCAAACACGGATATGAATCCATTGTTTATTCAAAACCCCCAGTTCAGAGGTGTTTCAAAACATGGACACCTTTCTGATACTCATTCCAGATGGCATCTTTAAGCCCATCCCCCGACAAGATTCTGTCACATCCCTAGATGGCATCTTTAAGCCCATCACCAAATGGCATCCGTAAGCCCATTCCCTCTACCATCACCTTACCGAGTGCAAATTTTATGGGCACTCTAGTGTCCAATCTCCTTTTACCCTCGAGTCATGAAAGGCAAACTTGCCAATCTAACTCTTCAGGTTCAAGAAGATTGAACAGGCGAAACTGTTGTACCCCGAAATTTGACCTCGTATTTTTCCTCAAGTAATCATAGCCTCAGGCGTTTTCTGATTTTTTCAGATTGGCGTAAGATTCATTCAAACAGACTCTTCTTACCAGTCAGACAAAATTAGGGTTTTCATTGATTTTAAAGCAGTTCAGGAAGTTTGCTTAGGGTTTGGTTGATTTTGACTCAGCTTTGATCAGGCGAACGCTTCTTTGACTTTTAATCAAGAACTAGGGTTTGTGCGCAGATTCCTTAGAAAGATTTAATTCTACAGTGCTTGTCAAGTTATTCTGAGATGTGGACTGAAACATTTGGATTGAATTCACAGCGTTTGACTAAATCAGTGAAAAGAGGCATTTGGATTGAGTTTGCAGTGTTTGATTAAAATCAGTAAAAGGAAGAGACATTGGGGCATGTGTGATTTGACGGTGCATTGCTTTGATTATTCAAAACATCGGACGTTTATGGATTATTTATTATTCTAAGTTAAATGGTTGGAATTTATTTTCAATTATTATAATTTAAAGAATTATAAATAATAAAATAAACAATTGAAAAGGAGAAAAAGAATTAACTGGTAAAAAATAGATTTTATTCATCTTTAATTTATTTGTTACAATTATTATTTAAATATTTACAAAGTATTTACAATGATAATTTTACAAATATTTAAAATGAAAAAAAAAACTATCCTAATTTTTTCTAAGCTTCCTAATCTTCATTCTTCTATCCAATGCCCCCTCTGCTCCATTTGATTTCATCTGCAAAAAAAAAAAAAGAAAAGAAAAAGTCAATTGAAGCAGATAAATTAAAGAGACAGACAGTTAATTTGGGCTCATCATTAAAGGCAACTGACTGGAATCAGTTAGCCCTCTCTGCAAATCACGGGATTTCTCCCGGTTCACAGAGAGGGATGGATAATGCTTGCTAAACATGAATGCACAAAGTTGAAATGCACAAATTCAAATTTTGTCAAACCTACTGCATAATTTCAAAATTGCCAAACAAACTACAAAGTCCAAAACCAAACTGAATGGCCTAAACCAAGTCAAGAGTCCAAATTGAGTTCACATTCAAACTATCCCAAAAGCTGTCAAACTGTCCAAAATATGGAAAGATATCAAGATATCAAACAAAAGGCTACTCAGTACTATCCCAAAGAAGCAGGCAGTATGGAAAAGAGATAAAATATGCAGAACTAAACTACATTGCAAGCAACCTCCTATTTTCATCATTTTCCAGCATTGCCTTTTCAGAATAAAGTACAAACATAACATTATTTAATGTTTTAATTTGTACTAGAGAGAGAAAGAAGAGGGAAAAGAATAGGCTTACAGGTTAGGCATGAGGACAAAGCATACTGCAATAAAACAGTAGAGAAGGGGGTAGCATAAGATATCAAAAACATATCAAAAGAAATCACAAAAGATAACTCAGAGCAAGCCTTAAACCAGTTCACATAACCACAAACTGTAAAACCTGAATGATTAAAAGGCCTTAAGCCTGACCAAGCAAAAGAAGCATCAGGCTTCAAACCTAAAGCCTCCAACTCGTTTTAAACCCTTCAAAAAACTGGCCAACCTGCAAAGCCATAGCCTCAACTGAAGCCAAGACCTAAACAGCATAAGCCTAATCTGTAATCCAACAACACAAACCATCCAAACCTCACACTAAGCTCAAACTGTCAAAATCTGCATAAGCCATAACCTGTCAAACCAAGCCTAAAAACCATAAACCTGTCAAACTGATATACCAAGACAAACTCACATAATATCCAAATCATCCTCAACCTAATAAACCAGTTTCCAAACCCAACGAGCCCTCAGACAATCTCATCATTGGGCAAGCATTCAAATCAATCTCAAGCATGGCAACTGTATCCAACATATCTCAGCATATCAGCAGGCAACCAAACACATCAAGCTAAAGCATTCAAGGGCAACACAAAAGGCCTCAGAAAAATTTCATCATAGGCAAAGAAATCATCAAGGCGACTCAACAACTCAGGAGCAACACTCAACAATATTCAAGCATATTCCGCATACAGTAAAAGAGCAAGAAGAAGAGGAAAAAGCAAGCTAGGCAACAAATACAAGGCAAAGAAAGACACAGAGTACCGTGGTTACCGGAGCTAGCTCAGCCCCGTTTCCCTTCGCTCTCAGCCGCCATAGCGCCTCCCAATCCTCTCCTTCCCTGTCCCCAAAGTTAAAGGTAGTATTTTTCTGCTCATTCTACTCACATTTCATGCAAAAACATAATAATAATCATGAATCAAACTATGAAGTTTAAAATCATACAATTGTTCTAAAAGACCTAAAAAGTGCAAGGGCGAAATCGTTACCCTTTTCGCGTATTGGCTTGGTCCAACCATGGAGAGGGAAGGAGCCAGAGGTAGCGCTGGTGGCTAGGCAAGGAGAGACGTTAGCTAGACGCTTGGCCGGAGAAGATGAAGACGAAACCACAAACGGCGCCGCTTCTGTAACAAACCCTAAAGCTCTTCCCAAATGCAAACGAAATCAGCAACCCTAAAACATTGTTAAGACATGTTTGGGCATTTGCCTTTTCTAAATCAGCCTAAGCCCAAATGCGTTTCATTTGACACCCCCCCTCCCCTTGTTGCTTCTCATGCAATTCATGTTTGGGCCACAAGACCCTCTAAGGCCCATTCTTGTGTTAAACTAAAAATATATTTTTTTTTCTTTTATCACCCTAATATCTTTTTTATATATAACTTACATTAATTTTTTATTATAGAATATCAACTAAACATGAACATGATAATTTTAGAAAATATACAAACACTTTCTTTTCTCAAAATATTTCTTTTTTGTATATAAAAGTACTTTATTAAAGTACACGAGTGTTAATACATAAGAAAAATAGATTTTTAAAGTTAAATACTTTTTCTTAAAACTTTTCCTTTTCTCTTATTAAATTTTCTTATTTGTAAATAAAATACTAATACATAAAAATAATTCCTAAGATAATAATTTTCTTTTTTTCTTCTAAAAAATACTTTTTGTACATATTAACAAATATTCAAAGAAAATTAAATAAACACATTAATACATAAAAATGGAACTCAAAACTTTTTCAAAATTATCTTATTTGTACATAATTAATGCATTATTTTTAATACCTAAAAGAATAGAATTTAAAACGTTTTCCTTTCTTTTAATTAAATTTTCTTATTTTGTACATATTGAACAAAAATACAAGAATACAAAATTTAAATAAACAAAATACTTAATCTTCCCTTAAGTTAAATATTCTCCATACTTGTAAATAATCATACGCATACCCTTACACTTACACTTACACCATACACTAATACATTTACTTTGCTTTACACATATACAATTGCTATTCTTATACATTGCTATACATTACATATTGCGATCGATTCGATTTGGTTGTAATTATTTAAGTCTCATCCCCACTTGTACATTTGTACCCTCACTCCCGGATACTATTTGTAATAGTTTAGGACTTTAAATTCCCGCAATTTACTGTTTTCGAATTATACCATGGTTAGACCTAGGGTTTGCATGTACATAAAATCAAACGCTAGATAACCTAATACAAAAACAAATACATGAAATTAAAACACAATCACACTTGCACCCCCTAGGGTAATCCCACATGTTGCCTTCCAAAATGGGCCATGCTTGCACGTCGAGTTTCTTTGGCAAAACAATTCAAATGATCATAAGTCCCTCGATGACACTTTTCGAAAGTTGCCTATCAAAATGATCATAGTCCCTTCAAGCAAAATTTCCAAAGACACTTGGCACCATTGCATTCATGGTCCATACGATGACCCGCGCCTGTCCCGTTAAACATCCTAAACGCAAGATTGTCCACCAAATACAATGGTGGAACAAAATTGTTAAAAGGGTTAAAACATGAGAAAAACCTTTGAGTAAACTTAGGGGTAGACAAAAATCTTAGTTACTTGGATCGAACTTGCAAAAACACTTGCCTATTTTTCAAACCACACTTCACAAACACTTTCAAAACAAACTTCCAAAAACATTTTGAAACATCTTTTCGAAAAGATACACACCGTCGTATATACTCAAACACGAGTCATTACAATGGTTGCCGAAACAAAGGCGTCTATTTCAAAAACATTTTCAAAACACACACATACACACACCATTTTCAAGCAATCAAAATCAAGGCAAGTGATCTAAAACCAAGTAACTAAGAGCCCATGGATAACCATGGATGAAAAGAGTGCTAATACCTTCCCTTTTCATAATCTACCCCCCGAAACCACGAAACATCTCAAAAGGTTTTTCCTTTGCTTTTTAAACCTTTCCTTTAGGATAAAATAAAAAGTCGGTGGCGACTCTTGCTAAACCCAACAAGTGTGAATACAAACGTAAAACCTCAAGTCAGTTCTCCCACCGTATCACAATATCTTTATAAAACCACTTGTTGAGGATAGACTTATTTTCATTCTGAAACATTTAAAAATAGTTTCTTTCCCATCATGAAAAAGATGTTATCTCAAAATAAGTACGTAGAATGAAAAATTAAGGTTATGTGGAATGATATTTTTTTCTGGAATATGAAACTTCTGATTAAGTGATGCTCTCATACATTAGAGATACTCCTTGATAGAATCCTTTTCATAGAGGAGTTATTATTATTTGGTAACTAAGGAGTTCACTCCAGTAATTAATGTTTGATCAAGTGTGTACGCTTACTCATTTGTCTGGATTTTGTTAGTTACTAAGTACTCAACATCAACTGATTGACACATGGAGTTTACAACTTCATTCAAATTAAGAATTATTATCTTATTTTATCATATTCCTGTCTTAATTATCCTTATCTCTCTCTTCATAAGTTGTCATTTATTGGTCTCTTAATTTCAATATTGATAGCTCTCTGAACCCAATCTTTTCTCCTATCAGTCACACTTTCTTTCCTCATTTTTATATTCTTTCATCTATTTAAACTTTCATCATCCCTTGCATTCTTTTGATCATTAGTCCATCTCTTTCGCTTCTTTATCATGTATCTAAAAACCTTCCTTAGCAATGATAATCTTCTTGAAGTCATCTTGGAAGAACAACCCAATCTTCTTCGTCTAGCTGAAAGAGAGGTTGCTTCTACTATAACTTTAACCATGCATATTCAGGATTGGTCAAGTTACTTCACCATGTTGCGTTGACCCATCTACAAAAATATTTTAAAATATTTCTGGAAATATGCATTTTTAATTGTTGTACCCCAAAATTTTCCCTCTCACTTATCAAGAATTTGCTCATAAAATCTCATTGGGCTCAAGATTGCACTAGGGTTTGATCAGCTCAAGATACCTCCTTAGGCACTGATGACCAAAATTAGGGTTTGAGTTTGCACAAGTATTTTTGAACTTTCAATGCTTCATATGACTTTCATGGATCATTATGGACCCCCAAGATTACTCATGTCAAGTTTCAAGCTTTGAATCACATTTTTTGTTCAGTCAATTGAGCAGTTGACCTAAAAATCAGTTGTATTGGGGAAAAAGTCAACTATGGTCAATTTACAGTCAAACCTCATAATTTTTATCCATATCAACATTTTGACTCATATGTATCATTTGATCAAGTTTGGACCACAACTCCTCAAGAAATTTGATCAAATCTCCAAAAGGGCAAAATGGTCAAAATTAGGGTTTTGACTGGGAAAGGGAAATTTCTGATTTTTGACTTAGAAAATAGAGAATTGGTTTAAGGCATAATATCAATAGTCCAATTGCATCATTTTGTCCTAATGACATGGTTCAAAACATTGCAACTCCATTGGATTGACAGATGAATTTTGCAGTCAACTGATCAAAAGTCAATTGTATACTAAAAAGTCAAACTTTGACTTTTTGGTCAAATTCAAGTACCAAAGATCACAATTCATCAAAAGATGTCAAAATATGAAACTTATTCATCAAGAAATCAAAAATTCAAGATTTCATTTTGAAAAGTCAAAATCTCTAAACATAGAAAATTTTCTAAGTGTTGAAACATTCATGTTTTTTCATAACTTTGAGCCAAATTTTCACCATGATACAAGATGATTCAAGAGAAACTTCCAACATGAAAGTTGTAGATATCCATGAAATCTACAATTTGCTTTACACAACTCCTTCCAAATAATTCTTGGATCTCAAGTTATAATTTTATGAACATAGGGTCATGAAACTAAACACTTAGTGAAATTTTGCCCTAATTTGGCCAGGATTTTGACCTAACTTCATGACACTTTTTCATATAGTTCCAAGGGGAATCTTCAAAAGCAATTCAAAGATGGGTTGTATATCACATTGCAAGCTTTCCAAAATTTCTAATAACTCCTTGAGATCATTCTTGAGTAGGGAGAATCAAAGAGATGAAGTTAGGGTTTTGTCACTTGAATTACAAGCCATTTTTGATGAACACATGAACCAAATCCATGCTAGGCTGCATAATCTTTGATTTGAAGGCCTCAAACTTGTTTGTCACTCAATAATTAAATGTTTACACAGCTGTTAGGGCTTTGATCCAAGCAATTAAGCTATTATCCAAGTTGCATTTCCATTAATCGCACAAAGTTAACATTGCCATTCTTGTAAAGCAAGCTTTATGCATAAAGTTCACATTGAGCCTCTAACTTGTTCCCTCTGATTACACTCTATCCACAAAGTTAGAAGCAAACTTGTTTAAAGCATAACCACTCTATCTTAGCAAGTACACAAGACTTTGAAACTTGAATTTCTCAAAAAATCACATGTTATGCTTAAACTTGTGATATTGAATTCTGATCAACAAGAAGTATCCAAACTTGTTGCTTATAAATAGAGTCACTATTTGTGAGCTAGAACACGAACTTGAGCACCCTGAAATACACCAAAACTCTCTCAATTCAGAAATTTCCCAAAAAACCCCATTGTTGCACAGTTTCTGACCTTGAACATCAAACTCCCATTTCCCTCGTGTGTTTCTTGGATTTTTAATTTCTAAAGCTTCCTTACGTAAAATACAACTTATCCCTATCCTTATTCCAGAACTGTAACAACATTTACCATAACTTCCATAACCAAAAAACCGAGTCTGCAACTTGACTTCTCCAGACCATTTCAGCCATCCATTGTTCAAGCTAATCATTGCTTTAGCTTCCTAGGACCTCAAAAAAGCTAACCTGATCATTGAAGCACCTTGAAACAAGCTCAAACTCAAAACACGATTTCCAGTTTTGAGAAAATTTGCTACAAGTTTCATGTTTACAGTTTTCATTTTTGATGAGAAATGAGCAAGTTACAGTTGGTTTGGCTGCAGGTTGAAGATGAAGTCTTCAGGACACGTTTTTCCTTACATATTTATTGTTTTATTTGTATTAAAGGATGTATAACCACCCCAGTGGTAGAAGCGCAAGCCTGTAACCTATGGGACCTGGGTTTGAGCACCAGCGATACCCTTTTGTATTTTTTCACATATTTTTGGCATTTCTGACTTGTTTTTTAGCGCCTAGGCCTTTATTTGGCTTGCTTTGTTTCTTTGTTTTTTTTACTGACTAACCCCCTTGCAGGCTCTTGGCACCCTCCTGGCCCAAGTTTATTTATTTATTTATTTATTTCATTTTTTCTTTTCTTAAATATATTTTTCTAAATACTAAAATTCATAAAATACAAAAAAAAAATGATATATTTATATTTTGACTTATTTTATTTTTATTTTTTCCACAAAAAATATTTTTATTTATTATACTTTATTTATTTTATTAAGTAAATCTTATAAACTTAATTAATATTATGTTTTTATTTATTTATTTTTCACACCATTTAAAATACATTATTTTAATATTAAAAAAAAAAGACTAAAAATATTTTGTAATGCAATAAATATTTTCAAGATAAAAAATACCAAAAATACTTTTCTTAAACTTATTTTCTTTTGATTAATTAATAGAACTAGGTTTTCATTTAAAATCTTTTCTTAATAAATTCAAACTTAATTAACTATTTTCTTTATTTAATTAGGTTAAGACAAAATCTTTTTTTTCATGAAAAACCAAACAAAAATTCATTTTCTTTACATTTTACATCCTTGTACATTTATTCGTCGTTATACTTTGTATTTATTAAATTCCTTGTATATTTATACCAATTCAATATGGTTGTAATAGACTAATTAGGGTTTAAATTCTTGTAATCCCCATTCAATTTGTACACCCCCTCCCCACAAATGTTGTAATAGCGTAGTAACTTTAAAATTTCGCAATTTATCGTTTTCATATATAACATGCTAGTAATTAGGGTTTGTATGGAAAGACTAAAACCAATACCTAGAAAACCCTAATTCATGGTACACTTGCACACAAGCACCCCTAGGGTTACTCCACTTGTTTGCCTTATACAAAATGGCCATATTACGCATGTAAGGTATCTTAGCAAAACAAACAAGTACAAGATCATATTCCCTCGATGACGCTATCTAAGTTGCCTTTCAAATGGTCTTAGTCCCTAAAAAAGAATGCTAAGATACCTTGCAACATTGCTAATCATGGTTATACGATGACCCACGCCCATCCTGTTTACATCCAAAGATAGGGTTGCTTACCAAATCAATGGTAAGATAACAATGTCAAAGGAAAAGAAAATGAACAAGAAAGACATTTGAGTAGGTAGATTGCTCCTAATTACTTTCTCCATTTCAAAACAAACATCCTTGCTATTTTCGAAACAATCACACACACTTCCAAACATCTTATAAATTTTGAAAACATTTTCAAAAGATCAACATCTTTGTAAACATTCTTACGAACGAGAATCATTACAAAGATTGCCTAAACAATGGCTTCTTTACAAAATACTTTCAAAAACCACACAAAGTACAATTTCAAACAAAAAGCAAGTGATCTAGCAAGTAACTAAGAGCCCATGGAAAACCATAGATGAAAAGGGTGTTAACACCTTCCCTTTTCATAATCTACCCACCGAACTCAAGAAACAATCTCAAAGTTCTTTCCTATGCTTTTTCACCTTTCCTTTTGGATAAAAGAAAAGTCGGTGGCGACTCTTGCTAACCGCAATATTTGCGATCAAACACAAAACCTTCAAGTTAGTTCTCCTACCGTATCACAGAACTGGCGACTCTGCTGGAGATATCCTAAAAGTGGGGTTACCTTAGGGATAGATCACATTTACTTGCTTACATTTTTTAACTTGTATGCTTTACCTTATGGTTCTTTGTTTGGGTTTGAATCCTCTACCCGGATTTGGGATACATTATAGGTAAGTAGAAATACATTATGGAAACTGTGCGGGATATACCGACATGGTCTAAGCAATAGCTATGTTAGTGCGACATATTTATGGGTACCGGTAGCCTTTGAGTTAATCAAAGTGAATATGGGGCCGCTGAGTGATGTCATGAAGCACTAATGAACTTCTAGAACCTTTACTTGACCAACTTGGCCATTTAGGATGTAGTGAGATGACCGGTTTGGTGCAGTTCGAAGTTGGTAGATACTCGATACTACACTCATTGAGGTTTGGTTTCTTGGGATATTTTGTTCTCCCTTAAAGAGGCTTGTGCTGAAACAATGACCAAGGAAACAAACCAGTGATATTGAGCTCCTTAGTACCCGGTTACTATTACTAGGACAGGTTGAGCCAACTAAACTTCAAGAGGGTACTTACCCATAAAACTCTATGAAAGCCTAAACCTAAGGATTTGTTTACTTTGTTTGTATATACATACTTGTACATAACATCATGAACATCATAACATCATACACATTCCCTAACCATTTCAAGGATTTTGGATTTATCTTTGTTCTTGTTTTGTAGGACATGGATTCTCTTTGCAGGAAAACTATTCAAGTCAACCTTGTAAGGATCCCTCCACAACTTAAGGAGCTAGCTTCAAGGATTCCTGAAAACTCTCCATTCACCGAGATACATGGTCGCCTACTCAACTTGGTAACCTCTAACACAGATGAGGACATGATGAAGGTGCTCTTTCAGTTCTTTGATCCTTTACACCATTGCTTCATATTTCCCGACTATCAACTTGTGCCTACTTTGGAAGAATTATCCTGAATCTTGAGGATTCCCATTCTCAATCAACTACCTTTCAACGGTACAGAAAGAGACCCAAAGCCAGAAGAGTTGCTAAAGCTCTACACTTGCACTCATCTGATGTCACAACTCATTGGGAAACAAGGAGCGGTGTCAAAGGTTTCCTAGGAAAGTTCTTGTTTGAGAAAGCCAAAAACTGTTGGAACTCCTTAGATTTGCAAGCCTTTGAGGAAATTGTGGCTATCCTCATCTATGGGATGATTTTGCTTCCAAATCTTGACTAACTCATAGATGTGAACGTCGTCAAAATCTTCATATCACGCAACCCGGTGCCTACTTTGCTAGGAGACATCTTACACTCTTTTCACACTCCCACAATGAGGAAAATAGGTGTCCTTATGTGTTGCACTCCTCTCTTGGAAAGATGGTTTATTTCGCATCTTCCCCAATCTGTATTAAAGAATGAGCAAGGTTCAAGGTGGTCACAAAGGTTGATGACACTCAAACATTTAGACATCCATTGGTGCTCCCGATCCATAGAGAATATTACTATTATCGATCGTTGTGGGGAATTTCCTAGTGTCCCTTTACTTGGCATTAGGGGAGGTATCACCTATAACCCCTGCTTAGCTTTAAGACAATTTGGTTACGCCTGAAGGGATGGCCCACACGAGATGCTGATTCAAGGTTTGGTATTTGACTACGACAACGATGATCAAGGTCTTCTCCAGAGATTTATCCGAGCTTGGAGGATGTTGAACAAGGTAGATAACAAGACTTTAGGGCATAAAAATTCCATCCCTCTTGAGCCTTACCTCAAATGGGTACGAACTCGTGCTTAGAGTCTTATGATGCCTTATCCCTCCATTCTCCCGGTAATCATAGAGCCTGCCATAGAAGGAGATGTTCCATACACTATCCTACATCCTAACATGCCCACCTCTCTTTAAGACCTACAAAGAGATTGGATACAACTCAAGGGGGAGCGAGATACTTTCGAAGCCCAATTCTACGTAAGCGAGAAGATGGTTTTGGAACTCACTAGACTACTTCATGAGGAGAAGACTCTGAATGCCTACATTGCACCAAAGAGGATTCCTACTACCTTTTTATCTTAGAGTTTTTTATATTGTTTTGCCTGAGAAGGAGTTGATGTACTCAAAGCTTTAATTTATTAATATAACATATGCTTCCTTTTTATCTAAAACAATTTTGAATCTTAAAATCCTTGAAATCATTGCATATGCATTTACCATTCATCATAACATAAGCAGGTTTCTTGCAACAAGTCTCCTCATCTCTCTACTGTTTATTTCAGTAAGATAGATCTCGAGCAAACAGTGAAAGACCTCCAAGCTCAGAATGCACAGTTTCAACAGTTGTTCTTAACTCTAGCCAAAGGACAAGAAAAGTTGAAGACTTTGCTGGCTGAGAGAAGAAAAAGAAGACAAAGAAGATAACCAAAGTTCTAAACATGGGAAGAGGATTCCAAGGGCAGACGAGAAGGGCCCTAGACTTTGCAACGACACCCGGTGAGAAAGACAATCAAGATGGGAAAAGGAAAGAAATAGCCGTCCAGTCAGAATCAGAAGAGGAAGAGGAAGAAGAAGACTATTCTGAAGAATAATACCCTCCAGCTGATGACAAGTATAAACATCTCGAAGAACGGTTGAGTGCAATGGAAATCCAAAAAGTGCCTGACTTAGACTTTGAGGAGTTGGGGTTAGTATCAAAAATTGTCATTCCTCCTAAATTCAAAGCACATGTGTTCTCCAAATTTGATGGAGTCTCATGCCCTAAAATGCACCTTCGGTCCTATGTGAGGAAAATCCAGCCCCATACCGCTGACAAAGATTTATGGGTACACTTCTTCCAAGACAGTTTGTCTGGAACTCAACTTTATTGGTTTTATCAGTTAGAAAGAGCCAATATTCATAACTGGGAAGATCTTGCTGCAGCCTTTTACAAACAATACCAATACAATGCTAATCTTGCGCCTACCCATACTCAACTCCAGAGTATGGCCATGGTTTCCAATGAAGGCTTCAAGGACTATGCAAAAAAATGGAGGGACTTGGCGGGGAGAGTCCAGCCTCCTTTATTTGAAAGAGAGTTAGCTGATATGTTCTTAGGCACCTTGTCTGGTCCCTTCTTCAATCACTTAATTGGGAGTTCATCGGCAGGTTTCACTGAATTGATATTGACCAGAGAAAGGGTAGAAGCCGGGATAAAAAGTGGAAAGATTCAAAAAGATGAATCCTCTGCTGCTGTAAGGAAGCCATTTATCGGAAAAAAAGATGTGGTTGTTGTTTATCCTCAGATAAATCAAGATAGGGCCGAGCGCCGTCCAATGGTGGGGGCTGTTATGATTCCTAAACCTGCGCCTGATCAGCAAAGAAACAATCAACCAAGAATGGAAAGACCAGTCAGACAATTCACCAGAATTAGTATGACCTTATCTCAAGTATTTCCACATCTGTTAAGATCCAACCTAGTGACTTTGAAAGAAGCTCCAAAGAATCCTAACACAACATCTCCTCACTATCATCCTAATGCCCGTTGTGCATACCATTCTGAGAGCCCCGACCATGACACTAATAACTTTTGGGCTCTAAAGAACAAAGTACAAGACCTCATTGAAGCCAAAGAGATTGAATTCGATGCCCCCGAAAAGCCAAATGTCATTTCTGCCCCTATGCCCAAACATGGCCATAATACCAACGCCATTGAGGAAGATATGTTTGGTACTTCAGTTAATGAACTTATGACCCCACTCATGACTATCATAAAGAACTTATTGATTGTCGGTGTATTTCCAGGCTGTGATGAAAGTTGTCATTTCTGTTTGTCCTCACCAACCAGTTGTCCTTTGTTGAAAGCAGGCGTTCAGTGCCTAATAGATAACAAGGAAATTCTATTTGAAAAGACTTTTGTTCCACCTATTTCTTATAATGATGTTTTTATCATTACCATTTCCGCCAATTCTTCTAGGGTCTCCACCAAAAGACCCGTTAGAATTACATCAGTTCCAAAAGCAACTCCTTTGATAATTACAATGCCTGGACCAGTCCCGTATTCGTCATACAAAACCATACCATGGAATTATGGAGGGGATGTCTACTACCACGGTATCAAGCAAGATTGGCCAACTGTCGAAGATTCAAGTTCTGAGAAAATTGACTCATATATCAGTAATATTGCAGGGACTAGCAAGATTACCCGAAGCGGAAGGATATTCTCTCTAGAAATTTCTCCCCTAAAAGTAGTTTCTGAACCCGTAATCATTCCTATTGTTGTTGCTCCGCTAAAAGTTGTTCCCACTCCTACAATCATCTCTACTAATACTCCAACTGACAAAGCTGTTACAATCCCTGCTATCACTCCTACTGACATTCCTGTTGCCGAGTTAACCAAGACTCGAGGTAAAAGTATTCTGATTGAGCATGTCCGGATGAAGGCACAATCATTCGCTATCCCTGAGATCTCCCGGAAACAGATGGAGGAAATTATAAAGATCTTAAAAAGAAGAGACTACAGTGTAGTTGAGCAACTGGGGCAAACTCCATCTAAAATTTCCATGTTGGCTTTACTACTATGTTCCGAGGCACATGCAAAGGCCTTGGTAAAATTCCTGAAAACTGCCCATGTACCCCAAGAAACATCTCCCGATCAGTTCCAAGACTGCGTAGCCAGCTTGACCACAGATAATGGTCTAGGTTTTTCTGATGATGATTTAACGCCAAGAGGAAGGAAGCATAATGAGCCATTGCATGTCTCAGTTGAATGTAGGGGCACAACCTTGGCTCGTGTTTTTGTGGACATTGGTTCATCTCTGAATGTTTTGCCTAAAAAGGCTCTTGATAGGCTTGACTGCGAAGGATTGATGTTGAAATCGAGCAATATAGTAGTGAGGGCTTTTGACGGCTCAACAAAGATGGTGCATGGGGAAATGGATATCCCCATAGAGGTTAGAACCCAATCATTTGATTCAACTTTTTATATAATGGATATCCTCCCTTCATACTCCTGCTTTCTAGGCCGACCATGGATCCACAATGCTGGCGCTGTTACTTCTACGCTGCACCAAATGCTGAAATATCCAATTCAAGGGAAGATTATCACTATTCATGGATAAGAAGAGTATATGATCATCCATCTCAATTCCTTCAGATATGTGGAGTTAGATGGTGAATTTATTGAAACTCCATTCCAACACTTTGAAGAAGTCCCGCAACATGTGGAAGTGACCAAGGCTGTTCCCAAGATCACAAGGCCTCCACTCAGGATGTCATCTTTGAAGGATGCAAAAGTAGTGATAGAAGAAGGTGGGTGCATTATTTGGGGACAACTCCCATATATCCCATACAAGTCTAACATGTTTGGCCTGGGTTTCACTTCAGGTGCTTAGAAGATTGTACGCCGTGCTCGTGCTGGAGGACCACCCATGAAGATCAGCAACCGTGAAGTCAATGTGGTAGAGGATGAGGAGGAAGGCTGAAACCTAGAGGATTGGATCTTCCCATCTGTCAGTGGAGGGCTCAGCAACTGGGAGGCTAGAGATTTTGTCCCGATCACTTTTATCCCACAGTAATTTGTCTTTACATTTTGTTGGATCTGTAATATTAAAACAATTCAGACTCTTAAAACCTTGTGTCTTACCCGAGGCACAATGGTCTATTTGTAAGGATTATTATCTCATTTCCATATGACATCAATGAATCATGGACGTTTTTGCATACCAACTTTGTGCTCATTGTTTTTCTTTTTACATTTTTTTTCATTTCTTTCAAAGATAGCTATACCCTTACACACACTCACACTCACACTCACAATGCTGGTCTACATCCGTTCGGGATCCCATGGATAACGGTTCTGCTATAGATTTTTATGGCTCTGAAAATCTAATCTACCAAGCCGAAGACGAAGGTGAGGAAGATTGTGAAGTACCAGGGGAACTTGCCAGATTACTACTATAAGAAGAGAGAACCTTTCAGCCTCACGAGGAACTCGTGGATACAATCAACCTAGGTATCGAGGAAGACAAAAGAGAAGTCAAGGTTGGGGCCAACATGGAACTCAGTGTCAAAGAGCGTCTGATTCAGTTGTTACACGAGTATGTTGAGCTCTTTTCCTGATCGTATGAAGACATGCCAGGACTTGATGCAGATATTGTGGTGCATCGTCTACCTACAAAAGATGATTTCCCACTAGTAAAAAAAAAGGTCCATCGCATGCGACCAGATATGTTGGAGAAGATTAAAGCAGAAGTCATGAAACAATTCAACACTGGATTCTTGGATGTCACCTCCTATCCGCAATGAGTTGCCAATGTTGTTCACGTGCCCAAAAAGGACGGCAAAGTACGAATGTGCATGGACTACAGAGATTTGAATAGGGTGAGCCCTAAGGATGATTTCCAACTTCCCCATATTGACGTCCTAGTTGACAATACATCACATCACAAAGTGTTTTCCTTCATGGATGGTTTCTCAGGTTACAACCAAATGAAAATGGTGCCTGAGGACATGGAGAAGACAACTTTTGTCACACAGTGGGGCATATTCTGCTACAAGGTTATACCATTCGGACTGAAGAATGATGGGGCAACCTATCAGCGTGCCATGGTAGCTCTATTTGACGACATGATACATCACGAAATAGAGGTCTATGTGGACGACATGATAGCTAGATCTTAAATAGAAGAAGAGCATCTTGATCATTTACAGAAACTGTTTGAGAGACTAAAGAAGTACAAGCTGAGGTTGAACCCCAATAAGTGCACGTTTGGAGTAAGGTCTGGTAAACTCTTAGGCTTTGTCGTCAGCAATAAAGGTATTGAAGTAGATCCTACCAAAGTGAAAGAGATACAAGAGATGCCTGCTCCTCGTACCGAGAAGGAGGTCAGAGGATTCTTGGGACGTTTAAACTACATTGCCAGATTCATTTCTCACCTGACAGGCACTTGCGAGCCACTCTTTAAACTATTGAAGAAAGATCAAGAAGTCAAATGGAATGATGAATGCCAAACGACTTTCGACAAGATCAAAGAGTACCTGCAAGAGCCTCCTGTGTTGATGCCACCAGTTGAGGGGAGACCATTAATCATATATCTGACTGTTTTAGAATATTCAATGGGGTGTGTGCTGGGATAGCATGACGAGTCTGGCCAAAAAGAGCACGCTATTTATTAACTGAGTAAAAAGTTTACCGACTGTGAAACAAGATATTCACTGCTCGAGAAAACTTGATGCGCTCTGGCATGGGCTGCTCGCCGACTGACAGTATATTCTAACCCATACTACCTTGTTGATATCTAAAATGGATCTGATAAAATACATCTTTGAGAAACCTGCTCTCTCTGGGAGAATAGCGAGATGGCAGATGATCCGGACAGAATATGACATACAACATACTACCCAAAAAGAAATAAAGGGTAGTGTACTAACTGATCACCTTGCTCACCAAGCTGTGGAAGACTACCAGTCCATGAAGTTCGAATTCCTAGATGAGGATATCATGATGGTAAACAACTGCGAAGAATTCAGGCCCTATGACGGACCTGAACAAGGATCCCGATGGACCCTGGTTTTTGATGGGGTATCTAACGCACTCGGCAACAGTATCGATGTTGTACTCATATCTCCTAAAGGATATCATACTCCTTTTAATGCAAGACTCTGCTTCAATTGTACAAATAACATAGCGGAATACGAAGCATGCATTTTTGGTCTCAAAGCTGCCATAGATTTGGGGATCAAATCCTTAAATGTATTCGGAGATTCAGCTTTGGTCATTAGCCAGATCAAAGGGGAATGGGACACCAAACACCCTAACCTTATCCCTTACAAAGAAAAAGTTTTGACATTTCTCCCACATTTTGAAAATATTACCTTCGAGCATTTCCTGCGAGAAGAAAATCATCTAGCAGACGCACTAGCCACAATGTCATTTATGTTTAAACTTAAATGGGATAATGAGGCTCCGTAGATCGCCATTGAATGAAGGGATGAACCAACACACTGTCACAAGATTAATACTGAATAAGTAGTGGACCAGCCTTGGTTCCATGAAGTCAAGAGGTATCTCGAAACCCAAGAATATCCAGAAGGAGCTTCAGTAAACGATAAGAAGTTCTTAAGGAGATTCTATGCTAAGTTCTTCCTTAGTAATGGCATTCTTTACAAACGCAACCATGACTCTGTGTTACTTCGGTGCGTAGACAAGGTTGAAGCTGAAAGGATCATGGCTGAGTTGCATGAAGGCACTTTTGGCACCCATTCCAGTGGGAATACGATGGAAAAGAAGATCCTACGGACAGGCTATTACTGGTCTACCATGGAAGCAGATTGCTATCAACACTCTCAAACCTGCCACAAGTGTCAGATTTATGCTGACAAGGTGCACGTACATCCAGTTCCTTTGAAAGTCTTGACGGCTCCTTGGCCCTTTGCTATGTGGGGGATTGATATGATTGGGGAAATAAAGCCAACCGCCTCCAATGGACACCGCTTCATCTTAGTGGCCATTGTCTATTTTACAAAGTGGGTGGAGGCAGCTTCTTTCACTTCCGTTACCAAGAATGTTGTAGCCTGGTTCATCAAGCAGAATCTCATCTGTCGGTACGGTATCCCGAAGAGGGTCATTACAGACAATGGTATGAACCTGAACAATACTATGATCACCGCCTTGTGCGAGCAATTTAAGATCCAACATCACAATTCTTCCCCTTACTGGCCAAAGATGAATGGTGTTGTTGAAGCCGCGAATAAGAACATTAAAAAGATCATACAGAAAATGACAGTCACATACAAAGACTGGCATGAGATGCTACCATTCGCTCTCCACGGGTACCGTACCACGGCACGCACATCGACCGGGGCAACACCCTATTCTCTGGTATACGACATGGAGGTTGTCTTGCCTATTGAGGTCCTGATCCCTTCTCTGAGGATTATGAAGGATGCAAGGCTGAATGAAGATGATTGGATCCAGACTCGACTTGATCAACTAAACTTGGTTGATGAGAAAAGGCTTACTGCTGTCTGTCACGGTCAAATGTATCAAAAACGGATGATCAAGGCTTTCAACAAAAAGTCATACGCCAAGTGTATCAAGTTAGGGATCTGGTGATCAAACGTATCATACTGCCGCAAGGTGATCCGAGGGGAAAATGGACTCCTACATACGAAGGACCATTTGTAATCAAAAACATTTTCTCTGGTGGAGCAATGATCTTGACCACCATGGATGGTGACGACTTTCCGCACCCTGCGAACACAGACATAGTCAAAAGATACTACACATAAGATACCCTCTAGGTTGACACACCTAGGCAAAACAAGGGTATCCCGGTGAACCAAAAGGTTCGGGAAAAAATTAGGGATAAAACAAAAAAATTTGTACACCTGGCAAGTTGAAAACCCGAAAGGGAGGCTTGGGCAAAAAAGGGTTTCCCGATGGACTGAAAACCCGAAAGGGAGATCCAGGCAAAAGTTAGATAATTAAAGCATATGACTATGTCCTATTGGATCACCTTACGGACAACCTTTGGCTTCAACTGACAAACTTAGAGGTTCTGATTAATCCAATCAACTTCGAACAAGGCAGTAAATAGATAAGATGCTCGGAGACACAAAGGCTATAGCAGAATGGGAACCCCATGGGATTATTACACATAGCTATCTTTTCTTTGTATTAAAATTTTCATTTTTTACGATAGCATTCTCTTACTAGAATGTTTATCTCATTGTACAAAAATACTTACTCAAAGTCAATACAACGATATCTCTTTGAAAGTGCAAAAACTATCTTTTTTTCTTTACGCTTGTGTTTTTGTTTACAAAAACGTCCAATGATTCATTGTTGAACATATGCATTTGAACATAATTACTGTTTACAAATAAATAAAATAAAAGACAATCACTGATGGCTTTAAGAGATAGGGAAATCTCTCTAATTTATTTTCCATAAAAATCCCCCGCAGTGTACAGCTTAATCCCCAGCGGAACAAAGCTTCCAATTATCAATCCCTAGTAGAAGTCATCCAAATTTCTCAGAATTCCCCAAACAGGATTTTTCAAACAGTACACACCATTCCCCTTACAATAGAGTTTATTTCTCTAAACGGAAATTCATCAACACTTCAACTTCAAAACATGAAGACTTACATATCCTCAGCAACATTCAGGGATTTATTTCCCCCAATCCAACAGTAGTGCAGTAGATTAGCGCACATACACATACATCACATCCATATATCATAAACATTGTTAACACGAATGCATTATATCATACATTTCATACAACATGACTTTGCATTTTAGCTAACATTTTACCCTTTTCAGGATAAGGTTAATAGCTACCATTAACAATGTTCAAAGTTTACAGATACAGTACAAATACGCTCCAGACACGGATGCCATTCTGATACTCATTCAGACTCAACTTTCAGATACAGTTCAGATACACTCCAGACACAGATGCCATTCTGATACTCATTCAGACTCAACTTTCAGATTCAATTTAGATACGCTCCAGACACAGATTCCATTCTGATACTCATTCAGACTCAACTTTCAGATACAGTTCAGATACGCTCCAGACACGGATACCATTCTGATGCTCATTCAGATTCAACTTTCAGATATAGTTCAGATACACTCCAAATACGGATGCCATCCTGATACTCATTCATACTCAACTTTCAGATACAATACATATACGCTCCAAACACGGATGCCATTCTGATACTCATTCAAACTCAATTTTCAGATAAAGTTCAGATACGCTCCAGACACGGATGCCATCCCGACACTCATTCAGATTCCAATTTTCAAATACAGTTCAGATACGCTCCAGACGCGGATGTCATTCTGATACTCATTCAAATAAAGCTTTCAGATACAGTTCAGATACACTCCAGACGCGGACGCCATTCTGATATTCATTCTTTCAGCTTACAAATTACAATTCAACAATCACTCTTGGATGGCATCTACAAGCCCATCTCCAACAACTTTCTATCACCTCTCCAAATGGCATCTTTAAGCCCATTCCCTCTACCATCACATCGCCGAGTGCAAATTTCTGGCACTCTAGTGTCCAATCATCTTCCACCTTCGCGTCACGAATGGACAAACATGCCAATCTAACTCTTCAGGCTTAAGAAGATTGAACAGGGGCAGCTGTTGTACCCCAAAATTTACCCTCTCACTTATCAAGAATTTGCTCACAAGATCTCATTGGGCTCAAGACTACACTAGGGTTTGATCAGCTCAAGACACCTCTTTAGGCACTGATGACCAAAATTAGGGTTTGAGTTTGCACAAGGATTTTTGAACTTTAAATGCTTCATATGACTTTCATGGATCATTATGGACCCCCAAGATTACTCATGTCAAGTTTCAAGCTTTGAATCACATTTTTTGATCATTCAATTGAGCAGTTGACCTAAAAATCAATTGTATTGGAGAAAAAGTCAACTATGGTCAATTTACAGTCAAACCTAATTATTTTTTATCCATATCAACATTTTGACTCATATGTATCATTTGATCAAGTTTGGACCACAACTTCTCAAGAAATTTGATCAAATCTCCAAAAGGACAAAATGGTCAAAATTAGGGTTTTGACTGGGAAAGGGCAATTTCTGATTTTTGACCTAGCAAATAGTCAATTGGTTTAAGGCATAATATCAAGAGTCCAATTGCATAATTTTGACCTAATGACATGGTTCAAAACATTGCAAGTCCATTGGATTGACAAATGCATTTTCCAGTCAACTGATCAAAAGTCAATTGTATACTGAAAAGTCAAACTTTGACTTTTTGGTCAAATTCAAGTACCAAAGATCATAATTCATCAAAAGATGTCAAAATATGAAACTTATTCATCAAGAAATCAAAAATTCAAGATTTCATTTTGAAAAGTCAAAATTTCTAAACTTAGAAAATTTTCTAAGTGTTGAAACATTCATGTTTTTTCATAACTTTGAGCCAAATTTTCACTATGATACAAGATGATTCAAGAGAAACTTCCAACATGAAAGTTGTAGATCTCCATGAAATCTACAAATTTGATTTACACAACTCCTTCCAAAAAATGCTTGGATCTCAAGTTATAATTTTATGAACATAGGGTCATGAAACTAAACACTTAGTGAAATTTGGCCCTAATTTGGCCAGGATTTTGACCTAACTTCATGACACTTTTTAATATAGTTCCAAGAGGAATCTTTAAAAGCAATTCAAATATGGGTTTTAGAGCACATTGCAAGCTTTCCAAAATGTCTAAGTACTCCTTGAGATCATTCTTGAGTAGGGAGAATCGAAGAGATGAAGTTAGGGTTTTGTCACTTGAATTACAAGCCATTTTTTATGAACACGTGAACCAAATCCATGCTAGGCTGCATAATCTTTGCTTTGCAGGCCTCAAACTTGTTTGTCACTCCATAATTAAATGTTTACACAACTATTGGGGCTTTGATCCAAGCAATTAAGCTATTATCCAAGTTGTATTTCCATTAATGGCACAAAGTTAACATTGCCATTCTTGTAAAGCAAGCTTTATGCATAAAGTTCACATTGAGCCTCTAACTTGTTCCCTCTGATTACACTCTATCCACAAAGTCAGAAGCAAGCTTGTTTAAAGCATAACCACTCTATCTTAGGAAGTACACAAGACTTTGAAACTTGAATTTCTCAAAAATCACATGTTATGCTTAAACTTGTGATTTTGAATTCTGATCAACAAGAGGTCTCCAAACTTGTTGCTTATAAATAGAGTCACTATTTGTGAGCTAGAACACGAGCTTGAGCACCCTGAAATACACCAAAACTCTCTCAAATCAGAAATTTCCCAAAAAACACCATTGTTGCACATTTTCTGACCTTGAACATCAAATTCCCATTTCCCTAGTGCGTTTCTTGGATTTTTAGTTTCTAAAGCTTCCTTACATAAAATACAACTCATCCCTATCCTTATTCCAGAACTATAACACCATTTACCATAACTTCCATAACCAAAAAACAGAGTCTGCAACTTGACTTCTCCAGACCATTTCAGCCATCCATTGTTCAAGCTAATCATTGCTTTAGCTTCCTAGGACCTCAAGGAAGCTAACCTGATCATTGCAGCACCTTGAAACAAGCTCAAACTCAAAACACGATTTCCAGTTTTGAGAAAATTTGCTACAAGTTTCATGTTTACAGTTTTCATTTTTGATGAGAAATGAGCAAGTTCCAGTTGGTCTAGCTAGAGGTTGAAGATGAAGTCTTCAGGACACGTTTTGCCTTACATATTTATTGTTTTATTTGTATTAATGGATGTATAGCCACCCCAGTGGTAGAAGCGCGGGCCTGTAACCTATGGGACCTGGGTTCGAGTCCCAGTGGTACCCTTTTGCATTTTTTCACACATTTTTGGCATTTCTGACTTGTTTTTGAGCGCCTGGGCCTTTATTGGGCTTGCTTTGTTTCTTTGTTTTTTTTACTGACTAACCCCCTTGCAGGCTCTTATCACACCCTTGGCCCAAGTTTATTTATTTATTTCATTTTTTCTTTTCTTAAATATATTTTTCTAAATACTAAAAATTATAAAATACAAAAAAATGATATATTTATATTTTGACTTTTTTTATTTTTATTTTTTCCACAAAAAATATTTTTTATTTATTATACTTTTTTTATTTTATTAAGTAAATCTTATAAACTTAATTAATATTAAATTTTTATTTATTTATTTTTCACACCATTTAAAATACATTATTTTAATATAAAAAAAGACTAAAAATATTTTGTAATGCAATAAATATTTTCAAGATAAGAAATACCAAAAATAGTTTTCTTAAACTTATTTTCTTTTGATTAATTAATAGAACTAGGTTTTCATTTAAAATCTTTTCTTAATAAATTCAAACTTAATTAACTATTTTCTTTATTTAATTAGGTTAAGACAAAATCTTTTTTTTCATGAAAAACCAAACAAAAATTCATTTTCTTTACATTTTACATCCTTGTACATTTATGCATTGTTATACTTTGTATTTATTTAATTCCTTGTATATTTATACCAATTCAATATGGTTGTAATAGACTAATTAGGGTTTAAATTCTTGCAATCCCCATTCAATTTGTACACCCCCTCCCCACAAATGTTGTAATAGCGTAGTAACTTTAAAATTCCACAATTTATCGCTTTCATATATAACATGCTAGTAATTAGGGTTTGTATGGAAAGACTAAAACCAATACCTAGAAAACCCTAATTCAAGACAAAAACAAGCATGAAAATTATACACTTGCACAGAAGCACCCCTAGGGTTACTCCACTTGGTTGCCTTATATAAAATGGCCATATTACGCATGTAAGGTATCTTAGCAAAAACAAGCAAGTACAAGATCATAGTCCCTCGATGGCGCTATCTAAGTTTCCTTTCAAATGATCTTAGTCCCTAAAAAAGAATGCTAATATACCTTGCAACATTTCTAATCATGGTTATACGATGACCCACACCCGTCCCGTTTACATCAAAAGATAGGGTTGCTTACCAAATCAATGGTAAGATAGAAATGTCAAAGGAAAAGAAAATGAACAAGAAAGACATTTGAGTAGGTAGATTGCTCCTAATTACTTACTCCATTTCAAAACAAACATCCTTGCTATTTTCAAAATAATCACACACACTTCCAAACATCTTACAAATTTTGAAAACATTTTCAAAAGATCAACATCTTTGTATACATTCTTACGAACGAGAATCATTACAAAGATTGCCTAAACAATGGCCTCTTTACAAAATACTTTCAAAAACCACACAAAGCACAATTTCAAACAAAAAGCAAGTGATCTAGCAAGTAACTAAGAGCCTGTGGAAAACCATGGATGAAAAGGGTTCTAACACCTTCCCTTTTCATAATCTACCCCCCAAACTCAAGAAACAATCTCAAAGGTCTTTCCTGTGCTTTTTCACCTTTCCTTTTGGATAAAAGAAAAGTCGGTGGCGACTCTTGCTAACCGCAATATTTACGATCAAACGCAAAACATTCAAGTCAGTTCTCCCACCATATCACAATAATTTTTAAAGGGTGTTCCATTGGATCACGGGTTTTCGGTGTTCCAATTACTATCACTCCCTCCTTCATCGTTGATGCTATCGATTGTGTTGAAATCGGTATCATAGTTGAACAGTTTCAGCTTCAGTATTCTTTTGTTGAGGAGCTTGTTTCTCTCTATGACACGTCGTCCAGTTATGAACCAACAAACCTTAAAATCTTCTCCCTATTCCTAGAGTTTGGTTTACGCTACTATTAATCAATTTTCGTCTAAGAGCAGTGAACAAAGACACCCTGTAAGTCGATGATCGACTCTTCATCTTCCTCTAAGTCAAAAATGTCCGTGTCAACTTGCCCCTGACTATCTTCAATTATCCGCAGGACCTAATTTCTATTTCTAGAGGTCAATATAAGTCCTACATACCTTTTAGAAGAGTTTTTTCTGAACATTTCTATTAGGCATGGATTGTTGGAATAATCTAGAGAAATGGACCTGTTAATGACCTTTTAGAGAAGAGGTGTAATGTCTTTGAGGTGTAAAGTCCTACACAATATAAAGTTTTACTTTTGTCTTTTAAATATTTTTTATTTCTAACAAAGGGGGAGAAAGAGTATTTGATTTTGATATTATTTACTCTCAATAACTCAAACCCAAACATGATATAATGCTTTTATTGCTAACCATATGTTTAATGTTTGATTCAGGAAATTTGTGAAAGTTCACTAATTTTCATAGACAAGTTAAATGACTATCATAAGATTATCATCTCGCATTCAAACAACAAGAACAGGATGCATGAATTAGACTCGAATAAGCTAAGCATCTGAGAATAACAAGATCTAGATGCACGAAGTAGGCTCTGATGAGCTAAGCATCTGAGAACATGTATTCGTTAGAAGTTGTGAACTGTTTAAAACTGAATCATGTCCCCGATGCTATATATTAGTCAGAAATTGTGAACTTTATGGTCAAGCCAATGGGTGAAATAGGCTTTGATACAACATATGTTTTAGAGGTTGTGAACTTCGTGAGAATATGGTTAAATCAAGCTCTCATACACCTATTGTTTAGAACTTCTAAACTTTCTAAAATCAAGGTAATCATGTGTTGATAACACCTATTCTTCAAAAGTTGTAAACTTTGTGAAAATATGGTTAATCAAGCTCTGATAGCCTATACTCTTGAGAATTTGTGAAATTTATGAAAGTAAGGTAATCGTGTCTTGACAACACCTATTATTCAAAAGTTGCAAAATTTATGAAGGTATGAAGATCAGTTTCTGAAGCTTCAGAAGTTGTGAACTTTCTGGAAGCAAGACAAGGTTGATATGTTAATAAGAATTTATTTTAGAAGTTGTGGACTATCTGAAATAATGTAAATGTGTGCCTTGGCAATTTTTTCTCAGTTACCACAAAATTGTTCAGAAGTTGTAAATTATCTGAAAGTTTTATAACCAGATCATGATAAACTAGACTCTGATACTTCAGAAGTTGAGAACTTTTAGAAGTGTAGTAAGTCTACTTTCAACCAAGCACTATTTAGAGGTTGAGAACCTTCTGAAGACATGGTCAAGAGACATGGTCAGATGACATGGTTTAAGACATGTTCTAAAGATATGATCTAAAGACATGTTCTAAGACATGTTCTAAGACATGATCTAAGACATGGTCTAAGACATGGTATAAGACATGGTCTAAATAAGTGGTCTAAAGACGTGGTATAAGACATGGTCTAAAGACATGGTCTAAGATAGGGTCTAAAGACATGGTCTAAGACATGATCTAAGACATAGTCTGAGACATGTTCTAAGACATGTTCAGAAGACATGGTCTGAGATATGGTCATCAAACGTTTGAAGGACATGGTCAGTTAAGAAATAGTTTAGGTGCTGAACCTTCTGATGACATAATGCTTTGTGCCTTCTGGTGGCACGATTCAAGGATCTAGAAGAACCAATGAATTAGTTATGATGTTTGATGTGAGTCATCAAGACACTAACTAAATAGGTTCTGATAGTTCATAGTGTTCGGATAGCAAGCCAGTTCATAGATGAAGACCGTCCATTTATAGTCAGACTCTGATGAGACATCAATGGAGAAGCATTCCTTCTCTATGCTACCTTATGTATTGAAAAAATCATTTTGTGAGTCTTGGGCTCAGGGGGGGGGGGGGGGGGGACTTTGAACAAGAATAAATGAGATTTTGGGTATTAACAAATTAAGGGGGTCTAGTTAGCTTTTCTAAATTTGCATCCTATGGTGATTACCTTGTATTAATTGTTATATAAAAATAAACGGTTTTGTCATCATCAAAAAGGGGAAGATTGTAGAACAAGATTGATTCTACATCTAACCTTATGTTTTGATGATAACTTTACATGTTATCTTAGAGAACAATTGGGTACTCTAATGGTTTATATCTAGTGTGTAGCTTTTAATAAATAGGTTCTGACTCTGGTAGGAAGGCATGTGACGTCATCAGGCTCTGAACTCAATATTATGGAAGAATTTCTTTGGTGTGTTACAAAGTTAAAGACAATATTATGTAATTATTCTTATGAAACGGTTCTAAGGACATTAGTACAAGAGCTTCTTATCATGACTTATGCAAGTAAGCTTTGGAGGCCTTCTAAAGCTTTACTTCTGTTGTTACTGTTGCGACTGGTTTTTTTATGAGAGTCGCCCTATAAGTTTTTATCCTAAGGAAGGGCATCTAATAGGAAACCCTAATTCGCAGACAGATATCCTAAGTTCGGACTCAGTTCTAGATTAAAGGAAGGTGTTAGGCACCTTTCATCTACCTTATTCTTAAGGATACTATGTTTAGATTTAGGTTTGGGTGAAATAGGATTTTAATTTTAATTAGGGGAACTCGCCGCGATTTTAGTCATATGCCTATGTATCCTCTTATGAGGAATCAGAGTCCCAATTTGTAATTCATATTTTGGTTGGTGTTTTTTATAAGATTGCGTAGAATTGCTTTCGATATAACCTTGAACCTTGTCTGGATTGTAAATTGAGTGATCATAGACGCAATTTGTAGTTCGATTCAAAGATGATGCTATTTAATCTTTTTTTTTGAAAAAATGATCTTGGATTTTGATTATGTTAGTAGAAAAATAGTTTGAAGTTGGTTAGCTGTTTTAAGTTTTGATATAAAGGCCCAAGTTCAGAAATTGAACTTGACCCGCTTTCGTAGGAGGGGTGTGAATATTAAGACTGATTGGTGTATTAGAAGAAAATCTGGATCCAAAGATATTTTGAACCCAAATTGGATGAGGGATACATTTTGTAACAGGATAGTCAAATAGGAGGTTTTGGCAAGGAAATACCCAAGTTCAGCTATTGCACTGGGCCCTAAATGCAGATGGGGTATTAAGAGCCCAAGTTCAGAAATTGAACTTGGCCCAATTAAGCGGGGGGGGGGGGGGGGGGGGGGGGGGGGGTGGGTGGGTTAGATTAAGTAGAATTTTAATTAAAATGTTTGATTTTGAATAATAAATCGGTAGAAGATATGCCGACCCATTTAATTATTGAAAGATGGATTTTCTATTAATTATAGAATGTTTGAATTAATTAGATTTAAAAATAAATTTGAAATTATGTACCAAGTCGATTATTAGTCTAAATACTAAGACATACTTTTGGTGTTTTTTTATATATAATATTTAATTTGAAAAAAAGTTTGATAGATATAGAAAATATAGTTAATATTTAACTACACTAAAGAGAAACATGTTTTGTGATTTTTTATGAAAAAAAGAAAATAATTTCTAAAAAAAATAGCTTAAAGAATCATTAATTTAATTCTAAATTAACCTACTTACTATTCCTAAAATATATCCCAAAATCCCTTAATTAATGACTAAAAAAATTAACGAATAAAGAATTTATAGAAAAGAAAATATTTACTTGTTATATTTAATTATTAGCTTAATAAGGCTAAAAAGATTTGTATTTTATTCCTTTTTATTAATATTAATTTCAGTAAAAATTAGATTTATGACCAGATTTAATTAAGATTTAAAAATAAAATACACAAATTAATATACAACAATAATATAATAATAGTGAAAAATAAGTTTCTTTTTGTGTAGTTTTCTTTATAATATTATGTTAATAATTGTTAACGATAACAATTACATATGATTAATAAAACTAAATATATTATTAAAAATAAATTTTAAAATAAGAATTATATACAAAATAATAATAGACAAAGAAAAAACTAAATTTTGGATTCAGACATCAACCAAAGAATCTCTTTGTATAGTTTTGTAAATAAGCGATGATCTTTTGTTTGTATCTTACTATCATTACTTTTGTGTTGTTATACTTAAATTTTGTGTAATCTGCTTGTGTACAAGGATCTTTGTATATACATCTTTGTAATTCAACAATTGCCGATAGGTTCCTTGAGAGATTATGTGTGTCTAGATTCTCAAGAAGATTTTGGTTTCAGTCATAGTGGATTTGAAATAAGGACCAATGGACTTGTTAGGGGTGTCAATGAGGTTGATCAGACTTATTGTGGTTGTCGGTACTTGGTTGATTATAGCGGATTAAGTCTTTGTGTATAAGGTAAATCACATTGTGGGATGGACTGGAGTAACTTAGTTAATAGTGAACCGGAATAAAAATAATTGTGTTCATCCATTATTTATTCACTTGTTATCTTTGTGTTTTTAGTTGCCAAAAAGATTATATTTGGTGCAACCCAATTTAACCCCCACTTTCTTGTGTTTCTCGCACCTTCAGGTAGCGTCTTGAGCGTTGATACTCACTAAATGAACGACCAAGATTTGTTTAAGGACGGTGAAAAACTCAATAAACACGCTTATATTTCTCCATGATCCATGATCCTGAGTGACTTTTCACCACGGTTGGAAGTTCCAACCATTGTGAAAAGTTGCTTTAAAATATATAAAAAACAAAATTGTAGGTGCTAGGATTCAAACTCATGACCTTGAGTTACTTTTCACCATGGTTGGAACTTTCATTCGTAATAGTAAAGTGCATAACATTCTACATACAACAACAACTGTAATAAACAACTGTTGTTGTATGTCTTATAATAAAATATATAAAATGAACCAGTAGAACAACAACAACAACAACAAGATTCAAACTCATGATCTTACGCCACTTTTTCAACTATATGTTATGTTCGCTTTGATTTTATATTTTTTCGGCGTGGCCATTGTTCTTTTTTTAATCATAGAATAATGGAGAGAAGCAAGTATGGGGATGTGTTAAAAAAGGAAGTATGAGAGAGAAGAAGAAAGGTTGGATTGAAGAAAGAGAAAGAAGTATTGATTTATCCCTTGTTCTGTTTGAATTTAATATTCATAAGGTAACATTTTTAAAATATTAGAAGCTGCACATTTCCCCTATTATTAGTCTTCATTTTTTTTTATATAAGAAAATTAGGATGGCCTAGAAACTAGCGGCTCTGCATGTCTCAATTTTTATTTTTTACTATTAAATTAGTTATATGTTTCTTACTTAATTTTTTATTTAAGTTTAAGATTAGTTTTGGAATGTTAGATGGGTTCTAGGCCGTTTGATATTTGATACCCCTATAAAATACAAATAACCTTTTCTCAATTAATTAATTTAATATTTTACAAAGATATACTAAATCCTAATGTTTAATTTTTTGAATTTGGGCCCTTACTACATACACACATCCGTGTTTTACTATTAAATTAAGTTTACACTCCCACCTGTATTTTGGGTCCAGTTCAATATCTGAACCTGGGCCTTCACTTGCCAGACCTTCATATTTGACTACCCTGTTGCAAAACACACTCCTCATCCAATTTGGGCTTAAAATATCCTTGGATCCAGATTTTCTTCTAATACGCAACCTAGTCTTAATATCCTCATCCCGCTCTATGTCCTACCATATTCTTTATCAATGAAACACTTAAAATTGCTAACCAACGATCAAACCATTTTTCTACTAACATAATAAAACCCAATATATTTTCTAAAAAGGATTAAATAGAATTACTTTCAAAATTAACTGCGAACTGCATCTACGATCACTCAACTTACAACTGAGACAAGGTTTAAGGATAATTCGAAATCAATTTTATGCAATCCTATAAAAACACCAACCAACACTACGATCTATGAATTGGGACTCTGATTCCTCATAAGATGATATGTAGGCATACAACTTAAAAACTGTAGCGAGTCCCCTAATTAAAAAACTAAAACCTTATTCTTAAACCTTTAACCTAAACCCTAGTATCCTTGTTAACAACGTAGATGAAGGGTGTCTAACACCTTTCCTTTGTCCAAAGCGAGTCAAAGATTTAGAATCTCTGAATCGATTTAGGGTTATTCCATTATTCACCCATCCTTAGGATAAAAATAAATGGTGGCGACTCTATATATTTTTTCCAGTTTCGACATCAGGATATTTAGAGGAGTGGGTGGCATGTGCATTTTGTTAGCGTACATTTAGAACTTGCGATATGTCTTCGTATAATGGTAGCAATCAACTTCCACCGTCAACCAATAGTAGCCTACTCTCAAGATCTTTCTATCCATGGTGTGTCCATTTATATGAGTCCTGAAGGTTCCTTCATGGATCTCTCTCATAAGTGTATCTGCTTCATGTTTCTTCATGCACCTAAGCAATACCTTTTTGTAGTTTCTTTTGTACAACACATCACCATTTAAAAAGAACTTGGAAGCTAGATTTTGCAGAGTTCACTTGTCAATCATAGAGACATTTTTTGGATATTCTTGCTTCTCAAGATACCTCTTGATGTCATAGACCAATGCTTGTTATCTAGTCCTTCTTAAATGGAAAGGTAATGTGCAGGTTCTTTAAAACGTCTGATTATAATGTGTGGTTCATGATTTGGCTAAGTTACTTTGAATATGGCTAATAAAGTTGCCAAGGTGTCTGCCATCTGATTTTCTTCTCGCAGAATATGAGTGAAGGTAATCTCAATAAATTCTGTAGCTAGCTTCAAAACATGATCCTGATATGGAATCAATTTGGGATGTTCAGTATCCCATTCATCGTTGACTTGGTATATGACTAATGTTGAGTCTTCATATACTTAGAGGTGTTTAATTCTTAGATCGATAGCAGCTCTAACCCCAAGATACAAGCTTCGTACTCAGCTACATTATTAGTGCAATCAAAACATAACCTTGCAGTATAAGGTTTGTGAAAATTCTTCGGAGAAGTCATCACTGCCCCAATACCGTGCCTAGTGCATTTGAATAATCGTCAAACATGAGTGTCCAACGTTCCCTAGCTCAAGTCCTTCGTCAGGCCCTGGTATTTTATAGTCACCTATAACCATAACATCTTCGTCTGGAAAGTCGAACTCCATTGGTTGATATTCTGGAAACTGATGATGAGCTAGATGATCAGCTAGTTTAATACCCTTGATGGCCTTTTGAGTAACATATTGGATGTCATACTCGGATAATAATATCTTCCATCTGGCAATTCTTCCTGTAAGAGCCGGTTTTTCAAACACATACTTTAAAGGATCCATTCTTGCTATTAACCATGTGGTGTGATTAAACATGTGTTATCTCAATCGTTTATTAGCTCAAGCCAAAGCACAACAAGTCTTTTCGATGAGTGAGTACCTGATTTCACAATCAGTGAATTTCTTGCAGAGGTAATAGATTGCATGCTCTTTTCTACCTGTTTCGTCGTATTTCCCCAATACACATCCCATAGACCCTTCAAGCACTCTCAAGTACATGATGAGCAGTCTTCCAAGAACTGGTGGCATCATGATTGGTGGCTCTTGTAAACATTGATTTATTATTTTGAAGGTTGTCTGGCAATCATCATTCCACACCACTGTTTGATCTTTTCGAAGTAATTTGAATATAAGTTCGCACATAGCAGTTAGGTGCGATATAAACCTTGAAATATAGTTCAATCGACCTAAGAAACCACACACCTCTTTTTCTGTTCTCGGAGATGGAATTTCCTGTATGGCCTTCACCTTGTCGAGATCCACTTCAATACCTCGTCGACTCACAATAAAACCAAATAATTTTCCTGACCTGACACCAAATGTACATTTGTTCAGATTAAATCTTAGTTTGAACTTTCGCAGACGCTCGAATAACATTTTTAAGTGAATGATGTGATCCTCCTCCATATGGGATTTTACAATCATATCATCCACGTATAGCTCAACTTCTTTTTGGATCATGTCATGAAATAATGTATCCATTGCTCGTTGATAAGTTTCCCATGCGTTCCATAGACCAAAGGGCATTACTTTGTAACAGAAGGTGCCTTAAGGAGTCATGAAATTAGTCTTTTCCATATCCTTGGGTGCCATTTTGATCTGATTATAACCTGAGAAACCATCCATGATTGAGAATACCGAAGCTTGAGCTGCATTATCCACCAAAACATCTATGTGAGGTAACAGGAAATCGTCTTTGGGACTTGCTTTGTTTAGATCCCGATAGTATACACACATACGTACTTTACCATCCTTTTTGGGCACTAGCACGATGTTATCTATTCAAGGTGGATAATCTACCACGACTAAGAATCTTGCATAAAATTGTTTGAGGACCTCCTCTCAAATCTTGTTAGACATGTCTGGACGAGTTCTTCTGAGCTTCCGTCTAACTAGAGAACAACCTTATTTAAGAGGTAATCTATGCAGCACAATATCTGTATCCAATCCTGACATATCTCTATAGTACCAGGAAAATATATCCATGTACTCATGCAAAAGTTTGATGAACCTTTATTTGACATTTTCCTCCAAGGTTTCCCCTAGCTTGATCTCTTTCAAATCTTTCTATGTGCCAAGGTTGATGATCCCAATAGATTCTTGGTATGGCTGTATATTGTCTACTTTTTTCTCTAATACCCTCACGAATTCTTTGGAGAGTTCAAGATCTTCTTTATCTTCCTCTTCAGCTTGGTTAATTGGTGCATCAAAGTTATATTAGATAACATCAGTAACATTATTGGTGAGTTTCAGTATGGATCTGCACATATAGCATGTTTTGGTGCATCTTAGTATGTAAATTTGGAAAATGCATATGAAGAAAAGTATTTCCATTTTTAAATATAAGAGATAAATGTAAGAGAAAGGTAAGGATTTTAATTGAATGCAAAACAAAACTCTTATTAGTTGAAAATAATGTTTGAAACAAATTGAGGGGCCCTTACAAGCTACCCTTATGCCTCGGGCGTGACATACGTTCCTGGAAAAATTACTTTGGAAAGAAAAATATCTCTGGAATCTCCATGGTTGTTCAATTCTCGAGCTCTTCGCCTGGAGCACACTCATATATGAAGTCAGATTCTTTTTAGTGCTGCTCTTGTTGGATATCATTGCTACTTGTCCACCATGCTCTACTTCTTTGTTGATGGAGGTTTCCTGGATGGGAGGAAATTGTTCTTTGATCTCTCCATGGTCAGTAACTACTTCAACTGCATTCACAGTCATACCACCATGTAGAGGGACAAGATTCATAATGATATTAGGCTTGTCAAAAGTGATATCTTGGGAATCCAACAAATCTTGAACCTTATGTCTGAAGTCCCAACATTTTTCTATAGTATGACCTGGAGAGTTAGCATGATACTCACACCTTGCATTGGCATCATATTTTGGTGGGAGTGCCCCAATTGGAGGAGCTAGTGGATTCAGCTCCACCAAAGATGCTTTGAGTAAGTGCTACAGTAATTAACTATGAGGCATGGGGAGAGGATCAAATCCTCTCAGAGGCCTTTCAAACTTGTTATGTTATTATTGTTCTTGTGGAATTACCAATGGCTGTTGTTCCCTTGGATGCAATGCAACATCATTAAATTCTCCCACCTTCTTCAAGAAGTTAGGAACATGCTTCTTCGAGTTGTAAGGAGTATTGGATGATGCCCCTTATATCTTACCACTTTTTAAACCTGCTTCAATTCTTTCACCAATAGTCAGTAAATCAAAAAATCTGAAATAGACGCTTCATACCATTTTATCATTGTACAACCCTTGTAAAGTACCCATGAACATATAGACCAATTCTTCCCCTTGGAGTGGTGGTGGTACACGGGCTGCCATTTCTATCCGTCGTTGAGCGTACTCTTATAAGGACTCATCTTTCTTTTGAGATAAGTTATGGAGTTCCATACGATTAGGAGCCATGTCCAAGTTTTATCTATATATGCCCCACTCAAACTGTCTTGGAAACAATGGATCATCAGCTTCTGATCTTGAGCATAGGCATGCATTTTCTAACAGTACATGCGTAGATGGTTCGTTGAGCATGTGAGTCCCTTATATTTTCCAAATACAAGTACTTTGAATTTTGGTGGGATCACTACATCCATATTTAGAGCCATTTCGAGAGCATAAATGTCAAAAGCATCGTAGCCCTCTACGACCTTCAACCTTTCTTCAAAAGCTTTATACTAATTGAGCGCCAAGGTATTTTCAGTGACATAGGTATGGGTTGTCCTTTGAGGTACTTGGTTGACGTCTTCTAAGTCACGGTCCCCATACTGCAGGTCTATGTAGTTATCCATGTTGTGTCAATTGTTGACTGGAATCTGTAAAGTGTGAGATGCCCCCACCTTTGGTGGAGGTGGGACAAATCCTTCAGTATCATCTTTCCTGACTTCTTGCTGAGCCAAAGTTGACATTGGAGGTCCTGGCTATGGTTCTCTTCTTGGTTGGTGACCACTTGATGCACCAATAGTCTGGGCTACTTCTTCAAAGGCTGCCCTTAGAATCTAATCTTGTCTCTCAATGATGTTCTTCAAGGCTAGAAGAACTTGGCTCATGTCTCATTTCATTGAGTCAATGTTACCCTTTACTTGCTCCAAATATTCTTTGAAAGCAGACTGATTCTCTTTGATATGTTCCATCACTTTCTTTTGATGGGCTCTTGTTTGATATGGAGGTCAAAAAGGCAGTTCTTTTTTACCAATGATTTAACTGGAGAATGATTTTGAAAAATGGTGAGTTTTTGTAAGAAATTTCAAAATGTGATGTTTACGAATGCATGGATGCATATGAACATGTTAAATTTTTTTTAATTGTTGTCTTATTCATGGCGTATTTCCTTATTATTATTTTTTTGTATATGTACTTTTTCAAGTTTCGCTTCTTATTGGTGAGTATCTCAAAATAAATACACAATCTGAATAGGGAAACAAGAATACTTTTATTGATTTGAACCATCAAGGTAAACACTCCAAAAGATCCGAAACACCAAAGGGGAAGTATTGAAAGTAAGTGCTAAACCAATCGTCAAATACTGAAAGAAAGGGAAACAAAGAATCTCCTAGGTGCGCTTGTAGATCTCTACCCTAAAATCGCCAACCATTTTTCTATAAAGCTTGAGGAAGTCTTGGATATCTTTCGGAAGGGGAACCATTGTTGCTTCTGCATCTTTTAGGCTCCTCGGAATGTCCTCAATGAGATTGTTGGCTAAGGCAAGTTTTGCATGCTTGTCTTTGTAGATCAGGTATTCCTTGTAGAGCTTCAGAACTATCTTCTTATTATCTTCGTCGGCTTTTCCGATCTTCACATGTTGTCCTTCCCAATATAATTTTCAGCCCTCATCTCTGTGTAGAGCCTTCTTTATATGAGGAAACTCTTTCGGAGGTCTTCTAACTTGCGACAAACTTGCTCATATTCTTCTATCTTTAGAGAGACAGGATTCTCTGCTTCCATGTTTCTAAGGTGTTCTCTTACCTCTGATTCTTGGCTTTCACAGAGACTTGTGGTAAGGAATTGTATTTAATCTTCCGAATCTAGAGCTCCTTGTGTTAAACCTTGGATTTGGGCTCTCATATTTGCTTTCATCTCCTTTCTGTCTTATAAAACTTTTTCATACCACCTATTTAATATTTTAATTTCCCTCACAGCATCATCCAAACATTGATTATGGGAATCAAAGTTGAAAGCAACACTCAATAATCCATCAGTCGAATGATTTCGCTTAAGGCTCTCCTTTTCAAATGCTGCACGGTCTTTCTAAATCTGTTGATCTTTTGACTCAAGCTCTTGTTGTAACTTTCTTTTCTCCCTAGTAAGGTCGTTAAGGCTAAGCTACAATCCCTCCTTCTCCTTTTGAGCTTGATCCAATGCTCTTTTCAAGTTATCTATCTCTTTTACAGACACAGGAAGAGGATCTGGCACGTCTGGCTTATACTTGGGATCAATGTCAAATGGTAGCTTAACAACTCGAACTCTTTCCAAAACCCACTAAGTATAGGGTTCTCTAGCCACAGTGTTCTTCCTTTCGGTATTTCTTTTGTTGAATCTACTCCAAGCTTAGATGATTTTATTGAGCAAATCACGGTCATCTTTACCCATGTCGTGAATAATAAATTGCTGAAGCTGCTCGTCAGAAGGTTTATCTTCCAAGGGGTACCCAAGTTGGCGTAAAGCCAAAGTGGGATTATAGTTAATGCAACCATGTGACCCAATTAAAGGAACATTAGGAAAATCTCCATAACTATAAACGATATCTCCAACGTTTAGCTTTCTTGCATACCATAAGACAGAATTGACGATTAGAGCCCTTAATTTTTTTGGCCATTCGTATCTTGTTAGATTTGGAACCATGTAGTCCTCTTTATAGAGGTTATAGGTGATCCAAGAATATAAAAGAGGAAAGCAACAATTCAGCACACTCCCCCCTTTTCGTAACAAGTGTGAAGAGCATAATAAACATCGTCAAGTAAAGTAGGAGTTGGATCCACACTTAATGCTTTTGCGGCCCAAAACACACTAATAGATGCAGGGTGAATATAGTCCAAAGTCCATGGAAATAGAATTACACCAAAGACAAGCAGTCCCAAACAATCAACACATGACTCCCATTCTTTCTTATTGGAAAAAGAAAGGGATTTATCTTCCAAATTTGTTTTTTGATCCCTTATACATCACCATATCTTTTGTAATTAGGTGACAAATTTGCATATGATATCCCTAAACCTCTTGCCAAGTCTTTAGCATCGACAGTCTGTCCAATTGCCACATAAATTTTGCTTTGAGAAAAATTTTAAGTTCTATCAAATTCCACCAAAGTTGGTGCTAGTTGAAAATTTTGAAAAGTTAAACATCTTAGCGGCAGACTGTAGAAGTGAACCAAGGTTGTGATAGCATCCAATTGTTAATTTACTTTAGTCGACTCAAGGGTATCCCGATAGCAACAAACAAACATCTTCATGGCTCTGTCAGATAGTTTCCCCTTGATGATTTTTATCTTCGTCATATGTGGCTTGACGACACTAACACAGACAAGTTGTTTCCCTTTGGAATCCATTTTTAGGATAATCACCAAAAACCTTTGATTTTTTTCTTAGGAATCCTGTGAATAAGACAACAAAAATGAAAAAACAAATGAATATTTGAAATGCAAAATGCATGAATGCATGGTGGTGAGGTTTTATCAAAGGTATCCTTAGTTGGTAGGTTCCTAATTTTGGCCTACAAATGTTCTACCCTCCCCATAAGGTGGCTTCCTTAAAGGTATCATGGATTACACTAGAGAGAAAGGCACAAGTGCCTCCCTTAAGTGGAGCCTCATTGTAGACCAAAACTTTCGTCTCTAAAGTCATACAAGGTCTCGCCATGAGATTTTGGTTTAGGGTTATACAAAGAATCATAGGTTTCACTCCAAAGTCCTATCCCCTAAAAGTCTAGCTCTTGAGACATATTCCTTTTTCGGAATTCCACCAAATCTAGGCGAAGTCGTCACAAAAACTTATAGGGATGATATATCTCCTTGGCCAATAGACGGACCTTCTTTCTAAGGGTTTGGAAAAAAAATTTTAAAATAAAATCTCCACAATGAACAATATGATAATGAAATTAATATAAAAACAAATAAATAAACCAAATAAATAAATAAAATAAGAAAATATAGAAAAGCACCTAAAATAGAAAAACCCTAACAATAACCCTAAACCCAAAAAAGAGAGGCTTCTAAACCCTAGAGTTGAGTCCCCAATAGAGTCGCCAACTGTCGTAACTGGCAAAAAATAACGAATCACCACCACTACTTTTTATCCTAATGACGGGTGAATAATGGAATAACCCAAAATTAATATAGAGATTCTAGGTTCTGAAATTCACTTTAGAAGAAGGGAAGGTGTTATGCACCCTTCATCTACCTTGTTCTCAAGGATATCCTGGGGTTTAGGTTAAAAGAGTAGGATAGGGTTTTCAAGAGTTATTAATATATTTGAAAAAAAGGGTTTAATTTTTAAAAGTTGGACTCACCTTGGTTTTTTAGCCACATGCCTACGTATCTCCATATGAAGAATCAGAGTCAAATTTCTTAGTTCGAAGTGTTTGTTTTTTTATGGACTCAGGAACTATTTTGAATTAATCCTTGAACCAAGTCTGGGTTGAAAATATCGGAATCGTAGATGCAGCTCGCAGTTAATATAAAAGATTTAATGCTATGAAATATGAGAAAATAAATTTGAATGAGAAAAAAATTTAATGCAATTAGAAAAATAGAGTTAGTGTTTTTTAGAAAATATTTTAATTAATAAATAACTATTTTGTAGTTATTAAAAACATATGGAATATTTTTAATAAAAAATATAATAATTTATCAATAATTATGCAAAAATTGTTCTTAATGAAAATGCTAAAAATATGTGATATGAAAATTAAATAAAGAAAGATAAAAAAATAGATTAATTAAATAATATGATAAAATTAGTTAATTGAGCTTAAGACGTGCAAAAATTAGGATCTGGGGTGTACTAGAAATATATTTAGGCCAAAAAAAAAACTGAAGCCGAACGGCTAGGGGGTGTGTTTTGCATTGAGCAACAAAAATGGGAGGTGTGGAAAGGAGGGCCCAAGTTCAGAAATTGAACTTGGCCCATTACACAAAGGAGGTGCAAGTTGTTGTTCAAAATAATAAAAGAAATGGACTGGGGGTGTTAAAAGAAAAGGGCTTAGGTCCAAGACAGAGGTTGTGGAATCCGTTTGATCCAGTATATGCACCATATGGGATTACAGTGGGAGTGAGCAGTTTGAGACATTTTATTTGATCATAAGGGTGGAGAATGAGGGTTCATGGTAAATGAAGCACATAGGATCATGGAGGGATTATATTTTTTTTTCTTTTTCATTTCATTTTCATAATACTTCCTCTCTCTTCATCTTTGCACGCTCTAACCTTCTCTGAACTCTCACGTCCTCTCCAACATAACAACATCTATAATCCTAACCCCCAAACCTAGAAACCATAATCAACGGAGACCCAACCCATAAAACCTAAATCCAAACTCAAACCACAACAAGAAATCAAAATCCTTTAAGCTAAGTGTAATCAGAGAGTACTTTTACGACCGTGAACCCTTGATGCTTGCTTTCCGTTCTGGTTTTCCGATTGCTTCATTTGATTCTTTCCTTGTTTCTTATTCGCAGGTAAAAATGGAAAATGCGTCTACGATGGAAGATCTTAGGGAAACGGCGTCTAAATCTAAATTCTACGAGGGATGCTCTGAAGAAGGGTCTGGGTTTTACGGCAGCAGGATCTTGTTCTTCTCCTTCTTCTTTCTTTTTTGCTTAATTTTTCGGTCCCCTGTCTTTATATTTTTAGGTCTTTATATAGTGTTTAGGTTTAGATTATTTTAGGAAGATTTTATGTATGATTTCAATTACAAACTTTGATTGAGAGAAGATTGAAGAAATTAGGTTTTGAATTAGGGATTTGATTTAGAGCTGTTTTGAATTTATACAATTTGTTTGTAATATTCAATCTTGTAAGATTTGATTTATTATTGTTCAATTAGATGAAGATTTAATCCAATTTGTTATAATTTGACGTGTTTCTAGTTTTTGTTTCCTTTCGATCTGTATAGTATGCGTTATTTGGGCTTTTGAGTCGTTTCCTAGCGATGAAGAACAAGAAGGTGCGCCGTTGTGGCAGATTAGGGTTTCTAACTGATAACATCAAATTTCATTGTATTATCGACTCGACTCGCATGAATTATTTTACCATTTTTAGTTATTTATGTCATTTTATGATGGTAGTTTTACTATATTTCAGGTGTTTTTCTTCCAAGAAGCTTGCATGAGAAAAGAAGAGGAATTGGAAAAGAAAACACAAAGTAACATGAAGCAAAAGAAAAGATAAAGAAAATCTGCACACAGAAAGTTGTAGCCCTCGCCACACCTTCTGTGGACCTCACCACACATATCAAAGTTGTGGCCCTCGCCACACTTTTTATGGCCACCGCCACATGCTTCTTATAGTAGGCCCACGTTGACTCTCCCACGTCAGGGCCACGAGATCATTTATGATGTTTTCTCTATGCAAGACCAGGCCTGGCGAAAACCTCTCCACGAACAAAACTATTCCAGATTCTTCTCAAGGGAGTTATGTGAATCAAGTGAGAGATCTATAAAAAAGGCGAGGATTGATAGTTACTAGGGACGTCCAATTTTCCCATTGTTTAGAGAACCTTTATTCTAGATTTTAAGCAAAAAAATCACCATAAAAGTGATAGTCTTCCACATCGGGGGACTATCACAACATTAGTTTTAGGCATATTTTAGTTTTTCATTCAGTACTTTTGGTCATGCGAATCCTGGCGACATTTGTGGAGGATCGTGAAGTTAATTTTCATTCAAGTTGCAGTTAAGTTCTATTTGTACTCGAGATTATTTCCAAGTTTTTAATTCAAGCTTTTATTATATTTACCGTATAGAAATCATGTTTTGTATTATGATTAACTATTGTTATAACACGTTTCTATTCAAAACTATTTTCGGATAAATCCTTTGATACCGGTATGTAAAAGTAATCGAACATAAGGGATTCGAAAATCTATTGGCTTAAATAATTTCAAACTACTTTTCTGGTGTTGGTTTCTAATTAAATACCAAGAAAGTTTTATTACGAGAGTAAAAGACAAACAAAGGTTAAAATCAATACAATGGAAGTTTGAGATTTCTAATCAGATAATAGTAACTGAACATTGATTTTAAATACAGTGAAAGAGCTTTAGGATTAATTAGATTTTATTGGTTTCTAAAAAGTGTTTTTAAATTCAAATGATACAGCGAGAGAAAGCATTTAGATTTAAGGATATAGTCTAAGTCAATAAACATGAGAGTGTGAGATAAGGATTTTTAAATTAATATTTTCCACTGAAAAATATTTTTAAAAGAAAGCCAATGGTTAGCCGAATCCCTGAAGTCTGACGAATTACATACTGGTATCCTTTATTTAGAATATTTTGTTAAACTTGAATTTACTCCCTATTTCACTCAAAACCTAAGATTAATCTTCATCCTTAGATTACATAGTAACATTAGATATCATTAGTTTGATTATCAGTCTTTGTGGGTTCGATATCTTTTAAAACTACACGATTAGACTGTGCACTTGTAGTCAGTAATTCTGACAGACTCTTAAAGTCGTGATCAAGTTTTTGGCACTGTTGCCGGGGACTGATTTAGTCAATATTGTGATTTCTTTGTTACGCAGTATAGACTAAGGCAGCAAATTTTATTCCCTTTAATCTGCTGATTGTATGCCAAACACTCACTCTCAAGGCGGAGAATTAGAGAAACCAATCAACGAGGTCGAGCGTTTTATTAGTATAAGACGCTGAATTAGAGAATACCAAATTAAGTACAATATTCCGAAAGTAAATCTTCCCAACCAACCCCTTCCTAAACTTTAACCAAGAATGGTTGAAGGACCACAAAATCGTCCTTTAAAGGACTATGCTGCCCCATCACAGGAGGAACCTCACAACAACATTGCTACCCCCGCTATCACACAAAACGATTTCGAGTTGAAACCTTCTTTGCTACAAGTTGTCCAACAAAATCAGTTTTCGGGATGCCCTACGGACGATCCAAACTTACATTTGTCCGTGTTTGTGCAATACGCATACACAATAAATGTAAATGGTGTCAGCCCAGAAGCAATAAGACTACATATTTTCCCTTTCTCATTACGAGATAGAGCTAGAGCTTGGCCATAGTCTCTACCATCCAACTCTGTTACCACATGGAACGAGTTGAAGAAAGTTTTCCTAGCGCGATATTTTCCACCGAGTAAGATAGCTATGCTAAGAGCCAATATCAATGGTTTTAAACAAAAGGAAAGCAAATATCTTTTTGAAGCATAGGAAAGATACAAAGACATGTTGCGACTTTGTCCACATCACAGTCTAGAAGACTGACTGATCATTCACACCTTCTACAATGGTCTCTTGTATAACACATTACTAATGATATACGCTGCATTTAGCGGCGCACTAATGGATAAACCATATCACGACGCTTATTAGCTTATCGAAAGTATGACTCAAAATCATTACCAGTGGGGAAGCGATAGAACCATTATGGAGAAACTTCAAACAAAAGACGGTATGTACGAAGTTAGTAGTTTAGACCAAGTTAACGCTAAGGTAGAAACCCTTACCCAAAAGATAGAAAACTTGACCATAACTCCCGTAGCCACCGTGGCTGCGGTAGCTCCAACATGTGATTTATGACACATGCTACGCCTGAATGTCCACTTATAACAGGTGTACATGTCAATCAAGTGAACAATAATACCTATAACCCTTCCGAGAAAAACCATCCAAACTTTTTGTACAAAAACAACAATGCAATAGATGCACCTGGCCAAGCTCTTGCTACACCGCCAGGATATTAGAAAGTCACCCCAATTGCTCCAAATGTTCCTAGGAAATCCAATATAGATATCATGATAGAAATTCTCGTAGCCAGTCAAGCTCAACAAAACAGAGATTTTCTAAATCAGAACATACACACTAGTGAACAACTGAAGAAACTATCAAATAAGGTTGATGCCCTATCCACTCATAACAAAATCTTTGAAACGCAAATCTCTTAAGTGGCTCAACAGCAAGAAGCTACAACTGCTCTAGCTGGAATTTTTCCTAAACAACCACAACCAAATCCGAAAGGTCATGCTAATGCTATAATGCTTCTGAATGGAATGGAAGTAGATGGACCAACTAACCTAAGAACCAAAAAACCAGCCATGTACCAGAGTACTGGTAAACCAACTGAGAAGGAAGACGAACCAAATTAAGATGAGAAGGAAGATGAAAACGTAGAGGCAAAAGAGAAAGAAAAACCCTACGTGCCTCTGTCACCATGCAAACCACTGATACCGTACCCTCAACGGTTAGCTAAATCTAAATATATAGGGAAGTTTAAGAAATTCGTTGAACTTCTGAAACAATTGAATATCACTATACCTTTTATAGAAGCCATAATGAAAATTCCCTCCTATGCTAAGTTCCTTAAAAAAATCTTATCCAATAAGAAAAAGCTCGAGGACAATGAAACTTTTATGCTTACTGCAGAGTCTAGCGCTATAATCCAAAACAACATGCCCCCTAAGCTAAAAGATCCTGATAGTTTTTCTATACCATGTGTAATCGGAAAATTTGTCATAGACAAAGCTTTATGCGACTTGGGAGACAGTATTAGTTTAATACCCTTATCAATCTGCAAAAGGCTAAACACGGGAGACTTGCGACCAACAAGAATGTTTGTGCAACTAGTTGATCGTTTAGTGAAATTTTCTTTAGGAATGCTAGAAACTGTTCTAGTATATATCGCAAAATTATATATTCCAACTAATTTCATTATTATGGACATCAAGGAGGACTCAAACATGCATATTATATTAGGAATACCATTCCTCATACCGCTGGAGCCATCATTGATGTAAAAGGGGTAAACTCACATTTGAGGTTGGCGAAGAAAAGGTCGAATTTATTCTCTCACAATTCTTCAAGGCACTAGCTATAGATGATTCATGTTGTTTCTTATATGTCATTGATTAATGTGATAAATAAATGGAGAAAAAACAAATTACATATTCAGAAGCTTTAAAAATTCCAATACCTCATATCCATGAAGATGATAATTGGTGTGATGAATACAAAATGACAATCTAATTGAATGTCTCACGCTATCTCATTACCATATGCCTTGCCTAAAGAAACCATTTTCGAACTTAAAACACTACCAAAAGATCTTAGGTATGAATTCCTAGATACAGAGCTCGAACAACCCGTTATAACCAACACAAATTTAGGACAGATAGAAACATAAAAAATTATTACATGTCCTAAGGAAATACCCAACTTCTTTAGGCTATAACATCTCTGATCTAAAAGGAATAAGTCCATCCATTTGCATGCATCGCATTATGCTTGAGGAAGACTACAAGATCTCTAGAGAACACCAGAGAAGAATAAATCTCGTTCTGAGTGATGTAGTCAAGAAAGAAGTAAAAAAGTTATTAGAAGCAGGAATCATATACCCAGTATCCGACAGTAAATGGGTTAGCCCAGTACATGTTGTAATAAAGAAGGGAGGTGTTACAGTCGTCAACAATGCAAAAAGAAAATCTGTGGCACAACATACTTAAACCAGATAGAGAATGTGCATTGACTATAGGAAATTAAACAAAGCCACTCGAAAAGATCATTTTCCTTTACCTTTAATTGAGAAAATGCTTGAACGATTGGCTAAGCACTCTCACTTCTTCTATTTAGATGGTTATTCAAGATTTTTACAAATACCTATATGTTGTACCCCAAAATTTGCCCTCCCATATTTCTTAAAATATTTCAAGAAAAATTCACAAGTCCAACCCGGCGCGTTATATTCAGGTATTCTTTCGCCAAGATATCTCTGATAACATATTCTCAAATTCAGGTTCGGCTCAAGAGTCAATTCTTTAAAGAAGGTATCCGAATGTGTGAGTTTTCTCGAAGAAATATGGTGAAAAAGTGTGCTGAAAGTGTAGTTTTTACGCGCTAAAAAATTCATAACTTGAAGATCGTGGCTCGTTTTGAACCCGTTCCGGTGGCCAAAATTCCGTCTTGACATTATCTACGTTTTCATCTCTCACGGCTGGAAGTCAATTTCGATCAGAAGGTCTTCATAACTTGGTCGATTTTCATCCTATCGAGCTGGTTCCGGTGCCAAAATTTCACAAATTGAGTTGGCTACATTTTCACAGAAGGTATTGAGTTCAAACGGTATTCAAAAGGCCTTCGTTTTTTGCTCAGAGTGCATGACACGCTGAAAATCCTGAGTGCTAAATATTATTTCATCTGGGCCGAAACTTCGAAAATTCATAACTCGGTCAATTTTCATCGGATTGGGCTCATATTTTTACACAAGGTCCCTAACTCGTAGATCTACAACTTTGCTTCAAAAGTCGAGACCGGATTATGCTCCGATCAATACCAGTTTTTTATTGAAGAACGTGTCAGAGTCGACACTGGAGCCCAAAATAAGTTTGTCTGAGCTGAAACTTCAAAAATTCATAACTAATTCACTGTTTATCCGATTGAGCCGATTTTCGGACAGGAGTTAGTTATCGATGTCGGCTACATTTTGTTTTCACATTTCAACTTCAAAAATTGCACTTAAGTCCCTGCGATTTAGCATGGAAAGTGACGAACTCAAGTAAACATTGGAGGCCCAATTGCACATTCAAAGCCCATTTTCTTTACCTTAATTTCCATTATATAATCACCTTCTTTTCACACAAACCAGAGAGGAGAAAAAAGAGAAGAAGAAAACCTTGCCACAACACTGTCAGAATATCAAATTCTTTCAAGAACCCTAAAACCTTGAAATCCTTATTACAAATCCCTCTCTCACTACAAACAAGTCATCACAGTTACAAACCAACACCTCACTACTTCTTCAGTAAGGGTAAGGCTGACTTGATCTCCATGATCCAAAAGGCATAAAAGCATTCATGTCACTACTTTTCCAGTAAGGGTAAGATTGATTTGATCTCCATGATCAAAAGGGTATAATCATTCATACATGCCATATTGTGCCTAAACATTAAATTTCTTCATATATTGGTTTTATTTGCATTTTATGATTTTATGTGTTCATGATATTCAACACTGCAGATTTAGACAGGATCTCATTCAGGTTCATTAAGGAATGTTGAGGCCAAAAGTCAAATGGCCAAAAGTCAAAAGCCAAATGGCTAAAAGCCAAAAGCCAAAAGCCAAATGGCCAAAAGAACAACTTATGCATGACACCAATACATGGCGAGACAGACATCCTGAGAAGATTAAGGAACGTTGAGGCCAGAACACAAATGACCAACAGCCAGAACACAAATGGCCATGAAACCCAATCCAATGGCCAAAGAATGCAGACCACGGTACTCAGGAGTCAATGAACACGCACGTGATGCCAGAAAGTCAAACAAGACTTTTTGTCTAATGGGCCATAATACTTCAAAAAAACCACCCCTTGGGCCTGAAACCCCCATTGGTTTGCATCCTTTTTAATTTTATTTTATTTTCTTTTCTAATTCTATTTTAATTGTTTTAATTGTTTTTTTTCACCATAAAATAATTTTCTATAATAAAAACAGAAAAATCAAAAATACAAATATATTTAATTATTATTAATTTCATCACTAACCTATTTTTTGTAAATAAACTCTAACAATTAACTTAGTTTAATTTAGGTTTTTAAACTTTAATCTTTTTCTTAATAAGTAAAAAGTATCTAGAATTAGGTTTTTTTGACAGTTTCATCTTTTTCTTAAATAAATTATTAATCATTATTATTTATCATTATTATTAATTATCATTAATTTTGTAAATAAACATGTACATTAAATATTATGTAAATTAGGATTTAAACTTTAACTTTTTTTTAATAATTAAAAATATTTAGAACTAGGGTTTCCTTCTAATTTTAAATTCTTTTCTTTATTTTCATAAATACAAAAAACCTAAAAAACATTTCTTTTCTTTAATAAAATAAATAATTAACTTTCTTATTTCAATTTAATTTCAAAAGGGTCCAACGCCCTCGAACGTTCAACTTTAATTCTTTCGCGCATTTATTCTTATTTTCCTTTGTGAATATTATGTAATTGCTCAAGCCTTGTAATAGTAATTAGGAATTTATTTACTTTCCGCATTTTTTATTCAAAACGGGTCTTTGTTAATTTGGCGATGTATAGACCCGCGCCTTGTAAAAGCGTAGGATTTATCTTTCCGCACTTTAATTTCCGCACTCTTAAAACTGCTAAACTTTGCATGAAAGAATGTATGGCCTAAATTAAAAACAAGCGTAGATCACCATGATACATGTACAAGATAAAATATAACTGAAAATAACACACAAATTCATACACCACTCTTAGGGTACGCCTCACTGTTGCCTTGCCCTTGAAACGTTGTCGTCGAGTATAAGACGTTTTAGTAAGTCCTTATGTCCGTTGATCCATATGCCTCAAAACAAGTTGCCTCGGAAAAGTTGCCTCGAATTAAAAAGGATCAACGGCATAAGGGTAGCTTCTAAGGTGTCCTACTGTTGCTCTGGTGACCACACTGTCCCTACAAACGAATTGACCCGAACACCTCCAACGGTGGTGCTACCTACCTCTCAATGGTGGGATGGCACTACCTTAAGGACATTTACACAGCCTAATTCCTTAGGGTAGGTAGATGACTCATGGATACTTGCTCTCTCTAAAAAACAAAACAAAAACCTTTTCACACCGACACTTTCAAAAAAAGTTTTCCAAAACAATTTTTCAAACACTCTTGAGGACTGATACAAGAGTCGATCTGAAACTTTTAAACGAAACTTTTTCAAACCCACTCACACTTTGAAAAGCAAACATCTTTTGAAAACACAATGAGCGAGTATCTGAGAGCCCATGGATAACCATGGATAGAAAGGGTGCTAACACCTTCCCTTTCTATAAATCTACCTCCCGAACCGAGAAACTATCTCATAAGGAATTTTGCTGTGCTTTTGTCCTGTCCATGTTGGAGAAAATAAAAGACGGTGGCGACTCTTGCTTCCGCGACATTTCGCGAACCAGGGTTAAACAGTCAGTTCCAGATCCACCGATCACAGAACTGGCGACTCTGCTGGGGATATACTCTTAAAGTGAGGTGTACCTTAGGGTTAGTTCATAATTGTGTTTTCAATTGTATTTCTTTGCTTGCTTTATTATTGTGGGACTGTCTTGGGAGTTCTATAGATCCTAACCCGAATCTGGGGATACCTTCTTAGAAAGTAGCAACAAGGCTGTGAGGGAACTGTGCGGGGTATACCGACATGGTTGAAACAGTCTGCTACGTTGATGTGGCACTTTGGTGTGTACTGGTAACCCTTAAGTTCAGTCAAGGAGAGTACGGGGCCGCCGCGTGGTGTCGTGAAGTATCAACTGACCTTAGGAACCTTAATTGAACCATCTTGGCCTCTTTAGGGTAGTGAGATAACTGACTTTGGTGTAGTCCGAGGTTGGTTGATACTCGATACTACACTCAATTGAGGGTTGTTTTCTTGGAATATTTCGGTCGCCAGTTCAGTGGCTAAATCGAAACGATGAACAATGAAAGCAATCCAATGATATTGGGACCCTTAGAACCCGGTTACTTTGATAGGACAGGTTTGAGCCCACCAACTTCAAGAGGGTAATACCCAGACCCCATGCTGGCCTAAACTCTAAGGGCTGTGGTGTGACTTGTGTGCTTTCATACTTGACTACTTGCATGCTTGTTATCTGACACTTGAGTTTCTTGCATGTTTTGTTTATAGTCCTTAATTGGGACTCATAACAGGGTTTACCTACATTACCCCCTGCATAGCATAACATCATACCATTGCATGCATCCCGCATAAGGACTAACCCATTTCAAGGATCTCAAGGGCTTGTGATGCAGGTCATGATGAACCAACATGTCTGGCAAGGGGCAAAGGGGATTTATTTTCCTCTAGCCAAGGTTTCAGGGGCTATGACCCACTGGATATGGTGAGCCTTTGACCCTTGAAGAAGGACTCTCTACAACACGAAGTTACTTCAATCAAGATACCAGATTCTAATTTTAACAAATTTTCTTGTTTACCCCGCGAGATCCTTGAAAACATCGCATGCATACATACACATCATTGCATAACAAGTACCCTTTTTTCTACAGGTTGCTTACCTTCTTTGCTATTTATTTCAGCAGTCTCATCATGAATCCGGAAACATCTACTGAGCAATCCATCAAGGCTCTCCAGGCTCAGAACGCCCAGTTCCAAGAGCTGATCATGAGTTTGGCCCAGGGGCAACAAGATCTGAAGACCCTGCTTTCGAAAAAGAAGAAGAAGAGGACGGTGCTGTTCAACCCTAGACGCAAATCTGGGAATGGATCACGAAATGAAGTTGAGCAGACTACCCCATCTGTTGAGAAAGACAGTCCCCAAGAAAGGGAGGTTCCTAGTCCAGTGGTCTCCGACAACGAGACCGATTACAATGATGAGCAGTACCCTCCAGCTGAGGACAGGTATAAACAGTTGGAAGACCGGCTAAGTTCCATGGAGATACAAAAAGTGCCCGACCTGGACTTCGAGGATCTAGGTCTGTCTTCTGGGGTAGTAATCCCGCACAAATTCAAGGCACCTGCCTTTGCAAAGTACGACGGGGCATCCTGTCCTAAGCTACATCTCAAGTCTTACACAAGGAGGATCCAACCCTACACGGCTGACAAGAATTTATGGATTCACTTCTTTCAGGATAGTCTGTCTGGAACCCAACTCGACTGGTTCTATCAATTGAATGGAGCTAACATCCGCAGCTGGGAGGATTTGGCCACTGCATTCTACAAGCAGTACCAGTATAATGCCGACCTTGCTCCCACGCGCACTCAGCTTCAGGGAATGTGTATGGGTGCAGGTGAAGGTTTCAAAGAATATGCTCAAAAATGGAGGGACCTTGCTGGAAGGGTACAACCACCTATGACTGACCTCGAGCTCGTCGACATGTTCTTGGGGACCCTGTCTGGTCCATTCTTCAACCACCTGATTGGGAATTCTGCTGCTGGGTTTACAGATCTGATCTTGACCGGGGAAAGAATAGAAGCTGGCATCAAGTCGGGGAAAATACAGAATGGTGACTCCTCGAACACTGAGAAGAAACCATCCAAGAGAGAATCTAGTGCTGTCTATGGCTCAAGAGGGCAGAATAGGTCCAAACACCGCCAAGGGGTCAACGCGGTGGTTATTGCAAAACCGGCCGGCGCTCCTCAGCGTCACAATCAGCAAAGGGAAGAGAGACCCAAAAGGAAATTCACTCCCCTCGGCATGACCTTGTCACAGATATTGCCACAGTTGCTGGAAACCAAGTTGGTAACTCTCATGGACCCTCCAAAGAATCCCAACAGGACGCCTTCAAGGTATAACCCCAATGTTCGCCGCGCTTATCATTCTGAAAGCCCAGGACATGCTACAGATGATTGTTGGACTTTGAGAAACAAGGTTCAGGATCTGATTGACGCAAAGGAAGTCCAGCTCGACTCTCCAGAGGCTCCCAATGTGACCACTGCTCCCTTGTCAAAACATGGCTAGGATTGGAAACTTTTATTCATTTGAATGTTCAGATTGTAATCTTCTTTGATTGTTCAAACATTTTATTTCATGTCAAACTTGGTTATTTCATTAATGCATTACACATGTCTGTTTTAAAGTAATTATTTCGTATTCACTATATGCAAACTGTTTTCATATTTTTGTGATGATCAACTCTTGATTGAAAATTCTAAGCCTCTTGAGGGAGGATGACGAAAAAGATACCACGATCTTTACAGTATGCTTTTGAACAGACCCCGCTGATGAGGTACAAGCATTGTTTCAATTCCTAAACACTGGAGTTATAAGGAAGATAATCCCTCGTCAACCCCTCTGAGCCAAAGAAGTAGGAGTTTTTCTTTTCGAAATTTAAAACCCTTAATCATAACCTGGGGCAGGGTAGTCTCTCAGTTGATCCAAGTGCATAACGAATGGCACCAAAGAGGTCCTTACAAAACAAAAGACAGTGATGGTTCCGAACAATCATACAGACAGGCAGTCATTACTTCTCAAAATAAAAACCCATTAAGTCAAAACCTATGAAGGAGACTTACAAAACTGGGGCATCCCGCTGACTGTAATTCCAAAAAGAAACAGTTCAGGCAAAAAACAGGGATAATGAAAGAAAAAGAAAGAGGTCTTACAAACCCTAAACCAAACAAAAATGAATGCCTATTCAAATAAACGTTCAACATCTGAACCATCACTGGAATTTCAGAGCAAAGACTCAAACAAGGTCTAACGCACGATCAGCTGAGTTTAGGTTTGAAGAACATCACGAAGAGCGGGCGGGTACAAATAATTTGAGCCTTTATCCTTTGTTTCTTAAACCGTGAACCAGGCCACGCTACAACCCTTAAAAGTCCTAGCTGAAGCATGGGTTGGTTCGAAAGCATATTGTTACCAAAGGTATCCTGACTCCTTAAGGCTTGCTATAAAATATTGAGTTGAGATCACATTTTACAAAATTTGTTGGTTTTACTGAAAAATGCATTTTTCAAAAACTTCAAGACAGACATAAGCTTTGCATTTTTAACATAACTTTGTTTGCATATGACTTTTTGTTTGAACAGCATAGAAATTCGCACGACGAATGCCTAATGAACAAAAGCACCTCCAATCAAGAGGCATGGCCTGATCATTGTCCATCATCTGGGGCAGTCCAGTCAAGATTCAAGGAATCTCTCAAGATGCCAAATAGCCAGGGGCAAACCTCCGCCTGAGCCACTTGGGGAATTGGACATGAATTCCCAGCAACAAATCTTGCATGACCAAACATCTTCTGGTAGCGTGGCAACACAATAACAGGGGCACCTCCCTACATCCTGAGAGCATGGACATAGTCGGAAAAAATACTACGCGTAATCAAAGACCCGCTAGGTTGACACACCTAGGCAAAAATAAGGGCTTCCCGACGAACCAAAAGGGTTCGGGCAAAATGAGGGATGAAAATGAAAAAATCCGTACACCCGGCAAGTCGAAAACCTGAAAAGGCGGCTTGAGCAAAAAATGGGTATCCCGGTTGACTGAAAACCCGAAAGGGCGGTCCAGGCAAAAGTTAGGGATCAAAGCATACGACTATGTCCTGTCATCTCGTCACTTGCCTACCAGAAGAAGATTTTTCAATTGGAAGTCATCAAACACCTTCACAGGTACCTTTTTCTCCAACAGAAATTGGGGCAATAATGAGTTGTTTAAATGATCCGGTTGCCCTGTCCACCGAAGTGCCAAGGTAAGTTCAGTTGAAGAATGCGACCAAGATACCTTCATTTCCAACAGAGCACAACAACGAAATCCCCAGCGGAGTTATCATCAAATCTCAGCGAAGTATCTCTTCCCACAGAGTAATTCCCCGCAGAGTAATCTCTTCGCCAAGTTTATTCCCCAACGGAGTTATCTTCTCCGACCGGTATTCTTGCAATCATCATCCCCAACGGAAACAAAGAATCTCACTCTTCAACATCAGCCCGGGATTTGACTTCCCGGCATCCGTCAAGGATCTATTTTCCTAGACGCAGATACATTCATAAACATCACATTGTTATACATCATGATACATGCATATACGCATCATATCATACAATCTCATGTGTTGAAAAATATTATTGCTTGATCCATATCATGCATTGTATATGACTGACCTTTACCTTTCAAGAAGGATACAGTTAAAAGATCAACTATGTAGACGAATACAGTCAAAAGAGACCAACCCAGTCAAAGAATACAAATCCAGTTAAATCAATGCCTAAAGATTTCTCTGATCCAACTCGTTGTTATAGACACTCGTCATTATAGACACTCGTCGTTATAGACACTCGTCATTATAGACACTCGTCTTTATAGACACTCGTCGTTATAGACACTCGTCGTTATAGACACGCGTCGTTATAGACACTCGTCGTTATAGACACCGGTCGTCATAGACACCGGTCGTCATAGACACCGATCGTCATAGACACTCGTTGTCATAGACACTCGTCGTCATAGACACTCGTCGTTATAGACACTCGTCGTTATAGACACTCGTCGTTATAGACACTCGTCGTGATAGACACTCGTCGTTATAGACACCCGTTGTCATAGACACCCGTCGTCATAGACACTCGTCGTCATAGACACTCGTCGTTATAGACACTCGTCGTTATAGACACTCTTCGTTATAGACACTCGTTGTTATAGACACTCGTCGTTATAGACACTCGTCGTTATAGACACTCGTCGTTATAGACACTCGTCGTCATAGACACCTGTCGTGATAGACACTCGTCGTGATAGACACTCGTCGTTATAGACACTCGTCGTTATAGACACTCGTCGTTATAGACACTCGTCGTTATAGACACCCGTCGTTATAGACACCCGTCGTTATAGACACTCGTCGTTATAGACACTCGTCGTTATAGACACTCGTTGTTATAGACACTCGTCGTTATAGACACTCGTCGTCATAGACACTCGTCGTCATAGACACTCGTCGTCATAGACACTCGTCGTTATAGACACTCGTCGTCATAGACACTCGTCGTCATAGACACTCGTCGTTATAGACACTCGTCGTTATAGACACTCGTTGTTATAGACACTCGTCGTTATAGACACCCGTTGATAAAGACCACCCGTCCATGGAAATAACCTGTCAGTAGAGACAACTCACCAACCTTTCTGAATTCCAGACTCGATTCCTGTATCCGGCCAGGGCACGTCTGAAGAGTTCGAAGATCCGATTCCTGTATCTCGCCAGGGTGTATCTGTTGACGACTAACATTACCAGACTCGATTCCTGTATCTTGCCAGGGCACGTCTGAAGAGTTCGAAGATCCGATTCCTGTATCTTGCCAGGGTGTATCTGTTGACGACTAATATTCTCCTGACTCGATTCCTGTATCCTGCTAGGGCACGTCTGAAGAGTTTAAAGATTTGATTCCTGTATCCAGCCAGAGCACATCTACGTAAAGAGTTTGAAGATCAACTCTTGTAACAGGCCAGGTAATTATTTTTCTTTCTCAGGTACGCAAGTTCTCGCTAAGGAATTTCTTACGCGATCGACACCTAGGTGGCGTCTATAAGCCCATTCCCGACAAGGTACTATCATACTTCCAGATGGCATCTATAAGCCCATCTCCACATACCTACAGTCTCCAAATGGCATCTGTAAACCCATTCCCTGCATCACACTGCTGACATTCTACTATGTGAGTGCAAATTTCTAGGCACTTTAGTGTTCAATCATCTTCCACCTTCAGATTACGAAAGGCACGCCAGCCAACCTACATCCTCAGGTCTAAGAAGATTGAACAGGGGCAACTGTTGTACCCCATAATTTGCCCTCCCATATTTCTTAAAATATTTCAAGAAAAATTCACAAGTCCAACCCGGCGCGTCATATTCAGGTATTCTTTCGCCAAGATATCTCTGATAACGTATTCTCAAATTCAGGTTCGGCTCAAGAGTCAATTCTTTAAAGAATGTATCCGAATGTGTGAGTTTTCTCGAAGAAATATGGTGAAAAAGTGTGCTGAAAGTGCAGTTTTTACGCGCTAAAAAATTCATAACTTGAAGATCGTGGCTCGTTTTGAACCCGCTCAGGTGGCCAAAATTCCGTCTTGACATTATCTACGTTTTCATCTCTCACGGATGGAAGCCAATTTCGATCAGAAGGTCTTCAAAAATGTGGATTTATCAAGTATTTTCATACAGAAAATTTGTGACAGAAGTTTATTTGTGTCATGTTCAGAAAATCATAACTTGGTCGATTTTCATCGTATCGAGCTGGTTCCGGTGCCAAAATTTCACAAATTGAGTTGGCTACATTTTCACAGAAGGTATTGAGTTTAAACGGTATTCAAAAGGCCTTCGTTTTTTGCTCAGAGTGCATGACACGCTGAAAATCCTGAATGCTAAATATTGTTTCATCTGGGCCGAAACTTCGAAAATTCATAACTCGGTCAATTTTTATCGGATTGGGCTCATATTTTTACACAAGGTCCCTGACTCGTAGATCTACAACTTTGCTTCAAAAGTCGAGACCGGATTATGCTCCGATCAATACCAGTTTTTTATTGAAGAACGTGTCAGAGTCGACACTGGAGCCCAAAATAAGTTTGTCTGAGCTGAAACTTCAAAAATTCATAACTAATTCACCGTTTATCCGATTGAGCCGATTTTCGGACAGGAGTTAGTTATCGATTTCGGCTACATTTTGTTTTCACATTTCAACTTCAAAAATTGTACTTAAATCCCTGCGATTTAGCCTAGAAAGTGACGAACTCAAGTAAACATTGGAGGCCCAATTGCACATTCAAAGCCCATTTTCTTTACCTTAATTTCCATTATATAATCACCTTATTTTCACACAAACCAGAGAGGAGAAAAAAGAGAAGAAGAAAACCTTGCCACAACACTGTCAGAATATCAAATTCTTTCAAGAACCCTAAAACCTTGAAATCCTTATTACAAATCCCTCTCTCACTACAAATAAGTCATCACAGTTACAAACCAACACCTCACTACTTCTTCAGTAAGGGTAAGGCTGACTTGATCTCCATGATCCAAAAGGCATAAAAGCATTCATGTCACTACTTTTCCAGTAAGGGTAAGATTGATTTGATCTCCATGATCAAAAGGGTATAATCATTCATACATGCCATATTGTGCCTAAACATTAAATTTCTTCATATATTGGCTTTATTTGCATTTTATGATTTTATGTGTTCATGAGATTCAATACTGCAGATTTAGACAGGATCCCATTCAGGTTCATTAAGGAACGTTGAGGCCAAAAGCCAAATGGCCAAAAGCCAAAAGCCAAATGGCCAAAAGCCAAAAGCCAAAAGCCAAATGGCCAAAAGAACAACTTATGCATGACACCAATACATGGCGAGACAGACATCCTGAGAAGATTAAGGAACGTTGAGGCCAGAACACAAATGACCAACAGCCAGAACACAAATGGCCATGAAACCCAATCCAATGGCCAAAGAATGCAGACCACGGTACTCAGAAGTCAATGAACACGCACATGCTGCCAGAAAGTCAAACAAGACTTTTTGTCTAATGGGCCAGAATACTTCAAAAAAACCTCCCCTTGGGCCTGAAACCCCCCTTGGTTTGCATCCTTTTTAATTTTATTTTCTTTTCTTTTCTAATTCTTTTTTAATTGTTTTAATTGTTTTTTTTTCACCATAAAATAATTTTCTATAATAAAAACAGAAAAATCAAAAATACAAATATATTTAATTATTATTAATTTCATCACTAACCTATTTTTTGTAAATAAACTCTAACAATTAACTTAGTTTAATTTAGGTTTTTAAACTTTAATCTTTTTCTTAATAAGTAAAAAGTATCTAGAATTATGTTTTTTTGACAGTTTCATCTTTTTCTTAAATAAATTATTAATCATTATTATTTATCATTATTATTAATTATCATTAATTTTGTAAATAAACATGTACATTAAATATTATGTAAATTAGGATTTAAACTTTAACTTTTTTTTAATAATTAAAAATATTTAGAACTAGGGTTTCCTTCTAATTTTAAATTCTTTTCTTTATTTTCATAAATACAAAAAACCTAAAAAACATTTCTTTTCTTTAATAAAATAAATAATTAACTTTCTTATTTCAATTTAATTTCAAAAGGGTCCAACGCCCTCGAACGTTTAACTTTAATTCTTTTGCGCATTTATTCTTATTTTCCTTTGTGAATATTATGTAATTGCTCAAGCCTTGTAATAGTAATTAGGAATTTATTTACTTTCCGCATTTTTTATTCAAAACAGGTCTTTGTTAATTTGGCGATGTATAGACCCGCGCCTTGTAATAGCGTAGGATTTATCTTTCCGCACTTTAATTTCCGCACTCTTAAAACTGCTAAACTTTGCATGAAAGAATGTATGGCCTAAATTAAAAACAAGCGTAGATCACCATGATACATGTACAAGATAAAACATAACTGAAAATAACACACAAATTCACACACCACTCTTAGGGTACGCCTCACTGTTGCCTTGCCCTCGAAACGTTGTCGTCGAGTATAAGACGTTTTAGTAAGTCCTTATGTCCGTTGATCCATATGCCTCAAAACAAGTTGCCTCGGAAAAGTTGCCTCGAATTAAAAAGGATCAATGGCATAAGGGTAGCTTCTAAGGTATCCTACTGTTGCTCTGGTGACCACACTGTCCCTACAAACGAATTGACCCGAACACCTCCAATGGTGGTGCTACCTACCTCTCAATGGTTGGATGGCACTACCTTAAGGACATTTACACAGCCTAATTCCTTAGGGTAGGTAGATGACTCATGGATACTTGCTCTCTCTAAAAAACAAAACAAAAACCTTTTCACACCGACACTTTCAAAAAAAGTTTTCCAAAACAATTTTTCAAACACTCTTGAGGACTGATACAAGAGTCGATCTGAAACTTTTAAACGAAACTTTTTCAAACCCGCTCACACTTTGAAAAGCAAACATCTTTTGAAAACACAATGAGCGAGTATCTGAGAGCCCATGGATAACCATGGATAGAAAGGGTGCTAACACCTTCCCTTTCTATAAATCTACCTCCCGAACCGAGAAACTATCTCATAAGGAATTTTGCTGTGCTTTTGTCCTGTCCATGTTGGAGAAAATAAAAGACGGTGGCGACTCTTGCTTCCGCGACATTTCACGAACCAGCGTTAAACAGTCAGTTCCAGATCCACCGATCACACTATACATCCCGCAGACTAAGAAAAGACTAATTTCACTTATCCTTATGATACATTTGCCTATCGACGAATGTCATTTGGAGTATGTAACACTTCTGCAACATTCCAAAGATGTATGATGTCAATTTTTGTTGATTTTATAGACGACATCATGGAAGTATTTATGGACGATTTCTCTGTTTGTGGGCAATGTTTTGAAGGGTGCTTATCGAACTTAGAAATGGTACTTGAATGATGCGTAAAAGTCAACGTCGTATTAAATTTGAAAAAATTCCATTTCATGGTCTGACAAGGAATCGTGCTTGGACACGTAGTGTCTGATAAGGGGATTGAAGTTGAAAAAGATAAAATAGAAGTTATAAAAAACCTGCAACCTTTGAAATTCATAAGAGAAATATGAAGTTTCTTAGGATACACCAGTTTCTACCGGCGATTCATTAAAGATTTCTCTAAAATCAACAAACCGCTAACTGGCCTGTTAATGAAAGACTCTTAATTCAATTTTGATGACAAATGCTTAAAAGCATCCGAACAATTAAAAAAAAATCTTATTATCGCATCTATTATACAACCACCTGATTGGAGATTGCCGTTTGAAATCATGTGTGATGCTAGTGACTATGCCGTAGGCGCATTTTTAGGAAAAAGAAATGATAAAAAGCTTCATACTATTTATAATGCTAGTAGAACCCTAGATCCTGTGAAGATGAACTACGCTACCATAGAAAAGGAACTTTTAGCTGTTGTGATCGCTCTAGATAAATTATGTTCTTACTTAGTAGGAGTAAAGATAATCATCCATACCGATCATGCTGCAATTTGGTATGGATAATAATGCAGCAAAAAGGACTCCAAACCAAGATTACTCAGGTGGATCTTACTTCTACAAGAGTTTGATTTAGAAATCAAAGATAAAAAAGGAACTGAAAATGTAATAGCTAATCACTTATCTAGAATGGAAGGCATTAAGCCTGAACAAGTGCCCATCAAGGATGATTTCCGTTACGAACAACTCATAGCCCAGTTGGAAAATAATACCATTGAATGCTTTATAACTTATAACGATATTGAAACAAATGAAGTTGTGGAGGCAATCTACACTAAAACCACAATGCCTTGGTATGCTGACTTGGTCAACTACTTAGCAGCTGGAGTGCTTCCCCCAGATCTAACTTATCAACAAAAGAAGAAATTATTCCATGATCTTAAACATTATTACTGGGATGAACCTCTACTTTTCAATAGAGGCGCCAACGGTATTTTTGTGTTGGTGTGTCCCTGAAGATGAAGTGGGAAGTATCATTTCCCATTGTCATTCTGTCCCATATGGGGGACACACAAACACCTCAAAGACTTGCACTAAGATCTTACAAATTGGCCTCTTTTGGTCTAATCAATGGAAGGCTGTCCATGTCGCGGTTATAAATTATGACCGGTGCCAATGCACTGGCAACATCTCTAGACGCGGTGAGATTCCACAAAAAGGAATTTTAGAAGTAGAAGTGTTTAACGTGCAGGGAATAGATTTCATGGGATCATTCCCATTTTCTTTTGGTAACCATTACATACTCGTTGTTGTTGATTATGTATCGAAATGGATTAAAGCTATTTCTTCTCCAACAAATGACACACGAGTAGTAACCAAGCTCTTCAAGAATATAATTTTTCCTAGATTCGGTGTGCCAAGACTTGTCATCAACGATGGTGGATCCCATTTCATTTCAAAGATCCTTGAAAAAATATTACTGAAATATGGAGTCCGATACCTTGTAGCAACACCCTATCACCCACAATCAAGTGGGCAAGTAGAGGTCTCAAATAGAGAAATTAAGCAAATTCTAGAAAAAACTGTTTCCACCTGTAGCAAAAATTGGTCTTCAAAGTTACATGAAGCTATGTGGGCATATAGGACAGCCTATAAGACCCCAACAGGAACATCACCATTTAAGCTAGTTTATGGTAAATCATGTCACCTGTCGGTAGACTTAGAGCATAAAGCTTATATGGCTATTAAGACCCTTAATTTAAATTATATTTTCGCAAGCGAGAAGAGAATTTTAGACATTCATGAACTAGAAGAACTTAGATTAGACGCATATGAGAATGGCCATATCTATAAAAAAATAACTAAAAAATGGCACAACATACGTATATCGAGGAAATAGTTTAATGACAGGGACTTAGTACTTCTTTTTAATTATCGACTTAAACTTTTCCCTGGTAAACTTTGTTCAAGGTGGTCTGGTCCCTTTGAAATTTCCAAGGTTTTTCCAAACAACACAATAGAAATAAAAGGGAAATCTAGTGGACCATTTATCGTAAACAGAGATCGCTTGAAACATTATCATTGCGTCAAAAATAAAGACTACAACTGTAATCTAAAGCTTACGGAGTTGTCCGATAACTCCCAGAATTAATCTCTTAATTCACTCGAGCTTATGACATAAAACAAAGCACTTGGTGAGAGACAACCCACATTTTAACTTTAATTTTAATTTTATTTTATTATTTCTTATTGTTTTCCTTTTTATTTTTATTTTTCTTTCATCTATGATATTATTCTTTAGAATTTGTCCCAACTAAGTATCATCGTCTACTTACTTTCAGGCTAACTTAACTTTAGCTAACTACTAATTCTCACGATGCAACAAGTAGGCTATATGGATATCATTTTTAGAGGAAGAGCTCAGAGGCGGCAATTTGAAGTTTTAGCTAAAAGAGAGATGGCACTAACCATGTACCCCGATAGCCGCACCATGAACTCACTAGGAATTAGAGACAGTGTCATGTTTTTGCTTGACCAAATTGGGTGGAGAAATTTCATGGTATGGAGAAGATTTAGTTCTTACCGTAGGCTAACCCTTGAACTCCTAAGTTCGCTTACTTTCATGTTTGGCCATGGATTGGGATTTAACCAAGGTATGAATATTCTTAGAATGTTTGGTATTGATTTCCAATATAATATAAGATAGTTTGCTAGCCTTTTAGGAGTTCCTGGTGGCCCACATGTCTTTGCTAGTACCCAAGAAGACCATCTTTTGGACCTTGATCTTGGATATTTTTGGGATAGCATAACTGGAGATAATAACCCCGATCCTAATAACATGTTTTCTGAGAATATCCACAACCCCACTATCTGTTATTTCCATAAGATCCTTGCTCACACCGTATTCAAAAAAGAAGAAAACAAAACTTTGTTTCCAAAGATGAACTCTTCATCATGTTGCATGCTTCCCAAAACCGCCCCTTAATGCTTCTACTTTTATGTTAGCCAATTTTACTCGTCTTGCACAAGCTGACCATGAACAAATCTTAATAGGAGGCTTTGTGACCATGCTTGCAAATTCTATTGGATTGAGACAACCACTTGTCAGCCTTGACCCTCTAGGAGGAATAAGTCCCATGAACATGTAATTCAATTTCAATACTAGCTTCATTAGAAACCTAGGCCCGAATGAGTTTGAACTTCTTATCAATAATCAAGTTCTACACCTTTTCACCTTGCCAAATCCCAGGACTAGCTTACATGATACAAATAAATGTCTGTTTAAATTAGATGAACCCAGAAATGACCCACCAACTCCTCCTGAGACACCTCAAGTCTATAACCACTTTGATAACTATATCTCTGAAGCTAAAACTGACCCTGCGACCCCTCTATTCTATCATAATCTTCCATCCCCAGATCACACTGATCCTGTGGGTATCCCTCCAATCATCTCACCACTTCCACATGAGGACCATCTTCCTGACACAGTCTCTTGTACCTATGATGCTCCTTTTGCTTCACGTTCTGATCACACTGCTGCCATCAACGCCCTCCTAAATGACATTTCTAACATTAAAGACGTCCTCACTTTTTTGTGCGTCAATTTTTATGGATTTATGGATATAGTGATGGAGCAATTTGATAATATCTATCAACATATTTATTATGTTGCTCCTCATCTTGGACGTGGTGACTAATCTTCTAGATAATACTGCTTTCTTAAATTAAGATTTACATGTTTTCTAGATTAGATTTGATGTTTTTTTGGCTATTTTGTAGATTTTATTGCATTCTTATGTTATAGTAGAAATTTTCAATTTTCAATATTTAATTTTACTTATGGTATTTTATAATTTTATTTTATGTTTTTCCACTTTTCTGTGATTTATCTGCTATTGCATGCATAAGGAGTGTTTTACAGTAGAAACATGTTTAAACATTCCAAACTATTCAGGTTTTAAACATGTGGCGCTCGCCATAAGTCTGTGGCCCTCGCCATGGTATCCAAAATACGTGGCCCCCACCATAGTTTATGTGGCCCTCAACACACTTTTCACGAACAGAAATAGAAGTGTTTTTATGAGACACTCCTTATTTTCCTCTTCTTCTTCTAGTCGACCCACTCTATTTCTTTTTCAACCCATTCCAAATCCCACTTAACGCCCATTAACACCCACTCACGTTTCACATTCCAATTTCCTTTCACACTTTAAATTTCGTGAATTGCTCTACGTATCACACCTCTTTACTCACAGTGACCTAAGAGAAAAAAACCAATTCCTTCTCTACGTATTATATTCATCACGTCTCATCGCACTCAACAACCAAACAGAAGGGAAAGACCATCACTAGATTTGTTAAAAAATGTTCTCCGCACTGAGGATTCCGGCTTATAGAGAGAGAAGTACCTTAAGTTTTACCAACATTCTGTCATCCCCACAAGGTACGTTAACGAGTCATATTTGCATAAATTGGGGATGTTAGATAGTGTTTAATGGATGCTGAATAATTCAAGTCTGACCCATATTTCTTTGTTGAACCACCCATCCTACGAACCTTTAACTCTGGAATTCTTGAGTTCATTTATTTATGACACCCTGTTGTACCCCAAAATTTTTCCTCTCATTTTTCAAGTATTTGCTCACAAGATATTCTAAGACATCAAGTTTGCAGCACTGATACATCAATTTAGGCTTGAAATTGGCACAAGGGCAAAATGGTCAATTGCATACTGGAAAGTCAAAATTTGACTTTTTGGTCAACATTACAACCCAAAGATCAAATTTCATCAAGACATAATATCAAGCTTGATCATTAAGAAGTCAAGAGAATCAAAAATCCAACTTTGCAAGACTTTGAGATTTTTCTAAGTATTTTCTATACTTGGTTAAATTCATTTGCTTCATGGCATTTTACTACAAATCCAAATAATTCAAGATGATACAAGTAATTCAAGTTATTACAAGGTGACATTTTGCAAAATTACAAATTCTAAAACTATGTCTTGATTAAAACCTTGTCACAATATTTTTTCCTTTGACATAGTATGCACAAGACCAAATTTGTGACATGCTACAACTATGATGTCCAAATTGAAGAAAATATGATATATCACATGCTACAACTATGCTGTCCAAAGTTGAATAAAATATGACATTGCCACAAAACCTGCATTTCTGTTCTATATAATCCAAAATATGTCCACAAAACCAGTCAAAAACTGCTCTATGCAGTCTGCCCAAGCCTGCACCATGACAGCCCCAAACTTGCACCAAAATGGCAAAGGAAATTTATGTGCAGAAAGCATCAAAACAACATGCAAAAACAATTCAAACAACTTATTTGTTTTCCCCCCTAAACCACAGTCAAGGGGTCTACAAAAGGGGGGTTGCCTCATAAGACAAAGGGTGGATTATGAAGAGAGGATAGAGAGAGAGAGAGAATAGAGAGTCTCAGTGAGCAGAAAAATAGTTTTCTTGTGAACCTTGACTGATTTTTCAAAATCAAATATGTTCTTGTTCAAAACAGAATCCCAACCTCTTACTCCACCATATAAACTCTCCCTAAGCCAAACACTTCATACAAAGTCTGTCCAAACATAACAAAGAAAACAGTCCTTGTAGTGCTACTCACCTCCATCTTTAAAACACCAAAAATCTTATAGTACAGTCCAACTTAGTTCTAGCAGTCCAGAGCAGCTTCCTGAAGACTCACAAGGTTATCACATCATTTGGAAAAGCATTCAGATCTAAAACAACCAGTGCATCCCAAAGGTAAGTCCTCTTGACTTGATATCTTGTCATTACATCACTAACAAGCTGTTGTTCTTTGAAGACAAGATGTAATACTTTATTATCCTGTTGAACTAGTCATCTGTACTTTGTTTAGGTTCATTCAATCATTTGTTGTTCATGTTTATCCATCATATGCCATAAGCTAACCTGTCCATTCAGTAAAATAATGTTTAAGGCAGGAAAATGAAGCATGTATCAACACATATCCTCATGTGTTGACTCATCCTAGTGAAAAAACAGGGTATGAGTCGACACATACCCCCCCCCCCCCCATGCATCGACTCATATTGATTTCAGGTTACAAAACAGAAGTGGGAAAAGACTATGTATCGACATATACGCGCTTCGCATCGACACAAGAGGGGTGCATGAGTCGACACATCCCATTATGTGTCGACTCATACTGAGTCATTTTTGTTTTACAGGAGCAGGGAAAAGCCTATGAGTCGATACATACGCGTTTCGCATCGACACAAAAAGGGCACATGAGTCGACACATCCCCTTATGTGTTGACACATACTGAGTTATTTTGTTTTGCAGGGGCAGGGAAAAGCTATGTGTCGATGCATAGCAGCATGGGTCGACACATAGCAGTTCAAAGTGCAGTTTTCCTTTTATTTTACACTGTTTTTTACATTGTTTTCATCATCATTCGATATGGTTGTAATATTTCAGTTCCCACTTCATCCACATTGTAAATTTGTACTCCCATCCCCCTAAAGTGATGTAATAGCTTAGGATTTATTTCCCGCATTTTTACTTGCTTTCATATATTTCTAGTAATTAGGATGTATGACAAGATAAAAACTAACAAGTAGCTCACCAAAAAAATCAAAGACAAATGCATGCAAACTAACGCACTCTCACACTAACACCTCTAGGGCAATCTCACTTTGTCGCCTTTCGGAAAATAGTCATGTCCCTCGAGCATGGGAGTTTTAGCAAAGACCCTCGATAAAAAGATCGTAGTCCCTCGATGACCCTCGATGTTGCCTTTGGTAAACGATCTAGTCCCTAAAACGACATTGCTAAAACATCCCATATGTTGCCTTCTATGACTATACAAACGTCCCTATGCCCGTCCCTCCACATCCAACGATGGGGCTTCTTACCAAATCAATGGTAAGATAGCCACATCTAAAGGAGGAGGAAAAACACATTTAATACCTTTCGAGTAGATAGATTCTCTCTTAGTTACTCGCTTGCTCACAACAAAAACATTTTATACACCAACACTCTCATCTTTGAACTATTTTCGAAACAAACACTTCGTAGGCGTTCTCATAGAAACAAGAACCATTACGAAGTTCCATTTTCAAAATACTTTCAAAAACTCATCTCACAAACACACTTTTGAACTATTTTTGAAACAAACACTTTGTAGGCGTTCTCATAGAAACGAGAACCATTACGAAGTTCCATTTTCAAAATACTTTCAAAAATCACCACCACAAGCACACATTCAAACAAAAGCAAGTGATCTAGCAAGTAACTAAGAGCCCATGGAAAACCATGGATGAAAAGGATGCTAATACCTTCCCTTTTCATAATCTACCCCCCGAACCCGAGAAATCATCTCTAAAGGTCTTTCCTGTGCTTTTTCACCTTTCCTTTTTGGATAAAAGAAAAGTCGGTGGCGACTCTTGCTAAACCGCAACATTTGCAAACACAAACGCAAAACCTCAAGTCAGTTCTCCCACCGTATCACACACCCCTATGGAAGAACCATATCTCAACATAACCTCCAGGGTTAGGCTGTTCAACAAAGAATTCTCATTAAGCCAAGATACCATAGGTGATATGTTACATTTCCGCATGGAGAAGATGTCGCCTGTAGAGTTCCTTTCGAAGCGGAATGGCAGATCGTGGCATTTGGTCTTTGGGAAAGTTAACAGGTGAGACGACTCTAAACAGGGAACGACTTAATGCCTCCCTAATCCACAATTCAGACGTACTCTAATTTCACTGAATTCTGGCAAGCACCATTTTTGATAGGATTAACAACCACAAGGTTAATTCTAAAGAGTTGTTCTTTCTGCATTGTCTCTTTGAACCGACCATAATCAACACCACTACTTTTTTGTTGGCACACATTCTTTCTATTTGTGCAAGAGGAACCAATCCTTTTTGTATAGGGTGGATAGTCACATCCATCGCTCTTGCCTTGGGCCTAGACAACAAACTCATTGTTTTCCCATCAATACTAGCCATGTACCTTGACATCAACAATTTTCGATCGACATACTTGATTAAAATTAGAGAAGACGGAAAGTATTATCTGATGGTCTGAAATAAAGCGGTCAAGAGTGTTGTTTTGCCTTGTCGTAATCACACTAATGCAAAAAATATGGCTAATTGGCTTTATAATCTATCTGCCCCTGAGCCCAATGCGCCTACACAAGATGCACGAGGTGGCCAGACTGATGATAAGTTTGATGAGATGGATCAGGGTGCCCCTGATGTTTATCCTCAAACCACACAGGTTCCTTTTAAAAGCGTTGCTGGTACATCATCAAGACACCGAAGAAGACGTGATGTCACTTCTGGAACTTCTGATGACTTTCTTGCTGAAATGAGGCGGCGTAGTGAATTGGATGCTAAGAGCGACCAAAGACTTCAATACATACAAACTTAGAAAACTGAGATGATGCGCCTCATTCAACAAATTCATCAAGATCAGCGTGACTATAGTGATAGGAGTGACCAAAGAATATCAGGCATGATCGACCAGATGACAGCTTTGATAGTGCGTGCGGAAGACTTACATGAGTACATTCATCATGTGGGTATAGCACCTCACCAGCCTGGTACAGGTGGCCGTGGAAGAGCATGTGGAAAAGGCCACCAGTAGCAGAGATTCCAGGTTCTGACCTTTCTTTTTCACCTTATTTTGAAACATTAGGGACAATGTTCGATTCAAGTGTGGGGGAGAAAGTTTTACTGCTTTTATTAACGTTTTCTAGGTATTTTTTTATTTCCCCTTGCTCGTTTAGTGTTAGTGTTAGTCGAGTCTAATTCTTGCATTGTCGAGTCTCTATGTGTGTTTTTCTACGGTTTACTGATTCCCCAATTTTCTTGAGCCATAACAAAAAAAATTTGGTTTGACCCATAACACGACACCTTAAGAGTATGTAGGTTGCTTTGCACTTAGGCTATGTTGGATTGATTTGAGAAAGATTCACCAAAATAGATACCATTTTGACACCCTAAACTCCTTAGTTATGTATGATAAATTTGAGTACCTATTATGCCGAGACCTTAAGTTTTAGTTTTTAAGTAACCCCTGGTAGTTTATATTAGCAGTCAACACAATATTAAGCATAAACTACGTAGGGAGTTAATGAATATAAGTGGATGATCCCAAAAATTCTAAAAATACATGTCATAACTTAATAAAAATAGGGAATGAGCCTATTAAGTTAGGTGACCCTCACCCGATCACTTAACCCAACAGTTGTGGAACCTACAAAAGTTTTTATAAAAATCCACTTTTAGTTGGTTCAAAGGTGTCTGGTGCTGAACTTGATAGGGCGGACAATGGTTCGATCCCCCGCAACTTGTAATTGGGTAAGTAAAAGGGGTTACCAAACTCATGTACCAGAACCCCGTGTTAAAGGATCAGGATCACTAACCAACTACTCTACTATGTGTGTTCATGGATAAAGGGCTTAATGTGATTGCGCTTGAATGAAAGTGCGTAAAATAAAACAAAATAAATAGGTTGAGCTATAATATAATGATTCAAACTGGTTTTGATTAAGGAGGGAGTTTTAGATCGTGTTTTGCGGTTTCGTGTCATTACAGTATCCTTAGTTTTGAATTTGAGTATCTATTACTCTAATAAAATGCCTCGCAAACACATACGATTTGAGTTATGTCGTGTATTTGTCTCGAACCCGTGTTTAAATTGATTTTCATGCTGACTATTTGCTTGAGGACAAGCAAAGGTTCAAGTGTATGGGAGTTTGAAAATGCAAAATTTCATTGTATTTTTGACTCGACTCGCATGAATTATTTTACTGTTTTTAGTTATTTATGTCATTTTATGCTGGTAGTGTTACTGTATTTCATGTGTTTTCCTCTAAGAAGCTTGCATGAGAAAATAGGAATTGGCAAAGAAAACACAAGGAAATATGATGTAACAGAAGAGATAAATAAAATCTTCACACAGAAGGTTGTGGCCCTCGCCACACCTTATGTGGCCCTCGTCACGCATCTCAAAGCTATGGCATTCTCCACGCTTCTTGTGGCCACCGCCACAGGTATCTTATAATAGGACCATGTTGACTCTCCCACATCAGGGCCACGAGATCGGTTATGTTGTTTTCTCTCTGCAAGACCAGGCCTGTCGAATATCTCTCCATGAACAAAGCTATTATGAATTCTTCTTAAGGGAGTTACGCGAGTCAAGTGAGAGATCTATAAAAAGGTCGAGGATTGATAGTTACAAGGGACGTCCAATTTTTCCATTGTTCAGAGCACTTTTTTTTTTCTAGAGATTAAGCAGAAAAATCACCATAAAAAATGATAATCTTCCACATCGGGGAACTATCACAACATTAGTTTTAGGCGTATTTAACTTTCTAATTCAATACTTTTTCTCAAGCAAATCCTGTCGACATTTGTGGAGGATCGTAAAGGTAATTTTCATTCAAGTTGCAGTCAAGTTTTATTTGTACTCGAGATTATTTCCAGGTTTTTAATTCAACCTTTTATTATATTTACCTTATAGAAATCTTGTTTTTTTTAATGTTTAACTATTGTTATAACATGTTTCTATTCAAAACTATGTTCGCCTAAATCCTTTAATATCGGTATGTAAAAGTAATCGAACAGAAGGGAATTAGAAATCTATTGGCTTAAATAATTTCAAACTACTTTTCTGGTGTTGGTTTCTAATTAAATACTAAGACAGTTTTATTACGAGAGTAAAAGACGAACAAAGGTTAAAATCAATACAATGGGAGTTTGATATTTTTAATCAGATATTAGTAACTGATCATTAATTTTAAATACAACGAGAGTGCTTTAGGATTAATTAGATTTTATTGGTTTTCAAAAAGTGTTTTTAAATTTAAATGAGACAGTGAGAGCAAGCATTTAGATTTAAGAATATAGTCTAAGTCAATAAACACGAGAGTGTGAGATAAGGATTTTTAAATTAATATTTTCTACTAAAAAGTATTTTTAAAACAAAGCCAATGGTTAGTCGAATCTCTGAAGTCTGACGAATTACATACTAGTATCCTTTATTTCAAATATTTTATTAAACTTGAATTTTATTCCCTATTTCTGTCTAAAACCTAAGATTAATCTTCAACCTTAGATTACACAGTAACATTAGATATAATAAGTTTGATTACCAGTCCCTTTGGGTTTGATATCTTTTAAAACTACGCCATTAGACTGTGCACTTGCAGTCAGTAATTCCGACATACTCTATGTAAGTGTTTGGTTATTGGCATGTATTTTTGGTAAAACCAGGTGTGTGAATGTCATGACTGATGCCATAACATTCTGGTTTATTAGGTACTTTATGCAGAAAAATTATGGCATACAGTAGCTACTATGTATGAGTGTGTATCTGAGCATTTTGCAAAAGATCACATTTATTGCCTTCTACCAAAATCAGTAAACAGGAATTCTGATGTCATAACAAATGTTAAGACATCCTGTACTGATCTAACAGTAGTGCAGTTTGGTTAATTCTGAGATTTTTCAGGAAGTTGGTTGATTCCTTCTAGAACAGAATCTCCCGTTGTCTTTGGGTTAACCTAGCTCAACCTTAAACTGGTTGATAAAGTCTTGTGACCAAGTCTTATGGTTAAACCTAATTAACCCTAGCTTTTTATGGAAACCCTAACTGAAGAAACAACTGCTATATATTCAACAGGACTGCTATTTGGAAAATAGCTCTTTGGACTGAAGATCAATTAGAAACTGTATAGTTTTAACTGCTGTAATCCAAGCAATTATCATTGTGATAAGTGACTTGGAATAGGTTTTGTTTGTAAGGGTTTTTGTACCACTCAAAGCTTTGAAGCAAGAGTGTTTTGTGCCTCTTGACTAAAGCTTTGAAGCAAAGTCAAGTTAGGTTTATGTATCACTCAAAGCTGTGAAGCAAGAGTGTTTGTGTTACTTGATTAAAAAGCCGTGAAGCATAATCAAGTGTATGTTCTGAAGAGTGTCTTCCTTAATTCATTAGTCAATTGTTTTAAGTATCACTGCTGTGATTGAGGGAGAGTGAGTAGGAACTCAGGTTTAAGAAGAACTTAGATTGAAGTTGCATTGGGTAGGTCTTAAGTGAAGGAGATAAACTAGTTGGTTTATTCCTGAATTAATATCTCTTATAGTGGATTTCCTCCCTGGCTTGGTAGCCCCCAGAGTAGGTGTTGTTTCACACTGAACTGGGTAAACAATTGACTGTGTTCTTTACTGTTTTTATTTACTGTCTTATAGAAAGTCAGATACGGTGTCATAACATTCACTGTGACATTGAGTATCTGCTGCCAGAATTTTCAATTGGCATCAGAGCAGGCACCCTGCCTGTATTACTGGGTGAGATCTAGGGATATCACTTTCTGGAACTATGGACAAAGAAGGAGTTTTTGGAAATAGACCACCCATTCTGGATGGAACAAATTATGACTACTGGAAACCTCGTATGATTGCTTTCTTAAAATCTCTGGACAAAAAGGCTTGGAGAGCTGCTGACAAAGGATGGAACCATCCCACCATAACTGAGAAAGATGGGACAATCAGTCTGAAGCCTGAGGAAGAATGGAGCAAAGAAGAAGATGAGTTAGCCCTGGGAAATTCCAAAGCTTTAAATGCCTTGTTCAATGGAATTGATAGAAACATTTTCAGACTAGTACATCAATGTGAACTGGCCAAGGAAGTGTGGGACACTCTCAAAACTACCCATGAAGGCACTTCCAAAGTAAAAATGTCAAGGCTTCAGATGCTGACTACAAAGTTTGAGAACCTAAGGATGAAGGAAGATGAAACCATTCATGAGTTTCACATGAACATCTTGGAGATTGCCAACACCTCAGGAGCATTGGGTGAAAAGATGCCTGAAGAAAAACTGGTGAGAAATATTCTCAGATCCCTGCCTAAAAGATTTGCAATGAAGGTAACTCCTATAGAGGAAGCCCAGGACATCAACAACTTAAAAGTGGATGAACTCATTGGGTCTCTTCAGACTTTTGAGATGGGGATCAGTGACAATGTTGACAAGAAAAACAAGAGCATAGAACTTGTATCCAACACTGAAGATGAAAACAAGGAGGATGAAGAAGAAAATATTTCAGAAGCTATTGCCATGCTTGGAAGACAATTCAACAAACTCATCAAGAGAATGGATCCAAAGTCAAGGTCAAATGTTGATAACATTCCCTCTGACATTAACAGATCTTATGACTCCAGCAGAAGACCAAGGTCTGAAGAGAAGGGAAATCAAGGCAGAGGAATTCAATGCCATGGTTGTGAAGGATATGGGCATATTCGAGCTGAATGCCCTACCTTTCTTAAGAAACAAAAGAAAGGAATGACTGTTACCTGGTCTAACTGTGATTCAGAAAGTAATTCTGAAGAAGAATCTGCCAAACTAGTTACTGCTCTAACTGGTGTTTGTACCTCTGAAAGTGACACCAGTGATGAGGAAGTGACATTTGAAGAACTGGCTGATACTTACAAGAAATTGTGTATCAGAAGTGCTGAAGTCTGTGTGCAAAATGAGAGACAAACAAAGCTCATCATAAAGTTGGAGGCTGAAAAAAGGGCAGACCTTGAAACTATAAGTCATCTAGAAGGGGAAGTTCAATTGCTGAACTCACAACTGAACCAAATGACCAAATCTGTCAAGATGCTGACAAATGGAACTTACAAATTGGAAGAAATCCTTCAGGTTGGACAAAATGTGGGAAACAAGTCTGGACTAGGATTTGTGGAAGCAAAGAAATCTGGTGCAGACAAGAAGATCAGGTCTGATAAACAAATGTCAAAGCAGATGTCACAACATAACACTCAACATCGGGAACAGAGAAATATGAAGAAAAAGTACCAAAGATGGAGATGTCACCATTGTGGGAGGTTTGGTCACATAAAGCCTTTCTGCTTCAGATTGTATGGATACCCTAATCAGAACCCAGGTGTCAAACCTAAGGCTAACAGGGTACCACATACTCCTCAATGGAAGAAAAAGGCTACTGCCCTAATAGCCCATACTTCCCTGAGAGTCTCTGCAAAGGAAGACTGGTACTTTGACAGTGGGTGTTCTAAGCACATGACTGGAATCAAGAACATTCTCAATCATGTTAAACCTCACACCACTAGTTATGTGACCTTTGGAGATGGTGCTAAAGGTGAAATCAAAGGAGTTGGTAATTTGGACTGCCCTGGAGTTCCAAATCTGAATGAAGTACTATTGGTAAAAGGCCTGACTGCTAATCTCATTAGTATCATTCAATTGTGTGATCTAGTATTCATGGTCAACTTCTCAAAATCTGAATGTCTTGTAATAAATGAAAAACAAGAAGTTGTAATGAAAGGAGTCAGATCTAAAGACAACTGTTACTTGTGGCAGCCTGAGAACACTAATAACTCCATTGTGTGTTCTATTGCCAAAGAAGAAAAAGAGGTGAAACTTTGGCACCAAAAACTTGGCCATCTTCATCTAAGAGGAATGAAAAGGATTATCTCCATGGAAGCAGTCAGAGGGATTCCAAGACTGCAAATTGATAAAGGGAGAGTTTGTGGTGAATATCAGGTGGAATGTCTTGGTGAAAAGAGATATGACTATGTTGTGGTGAATAACTTTGAAGTTTTTAAAGAACTGTGCAAAAGAACTCAAAAAGAAGGGTGTATTGTCAGAATCAGAAGTGATCATGACAAGGAATTTGGAAACAGCAAGTTTAATAAGTTCTGTTTCTCAGAAGGAATTAGTCATGAATTCTCTTCTCCTATAACTCCTCAACAAAATGGAGTTGACAAAAGGAAAAATAGGATCATACAGGAATCTGCCAGAGCTATGATTCATGTCAAAAGAATTCCTTTTCAACTTTGTGCTGAAATAGTTGCAGCTGGTAGTAGCTGTTCTAAAATTATCTGGACAAAACAGATGCTCACTGAGTATAATGTCTCACAAGATGTTGTGACATTGTACTGTGACAATCTGAGTACAATCAATATTTCCAAGAACCCTATTCAGCATAGCAGGACCAAGCACATTGACCTTAAAAATTACTTTATCAGAGACCTTGTAGAGGAGAAGACAATTAAACTGGAACATGTTGCCATTAAGCTACAGCTGGCTGACATTTTTACCAAGGCTCTTGATGCAAATCAATTTGAAAACTTGAGGGGCAAGTTGGGTATTTGCCAACATGAGAAATTATAGCAATTAATTTTACTCAAAACAAGGGTTGAAGGAGTTATTTTTGTTAAGTCTATTTTAAGTGGGTTAATCATATATTTCCCCAATTCTTTCAAAATTATTAAGAAGTTGAATAGACACACATTTGCCTCCATCCACTCTCGACTTTGCAACATCTCTTTTTCTCTCAATCAAAGTTTTCTCCCTAGTTGCTACTGGTTTTCCAAGTCAATCAAAATGTCTCAAACTTCATCCTCATCAAAGACAATCGTTTCATCTTCATCATCTGATCAAGATTCTCGAGCAATCACCTCATGCATGGATTCTAAAGTCCTGGAGATTACTCCTCTCAGAGAAATAGCAACTAACCCTTCCAAGGTCAAAAAGCTGAGAACAAGGCATGCAGGAAGGTCTCAGGCTACGTCATCCGGTAATCCCTCTCAACCTTCATCTTCTGTACCTAATAGGGAAGGATCAGCTTATGTACATCAAGCAATAGCTAGGCTTGTTACAAGAATCCTGAGTGAGAACCACTCTGTATCGGGGATTTCTGTTCCATTAAATCAAGAATCAGCAAGCCCAAATGTTGAAGCAAATCCAGATGTCTCTGAGAATGTTGAGACACCAAATGACAACATTCAAAAACCATCTGAAAACCTGGATGATATTCAGAACCCTTCAGAGAAGAATGATGAACCACCTGTTATTGATGTGGATGAGGAATACTCAGACAATGACCTGATTGCAAATATCAACCCTAGCATAGCTAGGAGAATGATGAACAGGAAGGGTAATCAAGATGCTGCAAAAGGTCTGAACAAAGAGAAACCTGCTGATAAGAAAACCAGGTCTGAAGGGAAGACTGGTACTGTGAAGACTGGACTGTCCAAAGGGAAGGTGAAAGCCCAAGTGCTTGCTGGGAGTCTCTCAAAACCTGCAAGGCAACCAATAACAAAGAAGAGAAAAGAACCTCAGCCTACTGATTCTGATGAGGAGTCAGATTTTGAAATTGATACTAAAGACATTCCCCTCAGAAGGAAACTCCCTTCCAGCAAAATGGCTAGAGTTCCTAAAGTCCCCACTGACAACATTTCATTTCACCACTCTGAAAATGCAAACAGATGGAAGTATGTTTGGTTGAAGAGAATAGCCTTGGAAAGAGAACTAAACAATGGTGCCATGGATTGCAAGGAAATCATGGACCTGATAAAAGATGCTGGACTAATGAAGACTGTGGTAAAATTTACCAAATGCTATGAAAATCTGGTCAAGGAATTCATAGTGAATTTGTCTGATGAATGTGCTGATGGAAGGTCAGCTGACTTTGAATGTGTATATGTGAGAGGAAGAAGGGTTAATTTCTCTCCATCTGAAATTAACAAATTTCTTGGAAAATCAAATGAGGCCTGCCCTGAACTGGAAGTTACTGACAATGAAGTTTGCCAAACAATCACAGCAAGACAAGTCAAGTGCTGGCCCTCAAAAGGCAAGCTAAATGCTAGCAAGCTATGCATAAAATTTGCCATCCTGCACACGATTGGTGCAGCCAACTGGGTCCTTACAAACCATAAATCAACCATCTCTACAGGATTGGGGAGATTCATTTATGCTGTTGGTACCAAGACTGAATTTGACTATGGCAGGTACATTTTTGACCAAACCTTAAAACATGCTGGTAGCTATGCTGTTAAAGGCCCAATTGCCTTTCCCTCCCTCCTATGTGGAATCATTCTTGCTCAGTACCCTGATATCCTAGTGGAAAGAGACACTGCTTGCAAAAGAGCTCCTGCTCTTGGGTTACACTACAAGCTGTTTCAGGGATCTCATGTTCCTGACATTGTCATGACATCAGCTGAGACATCATCTGCAAAAACTCAGTCCAAGACATCTGATGTTATAGCTGTATTGAAAGAGACCTGCAAAGAGCCGGAGACCAGGAAAAAGACTCTAGAAAACCTAATTGCCAAATTAGAACAGGAGGAGACTGAAGGAAACAGAAGGGAAAAAGGTGCTGCTGAAGATTAGCTCAATGCTGGAGAAAGTAGCTCCTCTGAAGGTGACAGTGCTTAAAGTCTGGTGGAATTGTTAAGCCTGATGCTGATGCTGTTGATGCAAGTGTCCTCAGATTTTATTTGTTGTTTTTATTACCTATTTTGGATAACTGTATAACATTTAAGTACATGTTTCTTTGGCCCATTTGTGGCTAAAGAGGGGGAGATAATTTCTGTGTTAATCACTTGGTAGACCTCATATTTTTTCTGCAGTCATATTCATTCTGTTGCTCTATATTCTCTGATTGCTTAGGGGCTTTAGCCAAAAATCTGCCAAAGGGGGAGTTTGTAAGTGTTTGGTTATTGGCATGTATTTTTGGTAAAACCAGGTGTGTGAATGTCATGACTGATGTCATAACATTCTGGTTTATTAGGTACTTTATGCAGAAAATTATGGCATACAGTAGCTACTGTGTATGAGTGTGTATCTGAGCATTTTGCAAAAGATCACATTTATTGCCTTCTACCAAAATCAGTAAACAGGATTTCTGATGTCATAACAAATGTTAAGACATCCTGTACTGATCTAACAGTAGTGCAGTTTGGTTAATTCTGAGATTTTTCAGGAAGTTGGCTCATTCCTTCCAGAACAGAATCTCCCGTTGTCTTTGGGTTAACCTAGCTCAACCCTAAACTGGTTGATAAAGTCTTGTGACCAAGTCTTATGGTTAAACCTAATTAACCCTAGATTTTTGTGGAAACCATAACTGAAGAAACAACTGCTATATATTCAACAGGACTGCTGTTTGGAAAATAGCTGTTTGGACTGAAGATCAATTAGAAACTGTATAGTTTTAACTGCTGTAATCCAAGCAATTATCATTGTGATAAGTGACTTGGAATAGGTTTTGTTTGTAAGGGTTTTTGTACCACTCAAAGCTTTGAAGCAAGAGTGTTTTGTGCCTCTTGACTAAAGCTTTGAAGCAAAGTCAAGTTAGGTTTATGTATCACTCAAAGCTGTGAAGCAAGAGTGTTTGTGTTACTTGATTAAAACGCTGTGAAGCATAATCAAGTGTATGTTCTGAAGAGTGTCTTCATTAATTCATTAGTCAATTATTTTAAGTATCACTGCTGTGATTGAGGGGGAGTGAGTAGGAACTCAGGTTTAAGAAGAACTTAGATTGAAGTTGCATTGGGTAGGTCTTAAGTGAAGGAGATAAACTGGTTGGTTTATTCCTGAATTAATATCTCTTATAGTGGATTTCCTCCCTGGCTTAGTAGCCCCCAGAGTAGGTGTTGTTTCACACTGAACTGGGTAAACAATTGACTGTGTTCTTTACTGTTTTTATTTACTGTCTTATAGAAAGTCAGATACGGTGTCATAACATTCACTGTGACATTGAGTATCTGCTGCCAGAATTTTCACTCTAAAATTCAAAATCACTAACACCCTGGTTGACTCGGTCAACACCCTTAGAAAATAAAATAATAATAATAATAATTGGTAATAAAATAATTAAGTAATAATTAAATGTTTAATAATAACAATAATTATAATTAAATAACCAGAATCAGGAGTTGACTCTGGTCAACTTTAATGAAAACAAATAGGCCTATGAAATACACCCCTCTCTCATTTTAAAACAGAACTTTAGCAAACTCTAATGGGCTTATCCGATCCAAAAAATGAAGTAATAAGTTCTAAAAACATACACCCCTCCTTTTTTTGAATAGGCCTTAACCTTAGTGGGCCTCTTTGAAAAAGGCACACCCTTTTTATATTTACACCCCCATCATATCTAAAATAAATTGAAATGAACAAAAATAATCTAAACCTATATTATACTTTTTAAACAAAGAATATGATAACAATAAAAATCAATGACTAAATAGATTGGTTAGAAATTAGTAGGGCAAATTCGGGGTATAACATGTAGATGGATGGAATAATAAGTATCTACTAGCAGCGTAGGGACTTGATTCCAAATTATAAAGATCCTAATAGCATTAACATCCACAAATTTTTCGAAGTTAGGAAACAAGAACAAACCATAGGCAAGCAAAGCAAATATAGCCTCAAAAGCAACTGTACTCTTCATCTTGGCGAAGTAACGAGCTTTCTCCAATAGAAATTGTGCAGGTAGACCTCTGATTCCTCCTTTGGTAGTCATGTTATCCTCTATCTCGGACTTCCTTAAATGAGTAACTGCTACAATCTCATGACACTTGGGTTCTCCTTCTAAGCTGGTGAAAGGATTACGATCAATAATAGGTAGACCAAGTAAGTAAGAATACTCTTCCAATGTAGGCATCAACTGATAGTTAGGAAAAGTGAAACACCGACATAAAGGATCATAGAACTGGACCAAGGTATAAATAATTCCATCCTTCATCTTGAGCTTCATAAGAGGGACAATAACTTAATACTTCTTCCAGAAATCTGTAGGACTCTCAATCTTAGAAATCATACTTTTTAGCTGCTCTATCTTAGGATCCTTGAAACTGTGCTTCTGAGTCTTTCTCCTTCGAAAATACATGGTCAAAAGAGTACTTGAGATATTTGCAAAGGCCAACCTTAATTTCCTTGTAAAATTGTTTAACGAATGCTCGTGGGTGCATGAATGCATGGTAATGCAACAATCACACACAAGATTACAAAAATGGGGTTCCATAGGTTCGACGTCACGAGGATGAAGCCAAAGGTACCACACAAGGTAAGGACTAATGGTTTATCACCTGCTGAACAAGGTTCTAAAGAAATCCAAGAGTCTATATTCCTCCTTCGGATATTACAAACATCCTGATTAGGTCGGTAATTAGCAATATTGTCAAGAGAACTCGTCTGAGTGCAACATCGCGTGACAACTACTTATGGATTTATCCATCATAGTCTCTGTACTACACATAATGGCCAAGATGGGTTAAGAGTTCTACGACTTCTCAGATTCGCTGACTCCCAGGTCGAAAGCAGCAATGTCTTCCTGATTTCCCGGTAAACAGACACTACAGTCAAAGGGGTCTCCATTGAGTAGGGTATATCATGTCTTCTTTTTTAGGATTACTCCCTAAAAATTAACATGACTATAACGCCCGTCCTATCTTAAGTTTTCCCAAGTCCGATTATAGGACTTATAAGAGATCACCAAGCACCCTGAAAACCAGAAAAATCCAGACATACATATATACAAATATACAACAAATAATAACACATACAAAAATAAACAAAGATAAGCTCAACCCACTTAGATATGAATTAATCCCCAGTGAAGTCGCCTGTTTCTATAGCGGAAGAAATGTTGAGACTAAGCCATTGGATTGATTTAACTCATATAGATCAAATGAAAATCACCACTGCGCTTTATTGTTTTCAAAGGAAATGGAAAAAGAGCGAATAAAACCAAAACACATGGGTAGAGAATCTAGGTATAGGGGTTGGTTATGCAAATGGAAGGTATTAGAACCCTAAACATCTACAGTACTCTGCAGGAACCTCTTTGAAAATCTTTGTATTTTGGCTATAAAAGGTGAATACAAAAATAAGATGGTGGAAATGAGAAAAGAAGTATTTTTTACAATTTTTCACCCACCACGGTTGTGAACCTTTAGTTCCTGCATACCACCTTCCGTGCAATAGGGGACCAGGGTACTCATAGTTCACCTCAAAAGTTTTAAACCATATGTGTGTTGATTGATTTTAAGAGAAGAGACATATCATTGTATCCGAGTGGAAAAAATACATACTACCCATAATTATCAGACAAAAGCATTTGCATCATCTCAAAGTGGAGGACATAGCCTTCGATTTAAAATCAACAGGACATCACTCAACACCCAAGTGGAAAATGGCTCACTTCACTACACATCATAGAATTATAGTAGCTTTCACCACTACAAGAATCAACAAGAGTGTAATCTTTGTGAAAAGTTTTGAAATAAAAGCCAAAGTGGAAAAAAAATGCTTTGAATGAGGTTGATAACTTTTAGTCTTAAAATATGTCAAAGTATAGTTAAACTATTTAAGGTTTGATTAAGAAAAGATTTTGAAAATGCATGGACCTAAGTCCAAGTTTATTATGAAAGTGGTTCAAGTTTTTAAAACAAGAAGAGTTTCAAAAAGGAGGGAGACAATTTTGAAATTAAAGAAGATAAGAGGATATGAAGGGACTCTCCTATGTACACAACGTAAAAGCTAAGGAAAAGAACAGTCTGTAAGTGTTTGTTGGAAGCAATTTTGGTAAAATAATGACCTGATAATGTTTTGCTAAATGTCTTAACATTTTAAGCAAACTGTTTTGAATGATGTCAAAGAAGATGTCTTGACATCTGCCTCCTGAACTGAACTCAACCCAATACCAGTTTAAGTTTTTTGTTTCCTGTTTTCATGCGTGCCATAATTCAGGATTTGTGACTCATAGGCTGCGAAAAATATGGAGGAATATTTTTCTATTTGAATTATCTTTATGGAATATATCTTGGCATGTTTTCATGGAAATATTAAAAAGATTGAAATATTTGAGTTTAATCCCAAGCCCGCTGCTGCGCATATATAAGGACCTTCTTCCTTATTCATTCAACTACAACTTTTGAAGAAGAATATTTTCTTTCTGTTTTAGAAGTCTAAGTCTTTTAATTGTCAAACACTCTAGTATTGATTTAATACTCGTGTTGTTATTTGAGTTGTTAATTGTGTATCATTCATAAGTTTTTAAGCATTGAATGATTGAAGTATTTAAAACTTATTAATTCTATTGTTTTTTCACTGTAAGTAATTGAAGGGATTTTAGGAGGGCCTCATACCTAGGAGTGTCTTAGGTAGAAGTATATCACAAGTGGTGATTTAGTGATTAGATCGTCAATTGGTTGTTTACTGAGGGTATATGAATTGATACTATTTAGTGGACTTGTCCCTAACTTGGTAGCCCCCAGAGTAGGTGTTGTTGTACACTAAACTGGGTTAACAATTCCTTGTGTTTTCACTGCTTTTATTATTGTTGCACTTTACTTTGTCCTCAGATACTTATGTCGTGACATCTCCTTCGACATCACATATCAGATACCCGAATTTCACTTGGTATTATAGCAGGCACCCTGCTCTTTATCTGGGTGAGATCCATGGAAGATACTTTCTGGTAAAATGGACAAGGAAGGAGGATTTGTGAATAGACCACCCATTATGGATGGAAGTAATTATGACTACTGGAAACCACGTATGGTGGCCTTCTTAAATTCTTTGGACATCAGAGCTTGGAAAGTTGTTTTAAAAGGATGGAAACACCCTGTCAAATTGGGAGAAAATGGAGAACCTACTTCTGAGTTAAAACCAGAAGAAGATTGGTCTAAAGAAGAAGATGAAATTGCGCTTGGAAATTCTAAAGCCTTGAATGCTATATTAAATGGAATTGACAAGAACATTTTTAGATTAGTGAACACTTGTGAAGTAGCTAAGGATGCACGGGGAATTCTTCAATCTACTCATGAAGGCACATCCAAAGTTAAGATGTCAAGACTTCAGTTGCTCACCACAAAATTTGAGAATTTGAGAATGAAGGATGATGAAAGTATTAATGACTTCCATATGAACATTCTTGAAATTGCTAATGCATCTAGTGCTTTAGGAGAGAAAATACCTGAAGACAAATTGGTGAGAAAGATGCTCAGGTCTCTTCCCAAGAGATTTGATATGAAAGTGACTGGTATAGAAGAAGCTCAAGACATTGACAAAATGAAAGTGGATGAATTTGTTAGATCCCTTCTGACATTTGAATTAAGCATCAATGAAAGATCTGAAAAGAAGAACAAAAGCATAGCCTTTATATCAAATAATGAAGATGAAGAGGAGGATTGTGATATGGATACAGATGGAGGAATATCAAATTCCTTAGCTATGCTTGGAAGACAGTTTAACAAAGTGATAAAAAGAATGGATATGAACCAAAGATCAAATGTCAAGAACATCTCATCTGACATCCATAAGTCAAATGAGTTTGGAAGGAAAAGGGCTGAAGAGAAATCCACTCAAGGGAAGGGAATACAATGTCATGAATGTGAAGGTTTTGGTCACATTAGAGTTGAATGTCCTACATATCTTAAGAAGCAGAAGAAGAATCTATCTGTTACTTGGTCTGAAGAGGACTCAGAAAGTGATATTGAAGAATATGCTAAGTATGTGAAAGCATTTATAGGAAAATATGTATCTGATGAAGAGTCTAGTGATGGGGAACTAACTTTTGATGAGTTAGCTGCTTCATAAAAAGAATTATGTCTCAAAAGTGAATAAGTGTGCCTACAAGGGGATAAACAAAAAGCCCTCATAACTCATCTGAAGGCAGAAAGGGAAGAGCATCTAAAAACTATCTCAAATTCGGAAAGTGAAGTGACTTCATTGAATTCAAATATTGATAGAATGGTAAAATTCGTCAAGATGTTGAATAATGGGTATGACACATTAGATTAAATTCTTCAAGCAGGATGAGTGACAGGAGACAAGAGTGGTCTAGGGTTTAATGAGAAAAAGGAACCAAATTTAGAAAGACCTTCATTAGAATCTAAACCAAGGATGTCAAATCAAATGTCTAAACATCATGGTAAGAAAGGGCATCATGGAAAAAATCATGACAAGAAAAAGTTTAATCACACTAGAGGGAATTCCCATCCCTAGAGATGTCATAATTATGGAAGGCTTGGTCATATAAGACCTTTCTGTTTTAAGTTGTATGGATACCCTAAAACTACTCATCTTCCCAAAACTGATCAAAATTCCCAAAATAGCAAAAAGAAGAAACAATGGGGTCCCAAGTCTAATGTTGCAAGTTTCATAGCTCATACCTCTCTCAGAGTATCAACTAAAGATGATTGGTATTTTGACTGTGGCTGTTCTAGACACATGACAGGTGTCAAGAATCTGTTGACAGATATCAAATCTCACTCCACCAGTTATGTGACTTTTGGTGATGGAGCCAAAGGTGAAATCAAAGGAGTTGGAAATCTAGAATGTTCAAGAGTCCCTAAGCTTGATGATATGTTACTTGTTAAAGGGTTAACAACTAACCTGATAAGCATAAGCTAATTATGTGATCAAGGATTCAAAGTTAACTTCACCAAGGAATAATGTCTTATTTGCAATTAAAAGAATGAAGTTATTATGAAATGAATCAAATCTAAAGACAACTGTTATTTATGAGTTCCTCAGGAGTTTAACTTCTCCTTAACATGTGCTTTGGCCAAAGAAAATGAAGTTAAACTATGACATCAAAAATTCGGACACTTGCATATGAAAGGAATGAAAAGAATTATATCTGAAGAAGCTGTGAGAGGGATTCCTAAGCTCAAGATAGAAGAAGGAAGAGTATGTGGTGACTACCAGATTGGAAAGCAAACTAAGATGTCACATAAGAAGATCCAACATCTTACTACATTAAAAGTTTTGGAACTTCTTCACATGGACTTGATGGGACCTATGCTGGTTGAAAGTCTTGGTGGAAAGAAGTATGTCTATGTTGTTATAGATGACTTCTCTAGGTACACATGGATAAGCTTTATTAGTGAAAAATAATAAACTTTTGAAGTATTTAAAGATCTCTGTCAAAAACTTCAAAGGGAAAAAGATAGTCATGTCATTAGAATCAGAAGTGATCATGGAAAGGAATTTGAGAACAATAAATTGCTGACTTTTGTTCTTCTGAAGGAATCAATCATGAATTCTCTCTCCCATTACTCCTCAACAAAATGGGATTGTGGAACGTAAAAACAGAACTCTTCAAGAATCTGCCAGAGCTATGATTCATGCTAAGAAGTTACCCTACCACTTTTGGGCTGAAGCTATGAATAATGCATGCTATATCCATAACATAGTCACTCTAAGGAAAGGCACTTCAGCCACATTGAATGAAATGTGGAGGGGAATAAAACCAACTGTTAAATACTTTCATGTTTTTAGAAGTAAATTTTACATCTTAGCTGATACGAGAGAATGGATACAGGAAATGTGGCATAGACAAAACTCTTTTTGTCAAGGAAGAAGAAGGGAAGATCATGATTGCACAGATTTATGTTGATGATATTGTATTTGGTGGAATGTCAAATGAGATGGTTCAACATTTTGTCAAGAGAATGCATTCAGAATTTGAGATGAGCCTTGTTGGTGAATTAACCTATTTTCTTGGTCTGGAAGTTAAACAAATGGAAGATTCAATATTTTTATCTCAAAGCAAGTATGCTAAGAATATAGTAAAGAAGTTTGGGATGGGAAATTCCAGTCACAAAAGAACTCTTGCTCCCACACATCTGAAGTTGTCTAAAGATGAAAAAGGAGTAAGTGTGGATCAAAGTCTTTACAGAAGTATGATAGGCAGTCTTCTATATCTCACAGCTAGCAGACCCGACATTGCCATTACTGTAGGGGTGTGTGTAAGATATCAAGCTGATCCTAAATTTAGCCATGCCAACCATGTGAAGAGAATTATTAAATATGTGAATGGGACAAGTGAATATGTTATACTATACTCTCATGGATCTAGTTCTGCCTTAATTGGTTATTGTGATGCTGATTGTGCAGGAAATGCTGATGATAGAAAAAGTACATCAGGAGGATGCTTCTTTCTGGGAAATAGTCTGATATCTTGGTTCAGTAAGAAGCAAAATTGTGTGTCTCTGTCCACTGTAGAGGCTGAGTATATTTCTTCAAGAAGCAGTTGTTCTCAATTGGTTTGGAGGAAACAAATGCTAACAGAATATAATGTCAAATAAGATGTCATGACATTATTCTATGACAATCTAAGTGCTATAAACATATCAAAAAATCCTATTCAACACAGCAGGACCAAACACATTGATATCAGCCATCACTTCATAAGAGATCTTGTTGAATAAAAGATTGTTGCCTTAGAACATGTAGCCACTGAATTGCAACTGGCTGACATTTTCACTAAGGCTTTGGATGCTAATCAGTTTGAGAACTTAAGAGGAAAATGAGGGATTTTCCTATATGAGGGTTTGTAGAAATTAAAGGCGTGTGGGAATATCATTTAAGTGATATTATGTTATTTATGTTTCCATCAAATCAAATTTAGAAAGCAATCATTACAAGACTGTCTCAAATTGTTTTCCACACGCTATGAAATCACATCTCTCTACTTTCAAAAACTCTTCATTCTCCTCTACAGAAAAAGAACCCTTGTCATTCTTCATCTCTTTGCTCAAAAATCTTCAAAGATGTCTGAACATCATACATTGTCTTCCTCAAAATCTGTCAAACTCCTTGAGAAACTCTCTCTTGACAGAGTACTTGACGTTACTCCTATAACAACTATTCCACCGCTTTAGAAGAAGGTCAAGAAACCCAGATCATCACCTGCAAAGAAATCCAAGGACGATAAAGGTAACACTTCTACTGCTACTGATGATAGAACATAAGAAGTGATTGTTAATGTTGATAGAAGCATTAGAAGACTAGTAGATAGAGTTTTAATTAAGGTTTTGCTGTGCTTGGAATTTCTACCCCTCTTGCTCGTATGCATGCTCCAGCTGACAAAAGAAATGACCCTAAAAGTACTGCTGAATCATCCATATCCAAGAAAGATGCTGCTGAAAGCAAACTTGATAAACTTATTGCTTCTGCTTTAAAGGAAGTGGAAGAGGCTGTTGAACAAGATGTTGAGGAGAACTCTCCAACTAAGGAAGGTGCTGCTGGTTCCAAGGTTGCAGAAGGTCAAAATGATGAGAATGTGGTTAATGTAGATGAGCTATCTGACAATGAACTCATTACTAATGTGGTGCCTGGAATTGTAAAAAGGCTCAAATCCAGGAAAGTGAAGGATGTAAGTGTCACACCCCCTTCTAAGACTTCCAAGAAGAAAATCATGTATGGTCCCCAAATCCCGGAAGTAAAGTGGTTCCTCCCTCTAGCAAAATAAAATCTAGACCTGATAGCTCCACTGATGATGTTGATGATGATGATGCTGTAAAAAGATCTAAAAGTAAAAAGAAAGTTGTGTTAGTTGAAGAAGCTGACACTGACTATGATGTCGAGCAAGATGTCCAGGACATCTCTCCTATTGAAAAGTATGCAAGCAAGAATATTTTAGTTAGGGTTCCTGATGCTCCCCTTGACAACAATTCCTTCCATTCTGTTGGGAATGCTGAAAAGTGGAAGTATGTTTTTCAAAGAAGAATTTACCTTGAAAGAGAATTGGGAGCTGGTTCTCTGGAATGCAAAGAAATCATGGAGCTGATATCTTATGCTGGATTAATGAAAACTGTTACCATGTTTGCCAAATGCTATGAGACTCTTATTAAGGAATTTATTGTTAATATTCTTGTTGACTGTGTTGATCATAAAAGTAAGGAGTATAGAAAGGTGTATGTTAGGGGTAGGTGTGTAGAATTTTCCCCTTCTATCATAAATAGATTTCTGGATAGGTCTGAAGATGACTTTTGTGAGATGGAAGTAACACATAATCAAGTGTGCAGAGTCATCACTGCTAATCAAGTGAGTGAGTGGCCCATGAAGAACAAACTTCCTGTTAGCAAGCTAAGTGTGAAATATGCTATTATGCATAGAAATGGAGCTGATAATTGGGTTCCTACTAATCATACTTCAACCATAACTATTTGCTTAGGAAAGTTTATTTATGCTGTTTGAAACAAGAAACTGTTTGATTATGGTTCTTACATCTTTGATCAGACTATTAAGCATGCAAGAACTTGTGCCATTAAGATGCCCATTTCCTTTCCTTCCCTCATCTGTGGAATTATTCTTAATCAACATCATGTAATTCTAAGTGGTAATGATGCAGTGTGCAAGAGGGAGTCTACTTTAACCCTTCACTTCAAGCTTTTTTCAGGAAAATATGTCCCAGACATTGTTTTGATATCTGCATCTACTGAAAACGAGACCTCCACCAAGGATGACATGATCACTGAATTAAGGAAAGCATGCAAAGAACTAGATGATGTGATCAGAGTTAATTCAGCAAGGAAGCTAACTTTTGAAATGATGATCAAGGAGATGCAAAAGGACAATAACTTTGATGATAGAGTGAACTCTGAAGGAGGAGATTTTAGTGAGGAAGGAAGTTCTGGCTCAGGAAATTCTACTGGTCCTGAACACAGTTAGACTATTTGATGTTTATTAATCTGACCCCTTTGTTTCTTTTTGGCACTTGCATGTGATTGAATTATTTACCTATATTACTGATACTCTCTTGAATGCATCATGTTATTTGGCATATTATGACTAAAAAGGGGGAGAGAAACTGACTAACTGACCACTAATTGAGGGGGAGCTTAATACTTGAGGGGGAGCCTCATGCCTCAGAAGATGTTTTGACACCTACCTATGCTAACAGCTAACTGCTAACTGAGTCTTTTTTGTTTTTCTTGCTTTGCTCATGTTGCTGCTCTGATTATGCTCTGATAATGCTCAAATAATGTTTTATCCAAAATTTGCCAAAGGGGGGAGTTTGTAAGTGTTTGTTGGCAACAATTTTGGTAAAACAATGACCTGATAATGTTTTGCTAGATGTCTTAACATTTTTAAGCAAACTGTTTTGAATGATGTCAAAGCAGATGTCTTTACATCTGCCTCCTGAGCTGAACTTAGCCCAATATCAGTTTAAGTTTTCTGTTTCCTGTTTTCATGCGCGCCATAATTCAGGATTTGTGACTCATGGGCTGCAAAAAATATGGAGGAATATTTTTATATTTGAATTATCTTTATGGAATATATCTTGGTCTATTTTCAGGGAAATATTAAAAAGATTGAAATATTTGAGTTTCAGCCCAAGCCCACTGCTGCACATATATAAGAACCCGCTTCCTTATTCATTCAACTACAACTTTTGAAGAAGAATACTTTCTTTCTGTTTTAGAAGTCTAAGTCTTTTAATTGTCCAACACTCTAGTATTGATTTAATACTTGTGTTGTTATTTGAGTTGTTAATTGTGTATCATTCATAAGTTTTTAAGCATTGAATGATTGAAGTCTTTAAAACTTATTAATTCAATTGTTTCTTCACTATAAGTGATTGAAGGGATTTGAGAAGGGCCTCATACCTAGAAGTGTCTTAGGTAGAAGTATAGCACGGGTAGTGATTAAGTGATTAGATCGTAAACTGGTTTTTTACTGAGGATCTATGAATTGATACTATTTAGTGGACTTCTCCCTGGCATGGTAGCCCCCAGAGTAGGTGTTGTTGTACACTAAATTGGGTTAATAATCCCTTGTGTTTTTACTGCTTTTATTATTGTTGCACTTTACTTTGTCCTCAGATATTTGTGTCGTGACATCTCCTTCGACGTCACATATCTGATACCAGAATTTCATAGTCTAACCAACAAGAAGCCAACACTTGATATAAAGAAGTCAATGTAGAATTCCCATCATTTGAATTGAAAACCGAGCAAGCATAATACTAAGATAAAACCAATCCTCAGATGAAATAAGCTTCAAATGAAGTTGCGCCTTAGATGAAAGAATTGAATAAAATCTTCAAAAAAAATTGGGCTGAGTAACAACAATATTCGAAGGAATTCCCAATCACAGATAATGCATAAAAATCAGAATAACCCGCACACAGAAAAAATCAACCCAATGCCTTGGAGTAAACTCCAAGTACTTCACACAAACTAACAACAAGGAACCAAGGTCTCCAAGTATCAAGGATTCTAATCCTAAGTCTAAGAGATCCACAACTACAATATGCCAATGATAGTAACCAAATAGTCGACAAAGAGTTAAGTCTTTTACGGTTCAAGTTGATTATTAAGTGTCTTAAAAAAGAAAAATAAAGCTCAAGTGAGAAAAGAAGAAATGACATAAAATAAATGCTCAAATGAGCAAAAGGAAAATAGCATGAAATATAAATACTAAAAAAAATAAATGGTACATAAAAGTAAAGGCACAAAATAAAGGCATAAAGTAAAGTTAATTGTTAGTGAGTTAGAAGTTAGAAGTCAAGTATAACAAAAGGTTAGTTGAATGACCATCTTGAAGCTTGCTTTTTAAAACTCATTAGAGGATTGATAAAACCAAATCCTCTCAACAAAAAGTTTCAGTTGCTTTTTGTCAAGTATATCATTCATTTTAAGAACTCAAAGCTAACACATATGACCAACTATAATTGAAGATTGAACTTAGGCCAAGGTTGATGAAGGCTTGTTAGAGGACTGGTAAGACCAAAGCCTCATAACAACAAGCTTCAAAGGTTTTGAACCAAAATCCAATAATCAATTATACTTGGACTTTCAAACATTAAGTTTGAGCCATGAATGATCATTTTTCGAATCGGGTCAAATTTAGCACTATGTTAAGAAATCATAAGTGGACTTATGTAGAAGCCACGCCTATTTTTAGATCGGTCAATAGAAATGTATGTACTATGCATGTTAGAGACATGGAAAAAACCAAGCTCCTAAAACATGTAGCACAAGTAAAAAAACAAAAATAAAGACGAAAGGGATAAGTTGAAGAGGGAAAGGGGAAATGAAAAGTCAATTTGGATTACATCCAAAAAATTCTTTCATCTTTAAGTTCAATCACTCATCTTGGTGGATTAAATCACTAAGTATATCAATAATTTAAAACACCAAAAATGAATTAAATATTTCACTCTTAGGTAGATTTGAATTAATGGACATTTATCCAACTTCATCTACACCCAAAGTCCATTGAATTTAAAGAGAAATTGGATATTTAAAATTGCAATCCAAAGCAACAATCAAAAGAAAGGAGTGGAAAATAGAAAGAGAACCAAAACAACCCAAAAACAAAGCCAAAATGGCCATTATGTCCCAAGAAACCGATTTACCCTGTGAGGAAATCAATTTCCTGTGCTAATTTTTCAAAAAAAAAAAGGCACAGGAAACAGAGGGAAATCAATTTCCCTATATGGTAAATCGATTTCCTGCTGTTAAAAATAGTAAAATCAACATTTCAAAGGCAAAATTTTTGTTCAAGCTTTTTATCAAACACCTTATGATCTTGATTTTAATTGAGCATAAAAACTCCATCAAGTTATGAGAAAATAGAACCAATGGAATCACAAAACATAGCTCAAAGAATCAAACAATCAAGATCAACAAGAGATCACATCGCGAAAGATGAAGTTCCAACTTACCAAAGATAGATCTAGAAAAATATCAAATCAACTTCAAAAATCAGCTTCAAAAATCAATCTCATAAGCTTGTATGTAGAGAATTAATGAAGAAAAAGTATTTGTATGAAGGTTTAAATCAAAGATTAGTAAGCTTCAATGAAAAGCTTACTATCTTTATGAAAATGGAGCTTTGAGGGAATTTGGTAGACAGAGAGAATAAAGAGAATTTTTAGCAAGGTGATTTTGGCTATCAAAAGCTTAGGAATTGAATGAAATGAGGGCTCTATTTATAGAATTTAAGCTTGGGATTAGTAGTGGTTTAGAGTTTGGTTTGGAACCAAAATTAAGCTTGGTAATTGATTTTTGGAGGCAAAATTAAATCATGTGATGCACATGTGATCAAATAAAGGTGTATGATGAAATTTAATTTTAATGAAGTGGGAAATTATTTTTTGATAATCAAGAATATTTTCTAATAAATGAAAAATAAAATTCGAGCCAAAAAGTTACAAACTTTAAAATTTCCTCATTTTTCAAAAATTCACGCAGGAAATCGATTTACCCAAATAGGAATCGATTTCCACATAAATGTTTTTGAAATTTTGGTGCAAAAACAATGAGGGAAATCGATTTACCTGTATGGGAAATCGATTTCATCAGAGAAAAATGTCAGAAAACCTTGTTGGCTGGATGCTTTGGCTCAATACTTATAAAACACAAGCATACAAGAAAACAAAGAAAATATTTTTGGTATTTTGATTAGAGGTTAGTCAACAACACACATACACAAGATACACAACTAAGGTGCTTGGCGATCCCTTGAGATATGTGATACGGTGGGAGAACTGATTTGGTTTGTTTTGTGTTTGATCGCAATTGTTGGGATAGCAAGAGCTGCCACCGACTTTTCTTTTATCCAATAAAGGAAAGGGTAAAGAGAATAGGAAAGACCTTTGAGATATTTTCTTGAGTTCGGGGGGTAGGTTATGAAAAGGGAAGGCGTTAGCACCCTTTTCATCCGTAGTTATCTACGTGCTCTTAGTTGCTTGTTAGATCATTTTTGCTTTGTTTGAAATGTGTTATTTGGTGGGTTTTGAAAGTATTTTGAAAAATCATTTGTTGCGGCAAACTTTGTAATGATTCTCGTCTCTATAAGAATTTATACAAAGTGTTGGTTTTGAAAATAGTTCAAAGAGATGTTGTTTCTGAAGATGTTTTTGAAAGTGTAAGTGTGGAAATGGTTATTTTGTTTGGCGAGCAAGAAACTACAAGTGTCCTACCTACTCAAAGGGTCTATGTTATTTTCCTCCTCCTTTAGATGTTGCTATCTTACCATTGATTGGTAAGAAGCCCCATCGTTGGATGTGAAGGGACGGGCATGGGTCAATTGTATAGTCATAGATGGCAACTTATGAGACGTTTTAGCAATTTTCGTAAGAGACTAGATCATTTACCGGAGGCAACATCGAGGGACTACGATCATTTTTATCAAGGGTCTTTGCTAAAACGCCCATATTCGAGGGACATGACTATTTTCCTAGGCAACAAGTGAGATTACCCTAGAGGTGCATGTGTGTGAATAGTGTGTTTGATTGCATGCATTTTTGTCTTTGAAATTAGGGTTTTCTAACGGTTGATTTTATCTTACCATACACGCCCTAATTACTAGCATTTTATATAAAAAGCGGTAAATTGCGGAAAATAAATGTCCTACGCTATTACATATTTTGGGGAAGGGGTATACAAATTTACAAATGGGGTTTGGAGAGAAATAAAAGTCCTAATTATTACAACCATATTAAATAGCAAGAAAATGTAAAAACAAAAACAACACAAAAGAGAGAAAAACAAGTCTTTCGATTCATGCAATATGTTCGAAGCATATGTCGTTCGATTCACACACCCCTTTTGCTTTCTTTCATTTAGGCCTGCAAATTAGTGCGTATTGAAACATACACCCTTCGATTCACACATTTTTTTGTTTCCTTTCGTTTGGGACTGTGAAGCAGTGTGTTCGAAGCCTAAGGCTTTGTGTCGAACCATGCTGTTATTTTTTACTCCAACATTGTTTTATGGTCTGTACAGGTTAGTTCTTGACAAGAAAAGAAGACAAACAAAAATAGTAGCTTCGAAGGTAATGATTAATGATGTTTGAAACAAAGGGTTTAGAGTCAAGAAAACTTACCTTGAAGCTGGAATGCATGTTTTGGACTTGAGTTGCTGCCTTTGAATGCTCTTGGGTTCGAAAGAAAAGAAAAGAGGTGTTGTCTTTGTTGGTTCTGGGTTCGAAAGAAAAGAAACAGAGGTGTTGTATTTTTTTTTGTTATGGGTTTAAGAGTGTTCTAAGGCTTCAGCCTTGGGTTCTCTCCTCTCTCTCTCTTTTTTCTTCTTCTCCTTTTTCTTTGTTCCAAAAGCCTCTCTTTGTTTATTAAAAAGCCCTCTGAAAAGCCCCCATAGATGTGTTGTGAAAAAAACTATTTATAGAAGAGTCTTGCTGGGGTTTTGGGGGGAAAAACAAATAAAATTTGAATAGTTTGGGTATGTTCTTTTCATAGCTTTCTAGGTGCAGCTCTTATATGCTAGTTTGGTGCAAATTAGGAGTAGCATAGCAGGACTTTTTTGCAGCAGTTTTGGAGTGTTGTGGTAGCTTGGTGCATGACTGTTTCATAGAAGCACATTTGACTTGGGCTTGGCAGCATATATGACTTTGTTCATCAACCTTCTAGCAAACTCAACAACAGAGGAAACAATGTTTTTTCCACCAAATGTGTGTCCTTCAAATGGACCACACAACCTTCAACCATACTCAACAACAGACGAAACATTTTGTTTTCACCAAATACGTGTCCTTCGAATGGACCACACAACCTTCAAAACAATATTTGTTTCCTCCAAATGTGTGTCCTTCGAATGGACCACACAACCTTTGATCAAAATCAACAACAGTCGAAACAATGTTTGTTTCCACCAAATGTGTGATCTTCGAATGGACCAATTGTATGTCCTTCAAATGGACCATATTGTATGTACTTCGAATCCACCAATTATGTGTTCTTCGAATGGACCATTTGTATGTTCTTTGAATCCACCAATTGTAAGTTCTTCGAATTCACCAATTGTAATTCATAGTGTAGAATCTATGTGTGTTGAAGGGTTTAGAGGTGGAATCGAAGCAAACATGCAGGAGGCCATTGCCTTGTGGATCTAAGCTAGCATGAAGGAAGCCACTGCCTTGTGGATCGAAACTAGCATGAAAGAAGCCACTGCCTTGTGGCTCGAAGCTGGCATGAAGGAAGCCATTGCCTTATGGATCGAAGCTAGCATGAAGGAAGCCATTGCTTTGTGGATCGAAGCTAGCATGAAGGAAGCCATTGCCCAGCCGAAGCTTGTGGATCGAAGCAAGCATCAAGGAAGCCATTTCCCAGTTGAAACTTGGGAAATCAAAGCAAGCTTTCTCTTCTTCAATAAGTCAAAAAAACTGCCCACCAACCCTTTTCGATCATTCATGTAGTTCGACCAGCCTGAACCAGATTTTGAATTTGACATAGTTATCTACACATCTTTTTTTTCTTCTTTGCCCTTTCGACAATTTCCTCTTTGATCTGATGCTTGAGAGTCCAGTTATTCTTGTGCAAACTTAAGTTTTTGGAAATCTTTGTGAGAAATGCCTTGAGAAAAGAGAGGGCAAATTTTGGGGTACAACAGCTGCCCCTGTTCAATCTTCTTAAACCTAAAGAGTTAGATTGGCGAGTCCGCCATTCATGACTTGAAGGTGGAAGATGATTGAACACTAGAGTGCCCAGAAATTTGCACTCGATGATGTATTAGTTGATTGTGTATGGAATGGGCTTAAAGATGCCATTTAGGGAGGTGATGAAGAGTTTCCGAAGATGGGATTATAGATGCCATCCATAATGACTGTTGGTAGAAATTGGAATAAATATCAGAATAAATATCTGGTCGATTTATACTGAAACAATAGATGTAGTGGGATGAGTATCAGAATAATATGCATAATTGGATCGTAACTGACTCATATCTGAAAGATGTACTGAATGGGTGTCAGAATGACATCCATATCTGGATCGCATCTGAACCGCATTTGAAAGATGTATTGAATGAGTGTTAAAATGACATTTGTCTCAATACTGTATCTGAACTGTATTTGAAAGATATATTGAATGAGTGTTAGAATGACATCTATCTCTAGATCGTATCTGAACTGTATTTGAAAGATATGTTGAATGAGTGTCAGAATGACATCCGTCTCTGAATCGTATCTGAAATGTATTTAAAGATATATTAAATGAGTGTCAGAATGACATCCTTCTCTGAATCATATCTAAATTGTATTTGAAAGAGATGTTGAATGAGTGTCAGAATGACACCTGTCTCTGTATCGTATCTGAACTGTATTTGAAAGACATATTGAATGAGTGTCAGAATGACATCCGCCTCTAGATCGTATCTTATCTGTATTTGAAAGATATGTTGAATGAGTGTTAGAATGACATATGCATCTGGATCGTATCTGAACTGTATTTGAGAAATATGCTGAATGAGTGTCAGAATGACATTTGCCTCTGGATCGTATCTGAACTATATTTGAGAAATGTGTTGAGTGAGTGTCAGAATGACATCCGTATCTGGATCGTATCTGAACAGTATTGAATGAGTGTCAGAATGACATCCGTATCTGGATCGTATCTGAACTGCATTTGAAAGAATTTGGAATAAGTGTAGTTGTTTAGTTATTGGCTTGCATTTTTCGTAAAACCAGGTGTGTGTGTGTGTGAATGTCATGACTGATGTCATAACATTCTAGTTTAGTATGTACTGATTCATTAGGTACCTTTGCAGAAAAATATTGTCATACAGGTGCTGTTGTTTATAAGTGTGTATCTGAGCATTTTGCAAAAAGATCACATTTACCTAAATCAGTAGACAGGTTTTCAGATGTCATAACAGATGTTAAGACATCCTGTTCTGAACTAACAGTTATGCAGTTTGGGTAATTCTGAGTTTTTTCAGGATTATGACTTAGTCTTTCCTGAACAGAAAATCTCGTGGACTTGGGGTTAACCTAGCTCAACCCTAACCTGGTTGATAAAGTCCTGTGACCTAGTCTTAAGGTCAAACGGAATTAACCCTAGCTTTTTGTGGAAACCCTAACTGAAGATGCAGCTACTATATATTCAATAGAGCTGCTGTTTTGGAATGCATCCCTTTTTGACAGAAGATCATTTAGAAGCTGTATAGTTTTAACTATTGTAATCCAAGAAATTATCATTGTGATAAGTGACTTGGAATAGGTTTTAATTGTAAGGGTTGTGTATCACTCAAAGCTTTGAAGCAAGAGTGTTTGTATGTCTCTTGACTAAAGCTTTGAAGCAAAGTCAAGTTAGGTTTGTGTATCACTCAAAGCTGTGAAGCAAGAGTGTTTGTGTTGCTTGATTAAAAAAACTGTGAAGTATAATCAAGTGTATGTTTTGAAGAGTGTCTTCATCAATTCATTAGTCAAATTGTTTTATGTATCACTGCTATGATTAAGGGGGAGTGAGTAGGAACTCAGGTTTAAGTTGTACTTAGATTGAAGTTGCATTGGGTAGGTCTTAAGTGAAGGAGATAAACTGGTTGGTTTATTCCTGAATTAATATCTCTTATAGTGGATTTCCTCCCTGGCTTGGTAGCCCCCAGAGTAGGTGTTGTTGCACACTGAACTGGGTAAACAATTGACTGTGTTTTTTTTACTGCTTTTGTATTTACTGTCTTATAGAAAGTCAGATACGGTGTCATAACATTGAACGTGACATTGAGTATCTGCAGCCAGAATTTTAATTGGCATCAGAGAAGGCTACCCTGCCTGTATTACTGGGTGAGATCTAGGGATATCACTTTCTGGAACTATGGACAAAGAAGGAGTTTTTGGAAATAGACCACCCATTCTGGATGGAACTAATTATGACTACTGGAAACCTCGTATGATTGCCTTCTTAAAATCTCTGGACAAGAAGGCTTGGAGAGCTGCTGACAAAGGATGGATCCATCCCACCATAACTGAGAAAGGTGGGAAGATCAGTCTGAAGCCTGAGGAAGATTGGAGTAAAGAAGAAGATGAGTTAGCCCTGGGAAATCCCAAAGCCTTAAATGCCTTGTTCAATGGAATTGATAGAAACATTTTCAGACTAGTACATCAATATGAACTGGCCAAGGAAGTTTGGGACACTCTCAAAACTACCCATGAGGGCACTTCCAAAGTAAAAATGTCAAGGCTTCAGATGTTGACTACCAAGTTTGAGAATCTAAAAATGATGGAAGATGAAACCATTCATGACTTTCACATGAACATCTTGGAGATTGCCAACACCTCAGGAGCACTGGGAGAAAAAATGGCAGAAGAAAAATTGGTGAGAAAGATTCTCAGATCCTTGCCTAAAAGATTTGCAATGAAGGTAACTGCCATAGAAGAAGCCCAGGACATCAGCAAGTTGAAAGTGGATGAACTAATTGGGTCTCTTCAGACTTTTGAGATGGGGATCACTGAAAATGGTGACAAGAAGAACAAGAGCATAGCACTTGTATCCAACACTGATGTTGAAAACAAGGAGGATGAAGAAGAAAATATTTCAGAAGCTATAGCCATGCTTGGAAGAAAGTTCAACAAACTCATCAAAAGAATAGATCCAAAGTCAAGGTCTAATGTTCATAACATTCCCTCTGACATTGACAGTTCCAGCAGAAGACCAAGGTCAGAAGAGAAGGGAAATCAAGGCAGAGGTATTCAATGCCATGGCTGTGAAGGATATGGGCATATTCGAGCTGAATGTCCTACCTTTCTTAAGAAACAAAAGAAAGGAATGACTGTTACTTGGTCTGACTGTGATTCAGAAAGTAATTCTGAAGAAGAATCTGCCAAACTAGTTACTGCTCTAACTAGTGTTTGTACCTCTGAAAGTGACACTAGTGATGAAGAAGTGACATTTGAAGAACTGGATGATACCTACAAGAAATTGTATATCAGAAGTGCTGAAGTCTGTGTGCAGAATGAGAAACAATCAAAACTCATCATAAAGCTGGAGGCTGAAAAAAGGGCAGATCTTGAAACTATAAGTCATCTAGAAGGGGAAGTTCAATTGCTGAACTCACAACTGAACCAAATGACCAAATCTGTCAAGATGCTGACTAATGGAACAGATAAATTGGAAGAGATTCTTCAAGTTGGAAAAAATGTGGGAAACAAATATGGACTAGGATTTGTGGAAGCCAAGAAATCTAGTACAGACAAGAAGATCAGGCCTGTTAAACAAATGTCAAAGAAGATGTCTCAACACAACTCTCAACATCAGAAACAGAGATATATGAAGAAAAAGTACCAAAGATGGAGATGTCATCATTGTGGGAGGTATGGCCACATAAAGCCCTTCTGCTTCAAATTGCATGGTTACCCTAATCAAAACTCAGGTGTTAAACCTAAGTCTAAAAGGGTACCACATACTCCTCAATGGAAGAAAAAGGCTACTGCCCTGATAGCCCACACTTCCCTGAGAGTCTCTGCAAGGGAAGACTGGTATTTTGACAGTGGGTGCTCTAAGCACATGACTGGAATAAAGAACATTCTCAATCATGTTTAACCTCACACCACTAGTTATGTGACCTTTGGAGATGGTTCTAAAGGTGAAATCAAAGGAGTTGATAATTTGGACTGCCCTGAAGTTCCAAATCTAAATGAAGTTCTATTGGTAAAAGGCCTGACTGCTAATCTCATTAGTATCAGTCAATTGTGTGATCTAGGATTCAAGGTCATCTTCTCAAAATTTGAATGTCTAGTAATTAATGAAAAACTAGAGGTGGTAATGAAAGGAATCAGATCCAAAGATAACTGTTAGTTGTGGCAGCCTGAGAACACTAATAACTCCACTATGTGTTCCATTACCAAAGAAGAAAAAGAGATGAAACTGTGGCACCATAAGCTTGGCCATCTTCATCTAAGAAGAATGAAAAGAACTATCTCTATGGAAGCAGTCAGAAGGATTCCAAGACTGCAAATTGATAAAAGGAGGGTTTGTGGTGAACTTCAAATTGAAAGGCTTGGTAAAGAGAGACATGTCTATGATGTGGTGAATAAACTTGAAGAAGGATGTGTTGTCAGGACCAGAAGTAATCATGACAAAGAATTTGGAAACAAAAAGTTTAATAAATTCTGTTTCCCAGAAAAAATGAGTCATGAAGTCTCTTCTCCTATAACTCATCATCAAAATGGAGTTGACAAAAGGAAAAATAGGAACATACAGGAATCTGCCAGAGCTATGATTCATGTCAAAAGAATGCCTTTCCAACTCTGTGCTGAAATAGTTGCAACTGGTAGTAGCTGTTCTCAAAATATCTGGACAAAACAGATGCTCACTGAGTATAATGTCTCAAAAGATGTTGTGACATTGTATTGTGACAATCTGAATACAATCAATATTTCCAAGAACCCTATTCAGCATAGCAAGACCAAGCACATTGACCTTGTAGAGAAAAAGACAATTAAAATGGAACATGGTGTCATCAAGCTTCAGCTAGCTGATTCTTCTACCAAGGCTCTTGTTGGAAATCATCTTGAAAACTTGAAGGGCAAGATGGGTATTTGCCAACGTGAAAAATTATAGCAATTAATTTTGCTTAAAACAAGGGTTGAAGGAGTTATTTGTGTTGAGTCTATTTTTAGTAGGTTAATCATATGTCTTTCCAAATCCTTCAAAATTATTAAGAAGTTGAATAGACTCTCATTTGCCTCCTACCTCTCTCATCTTTGCAACCTATTCCTTTCTCTCAATCAAAGTTTTCTCTCAAATTGCTACTGGTGCTCTAAGTCAATAAAAATGTCTCAAACATCATCTTCAACCAATGCGACCACTTCATCTTCATCATCTGACCAAGATTCTCGAGCAATCACCATATGCATAGATTCTGATGTCCTGGAGATCACCCCTCTCAGAGAAATGGCAACTGACCCCTCCAAAGTCAAAAAGCTAAGAACTAGGCATGTAGGAAGAGCTCAAGCTACTGCTTCTGGTAATCCTTCTCATCCTTCTTCCTCTGTTCCAAATAGGGAAGGATCAGTTCAAGTTCATCAAGCAATTGCTAGGCTTGTGACAAGTATACTAAGCGGAAACCAATCTGTACCGGGGATTTCTGTCCCATTAAATCAATCAGGAAGCCCAAATATGGATTTCTCTGAGAATGTAGATGTCTCTGAGAATGTTGTGACACAAAATGACAACATTCAGAACCCTTTAGAAAAGACTGTTGATCCACCTATCATTGATGTGGATGAGGAATACTCAGACAATGATCTGATTGCCAATGTAAACCCTAGCATAGCTAGGAGAATGATGAAAAGAAAGGGTAATCAGAATGATGCAAAATGTATGTCCAAAGATAAACCTGCTGTTAAGAAATCCAAGGCTGAAGGCAAGGCTGGGGTAGAATCTGTGAAAAGTGGTCAGTCCAAAGGGAAGGTGAAAGCCCAGGTGTATACTGGTAGACAACCAATTACAAAAAAGAGAAAAGAACCTGAATCTTCTGATTCTGATGAGGAATCAGAGTTTGAGATTGATGCTGAAGAAATTCCTATCAGAAGGAAACTTCCCTCCAGCAAAATTGCTAGAGTTCCTGAAGTCCCAACAGACAACATCTCTTTCCACCATCCTGACAATGCAAACAGATGGAAGTATGTTTGCTTGAAGAGAATAGCCTTAGAAAGAGAACTCAACAATGATGCCATGGAGTGCAAGGACATCATGGACCTGATTAAGAATGCTGGACTGATGAAGACAGTGGTAAAATTTACCAAGTGTTATGAAAATCTGGTCAAGGAGTTCATAGTTAACTTGTCTAATGAATGTGCTGATGGAAGATCAGCTGACTTTGAAAGTGTTTATGTTAGAGGAAGAAGGGTTAATTTCTCTCCATCAGAAATTAACAAATTTCTTGGAAGATCAAATGAGGATTGTCCTGAACTGGAAGTCACTGACAATGAAGTTTGTCAAACCATCACAGCAAGACAAGTGAAGTGCTGGCCCTTGAAAGGCAAGCTGAATGCCAGCAAACTTAGCATGAAATTTGCCATCCTGCACAAGATTGTTGCAGCCAACTGGGTCCCTACAAACCATAAATCAACTATCTCCACAGGATTGGGGAGATTTATTTATGTTGTGGGAACCAAGACTGTTTTTGACTATGGTAGGTATATTTTTGAATAAACTTTAAAACATGCTGGTAGTTATGCTCTCAAAGGACCAATTGCCTTTCCCTCCCTCCTTTGTGGAATTATCCTTGCAAAATACCCTGATATCCTGGTGGCAAGAGATACTTCTTGCAAAAGAGATCCTGCCCTTGGGTTGCACTACAAACTGTTTTAGGGATCTCATGCTCCTGATATTGTCATAACATCAGCTGAGACATCGTCTGTGAAGACTCAGTCTAAAACATCTGATGTTATAGCTGTATTAAAAGAGACCTGCAAAGAACTGGAAGCTAGGAAAAAGACCCTAGAAAACCTAATTGCCAGGTTAGAAAAGGAGGAAGCTGAAGGAAACAGAAGGGAAGAGGGTGTAGAAGCTGAAGATCATCTCAATACTGAAGAAACTAGCTCCTCTGAGTCTGATGACAGTGCTTAAAGGTTGGTGGAGATGCTGATTGGTGGAGTTGGTGCTGGTACCTGGTAGAGTTTGGAAGTGTGTTCAGTTTTTAGTTGCTGTTCTTATTACTTTTTCTGGATGACTGTATAACTTTTAAGAACATGTATCTTTGGCCCATTTGTGGCTAAAGAGGGGGAGATATATTTTGGTACTTAATTAGACATTCTATTTTTCTGCAGTCATTTCTTTCCGTTGCTATCTATCTCTGATTGCTTAGGGTCTTTAGCCAAAAATCTGCCAAAGGGGGAGTTTGTAGTTGTTTAGTTATTGGCTTGCATTTTTGGTAAAACCAGGTGTGTGTGTGAATGTCATGACTGATGTCATAACATTCTAGTTTAGTATGTACTAATTCATTAGGTACCTTTGCAGAAAAATATTGTCATACAGGTGCTGCTGTTTATAAGTGTGTATCTGAGCATTTTGCAAAAAGATCACATTTACCTAAATCAGTAGACAGGTTTTCAGATGTCATAACAGATGTTAAGACATCCTGTTCTGAACTAACAGTTATGCAGTTTGGGTAATTCTGAGTTTTTTCAGGATTATGACTCAGTCTTTCCTGAACAGAAAATCTCGTGGACTTGGGGTTAACCTAGCTCAACCTTAACCTGGTTGATAAAGTCCTGTGACCTAGTCTTAAGGTCAAACGGAATTAACCCTAGATTTTTGTGGAAACCCTAACTGAAGATGCAGCTACTATATATTCAACAAAGCTGCTGTTTTGGAATGCATCCCTTTTTGACAGAAGATCATTTAGAAGCTGTATAGTTTTAACTATTGTAATCCAAGCAATTATCATTGTGATAAGTGACTTGGAATAGGTTTTAATTGTAAGGGTTGTGTATCACTAAAAGATTTGAAGCAAGAGTGTTTGTATGTCTCTTGACTAAAGCTTTGAAGCAAAGTCAAGTTAGGTTTGTGTATCACTCAAAGCTGTGAAGCAAGAGTGTTTGTGTTGCTTGATTAAAAAGCTGTGAAGTATAATCAAGTATATGTTTTGAAGAGTGTCTTCATTAAATTCATTAGTCAAATTGTTTTATGTATCACTACTGTGATTGAGGGGGAGTGAGTAGGAACTCAGGTTTAAGTTGTACTTAGATTGAAGTTGCATTGGGTAGGTCTTAAGTGAAGGAGATAAACTGGTTGGTTTATTCCTGAATTAATATCTCTTATAGTGGATTTCCTCCCTGGCTTGGTAGCCCCCAGAGTAGGTGTTGTTGCTGTTGTACCCCAAATTTTGACCTAAGATATCATCTCCTACCTGCATCATTACATTACAAGTGTTTTGATCCATCGATTTTAAAATTCATAACTTTTTTCAGGTCGAGAGCTATTTATGTTGAACACTAAATCATTTAATCGATTCGTGCTAAACTAATGTTTATTAATTATTTATTATCTTAAATTTGAATAATTGAAATTTGTTTTCGATTATTATGTAGTTTAAAGATGTATAGATAATAAAATAAACATTAGAGAAGAGGCGCCTTAATTGTGCAGACAGTATTTATTTATTACTCACTATCTTAAATTTAAATAACTGGAATTCATTCTCAGTTATTACATAATTTAAAGGTTTATGAATAATATAATAAATATTCGGAAAAGTTTATTGGTCAATAATGATTATTTAATCATTTGTCATTCTAAGTTAAATAATTGAAATTCTATTTTAATTATTATTTAGAATGTTATGGATGATGAATTAAATAATTGAGGCTATTAATTGATCAATGATAATTATTTATTTATCTGTTTATTATTCTGAATGTAGGTAGTTGAAATTCGTTTTCAATTATTATACGATTAAAGAATTGTAAACGATAAAATAAATAATTAGAGAGAAAGAAGAAGTTAATTGGCGAATATTGGATTTTTATTCATTTTTTCTAATTGTACAATTATTATGTAAATATTGTATCTATTACAACAAAATTACAATAATAAATTTACAAAGCTAAAATGAAATAAAAAAACTAATCTAATATTCCTAATTCTAAATCTTCTGATCCAATGCGTTTTTGTCTGCTCACTTGATGTTACCTGCAAAATTAAAAGAAATTAGAATTCGAACAAATAATTAAAAGCGAAATTATTTAATGTTCATCATTAAAAGCAATGGCCGGAATCAGTTACTCTTTTTTGCAAATCACGGGATTTCTCCCGGTTCACAAAAAAAGAGAGGAATTTTTAAATGAATGCACAAATTCACTTTTGTCCAAAAAATTGCATGTTTTAAATTAATTGCATTTTTTCGAAATCCAAATGCATATTTCAAAAAAAACATACAGCATACAAAGTCCCTGCATGATCTCAACAACATATGCAAGCAAGCAAATGCCAACGTAAACCTATGCCCACATAGTAGAAAACAAAACATAAGCTACTATTGCATTAGAAGTCAAAAAATATGCAGTTTGACCAATATGCAAGCAATGAAACATTCCTTCTTTCATCATTTTCCTGGCAATTTGCAATTTCAGAAATAGTACAGCATATCATTTTATTGTCAAAACTGTACTGAGAGAGAAAAAGAGAGGGAGAAGTGTGGTTTTACAGGTTTGGCATAGGCAGGAAAGAGATACAAGACAAACTGCAGTAATATAGCCAGTAGAAGTAAAAACATAAAAGAAGAATAGAAACAAATTAGAGGTAGCAGTATGGTGCAGATATGCCAGGGAAGAGGGTGAAGTATTTCAAAAACCTCCAGCCTGTAACGTAAACAAAGGGAGGGAAGGCTGTTATAACATAACCAAAACAACCAAAAATCATATGTGAAACCATCAATCTCCAAGCCTTCAAACTTAGAAAAATAGTTATCAACAAAGAAAACATACAAAACCAGCAGGACCTGCATAACCATCCTACTGTCAAAAAAAACCATTTCACCATATGGCCTAAACCTCACAAACTGATTGAGCCCTTAAGCCAACATCACCATTACTGTCAAATATACATCAAGAAACAATTTCACACAAAAACGAATTCAAACCACACCATCAATATGGCCTAGCAACAAAAAGACCTATTCCCCTGTTTCCATCAACCTGTCCAACCAACACAAAACCAGCATACTCATAAACCTGTCAAACTTATTACCCAAGCCTGAACATCATCAATCACAGACTTGTTGAAGCCAAACTAGGCCAAACCTGAAACGATCCATACCAAAACCAACTTCGAAGGCAACATGAGCTAGGCCTCAGAGTTACCATCACTGGCCATTCAAAGCATACAACACAAAGCCTCAAAAATATTATCATAGGCCAAGGAACAAGCAACAACAGCAAGAAGAAGGAAGAGCAGTTCAACATCATCACAGTGAAGGAGAAGATAAGAAAGCGTTCAAAGGCAACATAATAAAATACAGTACCAAGGCAAATGAAGAAGAGAAACATCAAAGCACAGTACCAAGGCAGAAGAAGAAGGAAACCATATAAAATACCAGTCACCGAAGCGAGCTCGCGACCATCCTCTCCTCGCCGCCTGGCCTCCTTCGCTCCCGACCTCCTCCTCCGTCTCCACCTAGGTAACGATTCCCTCTCCCTTTTTTACTTCTATGGTACCTCCATCAAATAATAAGAATCAAACAATAAGAATCAAAACAGTAAGAATCATGTAATCGGAATCAACATGCAAAAATGAAACTAAGCTTTAACGAATCGAATAGCGTTTTACCGTAAATCCGTAGCCCTCCCTTTTTTCGTTTGACTAGAGGGAAGAGGAGTTTGGAGCGGGTGGCCATGGCAAGAAGTTAGATAGCGAAACTCAGAGGCAAGCATGGAGAAGAAGACGCGAAGAAGATGACGAAGAAGAGAGATGAGCGCCGTTCTGCCTAGCAGAACCCTAATCCCCAATTATGTTAAACAAATTAACCCTAAAACATTTTGTAAAACTAATGGGCCTCACCCCATTTCTCCTGCTTAAGCCCACGACTTGCTTCTGCACCCCCCCCCCCCCCCCCATTTTGAATTCTGTGTGGGCCTTCAAACCATCTAGCCCATATACCTTTCTTGCTTGTTTGTTACTTTGATACACTTTTTCACTTTTTTTATTTTCTCTAATCTTTTTTAGAATTATTATGTTAATTAATTAGTAAAAACAAAAAGATATGTCTAACTAGGTTTTTTTTTAATTAATTAGTTTGACCTCTTAGTTTAAACTTTGGATTTAATTTAAGAGTTTTAATTTTATTTCATTAGGGTAAATTAATAACTTTCCATTTAATTTAAAATATCTTAATAAGTATTTTAGTTTCACATACATAAAAAATATAGAATTTAAGAATGTAGACATTTTATTTTTTTTAATTAATTCTCCTCTTACATCGTTATTAACCAAAACTCTAAAACATATAAAAATAGAAAAAAACTTAAAAATATTTTATTAATTCATTTTCTTGCTTTATTAATATTAATATCGAAATATATAAAATAAAACTTAAAAAACTTAAAACTAAAAAACATTATGTCTTCGTTAAATAATTCTCTTGCTTTTTATCCATATCAAAATGCGTAAAAAGTAAAAAATACTTTCTTTTCGTTAATATTAAACAAAAAATCATGAAAATACATTATTCGCATCATTTAGTCTATTTTTTAAATTGTCGTTATTTAATCATTATCCGCATATTTTGTCTGTGTATTTATTCATTTGTTTATTCTGTTTACGTTTAAATCCAAAGGAAAAACAGTAAATTTGTTGACTTCATGTCCTCAAGTCTAACTGCGCGAACTTTCGCATTTCATTAAAACTTAGGATAATTTTTCCTCAAGTATTCAACCTTTTCAAAAACGCTTTGTATTTTTATTATTATTTACATTGCATATTTAGGGTTTTATTTCGCTCTTTTCCCTTTTCCTTTGGAAACAATAAAGTGCGGTGGCGACTCTTGCTTTTGTGAGACGAATTAATCAATAATTCGATCTCCGATTTACCCCGCTACATTTTTTATCGCTACAGAATTGGCGACTCTACTGGGGATAGATTGACCTCTTGCTGGTCCATCCCTAAGTGGGTTAAGCCTAATTTGTTTTATCTGTTTTATTATTATTTGATTTGCTTGATTATGTGTTTAAATTTGGGGTGTTTGGGTTTTTTGCAAAGGACGAATCCTATACCCGGATTAAGTAACACTTAAGGAATAGGACGGGCGGTATAGTCATGTTAACTTTGAGGGAGTAATCCCGAAGAAGGAGGCATGAGATCCCCCACTCAATTGAAGGCCCTCTTGAACTTAATATTTGTTTACCGAGTAATCGGGAAGACATTATTATTTTCGACCTAGGAGCCCGGGAAGTTGAGGACCGTAGAACCCCAACCCATCTTGGCCTTTTTAGGTGTAGCGCGGAGACTACAACGGAGTAATTCGGAAGTAGTTGTTACGCGATGCTACGCTCGGACGAGTTTCTCTTGAGAATGTTGCTAATTATTGAGTAATCAAGACGTTGGTAATATCCGAAGGAGGAATGTAGACTCTGGGAACTCTTAGAACCTTGTCTTACAGGTGTGATTGAAACGTTAGTACATACCTTTGGGTGGGCTTTACCCTCGACTCCATGCTGAATGTTGAACCTTTGAACCCCATGTTTGCAAACTTGTGTGTGACTGTTGCATTATCATTCATTCATGCATTCATCAACATCTTTGTAAGAAACTCGTTTTTCAAGGAACTTTGGAATGATTTTTGCAAACTTCTTAGGGTATTATGGAACTTGGAAGGAGAAATACTCGAAGCTTTAGCTTCAAGGAGCCCGAGATTGAAGAACTGAAGAGTTTGATTCCGAAGATAGAGAGTCTGACAGATTTTCAGAAGAAGTATGGGTCCATCGTACCGCTCATGAAGCGCAAGATGAAGAAAGGCATCCTCAACACGTTGGTCCAGTTCTATGATCCCTTGTACCGATGTTTCACCTTTCCGGATTATCAGTTGATGCCCACTTTAGAGGAGTACTCCTATATTCTTGGTTTTCCGATCGCCGACCGTGTTCCTTTTTCTGGATTAGAAGAGGAGCCCAAATCTCACGAGATAGCAACCATCACCCACTTGAAGAAGTCAGAGATAGAGGAGAATATGACTACGAAAGGGGGAATCCGGGGTTTGCCGGCGCAGTTTCTGTTGAAGAAAGCTCGCCACTTTGCTGATACAAAGGATACTGTCGCCTTCGAAGACGTGTTTGCTTTACTCGCATATGGTCTTTTCTTATTCCCTAACGTTGATAAATTTGTGGATATCAACGCCATCATAATTTTCCTGATTGGAAATCCGGTCCCTACGCTGCTAGGGGATACTTATTACTCCATCCATCTTCGAAACTCTTATCAAGGAGGGATGATTATTTGTTGTGTGCCGTTGCTGTATCAGTGGTACGTCTCGCATTTACCTGGGTCCGATGCTTTCTAGGATCTCGAGAAGGAACCGCGTTGGGCGCCAAAGATTATGGCTCTCACTCATTTCGACATTGACTGGTATAATCGAGTTTACCATGACGTGGAGATCATTGATAACTGTGGTGCTTTTCCCAACGTACCTCTTCTCGGTACGAGGGGTGGAATCAACTACAACCCTGTTCTAGCGCGCCGTCAGTTCGGGTACCCGATGAGAGATAAGCCGAACAACATCCATGTGAGTGGTCTCTTCCTTCAGGAAGGACAAGACCATCAGGCTGCTAAGAGGGAGATTGAAGGAGCTTGGCGCCACATCCACAAGAAAGGGAGAGATATGCTGGGACATAGAGGTGTCGTTTCTTTGGAGCCTTACTTGCAGTGGGTCCGTGCTAGGGCTTGTGCTCTCAAGATGCCATATAAACTTGAGAAACCTTTATTCCCTGCCATCGCACCATCATCTGTTGTTATCCCTATCGCGGACGTAGGAGAATATCAAGGAAACCTAGCTAGGATGAAGTCCGAGAGGGATGCTTGGAAGGAAAAGTACCATATGTCTGAGTATGAGAATCGAGTCCTGACTCGACAGCTAAAAGAAAAGAAGGAGTTGCTGCTTATTCAAGACGGCCGTTTCGTTGACCACGATGAGAAACTTCGTCAGAAGGATGCCTTGCTGAGGAAGTATGCGAGTGAAAGGAAAAGAAAGAGGGAAGGCTCGGTAAGCGTGGCTCTCGTTCCCAATCTGCAGGAAGAAATCATCGATCGACTGATAGCTGAGAAGAAGGAGATGGAAGACTTTTACGAAGAAAAGATCAAGAAGCTCCGATTACAGCTGGTGTTTGGTCCGTCATCTGAGGATTCCGAGTGAGCTTTAGCTTTTAGTTTATTTTATTGATATCATTTTGTAAAACTATGTAAAAGGGCTTCATGCTCCGAAGTTGTAATTTATTGTTTTATTAAGGGCTTCATGCTCCGAAGTTGTAATTTATTGTTTTATTTTTGGGCTTCCTGCTCCAAAGTTGTAATTTATTGCTTTCATGTTTAAAATTGTAATTTATCACTTTACTATGGTTTTCATGTTTTGAAGTTGTAATTTATTGCTTTCATTATTGGATTTGTTATTCCAAGGTTGTAATTTACTGTTCCAAATTGTAAGTTGTAATTTATCGCTTTCGATTAATGGATTGAGTCTTTGTCGTTCCAAATTCCTTTACCATTGATGTATGCAAAATTATTAAAGTTCCTTGAAAAACTTTTAAAATGAGTCATCATTTGCATCGCCATCATGCATCATTTCACATTCCACCTCACATGTTTTCTAGAGTCTCATCCTTGTTCTTTTTCCACCGAAGGTTGTCAAGCTGTCTCACTGATACGACACTCGGGCCAATCGTCAGAGGAAAATGGAAGATTTGGAACAGGAAAATCATGAGCTTCGTGGGGAAGTTGCTACACTTCGTGTCGAGATGGAAAAATTAACTGCGTTAGTGGAAAGTTTGGTGGCTGTTCAGAATCAGCCATCGACTACGGCTGCCGAGATTCAGGCTTCAACTCCAGTGGTTTCCGAGATTGTCACAATTCCTGCCTCCGTAACTCAAATCAACTCTCCGCTTCAACATCAGATGCCAAAAGGTTTTCCGTGGGGGATGCCTTACAACTTTGTGCCAGAAGAGTATCAGTCTGCCGTACAACCTTTATTTCAACATGCATTGTCTCTTCCTCAACCAGAGACAACTGCCATGCCGCCAGTAATTCCGTCTGTAACACCTTTTCCGCAACTAATTATGACGACCGTTGCTCCTGTGGTCCACTCCGTGCCATACTTGAATGAACCAATTTATCATGCCGAGCCCGCTGAAAGTTTGGGTCTTTTTGATAGAATGGAAGAATTTCAGGATCAGTTCCAGGAAATGCAGAAAGAGCTTAGAGCCTTGAAGGGGAAGGATCTGTTTGGGAAGAATACGCATGACCTTTGTTTAGTTCCGAATGTCAAGATCCCAGCAAAATTCAAAGTGCCAGACTTTGAGAGATATAAGGGTGATTCGTGTCCCAGAAGTCATTTGACAATGTACGTGAGGAAGATGTCTACGTACTCCGATGATCATGATTTGTTGATTCATTATTTTCAAGACAGTTTGACGGGTGCTGCCCTAAAGTGGTATATGGGTTTAGACAGCATTTGAATCCGCAACTTTAACGATCTTAGTGAAGCCTTTGTCCATCAGTACAAGTACAACGTTGACATGGCGCCGGACAGGGATCAACTCCGGGCGATGTCGCAGAGAGACCGAGAATCTTTTAAGGAATACGCTCAGAGGTGGCGTGAAATTGCTGCTCAAATCTATCCACCTCTTGAGGAGAAAGAGATGACTAAGATATTTTTGAAGACTTTAGGGTCCTTTTACTATGAAAGAATGATAGCCAGCGCACCCAGTGACTTCACCGAAATGGTAAGCATGGGCATGAGATTAGAGGAAGGGATTCGTGAAGGGCGTTTGGTCAAAGAAGGGAGTCCGTCTAGCAGTGCGAAGAAGTTTGGAAGTGTTTTCCCGAAAAGAAAAGAGCAGGACGTCAGTGCTTTGTTTCCAGGTAGGCCTAGGAGAGGTTACTCTCACGTTGCGGCAGTCACTCCGGCTGTCCGCCCAACTTTGATGACCCCAGCTCATCAAATTCCACCAACTCAACCACGGCCATTTCAGCAGCAGCCTCGACAACAGGCTTATCCATTCAACAATCAGAATCGTTCACCCAGAAAACCGCAGTTCGATGCCATTCCTATGACTTATACTGAATTGTTCCCTGCTCTCATCAGAAAGAATCTCATCACGACAAAGCCTCCTCCTGTCGCGCCGAACAGTGCTTCTCCGTGGTATAAGGCGGATCAGTTTTGTGAATATCACCAAGGGTCGCCGGGGCACAACCTTGAGAATTGCTTTGCTCTGAAGGCGGACGTACAGAGATTAATTAAGAATGGAATCTTGTCTTTTAAGGATGTTAATCCAAATGTTAGAGATAATCCTTTGCCTCGACATGGGGCAGCCTCAGTGAATATGGTGGAAGGTTGTCCGGGGAAGTTTCGGGTTTTTCAAGTCGAACACATAAGAGAATCATTGATCAGGTTACATTAGAGTTTGAGAAGACTTGCCTTTGTTAGGCGCCAGCACGATTATGACGCTTGTGAATTTTGCTCAAGAGAGGATGATTGTCCTATTGTGAAGGAGGATATTCAGAAGTTGCTAGATCAGAGAATTATCACTATTACCTATGACCGAAATCCGGAAGATGAAGTGAATGTTATCACACCACAATTCAATTTGCCAGAATCAGTAGAGATTGCTTACAACAGTCAGACTGTGCCTGTTGATCCTTTGATTATTTACCCACCTGGCCCTGTGCCTTACAGCTCGGACCAAGCTGTGCCGTACAAGTATAACGCCATAATGATTGAGAATGGGGTAGAGGTCCCCATACCAACCAGACCGTCTTTTATTAACATTGCTGATGTGAGTAGAGTTACGAGAAGTGGGCGTGTTTTTGCAGCAGTGCCTTCGAAGAGACCAGAAGTTCAAGTTAGGAGGCCCATACCGGCAGAGATTCCAGTAAGAAATGTTGAACCGAGGGTTGAGATAGGCCGATCCAGTGAACCTATCCCTCACCCTGAGGATGATGAGATCCTAAAGCTTATCAAAAGGAGTGAGTATAAGATTGTGGACCAGCTTTTGCAAACACCTTCTAATATTTCCTTGCTTGCCTTATTGAGAGATTCTGCTGCACATAGAGAAGCCTTGATGAAGGTCTTGGACCAGGCGTTCGTGGACCATGATGTGACAGTTGATCAGTTTGATGGGATTGTGGGAAATATAACTTCGTGCAACAATCTTGGGTTCAGTGATGAAGAACTCCCGGAGGAGGGGAGAAACCATAATATGGCTTTGCACATCTCAGTAAGTTGTGGGAACGATACCTTATCAAGTGTGTTGGTGGATACAGGCTCGTTGTTGAATGTGATGCCCAAGACTACGTTGTCTCGGCTTTCATATCCAGGTGCTCCTATGAGGCCTAGTGGAGTAATTGTTAAAGCATTTGATGGTTCTAGGAAGACAGTTATTGGTGAAGTGGATCTTCCCATAGTGATTGGTCCCCATACTTTTCAAATCACTTTCCAAGTGATGGACATCCGTGCTGCCTACAGTTGTTTATTGGGTCGTCCCTGGATCCATGATGTCGGGGCAGTCACCTCTACGCTCCATCAGAGACTAAAGTTTGTAAGACATGGGAAGCTAGTGATGATTGGGGGAGAGCAGGCTATGGTGGTAAGCCATTTATCATCATTTTCTTTTATTGATGCTGACGAGGATATGGGGACCCAGTTCTAGGGTCTATCTGTTGCTAAGAATACAGTGAAGAAGCAAGGGGCATCCATCTCTTCTTTTGAGGATGCGCGGCGAGTGGTGGAAAGTGGTTCGGTCGAAGGGTGGGGCCAGGTGTTGACATTACCCGAGAACAAGTCTGGGGAAGGTCTGGGTTTTCATCCAATATCTGCAAGGGTCAAGAAAGAGGTGGTTGTTCGTCCAATTCAAGAGGTTTTCCGAAGTGCAGGGTTTGTACATCCTGAGGTTGATGCTATCATAGATGATGATTCCGAGGAGGATTTGCCCGTGTTTGTGACGCCTGGGTTGGCTTGCCAAAACTGGATAGCTGTTGATGTTCCTGTGGTTATGCATATTTCCGAGTAATGTTTTGTTTATTTTCCTTTGAAAAATTCTCTCTGCCCAAGGCGAAACGTATTTTGTGTCGGGCTATGAAAAATAATTCCTTTTGCTCTGCCCAAGGCAAAAGAGAAATGTCTGGGCTTTTTGTTTCAAGTATTTCCCTTTAATGAATAAAAATGTTATTTTGTCCACTGCTGTTTTATTTTTCACTTTTTCTGGGAAATAACAATGAAAATTAATTAATAACATTTTGTTTTATTTGCACAAATCGATTTCTAAAATAAAGCATAATCATATGTGCAGATTAGTCCATGGCTTAACCATCAAAAACAATGATCCTATGCCCTCTCCCAACTTTGAATTCCCTGTGTTCAGAGCTGAAGAAGAGGATGATGAAGAGGTTCCTGTTGAGATTTCCCGTTTGCTTGAGCATGATGAGAAGGTTATTCAACCATTTGAAGAACCTGTAGAGTTGGTCAACTTGGGTGATGAAGAAGATAGAAAGGAAGTCAAAGTCGGAGCTTTGCTTATCCCGGAAATAAAGGAGAAGATTTTGGAGCTTCTCAAAGAGTATGTTGACGTGTTTGCTTGGTCCTACCAAGATATGCCAGGGTTGGACAACGATATTGTGGAGCATCGTTTACCGTTGAGACCTGAGTGTCCACCGATCAAGCAGAAGTTGAGAAGGACTCGTCCCGATATGGCTGACAAGATTAAGGAGGAGGTTCAGAAGCAGATCAATGCAGGTTTCCTTGTTACGTCGGTCTATCCTCAGTGGTTAGCCAACATAGTGCCTGTTGCTAAGAAGGATGGCAAAGTTCGGATGTGTGTAGACTACAGAGATCTGAACAGAGCTAGTCCGAAGGATGATTTCCCATTACCTCATATTGACGTATTGGTCGACAGTACCGCCAAGTTCAAAGTCTTTTCTTTCATGGATGGTTTCTCTGGTTACAATCAAATCAAGATGGCGCCGGAAGATATGGAGAAGACCGCTTTCATTACACCTTGGGGAACTTTCTATTATCGGGTTATGCCGTTTGGTTTGAGGAATGCTGGTGCAACATACCAAAGGGCCATGACTGCTTTGTTCCATGACATGATGCATAAGGAGATCGAAGTGTATGTGGATGATATGATTGCCAAATCACAGACTGAGGAAGATCATTTGGAACATTTGTTGAAGTTATTCCAGCGTTTGAGAAAGTACAAACTCCGTCTGAATCCCAACAAGTGCACTTTTGGTGTTCGTTCTGGAACACTTCTGGGTTTCATTGTCAGTCAGAAGGGTATTGAAGTAGATCCTGATAAAGTCAAAGCTATTCGGGAGATGCCCACACCCAAGACGAAAAACAAGTAAGAGGATTCCTTGGGAGACTGAATTACATTTCTAGGTTTATATCTCATATGACTGCTACCTGTGGGCCGATTTTCAAGCTTCTCCGAAAGAACCAAGGATGTGTGTGGACGGAAGATTGTCAGAGAGCTTTTGATAGTATCAAAGAATATTTTCTTGAACCTCCCATTTTGATTCCTCCGGTGGAAGGAAGACCGTTGATTATGTACCTGACTATATTGGAAGATTCCATGGGATGTGTGCTTGGTCAACAAGATGAGACTGGAAGAAAGGAACATGCCGTATATTATTTGAGTAAGAAATTCACAGACTGTGAGTCTCGATACTCATTGCTTGAGAAAACCTGTTGTGCTTTAGCCTGGGCTGCTCGCCGTCTGCGCCAGTATATGATTAACCACACCACTTGGTTGATCTCCAAAATGGAACCGATCAAGTATATCTTTGAGAAGCCCGCCTTATCTGGAAGAATAACCCATTGGCAGATGTTGTTATCTGAATATGACATTGAGTATCACACTCAGAAAGCGATCAAAGGGAGTATTTTAGCCGATCATTTGGCTCACCAACAAATTGAAGACTATCAATCTATCAAGTTCGATTTCCCAGATGAAGATGTTATGTACTTGAAAGCTAAAGATTGTGAAGAGCCGTTACCTGAAGAAGGACCTGATCCTGAATCCCATTGGGGTTTGATTTTTAACGGAGCTGTGAATTCCTATGGAAATGGAATTGGGGCAATCATTGTTACTCCCCGAGGTACTCATATCCCGTTCACGGCAAGACTGAAGTTTGACTGTACGAACAACATGGCGGAATATGAGGCATGTATTATGGGTCTCGAAGAAGCAGTGGATCTAAGAATTAAGATTCTTGATATTTACGGAGATTCGGCACTGGTGATTAATCAAATCAAAGGAGAATGGGAGACTCGTCATCCTGGTTTGATCCCTTACAGAGACTATGCTTGAAGGTTGTTAACTTTCTTTAACAAGGTGGAATTACATCATATCCCTAGAGACGAGAATCAAATGGCTGATGCTTTGGCTACTTTGTCCTCAATGTTTCAAGTAAATGATTGGAACGACGTGCCTACAATCCTAGTTATGCGCCTCGACAGACCTGCTCATGTGTTCTCAGTAGAAGAGGTCACCGACAACAAACTGTGGTTCTATGATATTAAACATGTTCTTCAAACTCAAGAGTACCCGCCTGGGGCATCCAATAAAGATAGGAAGACGTTGAGAAGATTAGCAAGCAGTTTCTTTCTCAATGAAGAAGTTTTGTATAAGAGGAATTACGACATGGTCTTGCTCAGATGTGTAGACAGACGTGAAGCAGACATGCTGATGCAAGAAGTACATGAAGGGTCCTTTGGCACTCATGCCAATGGACATGCGATGGCTAGAAAGATGTTGAGAGCTGGTTACTATTGGATGACAATGGAATCTGATTGCTGCAAGTATGTGAAGAAATGTCATAAATGCCAGATTTATGCGGACAAGATGCACGTGCCGCCGACCCTCCTGAATGTTATATCTTCACCTTGGCCTTTCTCTATGTGGGGCATTGATATGATTGGGATGATTGAACCCAAAGCTTCAAACGGTCATCGTTTCATCTTGGTAGCGATTGATTATTTTACTAAATGGGTGGAAGCAGCATCTTATGCTAATGTAACCAGACAGGTGGTAGTCAGATTTATCAGGAATCAGATTATTTGTCGATACGGTATCCCGAGCAAGATCATCACTGATAATGGTTCGAATTTGAATAACAAGATGATGAGAGAACTTTGTGAAGAGTTCAAGATCGAACATCATAATTCTTCTCCTTACAGACCGAAGATGAATGGGGATGTTGAAGCTGCTAACAAGAATATCAAGAAGATTGTCCAGAAGATGGTGGTAACTTATAAGGATTGGCATGAAATGCTTTCGTTTGCCCTGCATGGGTACCGTACTTCAGTTCGAACTTCAACGGGCGCGACCCCATTTTCCCTAGTTTACGGTATGGAAGCCGTACTCCCCGTGGAGGTTGAGATTCCGTCTCTGAGAGTGTTGATGGAAGCTAAACTTTCTGAGGCTGAATGGTGTCAAAGTAGATATGATCAGTTGAATCTGATCGAAGAGAAGAGATTGACAGCTTTGTGTCACGGTCAATTGTATCAGCAGAGGATGAAGAAGGCTTTTGATAAGAAGGTTCGACCGCGCGAGTTCAGAGAAGGTGACCTTGTACTCAAGAAAATATTATCTTTCCAACCTGATTCTAGGGGCAAGTGGGCTCCGAATTACGAAGGACCGTATGTCGTTAAGAAAGTTTTCTCTAGAGGTGCCATGATTCTCACCCATATGGACGGTGAAGATCTTCCGCGTCCCATGAACGCCGATGCAGTCAAGAAGTATTTCGCTTAGGAAAACTTCTGGTCAAATCAGTCTTGGCATCTGAGCACATTCTGGAATTCAAAGTTGTTAGGGAGAATAGTGATCATTGTTTTTGTATGACCTTTTATTTCATGTACTATTTCCCCAAGCTTTTGTAAACCGTTGGAGTCGCATTGTTAGCGAACTACCATCTTATTAATGAAATTTGAACATTTACCTTTTGTGGGCAAAATTTTAATTTTATAGAAATACTTGAAACGAATTTACTTAAAATGTTCTTATTTTAAAAAAAAATGTGTCGTGGATAACGAAAGGAATATTAACAGTTTGTTCCAAGGATGGTCAAGCCATGAAATGCAAAACAGTACAGTAGTTCATCCTTTCATGATGAGCATGTTTCGTTTCAAAATCGTCATGAGGTGTTGGTTGTGTAAACTTGTGTCTCTCGGGGCACTAAGTTTGGTGACTCCCCAGCTGTTCCAGTTGAGCATTGTTTTGGCTATCTCTATTTGGGCGATTTCTGAAGTTTGGTACGCTCTGTCTCATACCGTGGTCTATTGGTGTTAGAAGATTGGATTTGGATGCTTTTCTCCTCAGAAGACTTGAGCCTTGTAGCGTGATACTCTCCGACGTTGCTTTGTGTTTCTAGTTCCGTTTATCTTCCGTCTTTCTAAGATTGGCCGAGTATCTATTATGCTGTGACATCTTATTGTCTTCAAGTTATTCCATCTGTTTGTTTTGTCAGCATAACAGTCATTTACTCATTTACACTCATATCATGCATGAATATTCACATTTGCCGTTGATTTTGGGTCGTACTTTGTTTATTAAGACAATGTACATGTTTCTTTCCAAGTAGAATGTTAACTTAGGCAGAAAATGTGCTTCCTTTCTAAATTCCCCAACTGAACTAACCCTCGTGGATGATTTTTGATTCAACTTACCTTGTCCATTTCTGGATAAGATGAATTCCCTAATCGAGTTACTTTCTCATTGGGTGGAGTCTTGTTTGACTGTTTTCTTTCTAGGTTACCCCTGGATGAAGTTGCTGCCTCTTGCATAGGCTATTTCTTTGATTCTCCCCAGTAAGTTCGTGACCTAGACGGCTGGTGCATTTATGTCGTACCTCTAAGTAGGTGATCTCCTCGGGAAGGATTGATTCATGGTTCTCTTTGACGAGGATTTTATTCTCTTCCAATATCATCGCAATTTCCTTCTGTTTGGTTTTTGGAAGACGACAAGCGGCAGCTCTTCATGAGCAACTTGTACGTTACAGACACCATTGGAAAACGACAAGCGGCAGCTCTTCATGAGCAACTTGTACGTTACTTTTTGAAAACGACAAGCGGCAGCTCTTCATGAGCAACTTGTACGTTACTTTTTGAAAGCGCCGAGCAGCAGTTCTTCACGAGCTACTAGTGCGTCATTTATTTTTCTGAAAGCACCGAGCAGCAGTTCTTCACGAACTACTAGTGCGTCATTTTATTTTTCTGAAAGTGACAAGCAGCAAACTCTTCACGAGTTACCAGTACGTTATTTCTTTTCTGGAATACAGCAAGTGGCAGCCTCTTTATTTGAGCAACTTGTATGTTATCGGTATTTTCTTTGGACGACAGCAAGTGGTAGCCTCTTTATTTGAGCAGCTTGTATGTTATCGGTATTTTCTTTGGACGACAGCAAGTGGCAGCCTCTTCATTTGAGCAGCTTGTATGTTATCGGTATTTTCTGTGGACGACAGCAAGTGGTAGCCTCTTTATTTGAGCAACTTGTATGTTATTGGTATTTTCTTTGGACAACAGCAAGTGGCAGTTTTCTTTATTTGAACAACTTGCGCATCTACAAGCTTATTACTTCAGCATTAATGAGTATATCTCTGAAAATCTAGCAGAGAAGTCTGTTACGAACCTGTACCTCCAGAAGTCGGTAATCAGTTATCAGCAATTTGATACTCTCTGTCTATCATTTTGAGTTGCGAACTCACTGTTTTGGATCAATGATCTGTTATGGCCTATGCAAGATGCTCTCTTTGTTAGGGTTAGAGGTTGTATCCCCTCAGTTTTTGTTCACTATCAAGAGTCTGTCGTTTAAAGTCGATAGCTTGTTTCCCCAGTAATGTATAATCCATGCCTCTGTGTTTTGTTGGTGTTCGATTCCCCCAACATTGTCTTGTTTCATACAATATCTTTCTCTGTGAGTTCGATCACTGCATTCATATCAAACTTGACGACGGCATCTTAGGACAAAATTTGCGTAATTATGTATTTAAGTACCTTCAATCTCGTCGAAACGAAGATTTCAATCTTCATATCTCCGGATAGAAGAAACTTAAATAGGGGCAGCTGTTGTACCCCAAATTTTGACCTAAGATATCATCTCCTACCTGCATCATTACATTACAAGTGTTTTGATCCATCGATTTTAAAATTCATAACTTTTTTCAGGCCGAGAGCTATTTATGTTGAACACTAAATCATTTAATCGATTCGTGCTAAAGTAATGTTTATTAATTATTTATTATCTTAAATTTGAATAATTGAAATTTGTTTTCGATTATTATGTAGTTTAAAGATGTATAGATAATAAAATAAACATTAGAGAAGAGGCGCCTTAATTGTGCAGACAGTATTTATTTATTACTCACTATCTTAAATTTAAATAACTGGAATTCATTCTCAGTTATTACATAATTTAAAGGTTTATGAATAATATAATAAATATTCGGAAAAGTTTATTGGTCAATAATGATTATTTAATCATTTGTCATTCTAAGTTAAATAATTGAAATTCTATTTTAATTATTGTTTAGAATGTTATGGATGATGAATTAAATAATTGAGGCTATTAATTGATCAATGATAATTATTTATTTATCTGTTTATTATTCTGAATGTAGGTAGTTGAAATTCGTTTTCAATTATTATACGATTAAAGAATTGTAAACGATAAAATAAATAATTAGAGAGAAAGAAGAAGTTAATTGGCGAATATTGGATTTTTATTCATTTTTTCTAATTGTACAATTATTATGTAAATATTGTATCTATTACAACAAAATTACAATAATAAATTTACAAAGCTAAAATTAAATAAAAAAACTAATCTAATATTCCTAATTCTAAATCTTCTGATCCAATGCGTTTTTGTCTGCTCACTTGATGTTACCTGCAAAATTAAAAGAAATTAGAATTCGAACAAATAATTAAAAGCGAAATTATTTAATGTTCATCATTAAAAGCAATGGCCGGAATCAGTTACTCTTTTTTGCAAATCACGGGATTTTTCCCGGTTCACAAAAAAAGAGAGGAATTTTTAAATGAATGCACAAATTCACTTTTGTCCAAAAAATTGCATGTTTTAAATTAATTGCATTTTTTCGAAATCCAAATGCATATTTCAAAAAAAACATACAGCATACAAAGTCCCTGCATGATCTCAACAACATATGCAAGCAAGCAAATGCCAACGTAAACCTATGCCTACATAGTAGAAAACAAAACATAAGCTACTATTGCATTAGAAGTCAAAAAATATGCAGTTTGACCAATATGCAAGCAATGAAACATTCCTTCTTTCATCATTTTCCTGGCCATTTGCAATTTCAAAAATAGTACAGCATATCATTTTATTGTCAAAACTGTACTGAGAGAGAAAAAGAGAGGGAGAAGTGTGGTTTTACAGGTTTGGCATAGGCAGGAAAGAGATACAAGACAAACTGCAGTAATATAGCCAGTAGAAGTAAAAACATAAAAGAAGAATAGAAACAAATTAGAGGTAGCAGTATGGTGCAGATATGCCAGGGAAGAGGGTGAAGTATTTCAAAAACCTCCAGCCTGTAACGTAAACAAAGGGAGGGAAGGCTGTTATAACATAACCAAAACAACCAAAAATCATATGTGAAACCATCAATCTCCAAGCCTTCAAACTTAGAAAAATAGTTATCAACAAAGAAAACATACAAAACCAGCAGGACCTGCATAACCATCCTACTGTCAAAAAAAACCATTTCACCATATGGCCTAAACCTCACAAACTGATTGAGCCCTTAAGCCAACATCACCATTACTGTCAAATATACATCAAGAAACAATTTCACACAAAAACGAATTCAAACCACACCATCAATATGGCCTAGCAACAAAAAGACCTATTCCCCTGTTTCCATCAACCTGTCCAACCAACACAAAACCAGCATACTCATAAACCTGTCAAACTTATTACCCAAGCCTGAACATCATCAATCACAGACTTGTTGAAGCCAAACTAGGCCAAACCTGAAACGATCCATACCAAAACCAACTTCGAAGGCAACATGAGCTAGGCCTCAGAGTTACCATCACTGGCCATTCAAAGCATACAACACAAAGCCTCAAAAATATTATCATAGGCCAAGGAACAAGCGACAGTAGCAAGAAGAAGGAAGAGCAGTTCAACATCATCACAGTGAAGGAGAAGATAAGAAAGCGTTCAAAGGCAACATAAGAAAATACAGTACCAAGGCAAACGAAGAAGAGAAACATCAAAGCACAGTACCAAGGCAGAAGAAGAAGGAAACCATATAAAATACCAGTCACCGAAGCGAGCTCGCGACCATCCTCTCCTCGCCGCCTGGCCTCCTTCGCTCCCGACCTCCTCCTCCGTCTCCACCTAGGTAACGATTCCCTCTCCCTTTTTTACTTCTATGGTACCTCCATCAAATAATAAGAATCAAACAATAAGAATTAAAACAGTAAGAATCATGTAATCAGAATCAACATGCAAAAATGAAACTAAGCTTTAACGAATCGAATAGCGTTTTACCGTAAATCCGTAGCCCTCCCTTTTTTCGTTTGACTAGAGGGAAGAGGAGTTTGGAGCGGGTGGCCATGACAAGAAGTTAGATAGCGAAACTCAGAGGCAAGCATGGAGAAGAAGACGCGAAGAAGATGACGAAGAAGAGAGATGAGCGCCGTTCTGCCTAGCAGAACCCTAATCCCCAATTATGTTAAACAAATTAACCCTAAAACATTTTGTAAAACCAATGGGCCTCACCCCATTTCTCCTGCTTAAGCCCACGACTTGCTTCTGCACCCCCCCCCCCCCATTTTGAATTCTGTGTGGGCCTTCAAACCATCTAGCCCATATACCTTTCTTGCTTGTTTGTTACTTTGATACACTTTTTCACTTTTTTTATTTTCTCTAATCTTTTTTAGAATTATTATGTTAATTAATTAGTAAAAACAAAAAGATATGTCTAACTAGGTTTTTTTTTAATTAATTAGTTTGACCTCTTAGTTTAAACTTTGGATTTAATTTAAGAGTTTTAATTTTATTTCATTAGGGTAAATTAATAACTTTCCATTTAATTTAAAATATCTTAATAAGTATTTTAGTTTCACATACATAAAAAATATAGAATTTAAGAATGTAGACATTTTATTTTTTTTAATTAATTCTCCTCTTACATCGTTATTAACCAAAACTCTAAAACATATAAAAATAGAAAAAAACTTAAAAATATTTTATTAATTCATTTTCTTGCTTTATTAATATTAATATCGAAATATATAAAATAAAACTTAAAAAAACTTAAAACTAAAAAACATTATGTCTTCGTTAAATAATTCTCTTGCTTTTTATCCATATCAAAATGCGTAAAAAGTAAAAAATACTTTCTTTTCGTTAATATTAAACAAAAAATCATGAAAATACATTATTCGCATCATTTAGTCTATTTTTTAAATTGTCGTTATTTAATCATTATCCGCATATTTTGTCTGTGTATTTATTCATTTGTTTATTCTGTTTACGTTTAAATCCAAAGGAAAAACAGTAAATTTGTTGACTTCATGTCCTCAAGTCTAACTGCGCGAACTTTCGCATTTCATTAAAACTTAGGATAATTTTTCCTCAAGTATTCAACCTTTTCAAAAACGCTTTGTATTTTTATTATTATTTACATTGCATATTTAGGGTTTTATTTCGCTCTTTTCCCTTTTCCTTTGGAAACAATAAAGTGCGGTGGCGACTCTTGCTTTTGTGAGACGAATTAATCAATAATTCGATCTCTAATTTACCCTGCTACATTTTTTATCGCTACAGTTGCACACTGAACTGGGTAAACAATTGACTGTGTTTTTTTACTGCTTTTGTATTTACTGTCTTATAGAAAGTCAGATACGGTGTCATAACATTGAACGTGACATTGAGTATCTGCAGCCAGAATTTCAATAAGTATCAGAATAACATCCGTATCTGGATCGTATTTGAACTGTATTAAATGGGTGTCCGAATGACATCCATATCTGGATCGTATCTGAACTTTATTTGAAAGAGTGTCAGAATGACATCCGTATCTGGATCATATTTGAATTGTATTTGAAAGAGTATTGAATGAGTTTCAGAATGACATTCGCATCTGGATCGTATTTGAACTGTATTGAATTAGTGTCAGAATGACATCCGTATTTGGATCGTATCTGAACTGTATTTGAAACAATCTGGAATAAGTATCAAAATGACATTTCTATTTGGATCGTATCTGAACTATATTAAATGAGTGTCAGAATGACATCCGTATCTGGATAATATCTAAACTATATTTGAAAGAGTTTCAGAATGACATCCATATCTGGATCGTATCTGAATTGCATTTGAAAGATATCCAGAATAAGTATTAGAATGACATCTGTATCTGGATCGTATCTGAACCGTTTCTAGAGTGAATCTGGAATAAGTATCAGAATGAAATCCGTATCTGGATCGTATCTGAACTGTTTTTAAAGTGAATATGGAATAAGTGTCAGAATGACATCTATATTTGGATCGTATATGAACCATTTCTAGAGTTAATCTGGAATAAGTGTCAGAATGACATCCGTATCTAGATCGTATCTGAACTGTTTCTAGAAGAGAAAATCTGGAGTAATTATCAGAATAACATCCGTATTTGGATCATATATGGATTGTATCTAGAAGAATCTGGAATAAGTGTCAGAATGACATTCGTATCTGGATTGTATCAGAACTGTTTCTAGGAGAGAAAATCTGGAGTAAGTATCAGAATAACATCCGTATCTTGATCGTATCTAGACTGTATCTATAAGAATCTGGAATAAGTGTCAGAATGTCATCCGTCTCTGGATCGTATCTAAACTATATCGAGGAGAAAATCTAGAGTAAGTATCAGAATAACATCCATATCTGGATCGTATCTGAACTGTTTCTAGAAGAGAATCTGGAATAAGTGTCAGAATGTCTTCCGTTTCTGGATCATATCTGGATTGTATCTAGAAGAGAATCTGGAATAAGTGTCAGAATGACATCCGTCTCTGGATCGTATCTGAACTGTTTCTGAAGAATGTATGAGAAGGTGCCTGGGTAGGGCTGCTTCGGGATGAGTCCGTGTGAAACTGCATATGGAAATTAGAAGGAAACTGTGTAAGATTGTCTCATGATGAGCCCGTGTAAAGTTGCATTTGGAGATTTTGAGAAGGAATCCGTGTAAGACTGCTTTATGATGAGCCCGTGTAAAGTTGCATTTGGAAATTTTGAGAAGGAATCCGTGTAAGATTGCTTTATGATGATCCCATGTAAAGCTGCATTTGGAGATTTTGAGAAGGAATCCATGTATGATTGCTTTATGATGAGCCCGTGTAAAGCTGCATCTAGAAATTTTGAGAAGGAATCCGTGTAAGATTGCTTTATGATGAGCCCATGTAAAGCTACATCTGGAAATTTTGAGAAGGAATCCATATAGGATTGCTTCAGCTGGTCGTGTAGATAGTTGCCCTGGCTTGTTTCAGGTATTAATCTACAATAAGTTGTTCACAGATAGTTGTCCTGTCTTGTTTCAGGTATTAATCTGGAACCCATTTTTTGTTGGTCGTAGAGATAGTTTCCCTGGCTTGTTTCAGGAATTAATCTCTGACCTTTTGAGAAATGGTTGTGATATTTACCAAAAGAGGATTTTTATTGATTGACTTTTCCTGCAATGAAGAGGGTTAGTTGCATGCAGATGTATGCATGACTTTGATGATGTTCTCAAAATAAATGAGATTATGCTGTATGCATTTATCATGTATGTAATATGATGTATGAATGTGAAATATTTGTTGAAATGTATCTTTGCTTCAGAAAATAAATCCTTGACAAGTGCTAGGGAGCTTTGGGAAGTTAAATCCAGGAATGTTGTTGGGGATAAAGAGTACGCATATCTTCAAACCTTGTTTAGAATGTTTCCACTGGGGATTCCTGTTTTGTTGTTTGAGGAGAAATCCGTTGGGGAAGATTGGCTTTGGCTTGAGAAATCTTTGTGGAGAGTGTTGATTTCTGCTTGGGGAAAAAGTTTAGGAGTTTTAGTTGTCCGTTGCTCTACTGGGGAGTTACACTCTTGATCAGAGAGAATGGAAGTTAACAACTTGTTGAGGATAAATAATTTAGCTATTATCTGATCGGCTTCCAGTCTTTGCATCAACTCACTAGGGATAGTGGCAAACTTTACTGGGGAAGAGGAGTTTTTTAGTGATTTGAAGAAGTTAAACTATTATCTGGTCGGTTCCAGGTTTTAGTAACTTTTGGGGATAGTAACAACTCCATTGGATATTAATGACTCTAATGAGGATTAAAGGGTTTTGTATGTTGATTTGTATTGTTCTGGCGGATTCGCAGATTGTTGGGGAAATAAACCCATTTGACAATCTGCTGGAGAGGTGTTTTATTCTGGCAGAAATCGTCAAGGCTTCCTCTTAAGACCAAAGCATCTGGGGAGAGGTTTTCCGGAGGTTGAAACTCTGATTGGTGATTGCATGGATCCAATCTTTGTAGGTATATCCATGAACTTGGCCTTGTGGGGTTTGTACCCTTATCTGTGAATGGGAATAACCCTATAGAGGCGGCTCTGGCGATTTTAACGGGGATCACCTTGTGAAAGGGACTTTGTGGGAATTTGTCATTATCCACAACAGTAAGTGTTGTAGTTACTGCCAGAAAAATTTGCTTGATTGTACGTGCCCCTTTGATGGAATTCATGTTCAATGCCCCAAGTGATTCAGATGCAGACCTGCCCCTGATTATTCAGCACTTCTTGGGAGATTTCTTAGAACCTCGACTTGACTGCCCCCAGATGATTTGGGCAGTAACCTGTCATGCCCCTTTGATTATGGGAGATTTTTCATTGGAAGCGTCTTCTAATTTTGAAGTGATTGTGTTCTTTGAGAGAATTTCGGTTCATTGGATATTCGTCGTGTGAATTTCTCTGTTATCAAAAAAATAGCCATATGCAAACTGCGGTATTCACATAATGCAAAGTTTATGTTTGTCTTGAAGTTTTGAAAATATAGTTTTAAGAAGTAAGAGAGTTTCGTAAGAATATGAATTCAACTCAGGATTTACAGTAAGCCTTACAGGAGTCAGGATACCTTTTATAACAGTATGCTTTCGAACCAACCCATGCTTCAATTAGGACTTTTAATGGGTTGTAACAGTGCCTGGTTCACGGTTTTAGGAAACAAAGGATAAGGCTTAAAGTTTATTTGTACCCTCCCATTCACCGTGATGTTCTCCAGTCCTAAACTCAGTTAATTGTACGTTTGAACTCCTATTGAATATGGAATGATACTTTAGTGATGGTTCAGATACTTGGATGTTTATTTAGGAAGGCAATCAATTTTTTGCAACATTTTTTCTATTGTCGAGGATTTGTAGTGACCTCTTTTTGATCTACTATCTCTAGTTTTTTGCCTGACGGCTCTTGTTTTGAGATTACAGCCAGCAGGATGCCCCAGTTTTTCTTAAGTCTCCTTCATAGGTTTTGACCTAGTGGGCTTTTCTTTTGAGAGGTAATGACTTCCTATTTTATGGGGAACCATCACTGTTTTTTTATTCATAAGGATGTTTTGATGGCATTCGTTGTGTACAAAGTGAAAGCTTGCAGCTGAACACGCATTTAAATTAACTGAGAAACTACCATGCCCCAGGTTTTGATTAAAGGTTTCAATTTGTGCGAAAAAAGAACATTCCTACTTCTTTGGCTCAAAGGGGTTGACTAGGGGTCATCTTCCTTATAACTCCAGTGTTTAGGAATTTGAAACAACGCTTGTACATCATCAGCAAGGTCTGTCCAAAAGCATATTGTATGAAGTTATGGTATTGTTTTTGTCATCCTCCCTTTAAAGGCTTTAGACTTGTAGTTGAGAGTTGAATATCACAAAAATATGTAAAAGCATAATTTCAGTATAGTGAAAACGAATGGATTAACTCAAGACAAACATATGCAATGTATTAATGAGAATAACCAAAGTATGACATAAGGACAAATGTTTAAGCAAACAAAGAAATTACAATTGAAAATTCGAATAAACAATAGTGTCTCCGCCTAAACTTCTCACTTCAAACGGTGTGTCTTTGAGAGGTGACAGAAGAATTTCAGTTGGCCGTCTTGTGTAAACTCCAACACTCCTTCGTCGACCAGGTCTTGAATTTTGTTCTTCAATGCCCAACAATGGTTAGTGTCGTGTCCATGACTGTTGGAATGGTATGCACACCTTTCATTGTGATTGTAACGGGGAGAAGCAGTAAAGGGTTTTTGAGGAGGCTCCCACAATGTAACCAGCTTGGCTTCCAAAATATGATGCAATGCTTGAGCCAAGGGCATGTTTATCTCAAAAAATTGTCTTTATTGCTTACGCCAGCCATCTTATCATGGTTGGCGAGGTTGTTGTTGGACTCGTGATGTAGCAACAATTTGGAAAGGTCTACTCTCCACCAAGCCAACTTCTTGTCTCTTCGGGGGCTGATTAATGACTTGATCCCCAGCCTCGACTGTTTGTTCCATATAATTGAATCCATCTTGATGAAGCTTGTTGACGAGGGCTCTCAGCTCTTCTTGTCCACAAGCTAAGTTTTGGATAAGATCCATCTGACCCACCATCTGTCCCATCATTTGGATTCTCATGGTTTCCATTTCAGTTTGTAATTGTTCTAACTGGCCGTCCATGTTGTCCTCAGGAAACATACTGTGATTTCATGGAGAGACTGGCTAAAAGTTATAGAAGATGGTACCTCAAAAGGTTGGGGTAAACTTGTGGAGATACCCAAGAAAAATAAACGTTTTGTTTGGGAAATGAATCATCAAATGATACCCTAAAAGGCAAGGCGCGGTTTCCTCCTATCTAAGAGACCTTCATCAACAAAGGAACAGAACATGGCAGACGAGTGGCAATGATATCTAATAAGAACAACACCAAAAGAGCATATGATTTCATCCTTGAATGTGTTCCAGACGAAGAGCTCAAGAATTGGACAACTGTGGAGATTCCATAAATATTTTTCCTTCCAAAGTAATTTTTCTTGTTTTTGAAAGAACCTATGTCAAACCCGAAGCATAAGGGTAGCTTGTAAGAGTCCCCAATTTGCTTAAGACAGTATTCACAATTAATAAAAGTTATATTTCACATTCAATTAAGATCTCTGTCTTTCTCTTGCATTTGTTTCTTATATTTAAAAATGGCAATACTTTTCCTCATATGCATTTTCCAAAATTCACATACTAAAACCGCACCAAAACATGATAAATGTGCAGATCCATGCCAAAAACCACCGATAACGTTACTTCTTCTATCCGATATAATTTTGATGCACCCATCAACCAAGCGGAGGAGGAAGATGATGAAGATCTTGAACTCTCCGAAGAATTAGCGAGCGAATTAAAACAAAAGACTGACAATATACAACAATACCAAGAGGCCATTGAAACCATCAACCTTGGCACAAAGGAGGATCCCAAAGAGATCAAGCTAGGGGAAACATTGGAGGAAAGCGTAAAAGAAAGACTGATCAAGTTGTTACATAAGTATGTGGATATATTTTCCTGGTCTTACAGAGATATGCCAGGACTAGATACGAATATTGTGGTGCATATGCTACCTGTCAAGGATGGTTGTTCTCCAGTTAGACAGAAGTTAACAAGATTCGAGAAGAAGTCCTTAAACAATTTGATGTAGAGTTATTATTGGTGGTAGATTATCCACCTTGGATAGCTAACATCGTACCAATACCCAATAAGGAGTGAAAAGTATGCATGTGTGTAGATTATCGAGATCTGAACAAAGAAAGTCCTAAAGACGACTTCTCGTTACCTCACATAGATGTTTTGGTAGATAATACAGCTCAAGTATCAGTATTCTCATTCATGGATGGTTTCTTAGGTTATAATAAAATCAAAATGGCACCCGAAGATATGGAAAATACTACATTCATGACTCCTTGGGGAACTTTCTGTTACAAGGTGATGCCTTTCGGTCTAAAGAATGCAAGGGCAACCTCTCAACGATCTATGGCCACACTATTTCATGATATGATCCACAAAGAAGTTGAGATATACATGGATGATATGATTTCCAAATCCCATACGGAGGAAGATCACATCATTCATTTACATAAATTATTCGAGCTTCTACGAAAGTTCAAACTGAGGTTGAATCCGAACAAATGTGCATTTGGTGTCAAATCAGGTAAGTTATTGGGTTTTATTGTAAGTCAACATGGTATTGAGGTAGATCTCGATGAGTTGAAGGCCATACAAGAAATGCCAGCTCCAAGGATAGAAAAAGAGGCTTGTGGTTTCATAGGAAGCTTGAATTACATTTAGAGGTTCATATCACACCTAATTGCTATGTGCAAGACTATATTTAAATTACTTCGAAAAGATTATACTGTGGTATGGAATAATGATTATCAGATAGCCTTCGAGATGATAAAGCAGTATTTACAAGAGCCACCAATCTTGATGCCACCAGTTCCCATAAGACCGCTCATCATGTATTTAATAGTGCTTAAAGGGTCAATGGGATGTGTATTAGGCCAACATGATGAAACGAGTAGAAAAGAGCATGCAATTTACTACTTCAGTAAGAAATTCACCGACTGTGAAACCAGAAACTTTCTCCTTGAAAATACTTGTTGTGCTTTGTCTTGGGCTACTAAAGGATTAAGGCAGTATATGTTAACTCACACCACGTGGTTAATAGCAAGAATGGATCCTTTGAAGTATGTATTCAAAAAACCAGCTCTTATAGGAAGGATCACCCGATGGCAGATGTTACTATCTGAGTATGACATCCAGTATGTTACTCAAAAGGCCATAGAGGGTAGTGTATTAGCTGATCATCTAGCTCACCAGCCGTTTCCAGAATATCAACCAATGAAGTTCGACTTTCCAAACGAAGAAATCATGGTTATAGGTGACTACGAAATAACAGGACCCGATGAAGGACCTGAACTAGGGGCACGTGGACACTCATGTTTGACGGGGCATCAAATGCACTAGGACACGGTATTGGAGCAATTTTGACTTTCCCAAAGAATTTTCACACACCTTATACTGCAAGGTTATGTTTTGACTGCACCAACAATATTGCTGAATACGAAGCTTGTATCTTGGGTCTATAAGCTGCTATTGATCTAAGAATTAAGCACCTTGAGGTGTATGGATACTCAACATTAGTCATATACCAAGTCAATGGTGAATGAGACACTAAACATCCCAAATTGATTCCATATCGGGATCATGTTTTGAAGCTAGCTACAAAGTTTATTGAGATTACATTCAGGCATATTCCGCGAGAAGAAAATCAAATGGCGGACGCCTTGGCAACTTTATCAGCCATGTTCAAAGTAACTTAGCCAAACTACAAACCACACATTACAATCATACATTTTGAAGAACCTGCATATTGCCTTACTATTGAAGAGGGACCAGATAACAAGCCTTGGTTCTATGACATCAAAAGGTATATCGAGAAGCAAGAATATCCAAAAAATTCCTCTGTGGTTGACAAATGAACTTTGCGGAAGCTAGCCTCAAAGTTATTTTTGAATGATGATGTGCTATACAAAAGAAACTAATATATAGTATTACTCGGGTGCATGGAGAAACATGAAGCAGATACACTTATGAGGAAAATTCACGAAGGAACTTTCATAACTTATACAAATGGACATGCCATGGCTAGAAATATCTTTCAAGCGGGTTATTATTGGTGGACAATGGAAGACGATTGTTACCATTATACAAATACATGTCACAAATACCAAATCTACACTGACAAAATGCACGTGCCACCGGCTCCATTGAATGTCTTAAGTTCTCCTTGGCTATTCTCAATATGGGGAATTGATATGATAGGAATGATTGAACCAAAAGCTTCTAACAGAAACTGGTTCATATTAGTTTCCATTGACTAGTTCACCAATTGGGTGGAAGTTACGTCCTACGTGACAAAACAAGCGGTTAATAGGTTCATCAAACAGAATATTATATGCAGATATGGGGTTCCTAGAAGAATCATTAGAGACAACGGGTCCAATTTAAACAAATAAATGATGAAGGAGTTATATGATGACTTCAAGGTCGAGCATCATAATTCCTCACCATATCGACCCAAGATGAACGGGGCCGTTGAAGCTGCCAATAAGAATATCAAGAAAATCATTTAGAAAATGGTGAAGACATACAAAGATTGGCATGAAATGCTTCCCTTCGCTCTACATGGCTATCGTACTTCCGTATGTACATCAATGAGTGAAACCCCCTTCTCTCTAGTATACGACATAGAGGAAGTATTCCTTATTGAAGTAGAGATTCTGTCGCTGTGGGTTCTAATGGAAACAAAGCTTGAAGAGGCAGAGTGGGCTCAGACACGACTTGATCAGCTTAACCTCATAGAAGAAAAACGCTTGACCGTTCTATGCCATGGGAAATTATACTAAAAGTTAATAAAGAAGGCATTCGACAAGAAGGCCCGTCTTTGAGTGTTGAAAGAAGGAGATTTAGTGCTAAAAAAGATTCTACTACCTCGCCTTGATTCACGTGGTAAATGGACACCCAACTACGAAGGTCCGTACATTGTAAAAGCAACATTCTCGGGTGGTGGTCTTATCCCCACAACACTGGATGGGGAGGAACTGCCGCATCTGACAAACTCTGACGCAGTCAGAAAATACTATGTATAAAAAGCTCATTGAGTTTGAACCCTAAACGGGAGACTTAGGCAAAAAGGAGCGTCCCGGTGGATTGAAAATCCTAAAGGGAGATCCAAGCAAAAATTAGGGACATACACAAAAAAAATTATCCTGGTGGATTGAAAACCCGAAAGGAAGGTCCAGGAAAAAGTTAGGAATCTTATTCAAAAGATAAAGATAAAAATATTGTAATCTAAGACCCACTACTATAACCACGAAGGAGAGAGATTAATCCAAATCATGTAACTCATAAGCAAGGGATATTGGAGCTATCGAAATGACATTGGAGAAACAACAGTAGCAAATATCATTTTCATTGCCATTTTCAGTTTTAAAACTATCTGTAATTACCTCATTCAAGGAATTACATCTTGTAATCTCGCCTATTCATAGGCATATTTATCAATAAAACATTTACTTTTTCAAATCTTTCAATTGTGTTTTTCCTTTACGGACTTGTTTGCAAATACTATGATTATTTCTTGTGAATACCAAGTTGAAATCATCTTGGGGGTTTGAAAAGTAAAATCATTTAATATGACATCAAAAAGCATTTTTGTTATAAAAAACATCGAAAGAAAATCCACGCCTACGCCCATGCCTGCGATCATAGCTATATTCACGCCTACGTCCGCAACTACATCCATGCCTACGCTTTTGATACAAATATCAAAATCCTATTGACACCATTAATCTTTTTCAAATCAATTCAAAATGCCATGATAATACAACATACAATGTTGGAGAGTTGGTAACACAAGACATATGGTTTAAAAGGAGAGAACACAAAAGAAATTTTTTCACAACCAGCATTTGAGTCATATACAAACATTACATTTGAGGCATATACAAACATTACATTTTGGGCATATACAAACATTACATTTGATGCCTATACAAATACTCAGTGCATATACATTTTTTGTTACATATCAACTTAGGGCATTATGCATGGCATTTCCAGAACACATTTATGGTTAAAACTACGAACTTTCTTGGGGCTAATCTTTGGATTATTTGGTTAACAAAACAAACAAATACCTTGGTTGAGAACATACACAACCGCTAAAACTCCGATCTTATCTTTGGTCTAGTTATTTAAAGATTCGATTACCAAAACACTTTTTCAAGTATCTATCCTCTAGGTTGTAGTAGGTATGCGAATTTACAGGATATTGTTATTTATCCTCTAGGTCGTGATAAGTGCGTAAGACTATCCCCGTGTCGTTATCCACTATGTCGTGATAAATGCACAAAATTTTCAATTATTTATCCTTTAGATTGTGGTAGGTGTGCGAATTATAAGATTTTATGTTATTCATAAGTCTATCTTCATGTCGTTTATCCTCTAGGTCGTGATAAACATACAAACTTTTCAATTATCTATCCTCTAGGTTTTAATAGGTAAGCAAATGCTCAAGATTATATTCTTCATCCTCTAGGTCGTGATGAATACATAAACCTATCCTCGTGTCATTTATCCTCTAGGTCATGATAAATGCACAGATTCATCCTCGTATTGTTTACTCTCTAGGTTGTAGTAAACATAACAAAATCTGCGATATAATTCATTGTGTTAGTCTCCATGCGAAAATGGATTATCAAATCTATTTTATTCATCCCGTAGGCAATGGTGAATAGGAAAATTCTGCGTTATAAACTTACTATGTTAGTCTCAAAGTGTTAGTAAGTAAAGTTTACTCCTAGGTTATGGTAAAATGTGCGAAAGCTACAATCTCTTTTAGATATTGAAGAGTTACCCGAGTCGTTATATCTAAGTCAAATCTAAACTTTCTGTTCAAACTTTGGTAAGATGATACATCATTATATTTACCTATTCTTTCTCAATACTCTTGGGAACACTGTACAGTGTGTCCTTATAATCTTTTAAACAAACTTTGGGGTCTTCCATTATTTAATAAACCTCCGATTCTAATGTGCGAGACCTGCATATTATTGCACTATTCAATCAAAGAATAATTAAATAGGGCGCTGTCATACCCAAAATTTGCCCTACTTCAATCAATGGTTGATTCATGATAATAGATCATACTTTATGTATATTCATATTTTATATTTCTAAGTTTTCTTTTAAAAAAGGGTTTATATCCATTTATTCCTTTAGGGGGTTTAATAGTTGAGAGGTACATAATTCAAGATGGGGGTATATTGTCAATTGGTTTGAAAATGTGTATGCTTATTGGGCCTAGTTAATAATATTGTGATGTGCGGCTTATTATTTCTTTTTTCTATCATATCATCCAATTTAGGATCTTTAGAGGCCCATAATTAATTCATTTCATATGGCCCAGTTGACCAGAGTCAACATTAATACCCAAACTTAATTTATTTATCATATTAATATTGTTATTATGTTAGTATTATTATTAATATTATATCATTATTATTAATATTTTTATGTCAATTTTATTATTTTATTGTAATTTGTTGACCAAGTCAAATTGCCAGGGTAAAGAAACCCTAGATCCAGCGGTGACACTATTTCTATTCTTCCCTAAGCAAACTTGAAGCCCAGATCCAGAAATCTATTTTGAATCAAATCGGATAAAAATCAAATATTGCAAATTGATTTATTGATTGATTGAATTTTTCCATACAAATATGTCTAAATACATAATCAAATCTTTCTTCTTTACATAACAAAAATGTCCGAATCAATTACAACAAAATCAAATCAATTACAACCTAATCAAATCCTCAATTCCCTAATCACAAATTGTAACGACAAATGACATAATTTCCCAGTCTAATTCTAAAAACTATAAATAAAAAACCTAAAACTATTTGAAATGGAGAAAAAATCGTGGAGGAAGAAAATTATAACAGAGAAGAAGCAATATGCGGGCCAACCATCTTGTTTGAGATCTGGGTTTCAATTTCTGAAACCCTAGATTTGGGTTAAACCACCATCGTCTTTAAATCGTCATCACCCCATCATTATACACATCTACAATTGGAAATGGAGAAAAGGATTATACAGAGGTAGAAAGAGCCATAAGAAGATTTACAAGAAGAATCACTACAGGGGAGGTAAGCAGATTCACTTAGCTTAGGGTTTTGTTTTTATTTGAATCTGCGATTTATGTTTGGTTTTAAAATTATATATTTCTAAAGGTTAGGGTTCATTAGGGTTCATGTTTAGGATTAGGGTTCATCAGGTTTAGGGTTAGGGCTCTAACGTTTGGGTTTTTTTGGGTTTTGGTTTGATTAGGATTCTTCACGAACCTATAGGGTTCTTAGGGTTCTAAGGTTAGGTGAAGATATTCAATGATTTTGGGTTTTCTCGCGGTGACACGGACGAACATATGAAGATCACAGTTGAGCTTCAAACGGAGATATAGGGTGTACAGGGTTTTATGCGGTGATTAAGGGTGGAGCCGCCGACAGAGGCGATTTTTGGCCGGCAGGGCAATTTCTGATTCCTGAATTTTAGAGAGAGGTCAGAGTCTCTCTCTCTATAATTTTTTTAGTGATAAGGGGGTAAATAATGGAAAAAAAAAGAATGGGGGGGGGGGGGGGGGGGGTTGAATTTGGGTTTTAAAAAATTAAGGAAGTATACATGTTGGTTATCCTGGTTCATTTAAACTCAAACTACTCTAGTCCACCCGCCAAGGTGATTTTGCCTTTCTTCAACGAGGTCTTATTCCACTAATCAAAACTTTATTACACAGTCACAATGACTACCGTCAAAGTCTTCTTGAGTCTAAACCACAACTCTTTTTTCTCAAGGTAATATAGAATAAATGAAATAAAAGTGTGTATAATGAGGTTTCTAAAAAATTATATCACAAAAGTGATGTATACACAATTGTAAAGCACAAGATAGAACTGGATAAGAATATTTATCTTTTGGTACACAGTAGTGTTGTATGATTTCTTCTTCAAGTCTTATGTATATAGGCGATGCATGAGAGACATGAGAATACGCTTTTGGAAGGTTGATAAACTGTTGTCAATGCACTTTCCAAAAATATAGATCTTGTCTTGTTTCAGTCGTTACTTTTTTATTTGTAATGAATGAGTTGTAACGCATCATAACATTGTTTTCTTGGGATCATATCAGAAGAATAATATTACTGTTGAAACTTCTTTGGTTCTCCTAGAATATTTACTTATCAGAATATCCGAGTTTTGCTTGTAGCATTGGTGCATTAAGAAGTTATAGCATTAGAGCTTCTTCATTTAAGCGTGTTACATGGATTTTCTTCTAAGTATGTTGTGTCTAAACAGAGCTTCAAAAACGTAACTCACTCATCTTCTATGCTTCTTACATATGAATTTCTCTACATATTTAAAATACATTATTAGGGAGCATACTTGTTCTTTATATATATCATGTGTTTGTTATCATCAAAACTCTTACAATGATGTATAACCAAACTATGTTCAAACAATCTCCCCCTTTTTGATGATGACAAAAACTTGTATATTTTGATAGATTACTTAAGAACATAAAGAATTAAATTCCCCCCTGAGTTGAATACTCAGATAAAAAAAAACTTCCCTGAAGATGTTCTGATCAGAGCTTTATGGTGAAAGTTTTGATGCGTCCACGTGACAAAAGTTACTTTCAGAGGTTGCTTTTTAATATATTTTTCATGTTTTTCTTTAAAAGGATAAAAACAGAAGTTATGATATTCAAAATTTTTTAGACTAAGTCTCAATACTGTTATATTCAAAATATCTTATGTTCTCCCATTTTTTTTGTAAAGAATCAAAAATCTATAAAAACACGTAAATATAATAAAATGCATTTTGTATTCAGTGGATTAAGATAAACAGAAAGAGGTAGCTAAAAAGAAGATTGAAATAAGAAACAAATAGAAGAAATAAAACAATTTTGCAGAGCTATGGATGAGGAGGTGGAAGTCGTGTGAACAAGGCTTCTAATAAACTACTGATATGATTATTTGATTCCTCTTGTTTCCCAAGCATCAAAATCAATGATTATTCTGAGGGGATCTTCTGAGTAGCTATTGAGAGAGGGAGATTCGAAAAGAATTATAGGTGAGTTGGGTGGTGTTGAATGATAGGGAGATGAAAGATATGGAATGGAGAAAGTTTGTGATGTATTTGTGGGGATTATTGGTGGTTGAGAGATCATGAGAGGGCAAGTAATGCTTGGGATGGATGTCATGGTATCAAAGTCAAAATTTGGATTTTTGGTGTGGGGAGTTTCAAACAGTGGATCAAATTGATTAATATCAGAGAGAACTTAAGTAAGTTCTTGCTAAGTCTAATCAAAATGGGTAGAAGGTGGATTAATCAGAGGATTATTTGTAGGTATTAAAGTGTCAATTTCTAGGTCAAAATCAATAAGGTTTTGAGGATATGGATCTTCAGTGGGTTTTGGAGATGAGGGGGTTTGATATGTTGATAAAAATACTGATTTAATAATAGAAACAAAAGACGAGTTACCTTTCTTTTTGTCAGATTTGGGAGTTTTTTTGAGAAGTTCCTTCTCTAGAAACTTTCCTTTTTCTTGTTTTTCTGGGAGCAACATCTAGAGGTTGTTGCCTTAGATCAAGGATGTTCACATATGGAATCGTACCATCACTCTTGCAGGCTTCCAGACACCTGAGAACAATTGCTAGAGATGAGTCTGCTTCAGTGAAGAGAGGGAAATCCTTCAGAGGCACTCTTCGGGTGGTGATGACTTCCTTGGTGGTGATTGTTGGATCCTTCTTTATAGTTTCAATAATTTTCATCTTCTTCAGATTCTTGGTGTTTAGGGGCTTTCTAGCACAAGCTTCCAAAACATTTGCTTGTTGAGCCTCAGTCAGATGTTCTATCAGTCTGTTTTCTATCAGAATATCTGAAATGAGTCTTCCCAGAGGAATCCAATCTCTCCTGGTTCTTTCTTCTTCTCTTGTTTCTTTGACACTAGTCTTCAGATGGTTGAACAGAATGTGGAAGATGAACTTTTTCTTTGGTGGTGATGAAGTACAAAAGTTATTATTGATCAATGTTGATGTAGTTTGGAGAGCTGGTTGGTTTTCTGTGATTAATGCACCCCAAAATCATTTTGGACCAAATTCTGAGATAATCATTCAGATATTTGATTTTGTTGGATGGTTGTCCAGAGGAAAAAATTTCTTTTGAGACAATGGTTAGGTCAGACCCTTATTCTGCTATATTATTGCATCGTATACCACCACCGTCGTGGCATGTAAGCTTCCCAATGAGATATTCAGTGATGATGTTCTTCTTTCCCATAACGTAAAACTTTACCTGATGATTTTTGAAGTTGTGGCATGGATCCAAAATTCTTTCACTAATTTTGGGAAAACTAGACCTATGAGTCGATCAAAGTATTTCCCACATCCTTCGAACTCAACATCAGGGGTTAAGTCATACCCATTTTCTTTCATGCTTACAAAATCAACAATAAACTCACATAGAACTTCCAGAGAATCAATGAGTGTGAGAAGATTTCTTGATTGTTTGACGTACCTTTCTTTATTTGAGGAGGAAAAACCAAAAATGATTTGAGAAACTTGGGGAATTTGTTAAGAGGAATCCATTTGTTCACAGACTCTTTTAGGGTTTTGAAAGAATAACAAATGAAGAGAGAAAAGTGAGTTAGACTGAATATGTGATAGTGTTTGTGAAAGAGTGAAGTATAAATACCCAACGAAATAAAAAGTAGAAGTTTTAATTTTAATTTAAAAGAGTTAAAAATTAATGATTACGTGAACTTAATGATTCCTGAAAAGAGGGATAGCGTGAAGATATGGAACATTTACTGATTTGACTCGCGCCTCAATGCATCAACAAAACTGTTTCAGTCCCTTCAGATTTTGAACATGTGTTCAGCCTTAGAGGGTGACCTTGCGTTTAAAGTTGACAAATGTTGATATTGTGAACTTCTTGCTTCTATCTTAGAAATGAAATATTTTTGGAAAACATCCAGATCTTCTGGATAGTTCCTGATATAACTTTCCTTCTCACTACTGAAGAACTATTGTTCATATGTTCAAACAAAAAAAAATTAAAGCAAAAATTTATGAGGATTAAATATTAGAGAGCCAATCATACCTTTCTACTTTCTTATTTACCTCTACCTTTTCCAGAATCATGTTTTTCGGATGTGCTAAGATGCTTCTGGATTGTCTTTTCTGGATGGATTATTCAGAAGTTGTTGTAATATTTGTGATGTCTTCATTTGTATTTGGTTGAAGTTCTGAACATTTATTTTCTTAAGATCTAAAACACTTGTTTTAGAATCAAACTTGTTCAGATGATCATTACCAATGGTTCCAGATCTAATAATTTCTCTTTTCTGATTACCTCCGAAACCTGCGTATCCTCCAGATTTAAATCCCAGGATTTGGAACATATGCTTTCTTCCCATCATGTCTAGAGAGTATCCAGAGTCTAGGTGTTAAAACTAGTGTTTCAACCTTGTTGTTAAAGACATATGCAACATAGATGATTTTATCCTTTGGTACCCATATCTTTTTGGGTCCTTATTTGTTAGAGTTTCCAAAATTCTGTTTGAATTTTGGTTTTGCAGAGAAAGCATTACTAGTATATTTTATATCATGTGTATGTCCATATGTAAAGTGTGAATAAAGAGGTATGTGATTTATAATTATATCATCAACTTTCTTTGGTTGAGATGTTTCTTCTCCCTTTGGTTCCACATATCCTATACCTTTTTTTTTCCATTTATGCTAACTCCGTAGTTTATTGAAACCATCTTGCTCCTATCTATGTTTTTAGCTAGAAATTTTTTAAAGCTATGATCATATTCTTTTATGATTTTATCAGAACTATTCGACTTCTGAAACAATTTCTTTCTGAGATTTTTGTAATTAATTTTAATAACATAGTTTTCATTTTACAAGTTTAGAAATGGTTTCTTTTAGCTCAGATTTTTTGTTTTTAGTTTCTTAGTTTCCTCAGAGTCAGATACTAGATCCTTTTTCAGGTTCTTGTTTTTGACTCGAAGTTGCTGATATCTTTCAAGAATTTCTGATAGACTTTATTCTAACTGAGATCTAGAAAAGTTAGAGAATACCTCTTCTTCCTCTAAGTTTGATTCTGATTTGGATGATCCAGTGTCATCTGTTATGTTGGCCATTAAGACTATGTTGGCTTGTTCATCTTCTGATTCCGTTTCAGCTTCAAAATATTATCAGTCATCCCACGTTGCCATGACTTTTCTTCTTTTCTTTGAAGAAATTCTTTTTAGGCTTTTCTTTTGGAAGATTTGGGCAGTCACTTTTGTAATGACCTATTTCGTTGCATTCATAGCATAAAATATCTTTGTTGCTATATTTTCTGTATCCAAAAGATGGTCCAGAGTGATTTCCAGTTCTTTTAGGGTTTCTAAACTTTCTCTGCATGTGCTTCCATAGCTGATTGACTCTTTTGGAGAGAAGAGATAGTTCATATTCTTTTGACGAGAATCCAATAGAGTTTTCTTCTTTTGCTTGAAAAACTTTAGGTTCATATTTATTAGATGTAAGAGCGAGAGACTTACCTTGCTTCTGGGGCTCATCTTCTTTTAGTTCTATCTCATGACTTCTCAAGGAGCTGATAAGTTCTTCAAGAGATATTTTATTCAGATCTTTGGCTAGTTTTAAGGCTGTCACCATGGGTCTCCATTTCTTGGGTAAGCTTCTGATGATTTTCTTTACATGAACTACTATTGAGTACCCATTGTCCAAAACTTTTAGCCCAACAGCTAGAGTTTGAAACCTTGAGAACATTGTCTCGGTAGTTTCTTCTTCTTCCATTTTGAAAGCTTCATACTTCTGGATGAGTGCAAGAGATTTGGTCTCTTTGACTTGTGTGTTTCCATTTAGTGTCATTCTCAGAGAGTCAAACATGTTTTTAGCATAATCTCTATTTGTGATCTTCTCATACTCAGTATATGAGATAACACTCAACAAGATTGTTCTGGCTTTGTGATGGTTTATGAATTCTTTCTTTTGTTGATCTGACATTTTCTTTTTATCAATCTTCTGACCGTTTTCATCACTAGGATGAATGTAGCCATCAGTCACCATATCCGAGAGATTAGCATCATGAGTTAGAAAGAACCTTTTGATTATGTCTTTCCAGTAATCAAAATTTTCATCGTCAAATTTAAGGTGGTCTGCCACTGATTCTATCTTTATCATCATGATTATCATTGCTGATGATCTGAATTGGTCCAACCAGAGTGTTTTTCTTTCTAGGATCTTTTTTTGACACAGTTAAGTGTTTGCACCCAGAACCAGACACTCTGATCCCAATTGAAGAATGGAAAAACACAAAAAGGGGGTTTGAATTGGGGTTTTCAAAAATTAAGGCAATATGCACGTTGGTTATCCTGGTTCGTTTGAACTCAAACTACTCTAGTCCACCCACCAAGGTGATTTTGCTCTCTCAAACGAGGTCTTAATCCACTAATCAAAACTTGATTACACAGTCATAATGACTACCGTCAAAGGCTTCTTGAGTCTAAACTACAACTCCATTTTTTGAGGGTAATACATAATAAATCAAATAAAAGTGTGTACAATGATGTTTCTAAAAAATTATATCACAAAAGTGGTGTATACACAATTCTAAAGCACAAGATAGAACTGGATAAGAATATTTCTTATTTAGTACGCAGTAGTGTTGTATGATTTTTTCTTCAAGTCTTCTTTATATAGGAGATGCATGAGAGACATGAGAAGAAGCTTTTGGAAGATTGATAAAGTGTTGTTAATGCACTTTCCAAAAATATAGATCTTGTCTTATTTCAGCCGTTACTTTATGATTTATAATGAATGAGTTGTAACACATCATAACATTATTTTCTTGGGATCATATCAGAAGAAGAATATTACCTTTGAAACTTCTTTGATTCTCCCAGAATATTTATTTATCAGAATATCAGAGTTTTGCTTGCAGCGTTAGTGCATTCAGAAGTTATAGCATTAGAGCTTCTTCATTTAAGCGTGTTAAACATATTTTATTCTAAGTATGTTGTGTCTAAACAGAGCTTCAAAAACATAACTTTGTCATCTTTTATGCTTCTTACATCGGAATTTCTCTGCATATTTAAAATACATTATTAGGGAGCATACTTGTTCTTTTATATATATCATGTGTTTGTTATCATCAAAACTCTTACAAGGATGTATAACCAAACTATGTTCTAACAGGGCGATTAAAGAGATAGAGACGGAGAAGAAGAAAAATGGGAAAAATGGGATGAAGTAGAATATATAATACTCTCTGTACTCCATGTGTGTGTCTTAACATACCCCCTCAATCAACTCTCAATCCAATACGTTATTAGTTTATACCCTGAATCAACGCTCCGAGATCAATCTCCAGAAACCATTTGATCAAGATCAAGCGTCACAGATTCATCGGGCATACCATAAACCTCTGTATCATTCACAAATTGACCAACGGATCTGATAACTTGATTTGCACCTTGCCCTTTTCTTTTAGCACCCTCAAACTACTTTCTCAACAAAAAACGTACCCCCTGTGCTATTGGGCCCAGTTCAATATCTAATCTTGGTCCCTTACTCCCTAAACCCCCAATTTTTACTAGCACATTCAAATATACACCCATATGTTTTAGGCCCAAATTCAATATCTGAATTTAAGGTCTTACTATGCATACCCCCAGCCTTTTACTAAATAACAAAATATACACCCCCTGCGTTTAATAGTTAAAATTAATTCATTTATTTTTTTAATTATATTTAGATTAGTTTTCTATTTTTATTTTTTATATTTATAATAAATTCTAAATTTATTCATTTTATTAATTCAAATTCTTTTACTAACTCATTCAATATTTTAATTGCATTAAAATTATTTTTTTCCTCATGCATTAAAAACTATTTTTCTTATATTTTTAATATATTTGAAAATATCTAACCAATCAAAATACTAACAAATTTTACTAACCTAATTCAAACCTTATACATTTTCAAAAAAGAGGATTATGGAGATATTTCTCATTAACTGCGAATTTCGTCTAAACAACTCCGTGATTTACAAACCCAGACTTGGTTCAAGGATTAATTCGAGATATTTCCGTAATCCATAAAAAAAACACCAACCAAGAACTGCAAACTGCAATTAGGACTCTGATTCCTCATAAGAGGATACGTAGGCATAAGACTAAAATCATGGCGAGTTCCCCAAAATAAAATTAAAACCATATTTCCTAAACCGTAAATCTAAGCCTAGTATCCTTATGAACAAGATAGTTAAGGCGTGACTAACACCTTGCCTTCGTCTAAAAACGAGTCAACAACTTAGAATCTCTGACCAAATTAGGGTTATCCTTTATATTCTCTTCCCTAGGTTAAAAATAATGGTGGCGACTCTCATTTTAAAACTGATCATAACATTAGTCAAAAGGCCATCAAAGATAGTTTAGTAGCTGATTGTTGTACCCCAAAATTTTCTCTCACATTCTTCAAGACAAATTGATTCAAGATACCTCTTCACGCTCCTAAGGGTCTCAAACACTCAAGACTACTCAAAGATTGACCAGACAAACCCTCCTCCTAAGTAGTTGACCTACAACTAGGGTTTTGTTTTTCTCAAGAAAAATTTAACTTCTAATGCCTTAAGTGGAATTCACGGTTTCTATATGTATCAAGGTATCCTCATCTAAAATTTCAAGCCTTGCAGCCCAAGTTTGCTCAGTCAAATAGTCAGATGATTAAAAATCAACTATATTGGGAAAAAAGTCAACTTTGATCAATTTACAGTCAAACTTCAATACTTTTGGTCAACATCAACATTTTAAAGTCAAATTCATCATTTGATTAATGGTTGATCATGATTCATCGAGAAAACTCAAGATTTATCAAAAGTCAAAAGTTACTAAATTAGGGGTTTCTTTAGGAGAAGTCAACTGAAGTTTGACCAAGCATAACTTTCACATACTTCATCATAAAATTCTCAACCAAAGCTCATTTAGATGTAAATTCAATTCTATACAACTTTGTCTCTCTAAGCTCAAGACCCAAAAATGCTTCATTTGAGAGATATGAGCAAAAAACATTACATGTCATTTTAAAAGTCAACAAAAGACACCTTTTGTCAAAGAAATTTACGTCAAGTTAAAATCTTAAAATGGAATAATGATCAACATGAGAGTTGTAGAGGGTATCTTGAGCTTTCCAAAAAGTCTAATTTCACCTACATGTGACAAAAATTGAGCAAGTTATGATTGGTACAAGTTGGGCAATTTTGAGCAAAAGCATGAAATCCAATTTGAGCAAACTTGAACTTTTGGACTAACGGGCCTAATTTTTGAAGTTCAAACGTGCTCATGACATATTAGAGGACCCCCCAATACCATTCTTATATTTTTTATGATTTTTATTTCTTTTGTTTGAATTTTATTCATTTAAATGCAAATAAAATCAAATAAATAGTAAGTGGAGGTATAAGGCTTAAAATGTTTTTGTTTCAAATCTTTTGGAGGCCCAAGATTGCATTAGAAATAGTGTGAAGCTAATTTGCAAAACAAATATTTATGTTTTGTCTTATTCCAAGTTATTTACAAATAAAATAAAAGATATAATTACAAGAGTTCCAAGCCCATTTTTTCTTAACCTAATCTCTTCCTATATATATGCCCATTATCTTCAGACAAAGGACATGAAAAAACTGTAAGAACACTCCCTCAAAAATATCAACTTTTGTCAAAATTAGGGAAAATTTGCAACCTTATTTCTAGCCATTCTCAAAGAAAACCATCCATCCAAATCGACTCGTGAGGTGCTATAGAGTAAGTATTGGTTGTTCTTGATGATCAAAAGTGCAAGAAACAAGCATCCCAAGCATGGCCGATTTACATGTTTTTATGAATTTCGTGTTTTACTTTTTACTATGCTTTGATTAAAACTAATGTTTGCATTGTGTTTCTGAGACATAATAATCCAGGTTTGAACCCTTGCATGAGTCCCATGATGCCATAATCGTACATCACCATTCTTACACCAATTTTCCTTATCTTTTTCATATCTCTTTGTACATAACGATTTAGTCAACACTAAGGCCATCAATGGATTCACAAGGGTCAATTTAGAGGGGTAGGGTCCCTTTTGTGTATTAATGTGTTCTATTTTGCAGGTTTCAAAAAACAACTCACTGGAAAAGACGATCAGAGCTAGGGCTCTGGCGCCTCTCCGATCCACTTTTAAAATATATATTTTTTGTTTCTATTTGGTACACGGATGAGGGCGTAGTACCGCTAGTCAAGGCGTTGAGTTGTGAACGTAAGGGCGTGGGTTCGATCCTGGCGCTTCACCATATTTTTTGTTATTTTTACAATTAACATGCAGGTTTCATATATTATATGCAGTGCCAATTCTCTAAACACCAACGAGGCCCTGACTCAGTGGCAAGCAAGGCAAGGCAAAAGGCAGGAGGGAGTGGGTTCAACACTCACCCCATGCAATTTTCCTTATTTTTTGGTTTTAACCTTTTCATTGATTTTTCGTTCCCTAACCCTAACAATATTTTTTAATTAATCATTAAACTAACCTAATATTTTCTTAACACTAATAAATTAGGTTTAGGTTTTCTAATTAATAACTAATTTTGACATTTTTTATTTATTTACTAATTAATCAGGTTAATAAATATTTTCATAAAATTAAAATTAATTAGACTTTAGGATTTTTTATTAATTAAAATTAATTAGATTTAAGGTTTTAACTATTATATTAACATCAAATTAATTTCATAAAAAATCCCATTCAAACATTTCTCAACAATTTTTATTTCTTATTGCATTTAAATTCTTAGACGATTGTATAGGTCGCACGACTTTCTCTTGTAATAGTTTTGTTTTATCTTTCCGCATTTTTTTCTATTATGTAACTGCTTACAGGATGTAATAGTCTAGGGATTAATTTCTGCACTTTATCTTCCGCATCTTAATGTAATTGCCCCAAAGCCTTGTAATAGCTTAGGATTTACTTTTGGCACCTTTACTTTTCTGTATATTATACTGCTAGTAATTAGGCATGTATGGCAAGATAAAAATAATCATTAGCAAACCCTAATATAAGATAAATAATTGAACTGAATACACTATTCACACTCGAACCTCTAGGGTAACCTCTCTTTGTTGCCTTCGGAATAATGGTCATGTCCCTAAAAAATAGGGATATTTTAGCAAAGTACCTTCAAATAAAGATCATAGTCCCTCAATGACCCTTCGATGTTGCCTATGAAAAATGATCTAGTCCCTCTGATAAATTGCTAAAGTACCTCTATTTGTTTCTATCAATGACCATTTGATGATCCTATGTCCGTCCCTTCACATCCAATAGATAGAGCTACCAACCAACTAATGGTATGGATGGCACTATCTCTAAAGGAGAGGAAAATAATAAGAAAGACTTTAGTGGGTAAGAAACTCCTAATTTCTTGCTCACAACTTTTCTCACAAAAAATATTTTTACACAACACACTTTCAAAAATATTTTCTAAAAACACTTTGTACGTGTTCTTGAGGACTGATACAAGAACCATTATAAAGTTAGCCGTAATTTTTCTTTTCAAAATATTTTTGAAATCACATGCACAAAAAAGAAAATTTTCAAAAGTGATCTAGCGATCAAGAGCCCGTAGATAACTACAGATGAAAAGGTTGCTAACACCTTCCCTTTTCATAACTTATCCCCCGAACTCGTAATCTATCAAAGGTTTTTCCCGTTCTTTTCATCTTTCCTAAATATTGGATAAAAGAAAAGTCAGTGGCGACTCTTGCTATCCGCACATTTGGTTAAAACCAAAAAAGTCAGTTCTCCCACCGTATTACAGACTTGGCGACTTTGTTGGGGAATTACTTAAAAAAGAGAGGTTACCTTAGAGTTTAGATTATTTTTTGCTTTACTGTTTGCTTTGTCCGCTTTAAATTTAAGGGTTTTCTTGGGTTTATTACTCGTAAGATCCTACACCTGGATCTAGGGATACCTTAGTAAGTAGAAAAAGATAATGAAAATTGTACGACATTGACCGATATGGTTGAAGTGATGGCTACGATTAGTGCGACACTTTGGATTGTACTAATGCTCCTTAAGTCAGTCGAGGATAACATTAGGCTTCCGCGTGGTGTCATTAGCACTAACTGACTTTTAGAACCTTAATTGATCCATCTTGGCCATTAGAAGGTGGTGAGATGGCTGGCTTTGGTGCAGTTCAAGGTTGGTTGATACTCGATGCTACACTCAATGAGATACGACACGTGGGATGTTTTGGTGTAAAATCAGATTATGTACTAAAATAAAGCCTTCGAGAAAGATCTGCGATATGAGATCCCTAGAACCTGGTTAATATTTTAGGACAAGTTGAGCCAACTTAACTTCAATAGAGAAGGGTACTTACCTATATACCTCATGCAAGCCTTTAAACCTAAGGATCTTGTGTGATTTGTTTGTGTTTTCTACTTATTTAAACATGATCATAACATCGACATCATAATATCATGACATGGCATTCTTACTAACCATTTCAAGGATCTTAGGGATCTTTGGTGCAGGATTATCATGAGCCAGATTGCTAGCAAGGGGATTTATTTTTCCTCTAACCAGATATCGTCAAAGATCAAAATACATTCTCTTGATTCAAAGGCTAGGACCCACTTGATATGGTGAGCTTGATTCGTATAGAAAGACATTCAAAGATGAAAGCTCAAAGTTCTTCAAGACAAAGCTGAAACTGATTTCTTTTCCCAATAATTTTACCCCATAAGATCCTTGAAAACATTACATTTGCATCTACATATCACGCATCTCATTACAAGACAAGTACTTTTAAGACATGTTTTCTCATCTTCTTGTTATTTATTTCAGAAGAAAAAATGGATCTTGAACAAACAGTTAAAGATCTCTAGGCTCAGAATGCTCAGTTCCAAGAGATGTTCCTAAACCTAGCCAAGGGGCAGGAAGAACTGAAGGTGCTCTTCGCTAATGATAAAAATAAGAAGACAAAGAAACCAATCAGCATCCTTAACATGGGAAGAAATTTCAGAGGTCTAGTCAAGTGAGCTCAGGATCTTGATACCCCATCGGACGAAGATGACAAACAGGATGAAGACGGTAAGAGTGTTAAAACTGAAAGAAGCAACCTTGGTTCTGACAAATTTCCTGATGAAGAGAAAGAGAATTATTTGGATGCATAAAATCTCCCTACTAAAGAGAAGTATAAGTTGCTGGAAGAGCATCTAAAAGCTATGGAGATCCAAAAGGTTCCTGGTTTGAACTTTGAAGAATTGGGTTTGGTCTTAGGAGTCGTCATTCCTCCTAAGTTCAAAACTCCTACCTTCGTTAAATATGATGGTGTTTCTTTCCCGAAGATGCATTTGAGATCTTATGTTCAGAAAATTCAACCACACTGCTGACAAGAAATTGTGGTTGCATTACTTTCAAGAGAGTCTGTCTGGAACATAATTGGAATGGTATTATCAACTCGAAGGTACCAATATATGTACCTGGGAAGATTTATCTGCATCTTTCTATAGATAGTATCAGTACAATTCTAATTTAGCACCTACCCGCATGAAACTACAGAGTATGTCCATGGGTTCTAAGGAAGGCTTTAAAGAGTACGCACATAAATGGAGAGATCTTGCAGGCAGATTTCAACGTCCTTTGGCCGATAGAGAATTGGTTGACATGTTCATGAGCACGCTAATAGGTCCTTTATATAATCACCTACTTGGAAGTTTTTCAGTCGGGTTCACATAACTGATATTGACCGGGGAACATGTTGAGAATGGAATCAGAAGTGGTAAAATTCAGGTGGCTACATATTCAAACATTGTGAAGAAGTCTTACAATGGTAAGAAAGAGTCCAATGTTGAATACGGCCAAAAAGTCGTAATAAGAGTGATCGCAACCAATCTATGGGGGAAATTTTTGTCTCTAATCCTGCACCAATGCCACAACAACAGAACAATCAACATAGGCAGGCTGCACCCAGGAGACAGTTTACAAAGCTCAGCATGTCATTGGCTCAAGCATTACAAACATACTGGAAGCATGGCTGGTTACATTGAGAGAGCTTCCTCATAATCCCAACACTTCCACTCCCCGCTACAATCCCAATGCAAGGTCTGCGTATCACTCTGAAAGCCCCAGGCACGACACTAGCAACTGCTGGGCTCTGAAGAATAAGATCCAAGACATGATTGACACCAAGGAAATTGAATTTGACCCTTGTAAGACTCCTAATGTGATTACTACACCCATGCCTAATCATGACAAGGGTGTTAATGTTATTGAAGATGTTTCTTATGTTTCTACTGTGAATGCTTTGACTACTCCCCTGATGATTGTTAAGGAAAAGTTACTGCAAGCTGGTTTTTTTTCCGGGTTGTGCCAAAGACTGCTACTACTATGCATCCTAATCTAATGGCTATGCATTGTTGAAAAAGGTATTCCGTGTTTGATGGATGACCGTGAGATCCTATTTGAGAAGATTCCTTTTGAGAAGACTCCTTATGTGGAGAGTACATCCCAAGACCTGAATCTTGAAGACGTGTCTACAATTTTAGGTACCCCTATAAAGATCAATTCTAAGAGTCATGTGAAGATTACTGTCGAACCTAAAGTTGCTCCCCTGATTATTACTGTGCCTGGGCCAATTATGTGTTCCTCTAATAAGGCTATCCCTTGGAATTATGGAGCTGATGCCTACTACCATGGAGTCAAGCAGGAACCATTGACTGTTGAAGAGGAAAATGTTGAAGTTACTAATCCCGATGTTGGCGATATTGTTGGGACTAGTAAGGTTACCAAAAGTGGAAGGGTCTTCTCTCCAGAGATCACTGCGAAGGCTGTTACTACACTAGTTCGTATCACTACTACTACTAAGACTCAGGACGAAGAACATATGACCGAGCTTTCCCAGACAGAGGCACCAAAAGAAGTTACTGTTGAAGACATCTCCAAGCAAGAGATGGAGGAAATATTAAAGATTATCCGAAAGAGTGACTACAAGATTGTTGAACAACTGGGGCAGACCCCCTCCAAAATATCTATGTTATCCCTATTGTTATGTTCTGAAGCCCATGCTCAGGCTTTAGTGAAATTTCTAAAATATGCTAATGTACCGCATGAAGTTTCTGGTTATCAGTTCGAATATCATATTGCTAGCCCGACGACTGATAATGGGCTAGAATTTTATGACGCAGACTTAACTCCCGCATGAAGGAATGATAATAAGGCCCTGCATGTCTCTATTGAGTGTAGGGGCACTACCTTATCTCATGTGTTAGTAGACACAGGTTCCTCATTGAATGTATTTCCAAAAGCTACTTTAGACAAACTTGATTGTGAAGGGATCGTTCTAAAACTCAGTGATATTGTGGTAAGAGCTTTTGATGGTTCAAAGAGAACTGTGCATGGAGAGGTTGATCTTCCAATCAAAGTGGGTTCCCATATTTTTGAATCTACTCTCTATGTGATGGATATTTTTCTAGCCTATTATTGTTTGCTGGGACACATTAGATTCATGGGGAGGGTGTTGTTACTTTTACCTTACGCCAGAAGTTGAAGTATCCCATGAGGGGAAAGATTGTTACAGTTTGCAATGAAGAAGAATATATGGTGAGACATTTGAATTCTTTCAAGTATGTCGAGGTGGATGATGAGTTTGTTGAGACTTCTTGCTTAACCTTTGAAGTTGTTTCTAAGACAACCTCGGTTGATAAAGCTGCTTATGCTATTCCTAAGACTCCATCAAAAATGGCTTCTCTAAAAGACGCTAGGGTTGTGGTTGAAGAAGGTGGTTGCACTATTTGGGATCAGCTTCCCAATATTTCTTACAAATATGACAAGTTTGGTTTTGGTTTCACTTCTTAGGCTCAGAGGGTTGTTCGTTGTGCTCGTGCCAATTCTGGGAGACCACCATTCTGCATCAACAACAATGGAGTTCACAACAATCATATCAATGTTGTAAAAGATGATGATATTGGCTGCAACATAGACAGTTGGATCTTCCCTACTACTGGTAATGGGATCAACAATTAGAAGGCTGAAGACTTTATACCAATCTCCTTTAGTCAAGAGTAAATGTTACTTTCCTTTTTTTCTTGCTTTCAAATTTTGGTTATGTAATTTAAACAATGACTTTAAGCCTTGTGCCTTACCCGGGGCACAATGGTCCATTTTATTAGGGTTGTCATTATTCATTATCATATTTTCATTTAATAAATCATTGGACATTTGCATTCAAATTTTGTGCTCTTTGTCTTTCTGTTACTTTATTATTTTCAAAATAGCTATGTATTCTTACACACACCCACACAACAAATTGCATATCCATATCCACCCTGGATCCCATGGATAAAAATTATGTTATTGCTAATTATGACTTTGAAAATCCGATCTACCAAGCCGAGGACGAAGGTGAGCAAGATTGTGAAATACTTGGAGAGCTTGCTAGGCTGTTAATGCAAGAAGAAAGAGCCATACAAACACATAGAGATCCAATCGAAGTTGTGAAATTGGGTACTGAAAAGGATAGCAAAGAAATTAAGATAGGTTCCAACCTAGAGGACAATTTCAAAGAGAGGTTAATTCAGATGTTGCGTGACTATGTTGAGATATTTGCATGGCCGTACAAAGACATGCCAGGGCTCGATACTGATATTTTGGTTCACCGTCTACCAATGAAGGAAGGTTGTCTCCCTATAAAGCAGAAAGTTTGTCGTATGCGTCTTGAGATGTCTGAAAAGATCAAAGCTGAGGTTATGAAGCAATTCAATGTAGGTTTCTTAGCGGTTGCGTCCTATCTTCAGTGGGTTGCAAATGTGGTGAAAGTACCTAAGAAGGATGGTAAGGTGCATATGTGCATAGACTACAGGGATCTAAGTAGGGCAAGCCCCAAAGATGACTTTCCACTTCCATACATTGACGTTCTGGTTGACAACACTGCTCAGCACAAAGTATTTTCCTTCATGGATGTTTTCTCTGGTTATAATCAAATCAAGATGCCACCTGAAGACACAGAAAAGACTACTTTCGTCACACAGTGGGGCACTTTCTGTTATAAAGTTATGCCTTTCGGTTTGAAGAACGCCGATGCAACCTATCAGCGTGCTATGGTAGCTTTGCTCCATGATATGATCCATCATGAGATAGAGGTTTATATTGATGACATGATATCCAGATCCCAGACTAAAGAAGAACATCTTGATCACCTGCACAAGTTGTTTAAAAGATTGAAGAAATATAAGTTGAGGTTGAATTCAAACAAATGAGGCTAACTCAGCAAGATTTAATCCCCCAATGAACTCGACAAGGCTAACTCTGCTCTCTCAAAACATCAAGCACCAATCCATATTAGTACCTCAAGATGACGAGCAACAGATCCCAATGAGCTTTTGGCACTTTACATACAATAATCATCACGATATATTACATTGCATCCTCAAACGCATAGCATATCCATGGATCATCATGTCACACTTCAAATGCATATGAAGCATAAGTAAGATTTGGTACCTCGCTCGAAATCCCCAAATCAATCCCAAATCAACAAAACATCCCCACAAAGAATATCATCCTCATAATTCCCAGTTAACATCTGTTATTACACTACCAACTAAAATAAACCATGGTGTCAGTACATCGTACTCCCCAACTCTTAATACTCACGTTATCTTTCTATAGGGTCGTAGGTTGCTTGTAGGTCTTACCCTCATGTTATCTTTCTGTAGGGTCGTAGGTCGCTCGTAGGTCTTACCCTCACGTTATCTTTTCTAGGGTCATAGGTCGCTCGTAGGTCTTACCCTTGTGTTATCTTTTCTAATGTCATAGGTCGTCCATAGATCTTACCTTCGCTTTATCTCTCTTAGGGTCGTAGGTCATCCGTAGACTTTACCCTCTCCTCATCTGGTTTTTAGGGTCGTAGATTGTCCATAGATCTTACCATCGCGTTATCTTTTTAAGGTCGTATGTCATCCATAGATCTTACCTTCTCTTTATCTCTCTTAGGGTCGTAGTTCGTTCGTAGACTTTACTCTCTCCTCATCTTGTTTTTAGGGTCGTAGATCGTCTGTAGATCTTACCATCGCGTTATATTTTTAGGGCCGTAGATCGTCCGTAGATCTTACCATCGCGTTATATTTTTAGGGTCGTAGGTCGTCCGTATATCTTACCATCGCGTTATATTTTTAGGGTCGTAGATCGTTCGTAGATCTTACCATCGCGTTATATTTTCGGAGTCGTAGATCGTCCGTAGATATTACCTTCTCTTTACCCTCTCCTCGTCTTGTTTTTAAGGTCGTAGATCGTCCGTAGATCTTACCTTCTCTTTACCCTCTCCTCATCTTGTTTTTAAGGTCGTAGATCATCCGTAGATCTTACCTCCGCTATATCTTTCTTAGGATCGTGGGTCATTCGTAGGTCTTACCCTCACGTTATCTTTCTAGGGTCGTAAGTCTTTCGCAGACTTTACCCTCGTGTTATCTTTAAGTTTCTTATGAATCCTACCTTCAGTCATCGCGACATTGTCAACCATATCCTTTCAGTCACTCTGCCGCCCACTCCCTCAAGAACCTTGTATTGGCACCGTTACCCCAATACGAGCTACCATTGTTCAACCATGTTTATCCATCAAGACCAGTCCACCAGGAGACTAGTTTTTCCTTCCCCAGCAGACATTCAAACCAATGAATGACACTCACACCATCTCTCCGGGGCAAATTTCGGGTCCTGGTATTTAATCATCTTCCACCTTGAACTTTCGAAAGGCTGACGCTAATCTAACATTCAGGTTTAAGACGATTAAATAGGGGCAGCTATTGTACCCCAAAATTTTCCCTCTCATTCCACAAAGGATCATCCTGGACCCTCAGGTTTGCTTCTATCAAGTTTCAAGTCTTGAATCCCAATTTTCCAAGAAAGTCATTCACAAGGGCAAAATGGTCAAATGCACTCTGAAAAGTCAAACTTTAAGTTTTGGTAAAAAATCAAGTTTCAACAATTATATTTCATCAAGACAAGAAATAGGTTCATCAAGAAGTCAAAAATCAGAAACTACTTTGAGAAAAGAAAGAAATCAATTTTTTTTAAATACTTGGAAAATTTTCTAAGTGGTAAGAGATTTCAGAACTTCTGAGCCAAATTCCACGCAAGTGCAATCAGAATTTGCAAGGACGGTTTAGAACATGGCTCTTCAGTCAGAACATATGGGGGGATGTGTTCTTTGATCATAACATAACTCCTCAGCATATGGAGGTTACGTTCCACGCTTCAGTCAGAACATATGGAGGCTTTGTTCTTTGATCAAAACATGTCTCCTCAGAGTTTCATTCTTCAGCACATAAAGGCTATGTTCTGATTTCCATTCAGAACATCATCAAGCCCCAAAACATCGTTCCACCCAATCCGTTGTGCTATTATGATACAGCCCTGCCACCAGTTGCCACAACACTCCAAGGTGCTGCTGATCCAGTCCACGCATGTGTTTTTCTCAAACCCCATAATTGTACCAAATTAGCATACCAAAACTGTGATTAAAAAGCAAAGGAACAGTATGCCAAAAGTGTTTAAAACTCATTTATTTTTCCCCCCAAAACCACAACAAATCCATCTATAAATAGTTTGTTCCATAACACGTTCAAAGGGCTGGCTTTTGAAGAGAGGATTATCAGACACACGAAAAAAAAGAGAGAGAAAAAGAAACACTCAAACACTCATAAACTTAGAATTTTCCAAATCAAAAACCTTTGTTTTTCCCTTTGAAACAAAGAACTTAACATTGTTGTTTCCTGTTCGTGCAAACCCCAGAACATTCAATGGCAGTAGCTCAAATCCTAAACCCACACTTCAGGTTCAAGGTAAGTCATTCTAACTTTGAAACTCTCATTCAGAACATCATTTAACATGTAAATACTATGATGTTGATGTTGCCCGTATCATTGCATAAGTAGAAAAAACTGTGGATCAGAACTTTTAGAATAATGCTAGGCTCAGAATTAGGATTAGAACTTCTACAAACTGTCATGCTTTTATCCTTCTGATTTGCTGTTATTAAGATCTGAACAAGTTATAGATATTCTGACTAATGTAAGGGAGGAAATGAGGCGTAATACAGAACTTTTGAGTTCTACTCACTGTTTTAACACATACAGAACTTCTGAAATTTCCTCACTATTAACACGCACAAAACATCTGAATTTTTCTCATTATTCTAACATTCAGAACTTCAGCATGTAGTGACCCAAAACTTCTTTTTTTTCTTCCCTCTAACGTTTCTTTCAGGATTCCATTGGTATCAACCCAGAATTTTTGATCACCTCTGACGTTTCATTCTGGACCACAGCGCGCCTGGCATCAGAACTTATGATCCCTTTCGTTTTGCTTTCAGCAACATGCTGATCCTATTTCTCTTTATCTTTCCTTTTTTTCTCTTTTATTTTATTATTTGTACTATTTTTATTTTTTTTATAAAAAAGATATAAAAAAAACATTTTCTTTCGTTAACTAATTATTTTTTCTTTTAGTTTATTAAAACAGAAAAAAATCTTTTTCCAAACAAAAACAAAACAAATCTTTTCTTTTATTTCATGCATTGTAAATTTCAATATGGTTGTAATAGTTAAATAGGATTTAAATTCTTACCCCTCCCCATGTTCTACTTAGCACCACCCTCTCTCTCTTTATTTATTCATTTATTTATTTTTTTTACTTTATTACTTCAGACTTTTCTTAACTCTTTTTGTTTTGTTGTTTTAGTTTTAAAAAACTAAATAATCACCTTTTCGATTAATCAAATATATGTGATTTATTTTAATTAAAATCTTTTGTTATTTTGCTTAGTTGTAAAAATCATAAAAATATATATTAGAATATTTTAGAATTAGATTCTAGCTTACTTTTGAGTTCATAATTTATTTAAGATTTGATTTATGAAGCCATAAAAATATTTATAATTTAAGTTTCCTTATTTGTTCAAACCTTAAAACCATACCTTAGGTAGCTCCATGAGGCGATTAAACCCCGTTCCGATTGTCTTATGTCAAAATAGACTTTTAGTCCACTTGTACATATCATACAATTAGATTTTTAGTTTCCCTCTTAACCTTTTTCTTTTGTAATTAAAACTCAACTGTCACAAATCAAAAATCCAAAAACACTTTTAATCATTACTTGAATTTATTTTAAAACTCGCAAAACACTCAACCAATCAAAGCTTCCCCCAAAAGGCATGTTATCTCCGTTCTACCGTGATATCGGCCGCGCCTATTGCTAGAATGTGTGCATTAACGTCGCCCACTAAAAAAAACAAACAAACAAACCCTTTTCTAGAGGAACTACGGTGTTCTGATTCCTTCATTGGATACATAGGCAAAAGGTCACGAAACCCTCACGAAAGCAATAATAAAAACCATTCATTTCCCCTTAAGCAAGCATAGTTGTAGATAAATACACCCTTTAAGACAAGCAAACAAAATGGATCCCGTTGGGTACAACGGATGTGAGGGGTGCTAATACTTTCCCCTCGGATAACCGACTCCCTTACCCTTTCTCTTGGTCGCAAGACCATCTTATCCATCCCCTTGTGGTTTTATCGATATTTCCCCTTCCTTCGGGATAAATAAAGTTCGGTGGCGACTCTGTGTTTTCTGCCGGTAGCTTCACCGACCTTCAGAGCAGAAACTTCCTCGCGTAGCCTGTGATTCTCTTGTTCTAGGTTATCCATCTTCCTTCTGAAATTAGCTCGGGTATTGTACTGGTGAGACAGCTTACTGAACAAAGTAAAGAAGCTCAGTAAGACACCTGAATATGCATAAAAAACGCAAGAAGCATGTACAATATGATGCATGATATGCAATGCACATGATTTATTTTATTATTATTTCAAGGGACTTTAAGATTTATAAATAATTTGCAAATATCAAAGCAATAACACTAGAAATTTTGATTATAATAACTTCAAAATGGATTATAAGTTTCAATAACCCTAAGTACAAGATGAACATAAAGTCTAAAACCCTAAGAAGCAAAGCTAATGGAGATCACTCTATACGCTGACGCTTTCCGGTAAGTTTGGAAATCTGAACCTTCAACCTCTGGTTTTCTTCTGCATACCTGGCGGCGACTTCCTTCCAATCATCTGAATCAGGAAGTGAGCAACTAGGGCCTGAATGAGGCTTAGGGGAAAATAAATCCCCTTGCCTCTCCATCATCTCTATAGCCGGACTCTTAAGAATATCAATCAAGTCATCTTTCTCCTTTAGGTCTGCTCGATAGGAAACCTCTAGAGTCTGACACTTATTCTTCCAAGCTTCCTTTTCCTGCTGCATCCTAACTAAAGCAAGTTGTAGCTCTTCCACATCATCCAATAGGGGAAGAGTGGTCTTCACAAACATATCAGGCATAGGTGCTTCTCGAGAATATGACATCTTCAACTGAATAGCTCTTGCTTGTACCCACCGTAGATAAGGCTCCAAAGAAACAGCCCCCCTAGGTCCCAAGTCCTTCCTACTCTTCCCGTGAATGTGACACCAAGCCTTCGCAATCTACTGCCTAGCTTCCTGATGGTCTTCTCCCTCTTTCAGGAAGAAACTACTCAAATAAATACTATTTTTCTTATCCCTCATCGGATATCCAAGCTATCGTCGTGCAAGAACATGGTTATAGTTAATTTCTCCTTTTGTACCAAGAAGAGGTACGTTGGGGAAACTACCATAACTGTCAACAATCTCTACATAACGATAAGCCTGATGATACCAAACAATATCTGAATGAGTAAGTGCCATGACCTTTGGAGCCCAACGAGGTTCCTTCCAGACATCCTAGAAAGCATAAAATCGAGGTAAATGAGAAGTAAACCACTGATACAACAGAGCCGTGCAGTAGATAATCATCCCTCCATAATAAGTATCCCTAAGATGAATAGAGTAATAAGCATCACCCAACAATGTTGGAATCAGGTTTCCAATCATAAAGATCCTGATGGCATTAATATCAACAAATTTTTCTATATTGGAAAATAAGAACAACCCATAAGCAATTCGAGCAAAGATGGCCTCGAAAGCAACCGTACTCTTCATCCTAGCAAAGTAGTGAGCTTTCTCCAATAAGAATTGAGCTAGTAATCCTCTAATTCCTCCTTTGGTAGTCATGTGGGTTTCAACCTCAGACTTTCCCAAATGGATCAAAGCAACAATCTCATGTGATTTTGGCTCACCCTCCAAACCAGTAAAAAGAACACGATCGATAATAGGCAAACCCAGCAGATAAGAATATTCTTCTAGTGTATGCATCAATTGATAATCGGGGAAAGTAAAGCATCGATACATAAGATCATATAATTGGATAAAGGACAAGAGAATACCCTCCTTCATCCTGAGCTTCATGAGAGAAATGATGGACCCATACTTCCTCCGAAAATCTGCAGAATACTCAATCTCGGGAATCATACTTATCAACTCATCTATCTAGGGATCTTTGAAAATGTACTTCCCGGTCTTTCTTTTTCCAGAATCCATAGTCAAAATGTACCTGAGATATTCACAAATAGTCCATTTTTAAGTCTCTTGAAATAAAATGTCTTTAAGAGATGCTCATGGGTGCATGAATGCATGGTGCAACAATCACACACAAGATTGCAAACATAGGGTTCATAGGTTCAATGTCACGAGCCTGAGGTCGAAAGTACTACCCATACGACACGGTCTAAAAGTTATCATCTGTCGAACAAGGTTCTAGAGGTACCCAGATTCTACATCCTTCCTTCAGATATTATTAACTTCCCGATTGACTCGGTAATTAGTAATATTCTCAAGAAAAACTCGTGTGAGCGTAGTATCGCGTGACAACTACTTCTGAATTACTCCGTAATAGCTTCCTCACTACACCTAAACTTTTGCACCCGCTGCGGTTGCGAACCTTTAGTGCCTACGTACCAACTTTCGTGCGATAGGGGATCAGGGCACTCGTAGTTTTTCTTTAAAAAATTTAAAACACAAGTGTATTGGTTAATTTTAGGAGACAAGATGTCATTGTCATTGTCCGTGTGGAAAACGTACTTACTACCCATAATTATGAGAAAGGAGAATTTGCATCATCTCAAAGTGGATGATATGGTTTGGATTTTAAAATCAATAATGCCTCACTCAACACCCAAGTGGAAAATATCTCACTTCACTACATATTGTAGAAGTATAGTTGTTTGCATCACTACAAGGATAAAAGCCAAAATGGCAAAATAGTTTGAATGAGATTCATTGACTTTTAATCTTCTCACTAAAAATGTCAAGGTATTGTTAAGTTGATTGAAATTTGATAAAGAAATAATCTTTGAAAATACATGGACATAAGTCCAAGCTTATTATGAAAGTGTTCAAGTTTTATAAACAAGAAGATTTTTCAAAAGGAGGAAGAAGATTTTTGAAATCAAAGAAGATGGGAGGACATGAAGAGACTATCCTAAAGCATAAGGTAAAATCTAAGGAGAAAGACCATCTAACCAAACAAGATTCCAACACTTGACATAATGAGTCAAAGTAAAATTCAATCCTTTGGATTTGAAACCAAGCAAACAATTAATAAATCCCTTAAGAATACCAAGCTTCAACTGAATTAAGTCTTCACAAAAATTGGGCAGAGTAACAATTATATACAGATGAATTCCAGATCACAGACAAAGCATGTAATCACAATGACTTGCACACAAAACAAAAAAACAAACCAATGTCTTGGGGTAAACCCCAAGAACTCCAGACAAAATAACAATTGAGGTCACAAGGTCTCAAGGTAGATCAAGGCTTCTAATCCTAAGTCCAAGAAGTTCACAATCTTCATAATGCCAAGGATAATAACATTAAATTTTTTTAGGGTTTAAGTTGATTATTAGGTATCTTCAAAAGGAAATGAAAAACTCAAGTGAGAAAAATAAAAATGACATGAAGATAGAGGCTCATGTGAGCAAAGATGAAAAAAGCATGAAATATAAATGCTAAAGTAAATGGTACATAAAGTAAAAGCATAAAATAAAAGCGTAAAAATAAAGTCAATTGGTAGGAATTAGTGGTTAGTTGGATGACCATCTTGAAACTTGCATTTGGAACTCATTAGAGGATTGGTAGAACCAAAGCCTCTCAACAACAAGTTGTATATTCTTTTTGTCAAGTATATTATCCATTTAAGAATTCTCAAAATAACATTTAATGATCAATGATGTTTAAGTGATCCACTTTAACCAAAATTGATGAAGTTCCATTAGAGGATTGGTAGAACCAAAGCCTCCTAACAATAGATCTCAAGGTTATTGGATCAAAGGGTTTAAATTAACATACTTGGGCTTGCAAACATATGTTTTGGCCACAAATGATCATTTTCTCAAATCAGGACAAAATTTAGCGCTATGTTAAGCAATCGTAAGTGGACTTATATAGAAGTCGCACCTATTTTGAGGCCGGTCAATATCAATCTATGCACCTCATGTTTTGAGGCATGATATGTAAATCATGCTCCATCAACATTTAGTACAATAAGAATGAGATAAGATGAAGAGGGAATGGGAAATGATTAAACCATATTTGAACAAAAAATTTAATCCAACTATTATTAAAATCATTCATCCATTTTTATGGAGTTAGAATCAACACCATTGATCCAATGATGTTAATAAAGTTCATGATCAAAATTTCAATCCAAGATCAGCCAGAATATATATAGAAATAAAATTGTATTTAAAATAAAAGAAGAGTTTTTTTTAAAATGATTAAAAATGAAAATAAGAGAGAAAAATAGCAAACATGTTCAAATTAATCAAGAAAAATTAAATAAGACCATAGAACAATCAGAAATGAACTCAAATAATTTTATGAAACTTTTGTTAATTTTTTAAAGTCAGAAACAATTTTTAAAATTAAAAGAAATAGACCAAATAAACCAAAAATAAAGAAAAATAGTAAAGTTAGAAATAAAAAATAAATGAGGTCACCAATATTTATAAAAATATCATTGGATCCTTCCCTATTTTTTTTAGAATTTAAAAATGAATAAAGGTATTTTTAAACATTTAAAACAATTCAAATAAAGTGAAAAATTATTTAAAAAAAATATCAAAACAAAAAATAAAATTGTGAAAAAATAAAAATCAAAAAGAGAAAAATCAAAAGTATTTTCCATAATTTTATTAAGATTTTTTGGAGTTAAAATGAATTTTTGAAGTTTAAAACAATTAAATGTAAAAAATCAGAAATAAAATAATAAATCAAAAAAATATGGGCCGTCTAATCATTGTCAAAATGCGTTAGTAAACAGATCCAGTGGATCTGACGCGCTGTGCATGTCATGTACTTTATTGGATATCACACCTGATCATTTATTTATTTTAAATAAAACAACTTAAAATGTGGCACGTTGGATGGAGTCTGACTCATTAAAGTAATCAGATCCAAGGGCTCCTGAAGCACGCGCATGGTAAGGCAAGCATACTACATCTGTTTTAAAGAATAACGTGGCTACATGTCATTGGTTGAAGACGGACATGTCATCGTCTTCAACATCCAGCCAGCCCCAAATCGTATCTCACAAACGGTAAAATTAGCAAACCAGTCTGGTACCATTGGATTCATCTCTCCAAGACGATTCTAATGGTACAATCGCGTCTAATTTATATAAACCGTGCAAGGCTGTGTTTGAAGAAAATAAAAAAAATAACGAGTACGAAAATCTGGGATATCTCACTCAAATCTCAATGAAATTACAAATTATAAAGAGCACGAGGATCAAAAGGATACATAGAGTAGATTAGCCTTTTATTTGGATCAATTTGGCCAAGAAATCTATCTGAACGAAGTAGTGAGAAGTTTCTCTGAAACTGGACTTCTGTAGATCAATATAGGTCACGATTCTTGAGGATAATTGTATGGTTAGCTTCAGAGAAGTTCAATGAAGCTAACTGAATGGAGCTTTTGGTGTTTGAAGGTGAGAATATAAGAAATCAGAAATTCAAATTCAGAGTTTGTATGAATCTGAACAGGGATCAATTGGCTATCAAAAGCTTGTGAAATAGGTGGATATGCATCTTATTTATAGGAGAGGATGAAGCAATTCTTAAGCGTGCGAATGAGGGTGTAATTGAGTGAATTCGTGTGGAACTGCAACATGAGGAATGTGTGACTTGTTATTGCACCAAAACTCAGCCAAATCATGCGTTTTATGATTCTAAACACTTTTGGAAAGTTTCTAAGCATGATGAGAAGCAAAACACGCGCAAACTTGGTGATTAGAAGCCATATTTGTGAATTTCCAATTCTAACTTGGGATGAAACTTAGGTTTCAAGATACCATTTTTGAACCAATGGCATTTTCGATTCAAGGGGTCTTAGAGCATGATTCTTGAAGCTTTAGAAATAGGAAGTTACAAGCTTTACAATGTGAAAATAATGGATCCAAATGGATTATTGAGCAAGAAGTTGTGCTGAGTCAAAGTTGGAAAAAAGAGGCTGACTTTTGGTACTTAGAAAAATTTCAAATTTTTCTTTAAAAATGACCTATAATGTTTTGAGCTCAAACAAGACTTTCCTCTGAAATTTTGCCTTAATCAATGATGCTAGCTCGAAATAGACTTATGTAAGAGCATTGTGGAACTTGGGTCACTAAAAAATACCAATTATTAAAAGAGTTACAGTCTTGCAAAATTTGTGAAAATTCATGAGATGACATATAATCTTTTACATCCATGAGGTATCTTCCATCCATTTTCAAGCTTTACAAACAAAATAAGAGTTGAAGTTAAACTCCTTAAGATCATTAGGGAAAAAGAATATACTCAAGGGGATAAAAATTGATCAAGTTATGATCATTTGAAGTAACATAAGGGAAATCGAGGGTTCATCTGGAGGACTTTTAATCTTTCTTCACCATCAAGTTTCTTCCACACGAAAAATCCCTGAAACTTTTGAAGTGATTTTTTAAAACCCCTTTGAGGAAAAGTATGTATTTGGAATCATTCAAAAATTCCAAAAGATGAGCAAGATATACCCCTTTGAAGTTCAAAACCCTAACTCCTAGAGAAAGAAAATGCTTTGGGAAACCTTTGCAATTTTGACCAACCTTCTTGCACAAATACATTTGTTAGGTGATTATAATTTGTTGAGGATCATAAGGATAAACCATTGCAATCAGAGCTACTTCCAAATCTTGGGAATTTAAGGAGATATGCACTTGTGATCATTGAAATCAAAGACTTGTTCATTTGAGTCAAACTTCTTCAATCAACCCTTGTACTTTTGAACTAAATATGATAACTTGAGTCATGATGAATCATAAAAGACTTTATCATGACATTACTTCAAAACATCTTTAATGATGAGGCTTGAGCCTTAATGAAGCTTTGTTGAAGAAGGCACATAAATGAACTAATGAATCCCTAGATCAATCTTGATGGAATGCATTGTGCTTTCACCTACAACATCAACAATTGGGGCAAACACTCATTGCATTTATTAGATTAAGGATAATCAATACAAAATATAAATGATCATAAAATATAAGTCAAGGTGCTTGGTCATTCCTCCTAGAGAAAAAACTAAAGATAGGGAGAAGAATCAAACCCTAATGTGATCTTGTTGTGATTGAATTAAGATGACATGATGAAGGGATCTTAGGGGCAAAAATTGGGGTATAACATCCATCAACAACACTTTTATTATTTGCAAAACTATCATATCATATCTCTCGGTTTATCTAGAAATTTGAGGGGTAAGATTTTGATTTTTGATTTTTAAATTGTTACATTGTTTATCCAGAATATTACATTGTTTACACATAATATTAAAATAAAAATAAAATTCCTTAGAGATCTAGATAAAAATCAAACTCCATGAAGATTTAGATTTTAGATCTTCGAATTATTAAATTTTGGGGAAGATCAAATATTGAATGCAAGATTATTCTCTACGAATCTTGTATGCATTTGTTTCTTGTGAAAAAATGGGTAAGATAATTAAAATTAATATTTATATATTTGATTTTCAGTTCAAATAAATATTTAAGAAAACAAATCTTAAACCCAAATGATATTTTTCTCTTGCAATCTATCATAGAGAACTTTTTCAAGCGTCTTTAGGTTTCAAGTGTTTCATGCTTCATTCATGCTAGAGCATTGATAATCATTAAATAAACGACAAATTTTGTTTAAGGCCGCTGAAAATCCATTAAAAAATCGCTTAACATGTCCCTCGATTCAAATAAAAAACCGAGGTGAATAAGCTATTTTTTTGTATTACATTGTTTGTATATAATACTAAAATACATTGTTTACAATAAATTTTTGGGGAAATCCAAATTTTGTAACGTACCATTATGTTGCATATCCAAAAATACTTCATAATTATCCAACTTATGAAAAGTTATTTGTTTTCACCATGAAAATTTTTATTTTCTACACTAGCAATCCATCCTAAAGATCTGTTTCTCGATCAAATTTTTTTATGCTAATCCATCCAACAAGATTTTTTGTAGTAGCAACTCATGAAATAGAAGGTGGTCAATATTTCCTCTATTTTGGACGACTATATATAAGTTAGTATTAGAGTAAAATATGTTTAACGAGAGTATTTATAGTAAAATCTGATTATTATAGTCCTCGGTTCTATAAGAAAATCAAGGTAAATTATCTTCTTATTTTATCTATCACCTCGGTAATGATAAAAACCAAAGTGTATGATTCATTTTTTCTTTGAAATTACATTATTTGCGCAGAATATTAAAATAAATTATTTAAAACAAATATTTGCTCTTATTAATTAATATCTTTGTTGATATTCATCTTCTGATAAGTTAAGCTTCATTCTTTGTTTAATTTTTCAAAGATTGAACTCCCTTCTTTGTTTAACTTTTCAAAAATTAAGTTCCATTCTTTGAAGCAAGAATGATTTTTTGCAGTTGCAATCTATCAAATGAGCAAAAATACAACAACAAAAACAACAAAAACAACAACAACATCTACACTATTATGTGAGATAGATTGCGAAGGTAGAAAAATATTTTGTTCTAAACAGAAGAACATTGAAGATTTTTTTTGTCTTGAAATCCATCCCAAAGAATGATTCATGCGAGTTTGCGGCGGCTTCATATAAGTAAGGATTAAGATAAAAAATAACATTGAAGATTTTTATTGTCTTGAAAATAACAATATATATATATATATATATATATATATATATATATATATATATATATATATATATATATATATATATATATATATATATATATATATATATATATATATATATATATATATATATATATATATATATATATATATATATATATTGATATTTGAGAAAATCATATATTTTACTAGAAATCAAATAATGAGAAAAAATGAAATACCATAAATACGATACGTGTATTTCATATAAGGGTATTCAATACCGATATTTCACCATTTAGAAACATTCATACTTCAAGAGTTTTCGACTAATTCGAGTTAATGAAAAAGTAGGAGTTTAATCTTGTGTTAAATTATTGTATAAGATGTGGTAAACTTCGGTATTAAATTCTATTTTAGAATGTGATAAACTGAAACTTGGAAAAAAGAGTTTTTGTTTACGGTTTTCCCAACTCCTTGTTATTCTTTTGTCTCTCATAAAATAAGAAGCAGCAAACCAAAAATAATAAGAAAAACTTACGTTTAACTAACCCATAGCTTTTATTTCACCAAAACGTATGCAAGCCATATTTAAGGATGAAAGCTTTCGGTAACCCGTCAACAGGATCCCACGATTTCCACATCCCTGTGTAAATGCCATGGAAGCCTTTGAGGGTTACTGAGAACCTTCTCCTATATAACCCTTTAAAGTCATGCTATGATTTTTATTAGAAACAGAAAAGAACTAATGCCTATTTATACACAAAAAAAAAATTTTATTTAATTAATTTAAAATCAATTGATTCTCATGTATCCAAAAAATATTTTAAAATTTTGACAACAAACAACATGCATGATTAGCATATATTATTCTTTAATGATATGTTGAGAGTTTGATTCACCAAATTATAGATAAGGTTACTTTATGGATCAGGGGTTAGAATTTATTCCTCCTGAAATTGCCTGTTTGAAGGACTCTATGATAGAGATAGTACTTTTATTTTAAATTTTGACAAATAAAAAGCTACTCTTACATAGTAGCAATATATTTGACAAGTTCAATTGTCTAAAATGCGATTTGTTTTTGCTGTGGTTGATGAGCACCAAAAATGTTATTTGCGGTTGACATTCATATATTCTTAAGTATCCCATAGAGAGCATTATACATCAAACATCGCTTTTCGTTGAGACTTTCATGCATTTCATTCAGAAATATCTAACTCAATTAATTACTTCATAAAGGTCAATCAGATCTCTTTTGAGTAGATTGGTGTATTCCAATATTATTTTAAAATTTTGACGGCAAACAACATGCATGATTCGCATATATTATTCTTTAATGATATGTTGAGTTTGATTCACCAAATTATAGATAAGGTTACTTTATGGATCAGTGGCTAGAACTTTTTCCTCCTGAACTTGTCTGTTTCAAGGGTTCTATGATAGAGATAGTGCTTTTATTTACTTTAAATTTTGACTAATAAAAAGCTACTCCTGCATATCAGGCACTAGCATTATATTTGACATATTTAATAGTCTAAAATGCGATTTGTTTTTGTTGTTGATACGCATACAAAATTTGATTGGTGGTTGACATTCATATCTTCCAAAGTATTTTCTCTAATTTAAAATAATTGTCTTTTAAAATTTTTGTACACATATTAAAAAATTTATAATAATATTGTTATAAAATTGTTAATAGGGAATTTCAACTATGTCAATGTTGAGCGGAAACGATATATCCTAAAATAAATTTAGTTCGGAAGGAAATATGAAGGAGATTTTATGAAGATTTCGATAAATAAAAAGTTTGTAAGAATTTCATTTCGCCAAGTATTGGCGAAAGATTCATTTGTGAACCATTGAAACTTAATTTATTCGAAGTATTGTCAGAATATACACTTCGATCATCACGACTACAACATTTGTTCTCTTTGACAACACTTTTTAATGCAACATGTAAAAATTGTTGCAAAAAACATATTTCTGACAACATTTTGCGCGCGATACTAACAATATTTTTACAACAATTTAAAAATGTCCCTTAGGACACTTTTGAAAACGGTTCTTAAATGTACCTCAGTTATTATTTTGGCAATAGTCAATAATTGTCCCCTTAAACGCTTATGAGGACGTTTTGTAATTGTTGCACCATTTACAAAATTTTTTTTGCATAAAACTTTAATATTAATAAAGATGTGGATTGCAATCTTCCTTTTAAACATATATATATATATATATATATATATATATATATATATATATATATATATATATATTTTTTTTTTTTTTTTTATATAAAATACTTTAATAAAAAGATATAATTTTTTCTCGTCATAAATAAAATATTAATGAAAAGTTTGATAACAATTTTCTTGAAAATATGTTCACGCTTATTTACTGTTATTTATTAGTAAAACTTAGAATGTTTAATTAAAAATATAACACTGATTATTTATTTTATAAATTTAAATTAATAGTTTTAATGTTACGTAAGATTTTATATAATTAATATTATATAATTATTTTTACAAAACAAAATAATAATAAAATAATATAAACATAATAATAATATTAATATTTGTTAAGAGATAAAATCTTTATCAAAAAACCGTTCCTAAAACAAATGAAACCATCGTTACTCTTTCTCATATTTTTTTCATTGAACCCAAATTTGATTTAGGTTTTTCATTCTCTTTTAATTTCAACCTTCCTTTTCGAAATCGATATCATTTTTGAACACAAATTGATTTTGTATTTCATTCTTGTTTTCAATATGAGATCCCAAATCGATTTTCACCAAAGAGAAATCTCTTCAGAACCCAAATTATTTGAACATCAGATCTCAACTCCAATTTTGTTTTCAACCTTAAAACCCAAATCGATTTTCACTGAAGGGAAATCAATTTCGCCCCAGAACCTAAGTTCTTTTTTAACTTCAGAATTCAAATCCAATTTTAATTTCAACCTGAGAACCCAAATTGATTTTCACCTTCAAAACCCAAATCAATTTCAACTTTCACCATCGAAATTGTTTTTACCTTCACCACCTTAATCGAAATCTTTGCCCCTTATAACTAAAATTGAAATAGCCGATTTCCCTCATATTCCTAATCAAAATTTCAGAAACTCTTAATGGTGCTGGTCGTCGTTTGCTGTGAGTGTGCCGCTGGTCATATTCTGTTGCTATCATCTTTGTGTCTTCATTTTCTGTAAGTTTCAAAGCAATTTTAGTTATGTCGATTTGTTGACTGGTTTTATGGTCTGATTTATGTTTTAATGCGTGAATCTTTTTGTTTCAATATGTGAATCTTTATATTTTTCGGTTCTTCACTATTTTCTATTTCAGAAAGAACCGAGACACGAGGCATAGTTTAGATTCTTCATTATTTCACTATTTTCCATTTTGTGTAGTTATTGTTTGTGCTAAAAAAGCGAGAAGATATGAAGCATGGAAATAGATAATGTATGCTGTTACCGACACTGCATCGTATGAATGAATTGGGTCGTTAGATGTTTGTATACTGTCTTTATAGACTGATTGTTGTTGAGTGAATGTTGTTTGTTATATATAATCAGATGATGCAATTTAAGGTCTACCTCACAGAATGGTATGGTGCCACATTGTCAGTGTGTAACTCCTAGTACATAAATTCTATTAAATTGAAATTCTTTGAAGCTCAACTGATTTTGATCTCCATGTTTGCATAACATCTTCTAAAAACAAAAAGGGTGGTCTTGGCTTATAAATGATAATGTCTATAATTAATTTTTTTTATTTTTTTGTTTTGGTTGAAACTTATGTATGTTCAATCTGATAAGAACTTAAAAGTTCTGATCATTGTTATTTATTTTGGGTTTATGTATACTTGTAGTATAGCTTTCTATTCTTTTACTGACTCATGATATTGTCAAAAAGATGCATGTTTTTTGAATTCTTTCTCTGAAAACTTGTAGTATAGGTTTCTATTGTTTTACTGACTCATGATAAGAACTTAGTTTTTTTTCATGTTATTAAGTTATGCTTATCAAATAAAGATTAGCAAATAATTGATTGTGAAAATAATTACGCTTGATGTGTATGCCATTTTCTTATCTACATAGTGCAATAATTTTTCTTTACCTTTAAATAAAGCTGCATTATTAATGTCAATATATGCTCCAACAATTACTTTTTTTTGTTGCAAATATCTTAATTCATGAATGGATACCATGACATGTTTTTGTTGGTTTTGACTTGAAATGAAATAAATGGATTCACAAAATGAAATACCTTTACTTCTATAATAAACCACCAAGAAAATTTAGAGTTTTTTATAGATTAACTTTTTTTTGGGTAAGATTATATATTAATTTCAACATGAAGGATTCTCTCTGATGCGTGTAGGTGGAATGTAGAAAATTTCAATTGATTTGAATTGAAAAATATATAAACTTATATAGTTAGTTTGATGCATCTCTGGTTGAATCATGTAAATATTTTGTTTATATAGTAATTTAGAATTTATTTTTGTATGTATTCCACTTGTGATTGGAAAAATCAATGCTTATGTACACTCCAATGGGTTAACATCGTAAAGTTACATTCATTTATAATTTTAATTGTTTGGTTAGTTGTTGGGATTGGATGATTTCCATTTCTTGTTTGGATCAGATGACTTAGTTGGAGAATTCTATCTTGTTAATAATATATTTGTTGTTAAAAAAGGTAGTGGCTTAGATTTTTGTAAGAATTGTTTTGGTTGATTTGTTTTCATTTTCTTATGTAACAAGGTATCAATGAAGATGTTGACGAGGACGATGTCGTAAGTGACCAATTTCATGCAGACGATTCAAGTGATAAAGATGAATTATGTGAAGAACTTCAAGAGAACGACATGGGTGACGAGCTTCAAGAGGATGACATATATGATGAAGAGGGCAATGAAGATGATGATGAGTTTGACAAACTTGAATGAATTGGATGTTGTTGTTTTAGACTTGTTCATAAGCATTAGACTTAAAGAAATTATGTATTACGTTAGGCATTTTGTTTACCGGATACGATCTTGAATTAATGTTTGAACTCGATTTTATTATAATACAACTTTTGTGGAAGTACCGTTACATTTGATCTTGTTTAAGTTATAGTAAATATTTTTTATGGTGACATTGTAAAAGAACAACCTATAAGTTATGACTACACTTTAAAAATGATCCTCCTAATTCATATTTAAGGCAATGCTTACTAATTATAGCCGCAAATGGCAATGCTTAAAAAACGTTGCCTTAAAGGCCACAAATAATCGTCCCCTAATCCATTTGTTTAGGCGACGATTATAAAAAGCGTGCCCAAAGAACATGAAAAAATGTCCCCTTAGACAATAGGCAACGCTTGCACAGGAGACGCCTAGAAAACGTCCCTTATTCTTTTAGCAACGATTTTCAGAGTTCTTGCAACGTTTTCTAAGTGTTGCCAGAGACAACAAATGTTCTTGTGCGACTATACTGTTTGGCGCTTCGAAGACAAAAGGATTTTAAAATTTGAAAGTTTGATCTTACCCAAAGAGATGCGTGGAGGTCTGAAGAGATTCGAAGAACATGCAGCAACGAACGTGGCGTTGTTTCAGTAGTTGACCGTTAGGGATGAAATAGTATAAATAGGAGTCTTAGCAATATGATTCGTATGTTCAGATCTTTCTACAAATTACTCTAAATTACTCAAAGTACTAGTGGTCCAGAAACGAGTTGTGAAAATGTATCTATGATGCACCAATTTTATGTTTATTGCCATTCATTTTCAATTGAAGTTTATACGTTCCTTTTAAGTTTAAATCAAAAGTATTTTTTATACCAGTCTTTTCTTTAAAACGTAATTACTACCCTCGAAGTAACAATCAAAATCCGTACTATTTAAAAGATTATGAATATTGTCTAAAGTATTCTTTGTTTTTCAAGAACAAAAGTTTGAATAAAAACACATGTCCTTAGGATCAATCTGATCGATTCTTCAAGTCACCAATCTTTTCTTTGATTTGGAAGACCAACAGTTGTTTACCAAATTTCACAGTAAATAAATTGGCATGCCTGGTGGGACTTGTGTTCAATTAACAAATATTTTGTTCTAGTAAAAAGTTTTTTGAAAATCTTCATCATCCTTTTGTATTTTTATATGTTGTTAGAAAACTGGAAAACCAAAGCCAGACAGGTAATCAGATCCTCCTAGCAATGAAGAAGTACCACCCCCGGCCACTTCGACAGGGGGAACTATGGTTTATGCGCCTTTTTCGCAGGCTATATCATCTTCAACAAGTTCGATGCCAACACAGTCGAACGCTTATACTGGCCCTATTTTGATATATATAGGACCACATGGTCTACAAGGGATCCCCCTCCAGGGGGAAATACTTTCCATAGGCCTGAGGAGCTTCCTGGTTTTTCCACGCCTCTAAATGGTCGTGAACGGCCTTACAGCATGCCATCTTCGGTTATAATGGGTTTACATAATTTCACTTCAACATACTCAGATCTTGTGATGAAGGTTACTTCACCATTATAAGGTTCTAGAACTGTTGTTAATAACAGGGGTCGAAATGTCCAACCACAAGTAGAAGGAGTTTCTTCCCAAATGCCAAATTTAACAAATCACTATGCAGTAGTGATTAGACAATAAATGGATGAAAGTAACTATGAAATGGTCCAAATGCTTTCACAAATAATGAGTACAATCTTTAACCCTTTAATTCAAAACACCACACAAGTGAACCAACAAATTGCTGCGCAAATGATGCGCATAGATGAATTCTTTGGTGTGCCTCAACCCCCACCACGTCCTCAGAGGGAGTGGGTTATGGAAAATCAAGGGGTAGTCTTTGAAGAAGACCTAACAATTAACCAAGTTCAACATAATCAAAGAAATGCACCATAGGAGAATGTGGTAAATCAGGGATGGGTAGTCGAAGTGCCTAGAGTTGCGAATATCGAAATACCTAGAGCCGAACCTTTTAGGTAGGAACCACGAATTCTAAGGGAACCAGTACCTAGAGTTATGATGGTAAATAGAAATCAAAATGTCGATGAAGTTATATATCAAGTTCGACATGACAACATGGTAGCAGATAACAATTTGGCAGGCATGGTCGAAAGAATTATGGAACAAAATGGTGTAAATATTGGCCTTAGTAGGCCGAATTACACTTCTCCTTTATCTGAATATATTTTGCAAACTGAATTGCCCAGGGGTTGGAAAGTCCCAAGGTTCACAAAATTATCTGGTGACACCAGCAAATCAATAGTCAAACATATAGTCAGGTACCTTACTGAGGCTGGGGACATAGGGAATAATGAAAACTTAAGGATAAAATATTTTCCTAATTCACTAACCAAAAATGTTTTCTCACGCTTCACTATCTTTGCAGCGAATTCTATCCAATATTAGACTTGTTTAGAAAGGTTGTTTCATGAACAATTTTATGTAGGTCAATCAAAGATAAGCCTAAGTGAATTGGCCAGCATCAAGAGCAAGTTTAGCGAGCCAATTGATGATTACCTCAACAGGTTCCCTCTGTTAAATGCAAGATGCTTTGTCCAGATGCCTGAACACGAGTTAGTTGAGATGGTAACAAGAGGATTAGATTTCTCCATTAGGAAGAAGTTGTTCCTCACTACTTAAGAGATATGGCCAAATTGGCAGACAGGGTTCGACAAGTGGAGCGCTTAAAAATCGAAAAAGCTAGAATAAACAAAAGCCATAGAAAAGAAAGAGTTGCATATGTCGAAACCAGTGTAGATGAACAAGAAGCCTGCAACGATTTCTTAGACTTTGACGAATGTGAAGTGGACCTGGCTAAATTAAAGCAAGGCCCACCATATCCTTGCAAAGTTCTAACCCCTTCGAACGGGAAGAATCCTGTAGAACCAGAAAAGAACGACAAATTCCCTAAGAAAACATACACTTTCGATGTAACAAAATGTGATGAAATATTTGATTTGTTGGTAAAGGATGGCCAGATGATAGTGCCACCTGGTGCCAAAATTCCTCTGTTAGACCAGTGAAAGAAAAGAGGTTTTTGCAAATATCGTAACTTTTGGGACATAAAACCTCACAATGTTTTCTTTTCATGGATTTGATTCATAGTGCTATCAAGGAAGGGATATTAAAGTTTGGCGAAAATAACAAAGGCCAAATGAAGGTTGATGCTGACCCTCTCCATGTAGAAGAAACCAATTATGCTGAACCAGCTGATATCCATAAGGTGGAAGTTGCTGGTTTCGACATTAACCAATACCCTGAAGACAAGGTGACTGAAGATTTTGTTGCAAACATCAAAACAAAGCAGGATATTGAAGGCCTTGCTAATACCTTGAACAAAGGCTAGAGAAAACAAAAGACATAGAAAAGAAAGAGTTGTATATGTCGAAACCAATGTAGATGAACAAGAAGCCTCCAATGATTTCTTAGACTTCGACGAATGTGAAGTGGACCTAGCTAAATTAAAGCAAGGCCCACCATATCCTTACAAAGTTTTAACACCTTCGAACGGGAAGAATCCTGCAGAACCAGAAAATAACGAAAAATCCCCTAAGAAAACATACACTTTTGATGTAAAAAAATGTGATGAAATATTTGATTTGTTGGTAAAGGATGGCCAGATGATAGTGCCACCTGGTGCCAAAATTCATCCGTTAGACCAGTGAAAGAAAAGAGGTTTTTGTAAATATCATAAATTTTTAGGACATAAAACCTCACAATGTTTTCTTTTCATGGATTTGATTTAGAATGCTATCAAGAAAGGGAGAATGAATTTTGGAGAAAATAATAAAGGCCAAATGAAGGTTGATGTTAACCCTCTCCATGTAGCAGAAACCAATTATGCTGAACCAACTGAAATCCATAAGGTGGAAGTTGTTGGTTTCGACATTAACCAATATCTTGAAGACAAGGTCACTGGAGATTTTGCTGCAAACATCGAAACAAATGAGGATACTGAAGGCCTTACCAATATCTTGAACAACATTACTAAGGATTTTGTTGCAGGTATCGAAGTGCAAAAGACTACTAAAGGTCTAATTAACCAAGATATCAAAGGCAAGATTACTGATGATATTGCCATAAATGCTGGAATGACAAAGGCCAGTGAAGGCCTTAGAGTCAAGTTTGAAAAGGTCAGGATTAATGAAGTTCCTAGCCTTTAAATTAACATGGTGGTTCTGAACCAGCCTGCTCCTAAGATGGAGGAAGTCGAAAGGCGTCTAAAAATGGAAGATGATCAAATAAGGAATGGTTACCCGAAGCCTGGAGAATGTCTGCTATATTACCCTGTTCGCTGCCAAAAAAAAATAATTTTGAGCGGCTAATGTCTCCGCGATGCAGCATAATCCATGATCGAAAGGAAGTAGAAACTTATGAAAAAAATATGATATGCTCGAACTTGGGGAAATTGGAGGAAATATGACCAAATAGAGGTTGTCTACCCAAAGGCTGGAGAAGGTTTGATGGGTTTCCTTGTCCATTGCCACAAAAAAATCAGAGTTTCTGATGTACCCGAGGTTCATTGCGGTTTATGATTGAAAGGTATTTGAAACCTTTGAGTGAATCCAATATGCTCGTTGTTAGGACAGTTAGAGGGGTCATAGGAGAGATTTCACATTCGATAAAAGGGGAATTCCCAGGAGGCCTGATAACCCTTATCCCAATGGGAATCCAAGAGATACCTTCAAGCCACCTACAAACATCCCAACTGACAGATGGATAAACCAGAACGAAGGTAAGGGAGTAGGAAAGGAAAAATGGAGGAGCTTCAAAGCAGGAGGAAGGTCATCCATAGCGTATCGAAAGCAGTTCGAAGTGTCAAAGCAACAAGCATACAAGTCAAAAAATTACAAAGGGAAAAATCGCATGCCCAGGTCCTAATAGCGGAGACACCAAAGAATAAAGAAGGCGCACCGAGAATTGGCAGAAAAGGAAGTGGGAGAGTCCAGTAATAACCAACTTCCCCCAACCATCATGGTCGAAGAGAAGCAACCTGTGGGGAAAAACTGTTTTCCCCAAAGAAAGAAGAAACTGGCGAAAAGGGTCAAAAAGACATAGTGAATGACGAAGACATGCTGACTGATGACTTTGAATTGGATGGAGAGTAGCCGCTCAACATCAAATGCAATGTGGTCTCAGTGCTTCCCCATGAGTATGATCAAATAACTAAGGTCGAAGAATCATAAGAAGCTGACGAGATTGAGATGGAAAAACTCAAACCAGTGTGCTATTATATCCTGAATAATGGAGCTATTAAAGACCAAAATGCATTTTTCGAGTGGCCTGATCAGGGAATGAAGAATTACCTCAAACCTTTGTTCATAAAGGGAAATGTGGAAAGTGTGGGAATCAATAAAATCCTGGTAGATGGTGGAGATGCAACGAATCTAATGCTGTAATTCATGTTAAAGAGAAGTGACATGTTTGACACTGATATCAAGCCTCATAACATGGCACTTTCAAACTATGAAGGTAAGATAGGCCATACTTTGGGATTGGTGCAAGTGGATCTTATGGTGGGTTCGATTACAAGACCCACTATCTTCATGGTTATTGCAGCAAAGTCAAATTATAACTTGTTGATAGGACGTGAATGAATCCATGGGATAGTGGTAGTGCCTTCTTCAATGCATCAATGAATATTAATATGGAGAGAAGATGGTATTGTCGAGAACATCGAAGAAGATCAAAGTTATTACATGGTAGAAATTAATGTTGATAGAAGGAACATCGATAGGAATTTGGAAAACATTAGGCCAACAACCCTTATGATGATGCATATTCACCTAACAAGAGCGCTCTTTACTTCCTTACTCTGTACCCAACTTGTGGATTCCAATGAGATATAGAAATTATGGGAGAAGAAGTTGATGTAAAAGGAGTTCCAGGAATACAACCAACTGTCTGAGCTAACAAAGACATTGACAATGTCTGAGTCCTAATTCTTTGAAGAGATTTCGGTTTTTTAGCCAAAAATAAATTAAAGACGGCCTTAGAGGCCGAAGTAAAGCACATGGTTATCGAAGACAAAGATGAAGCGATACATGAGAAGGGACCTGGGGTGGATTTCAAACAAAAACCATCTGACAAAGAGATACCCTTCGAAGAAAATGACTAGAGGCTAGATGTAATATACGATGAAGAGCCTCTAGGATTTGAGAAGGATCCAAAAATGGCAAGTGCAAAGATGATGGCGTAAGACCCTCTTGAAGAAGTGGACCTGGGTGAGGGGTCCATAAAAATACCCACCTACGCGAGTGCAAAACTCAACCCAAAAATGAAAGCAAAAGTGATCCAATTGCTAAAAGAGTACAAGGATTTTTTCGCTTGGGATTACGACGAGATGCCCGATTTAAGTAGAGAATTAGTCGAACTGAAGTTTCCTATCAAGGAAGTCAAGAAGCCCATCAAGCAAACTCCAAGGAGGTCCGTACCAGAGATTCTCTTGAAGATAAAAGAAGAAATCGAAAGACTCCTCCGAAGCAAATTTATCTGGACCACAAGGTATGACGAATAGATTGCAAATATAGTTCCAGTTATTCAGAAAAATGGGTCTCTTAGGTTTTGCATAGATTTTCAAGATTTGAATTATGCAACCCCAAAAGATGAATATCCAATGCCTATGACAGAGATGCTAATTTATTCACCCGCAAGCTTCAAGTATCTTAGTATGTTTGATGGATACTCTAGATATAATAAAATTTTCATTGCTGAAGAGGACATTCCCAAGAAAGATTTTTGATGCCCTGGGGCATTAGGCACTTATGAATGGGTAGTCATGCCGTTTGGTTTAAAAAATGTTGGGGAAACTTATCACAGAGCAATGAACTCTATATTTCATTACTTTATTGAGACTTTCATTCAGGTTTATATTGATGATATAGTAGTAAAATATGTATCAAATGAACTTCATATGGATCACCTTCGCTTGTCATTCGAAAGAATGAAAAAGCATGGCCTGAAGATGAATCCTCTTAAGTGTGCCTTTTTTGTGCAGGCTGGTGACTTTTTCGGCTTTGTGGTCCATAAGAAGGGATTATAGATCAATTAAAACAAGACAAATGATATCATGGAAGAGAAATCGCCATCGACGGAAATAGATTTACAGTCACTACTGGGAAAAATAAACTTCTTAAGAAGTTTTATTTCTAACCTAAGTGGATGCACTCAAGCCTTCTCTCCCCTTTGGCGTCTAAGACAAGGTGGTTTCGACTGAAAGTCAGAGCATCAAGAGGCATTCGATAAGATTAAATAATACCTTGTCCACCCTCCTATCTTTTCGCCTCCTTGTAGAAATAAGTGTATAAGATTGTATATATCTGCATCAGATGTAACTATAGGAAGTATGCTTGCACAAGAGGATGAGAATGGAATTGAAAGAGCCATCTATTACCTCAGTCGAGTACTAAATGATGCAGAAACTAGATATAGTAATGTAGAAAAGTTATGTATTTGTTTGTACTTTTCGTGCACTAAGTTGAAATACTATATAAAGCCAGTTGATGTCTATGTTTCTTCGCATTTTGATGTTATTAAACATATGCTTTCTTAACTAATCCTGCACAGTCAAATTAGAAAATGAGAACTTGCTTTAACTGAGTATTCCTTGACTTTCATGCCTTTAAAAGATATGAAAGGGCAAGTAGTCTCTAACTTTATAGTCGACCATCCAGTGGTCAAAATTCCACAAATTTTTGTGGAATTAGAACCTTGGAAATTATTCTTCGATGGTTCTACTCATAAACATGGAATTGAAGTTAGAATATTGAGTATTTATCCTGAAAAAAATCTAACCAAGTTTAAGTACAAAATCGAAGGTCCTCCTTGTTCGAATAATGAAGCTGAATATGAAGCTTTGATAGAAGGCCTTGAAGCTTTGTTGGAATTGGGGGCAACTAGAGTCGAAATAAGAGGTGATTCCGAACTGGTGATCAAACAAATAACCAAGGAGTACAAATGAATAAAAGAAAATTTGATAATTTACTTCGTGATAGCAAATAGATTGGTTCGAAGATTTGAGTATGTTAATATCAAGCATATCCCTAGACTAAAGAACCAAGAAGCAAACGACTTAGCCCGAATTTCTTCAGGATATAAAGTATCAAAGGAGAAGCTGGAAGAATTAGTCGACGTTTGTGGAAAGGTACTAGCTACTAAATTATCTCCAGTAGATTTAAAAAATACAAGTTTAGGATATGCAAATGAAGTTCACTTCAAAGTATTGGCCATAGATAGCTTAGCAGATATAGAATGGAGAAGCCCAATAATAAATTATTTAAAGAACCCAACATCAGACGCAGAAAGGAAGATTAAGTATCGCGTGTTCAACTACATTTTAGTAGGTAATGATTTGTTCAAGAAAACACCAGAAGGAGTCTTACTCAAATGTTTAATAGAAAGCAAAGCATACTTGTCGCTATCAAATTTACATGGTGGGGAATGTGGAGCACATCAAGCTGGTCACAAGATAAAGTGGCTCTTTTTTCGGTATGACATGTATTGGCCCACCATGCTGAAAGATTTCATAGAATTCTCCAAGGGATGCCAAGAGTGTGAAGTTCATGCATGTATTCAACATGCTCCTACAAGTGAATTGAATTTGATCATTAAACAATGGACCTTCAAAGGTTGGGCATTAGATTTGGTTGGAGAGATTCGACCAGCTTCATCCAAAGGACAAAAATATATCCTGGTAGGGATTGCTTATTTTACAAAATGGATTAAAGTAATACCTTTGGTAAATGTGGATCAAGAGAGTATTTTTGAATTCATTCAAAGGTACATAAACTGCATATTTGGAATCCCAGAAACAATTACAATTGATCAGTGATAAGTCTTCACTGGTTAAAAGATGCAGGAATTTTCTAAAGAAATAGGATTAAAATTATTGACTTCTACGCCTTATTATGCCCAGGAAAATGGACAGGTCGAAGTCGTAAATAAGGTAATTATTGGTTTGATAAAAAGACATGTAGGGAGAAATCCAAAAAATTGGTATAAGACCTTGGATCAAGCTTTATGTTCTTGTCAAACATCTCCAAAAGAAGCGACACACACAACTCCATTTAGTTTGACTTTTGGGCATGATGCAGATCCGCCAGTGGAAATATATTTACAGTCAGTAAGAATCTAGAGGAAGAACGAGATCCCCTCTGGCTATTACTGGGAAATAATGATGAATGAATTGGTTGATTTGGACAATGAGAGGCTACATGCTTTAGAGGTCCTAAGAACACAAAAAGAAAGAATAACTAGAGCATACAATAAAAGGGTCATTGGTAAAGTCTTTTCGAATGATAATTTGGCGTGGAAGGTAATATTACCAATGGATCAGAAGAATAAGTTGTTAGGAAAATGGCCTCCACATTGGGAAGGACCTTTCCGAATCATCTATACATTCACAAATAACGCCTACGAAATAGAAGAATTGGCAAAGGATTGAATAATCTTGAAGGTAAACGGCAAGTACTTAAAAAAGTATAAACCTACCCTTCAAGAGCTAAATATTATGACAGAATAGTAAAAGTAATGAATTAAAATTCAACATGGTGTCATCATAAAATGCCAAAAAATAGCTTTGTCCTGAAATTACATAATTCAAAAGTACAAAGCAAAATAGAAGTACACTAAAGATCAACAGATTCAAAAAGGCAAGTTGTCTTTCATCCTGTCATACTTGGTTTTCGCCAGCTTCAGCCTACAATCAATAGAAGATTTACCAACATGAAGAGCAGCTATTTCATCCTCTAGTTTTCTGGCTGCATCCACATGTTTCACACTTTGAGAAATCTCACGCTCCATCTCAGTATGATCCATTTGTTTGATAACTTTCTTGTGTGTTTCCGTCTGAGAAATATTCTCTTGTAACTCTTTGATATGTTCTTTCTAGAAGGAGATAGAACGGACATTTTTATCAAACTCCTCTTTGTCATTTTTAAAATATTTTACAAACTTGTCAACTTTATTGGTTGAATCAAGAACTTCTGACCACTCATTCTCCTGAAGGGTTTGCTTTTCTTGAAGCTTCGAATCCACATCGTGTTCCCTAAGGAAATATGTGCTGATTATGTTGATCATAGTAGTCACATCCATCAGAACTTCAGCAGTCTCAGAAGGACAAGTGACTTTATCGATTTGGTTTATTAACTTCCTTAGTATGGCCTATCGCAGTGGAATTATTCTTCAGGACTCCAAACAGGTCAGCTTCGAAGATTTTCTCTTTAACTTTCTAGAGGAGTTTCTCATTAGTTTCAGTGTAGGAACTCCCACTCGAAGTGGAAGATGGACTGGGGCATGTTTTTTGGACAAGTGGTACCCTATTTGCCATCACGAGCCTTACATACTCAAGGGGTTTGTTCTTCTTCAAAGCCTCCATTTCTTCTTGAGAAAGTTGTAGTGGGGCATCACTATTAGTTTATTGATTTGCAAAAGTGGTGTTATATTTGGAGCTAGTTTGAACATGAGGTTCCTTGTCTTTTTCTCCCTTATTTTCTTCTTCTGCTCCTTCTTCGTATTCGTGGAAGTACTGTTCGATTTCGTCAGTAAGATGCCCATCATCCTCAAGGAAGTCATCAGCAAACTTAATCTTTTTGGGAGAAGAATCACTAGGGCTATCATCATTTTCCCTTTGTCATCACTAACCCTCTTGGTCTCACCTTGACGTACCTCTTGGTCATTCTCATCCTGGGGAATGGATTCCTTTTCAGGTGGCACATCCGCATCAAGTTCATTAACTGCAAACGAAGACCCTTTGCTAAAATCTTTGTTTTTAGACAGAGGATGGTACGAAGGAATACCACTGTTAGGAGGAACGTCATGCTTGTTTGGAGATTCAGTAGAAGTTGGTTGATTTTCCTACAAAATAAAAGAAAACATTAGTTCAAATAAAAGAACAACGGTGATCGAAGAAGAATAACAAATAAAAGTTGTACCTTTAGTCCATCAGGACTTGAGTAGTCACTTTCGACCCACTCCAGGATAACGCCGCCAGATTGTTTAGAGTCAATATAGTGACCTCATGTTTTTTCTTGGATGGCTGCGAAGAGGCTGCATTAGAAGTTTTCACCTTATTCTTCTTTATTTTCATAGTCTGTAAAGGAGTGGGAGGAATGTCCTCATCGTCTTCGAACACCGCTGAAATGTCATGGGTGGATTTTCTTTTCTGTGGAGATTTTGGAGGTAAGTGACTAGCCTGAAAAATTAATGCTAATAGAAAAATGATATAGTGCAAGAAGAAAACAAAATCTTAAATGATACTTTTGTTGTCTTCGTTTTTTTGGCATCTGGAGTAGCACTTTTTGTTGAAGTGTTGGTTTTTTTGGAAGCTTCAGTTGAATCTGTCTTCGAGATGAGTTGTCCTTTTTTGATGGCTTTCTTTTCGACAGCTAAGATTAATGTACATAATAACACTGGTTAGTATCAGGTATAAAATAATTAACAAAGGAAATCGAAAGGACCAAGGAAATCCTTTGGTTCCACACCTTCACATGCCGTAGAAATAATGGAGATAAATTATAAGTCATAGTGAAGGAAGCCTTTGAAACTGTCCAAGGTATGCTTAGTTGAAACCAATTGTTTATTAGGTTTTTGTGACTCTTGTTTTAAAAATTTAAGATAATTCCCAAAAACAAATTAGTTTGGGTAAGGAGGATAAAAGGCCAGGCCAAAATTAGCATTAATCCATTTTTGGAATTTTTGTGGTTGAAGTTTGAAGGCTAAGTCATATTTGTTTTCAAGTTTGACATAGGTAAGGATGTTTAAATGAGGAAGCATTTTAGTAAATTTCTCTTTTAAAACTTTTTCTTCTTTAAAATTGGTTCGACTAAGGTTGGTTGGATCATAGACAGTTTCAAAGTACTTTTGGAATTCCAGGATTTCCTTTATATGCGTTTTCTTACCTTTTTGGGTCTGATCCTGCATACATGCAAAAGCTTTTGCCAAATGCTAGCTGAGAAAAGTGGTGTCGAACATGTTCTTTGAATAAAAATATTTCCACCAAATGTAAAAGCCATTCGAACAATATAAGGATGGTTGAAAAGGAATTGGGTTAAATTATGCAAAGTTAGCATGATAAGCCATATGTTTTTCCAAGTCTGAGAAAAATAACTTCATTGTTGATGTGAAAAGCTCACGTCTCCTTCCTAAGATAGGTTCAAGGATCAGTTGACAAAGCCTAAATTATCGAGAGACGAAATTTGGTTGATAGGAAAGCAGTAAAATGTTGCTTTTCACATGCATGATCCTTGAAATAATCAGCCTAGGGAGTAAAAAGGCCTTCCAGATGTCTACAATTTTTGTATCTTCAGGTGAAATGTCCGAAAGGGATATGGTAAACCACTCAGGGCCATGAAACCTATTGGAGAAAATAGCCATCAAAGTACTGAAGGAATGCCATTTAGAAAACATCATGACATACTTGGTAAAACAGTCCCCAAAGTTCTTTGCATCATCGTTGGGAGTCAGTCGAAGCAGTCTAGTTCCCTCAACGGCTTGATTCTGAATTTTAGGATCTTTTTCATCCACTGATCCCGAGGTAGTGAGAGATGGCTCAAATGTTTCTTTGAGCCACAATTGGAGAAGCCAATATGGGTCTATCAGCAGTAGGTTCGTGCCTGCTTTATATCCTTTTAGTTTAGAAGTGGCCAATCCAAGGCTTTCGTAGAATCCAGTTATGATTAACTCACTAAGGCATACTCTTCGACCATAATGAATTTGGTTCGCTAAGGTGAGAAATCTTTTGGAAACTTGTAGAGATTTGCAGCAAAAGATGCATTTGGATAACCATAGAGCAAGAAAAGCTATATGTTCAACATCAGATACTTCGTCTCCTTGAACATGGTAAAGATTCACGTACTTGGTGAAGGCGTCGTTTTCAACTATAAAGTTAATGGTGTTATATTCTTGTTGGTAAGGGTCAAAGATTTCTCTAGTTGATGGGAGTCCAGTGATGGCAGCCACATTGAAGAAGGTATGAGTTACCATTCCACAAGGGAGATGTAAATAATTATAAGTATTATTCCAAAAATATAATGAGGCCATACACATAGTTTGGCAGTAACTAAAACCTATTTTTGACATTTGAATCAAGTCAAAAATACCTAAGTCTTTCCAGGCATGGAATTTTTTCTTTTCGACTTTGACTAGCCAAGCAAGATATTATTTATCTGCTACGGGACAAGACCTAAAAGGTCTAAAGTTCTCAATCACATAATCAAATTGAAAGGGTTTGTTTTTAGTTATGGGAATTGAGAAAGGTTCTTTTTGAATCTTTATTACATATGATTTTGCTAGATTTTTATCAGGATTGTTATCCTTCTTTTTAGGAGGTCCAACTTTATTAACAATGGGTTTCGTATCATGATAGATTGGGAAATTTTCCCTAATTTGTTCTAAACATCTAGAGGATAATATAGGACCCATATACCCTAGGGTTTTATCAGCAAGGGTGAAAGAGATAATTACCCGGGAAGCATAAATAGCTTGTTGTTTTGCATAAACATGAGGTGTTGGAACAAGTTCTTGATTTCCAATAAGAAGTGGTTTAGTGATATGATAAATTGGTTAAATTCAGCATCATCGGTGTTCCTCGCTTCCGTATTCTTCACATTCTTTATGGATTTGCTATTTTTCTTGGTTGGGACCATGGTTGAGAGTTCAGATTGTTGAACGATTGAAGTATTTTTAGAAAGAAAACTGAAAGTTGTGTGGATTTTTCTGCAAAATCAAAGTTCAAGAAGAAGGAAAACGTGTTTTTTTGAGGAAGAAGAAGATATATTTATAGGTGAAATTGGTTCTGTTAATATTTTCAAATTTTGGAGTTAGTGGGATATGTGGTGGCTCTTAATAAGTTAATGAAGAAGATTGCTTGTTGAAAGGCTACATTGGAAACCTACTTTTAGTAGCAATGATGAAACTATATAACACACGTCTTGATTGTTTCTAACGTCACAACAACAAATGTTCATCATGAAGGATGTTTGTCTTTCGAAATATAGTTGTCTTGCAAAAAATGTATATTTCTCCAAGTATATCGAAATACACATTTTTGGGGGGTAATTTGTTAACTAGGAATTTCGACTATGCGAATGTCGAGCTGAAATGATACATCATGGAAGAAATTTAGTTCAGAAGGAAGCATGAAGGATGTCTTATGAAGATTTCGATAAATAAAAATCTAGTAAGAATTTAATTTTGATAAGTATTAGAGAAAGGTTCGTTTGTGAACCATTAGAACTTAATTTATTCAAAGTATTCTCAAAATATACACTTCGAGCGTCACATCTATACTGTTTGGCGCTTCGAAGAAAAAATGGTTTTTAATTTTGAAAGTTTGATCTTATCCAAAGAGACGTGTGGAGGCCTGAAGAGATTCGAAGAACATGCAACAATGAACACGGTGTTGTCTCAGTAGTTGACCCTTAGGGTCGAAATAGTATAAATAGGATTCCCGTGTTCACATCTTTGTACAAATTACTCTAACTTAATCAAAGGACCAGTGTTTGAGAAATGAGTTGTGAGAATGTATGTATGATGCACCAATTTTATGTTTATTGCCATTCATTTTCAATTGAAGTTTTATACATTCCTCTTAAGTTTAAATCAAAAGTATTTTATATACCAGTCATTTCTTTAAAAAGTTACATTACTACCCTCGAAGTAATAATCAAAATCAGTATTATTTAAAAGATTATGAATTTTGTCTAAAGTATTATTTGTTTTCAAGAACACAATTTTAAATAAGAACACTTGTCCTTAGGATCAATCTGGTCAATCCTGCAAGTCGCCAATCTTTTCTTTGATTTGGAAGATTAGAAGTTGTTTACCAAATTTCACGATAAACAAAGACATTACACTTTTACAAAATTAACCTTATTAATATATTGAAAGTAGTGTCCAGAGTAAAAAGTAAAGGGAATAATTTAAAAAATAACAATCATTACTATATTGAAAAGTGAAAATGACAGTCATTTTAAAACAAATTTTATTTACTAAAATGACATTCATTTTGAAACGGACTCCATAGAGAGAATTATATATCAAACATCGCTTTTGATACTTTCATGCATTTCAATTTTAAGTAGGGTGAGAATAGATTGGGTTAAATCTTGATTAGCTAGGGGATTTAGTGAGGTGAATCACCCCTCACTAAATTTTGAAGTTGTTTGGAGTAAGCTCCTCGAAAATGAAAAAACAAAAAACAAAATTAAAAAAATATTTGTTCATGGGATCCCCCTCGCAAATAAAACAAGATGGATTTTTAAATTTTGAAATATTACCGCTCTACATTTTGTGAGGGGCTTCACTTCATAAAATAGGACTGTAGCATAAGCGTGGGGATACCCCTCACAATATTCAATCATAATGTCCCAGGCACCACTTCATGTCCAAGGCCTACAGTGGCTTTACAGATTCTCTGAAAAGTTATTTTCAGGTTGCGAGGGGCCGCCCCAAGCAACATATGAATGTTAAACACACGTAGGGAGCCTCCTCGCCAACAATTGCATATTGTTCCACCCACCACTTTAACATCTGCAAACGTGTTAGTTGTGTATGAAAAGTTATTTACATTTTGTGAGGGGCTACGCCAGGAAATTTGTAACCGTTGCTGAGCGTGGGGAGCCCTCTCGCCAATTGTTTTATTTAATACACATCAACCATTCATTCTCCTTCAAATATCCAAAAAAAATTTCTCTCTCCAAAATATTTCTTTCTCTCTAACCTTCATCTATCTTTACCAAATCCTCAAAACATTCCTCTTTAATTAACATTATCTCTACAAAATCATGAAGGTATTTATTTTTTATTTTATATTTCACTTTATGTCTAATTTATATATTTTAGTTTATATAAGATATTTATTATTAATATTTCATTTTCATTTTCTGATTTTAGAGTTATCAGGCAAATCCAGTACGACGGAAGTGTCTTTTTACCATGGTTCTTAAAGGGTTGCCATCACGCTTGATTAATTGTGGTAAGGTAAGGTGTAGTAGTATGTGCCAGCTTTACCACCAGGACTAGTATCCGTAGTAAAAACCCACTAGTGAGTTACCTATCATTACGGTTGTGAAAAAAAACTATAGTAAAATATAGAGGTCAAGGGTTCGAGACACAACACCCGAATTTTGAGTGATTTTTTTGACATTTCACTATGGTTATGATCAACAATTGTAGTGAAAGACCTATCGTACAAATTTTAGTAGGGTTATAACTAGAAACAATTTTGATATGTACACTTGAGTTTATTATAACTTATGTGGAATGCTTATTTTACAAACATGTAAATAAACATATTACCTTTCAATCTGATTTAGAAGTTAATAATATGATAAATTAAATTATGTTAGAAGAACAAGTTACACTAATCAATATTTTTCGAGCTTTCTACAATTCATTATCTGTATCTCGCCATTTGACTGTTAGAATTTGGTTTAATGCTTGTAGTTCTTCAATCAACATTTTATTTTTTACCACTTTATTCTAAAAAGTTAATACTTTGTAGAATAAACTAGTAAAAAAGAAAGCGTTGATAGAAAATCTATAATTATTAAATCAAATTTTAACAGTGAAATAGCGAGAATGTATTTTGCATACCTCAGAGACTCTATAACTCGTTGGCTTATAATAATGGTAAAATACTTTTTAGTAGAAAATATTGATTTGAAAGAATTTATCTCACACAGTCGTGCTATTGACTCTGACTATACTCTTAAATTAAAAGTAATTTTTGGAAATCAATATGTTCTAATTAACCCTAAAGCGCCCTCGATGTGTTTAGGATTAATGCCTAGTTTCTACTATCCAGTTAAAATCTCAAATTGTCTCTCTATTGACCCAAACCTTTATTAGTTTTTTACTCTCGTACAAAAATCATTTTAATTTTAGAATTAGAAACTATAACCAGAAAAATAATTTGTAAAGGTTAACGCCAATTGTTATTGAATCTCGTCCGGGTGACGGTTCTTACATACAAGTATCAAACGATTTAGCCAGACATGGTTTTGATCATAAACATGCTATTACGATTATTAAAAATAAACAAAAACATGATTTTAAAAACAAAGAGTTAGTTTATTTCTAAGATGTAACAGTACAAAAACACATGCACGATATCGAAGCAATCATAAACAATTTAAACTATGCAATTAAAATAGTACTTGGAAACATAACGAGAATAGGAATAAGTTCTGAAAGTAACTTTGCATACAAAATGTAATTAAAAGCACATAAAACTAGAGTTGTTATAGTCCCCCGGTGTGGAAGAGCTATCACTATTACTTGTAAATTTTCTACTTAAAATTCTAAGAACAATACTTTGTTTTTGACCTAGATATTCATGACATGCGCAGAGAAAAAGAAGGGAAAGTTGCTTCGTGGAGGAAAAATTGGGAGACTGGGTTGGTTGAGAGAAAATAGGATGAGTGGAGAAAATGAAGGAGGAGGTGGCGGGTGCGTGGAGAAGAATGGAGAGAATCCGGGAAAAAGTGGCTTGGTGGCAGGTGCCACATATAGAAGTGGCAGGAGCCACTTGCTTTGGTAGTGGCAGGTGCCACACCCTTTGGTGGTGGGAGGCGCCCCTTGCTTTGGTGGTGGGTGCCACATCTTTGAAATCAGGGTTGTTGTTGTAAATGGGCCTTTCCTTGTTCTTTTTATTCCATTTCTTTTTGTTGCATTATTTCTTTTTTTATCAAATCTCTTACGTCTCTTTCGTGGCCAATTATGATTGAGGTACCTGAAACAGGACGATAATACTAGCATAACAAGACATAAATGAAGAAAAACTAAACTAAAATTCACGCGAGTCAAGTCAAAAATATGACAAACTAAGCATGGGTCTGAAACAAACACACGACAAAACTCAAATCATACGTGGTTGTGAGGCCTTTATTAGATAGATAGGTACTAAATGTTCACACTAAGGATACCGTAATGACACAAAATTATAAAATATGATCCAAAACTCCCACCCTATGCAAACCAATCTGAATCATTCTATTATAACTCGACCTATTTCTTTTTGTTTCATTTTATCCACTTTCATTCGAGCACAATCACTTAAAGCCCGTTATCAGTGCACACTCATAGTAAAAAGACCTGTTAGTGACTCTGATCCTTTTCACTCGGGGTATTGGTAATTAAGCGGTGCTAACCCCATTTTTCCAAACTGCAGTTGTGAGGGATCAGACTGTGATCCACCCTACCAAGTCCAACACCAACGATCTTTAGACCAACTAACAACGGTTAATTATTATCATCTTTTTGTAGGTTCAACATTTGTTAGGCTAAGTGACCTGGTGAAGGTTACCAAACTTAAAATCTACATTCCCATTTTCAATTAAATAATAAATTCATTAAAAATCAGAATCATTCACTTATATTCATCGATCTCCCTACGAAGAGTGTGCTTAGTACGGTGCTGACTTCTAGTATAAACTACTTGAGGCTACTTTAAAACTAAAACTTGAGGTCTCAACATAATAGGTAGTCAAATTGATCTTGCATACTTAGGGGATTTACGGTGTCAAAATGGTACTGAGTTTATTGAATATTTCCCAAGTCTCTCTAACATAGCCTAAAGTGTCAAGCGATTTATATACTCTTAGAGTGTCGTGTCATGCATCAAACCAAAAAAAATATTGGAGATTTAAAATTTTAATATTTCAGAGAAACTTAGTAACAATGGAAAAACAGGCATACAGACTCGACAACACATGCAATGACTCGACCAAATACTAAAAACACATAAAATCCTAAAAACATGAAATAAAGTAGAAAACAATAAATCAAAATAAGAAGTGATAAATGGTAGCAGAGTTCCTCCTATACACTTAAACCAAACATTATCCTCAATGTTTCAATAAAAAGAGGGAAAAGGAATAAGAATCTGATCAATGCTCGCCTTGATAGTTGCCTACATGCAACTGATAGGTCCCAAGTAATCGATATATTTATTTTCTGTAAACTCAAACAAAAGTAAAAATAAATAAATTAAAAACTCGTGGGTTTCCTCCCACACAGCTCTTCTTTTAACGTCGGTAGCTCGACGACTCAAGAGTGTCAGCATTCATGGTGATTCTCTCGAGAATGACTCCTCAGTCAAATTTTTAATTGTCTTTGGTTTTCATAGCCACTTATCAAGCCATCTCACGTATCCCTGTCCTTTTCTTTTCTTTCTTCTGTGGGGTGGTTCATTCTTTTGAACTTGTGGTGGTGGTTCTGGATCTATCTTGAGTATCAGCTTTTTAAGTTTGGGCTTAGTTATTTCATCCACCACCTCAATGGTTAACCTTCACCTCTTAAATCTGTTGATTTATCTAGTTTCATGGTCCTTTAACTTTCTCTTTTTATGCAAGACTTTAAACAAGGACGTATTGGTGTGGGTATTTTCCAATACCTCTACATATGTTTTGGATTTAGAGTCTACCTTAGTGTCCACAAACCTTTGTGGGAAATAAATCGGTGGGGTATAAAGAGGAGGAACAACAATAGGTGTTTCCTTATCTACCTCCTTGACAACCTCCCTTTCGGATGGAGTCAGTGTATTTTTCTCTGATCTTTTCTCACCGGAACTCTTCTCAACCTCATTATTACTCTCTTCAACTTCATTATCACTCTCCTTAGGATTTTCGATTAATTTTTCACTATCGATTGTTACAACATCCACATGCTCCTCAGGGAAGGGTTCTAGAGGATTTTGTTCAAGCAAGGAGATTTGAGTCTCCAATGCAATGTTGTGAGTCGCAAAGGACTCAACCGCATTGTTCGACTGCCTAAGGGTTTCATTATTGTGAATAATTTGTTTTCTTAACTCTTCATTTTGGACAACTTGGGTCTCTAAAAAGTGCTCTATCATAGATTCTAGCCTAGAGCGAGTCAGCATCGCATTGAAATCCTCCATTAATGTTTCGAAGTTTAAATTATGGGATTCCCGCGGTTCCTTAAAGTATGTTTGCATCGCATTTTGTTTCTCCATAAAGCGCCCCGTCATCATAAATTCTAGCCTAGAGCGAGTTAGCATCACATTGAGATCCTCCATTAATGTGTCGAGAGTGGAATTTTGGGATTCTTATAACTCATCAAAATATTGAGCGTGGTGATCGTAGAGGAAATTTGGTTGATGATAAGTTAGTATCGCATTATAATCCTCCATTAATGTTTTGAGATCGGATTAATGGGATTCTTGTGACTCATCAAAATGTTGGGATTGGTAGTTGTAGAGGTAATTTGGGTGAGAGTGTGTTAGTGACACGTTGAAATCCTCCATTAATATTTTGAGGTCGGATTTATGGGATTCTTGTGATTCCTCGAAATACTGAGAGTGGGAGTTGTAGAAAACATTTGGGTGATACATAGTAACTAATGTAAGAGTGCCTAAGTCTATATGGTGCAACAACGCAAATAACAATATTGAGTGTTGGTCTTTGGCAACGGTGCAAAAAAATGTATGCTTCTGCAAGTGCATGGAAATATCAAAGTAATATAAAAGATTTTCGAACCCACAGAGACCAATGTCAAACTACTGTAATCTAGAATCGCTTTGTAAAGATATGGCTAATGAATAGTTGATTTAGGAGAAACTAAGAACTAAAATTGAAATAAAATAAAGATTAAGATAAATATAAGAAAAGAAAGACTGGAATGTATTCTTCGTACCTCAGGGACTCTATAACTTGTTGGCTTATAATAATGATAAAATAATTTTCAATAGAAAATATTAATTTGAAAGACTTTATCTCACACTGTCATGCTATTGACTTTGACCATACTCTTAAACTGGAATGCTTTGTTGTCGCTCACTCATTTGAAATAAAAGTTATTTTTGGAAATCAATAAGTTCTAATTAGTCCTAAAGCGCTCTCACTGTGTTTAGGATTAATGCTTAGTTTCTACTATCCGGTTGAAATCTCAAAATGTCGCTCTATTGACCCAAACCTTTATTAGCTTTTTACTCTCGTACAAAAACCTTTTAATTTTAGAATTAGAAACTATAACCAGAAATATAGTTTCTAAAGGTTAACACCAATTGTTACTGAATCCCGTCCGGGTGACGGTTCTTACATACTGGTATCAAACTATTTAGAGGGACATGGTTTTTAACATAAACATGCTATTAAGATTATTAAACATAAACCAAAACATGATTTTAAAAACAAATAATTGGTTTATTTCTAAGATGTAACAATACAAAAACACATGCACGGTAACAAAGCAATCATAAACAATTAAAAATATGCAATTAAAATAGAACCTGGAAATAGAACGAGAACTAGAATAAATTCTAAAATTAACTTCGCGTACAATAACAGGAACTAAATTTGGATTATGCCGGCACACTTGATATTCAAAGTATAGAATGTAATTAAAAGGACCTAAAACTAGAGTTGTGATAGTCCCCCGATGTGGAAGAGCTATCACTATTACATGTAATTTTTTTTCTTAAAAATCTAAGAGTAATACTTTGGCCTAAGCAAAAACTTGACGACCCCTCATGTAGAACTGCCATGCCTTTTATATTCCTCTGTTCGTGACCTATATGTTTATGATGTGCGAGGAGAAAAAGATGGAAAAATGGCTTCGTCCTGGAAAAATGAAGGAGGAGGTGGTGGGCGCGTGGAGAAGAATGGTGAGAATACGAGAAAATGTGGCATCGTGGCAGGTGCCATGTATGGAAGTGACATGCGCCACTTGCTTTGGTGATGGCAGGCGCCACTTACTTTGGTGGTGGGTGCCACATCTTTGAAATCTGGGCTTGTTCTTGTAAACAGGCATTTCCTAGTTCTTTTTATTCCATTTCTTTTCGTTTCATTATATTTTTTATCAAATCTCTTCTGTCTCTTTCATTGTCAATTCTCTTAGAGGTGCATGAAATAGGACAATAATACCGACATAAAAAGACATAAATAAACAAAAACTAAACTAAAATCCATGTGAGTCAAGTCAAAAATACAATATAATTTCGCGTTATCAATATCACATCTCATAACATAAAAGGTGGAAAAGTATACATACCTAAAATGTGAAAAGGATGTAAAAGAATGAGTTTTGTGTAACACATTTCCTTGATCCATAAGAGTTGAAGAAAATTTGTGAAGTTTTTTGTGGATTAGCTTTTTGGATTGGCTGCATTTTGCAAAATAACAACATGGATAAGTGTTCAAAGTGTTCAAGATAATTCTAGCTTTCTTAAGCTATATGGAGGCGAAGAAGAGACATATGTTGGACACGATGTCCCAGTATATTGCTACGACATATGGGCCTTGTGCATCATAATTTTGCTGGTGCTTTTTGGAATATTCTCTTATCAAAGATTTAATCAGATTTTATTGTTATTGATTTAACAATATCATTAGGTGATTTGTTTAACAGGTGGATGAAGATCAACTTGAATTTAAATAGAGATTTCAATTTGCATTTGAATCTAAACAAATCATATCTTGTTGGAGATATTTAAGGAACAGATAATATCCAATAGATTCTACATTATTTCTAGACGAACTCAAATCAAATATCCATGAAGAAAATCCCAGAATAATTATTTTATATAAGGAGCTCAAACCTACATTGGAATTCAAGCATTCACATTTAAGATCTTAGACGCTAGGTTAACAAGATTCCTTGTTAGTGTTTTATGTACACCACTATGTTTCAGTAACTTGGCATAACAGGTTTATCTAGTTGATTTGTAAGATTCAACATCACTCATCTTATTGATTGTAATTGATCTCTAGAGTTTAGTGATTGAAAGTATAAACACTTGGCTTAGTGTTTAAGAGAGAGTGACATGGTTTCTCTTAGGAGAATCCTAAATAGAAAGTCATTGGATAGTGTTAGGAAAAGGTATTGGACAACACATGATTTATTGTTACCTGTAAGATTGATATATTAAGCTACTAATAGTGAATTTATTTTAATGGGTTGGAAGACAACCCTCTAGATGTACGTACAGGTAAAATCGAACTAGGTTACCAATTTATTATGTTATTTATTGCTATTCTGCTCCATTATCTTGTACAAGTTATTTATGGTGGTTCTAGTTTAACTTGTCGAACCAGTTGCTAGGACATCACATGCAACATCTATCCACTAAGGAACATAATTTTGGTATGTTCGAGTTTTGTGTAAAAATAGTATGCAATGAAGTAAGGATATGGCATAAGAGAGTGTTAGGGTTATTTTAAGAAAGAGACAATTATGCTTTCCTAAAAGAGAGAAAATTTTCTTAAATATATGTTATACTTTTCACCACGGTTGATAAAAACGATTGTGATTAAATATAAGTACATTTCACAACGGTTGTCATTCTAGATCATGGTGAAAAGTACTTTAATTTTAATATAAATATTGTTCGAGTATGCCTTAAAACCTTCGTTGATGAAGAGAAAGAAAACATGTTTCGAGATTTCCAAAAATCATAAAGCCAAAAAGTAATCTGGTCCAAGCGAGTTACAGGTATGGGGTTCGATCGACTCATTTCATTAATTTATTCATTAATGTTAAAATATTTTATATTAATTTGAAGATCACATAAATTAATAAAAAAAAGATATTATAAGATATTTATAATATTTAAAAGATATTATAAGATATATATTTATAATATTCTAAAAGATATTATAAGATATATAACTATAATAGTCCAAGAGATATTATAAGATATTTATAATATTTGAGAGATATTATAAGATTGTAATAATATATTTTATTCTAACAATTAATGAGATACATTTTGGGATTTGTTATGGATTTGTTGGATTTTGACTATTATAAACATGTATGTCTTTTGTTATTATAGTGTGACAATCATAGAGCTTACAACAACAAGGGAGAGCAAGAGTTTAAAGGCATAACATAGGGTTTTGGATATTCTCAAGTGAAATCTTATAAAGGAAAGGGTTTTTGAAATCTTTGGAGTTATCTAAGGTTATTGGGAATTGGGAAACACTTATTTATGCCTTGGGTTTGATTTATTCATATATTCAAAGTTGAAGAGGTTGAGAGACACTTGGGTAGAAAATATGGCAATTCTTGGGCGCCTTCATGGTTGTTCCTGAGTACCTGAAGGAGAAGGATATTTTCTTGTAACTCATATGTAATCTCTTGTAACAAATTTCTGAGTATAATGAATTGGAGAGCTTCTCTCTCCCCTAGAGTAGATCGTTTGATCGAGCTGGATAAATAAACCTTCATCTTTTTCTCGCCTTATTCTGTTATATTATCTGTGTATGAATTATTATTATCGTAGGTCATTTACTTTGGTTGCTACTATTTTTTCCCTCACAAATAGATATTGAATTTTATTGTAATTCACTACAAGGTTTACAAAAAGTGGAGCGGTGAGCGTGTAGCAAAGGAGTATTGTTTACAAGTAAGCACCATGGTTAGATGGGAGATCGAGAAATTTTCCGATAACTACGACTCTGGGTTGTGGAAAATTAAGAAGCAAACAAATTTTAATTCAAGATAATTGTATCAACACTTTGAATTATGAAGCATTGATGCCTATAAGACTTATACATGTACAGAAGAACAAGATGTTGGATAAGGCCAAGAGTGCCATTATCTTGTGCCTCGGGGATAAAGTTCTAAGAGAATTCACCAGGGCACAAATTAAGGTTGGTATGAGGGAAAAACATAAATCATTGTATATGACAAAGTTTTTGGGTCACATATTATATATGAAACTTCAACTCTATTCATTCTGAATTGTAGAGCACAAATCCATAGTTGAGCAACTTACATAATTTTGTAAGTACGAAGTGCGTCTTAGAGGGGGGGGGGGGGGGGGGTGAATTAGGTTCTTTAAAATTTTCTGGTTTATTTGATGATGGATATTATTTTTCTAGTTTATGGTGATTTTATGAAAGAGTAAAGTTCATAAAAATAAAGAGCCACAAGCGATATATCCTGGTTTCCCTCACAGTCTGAGAGTACACCAGTCCCCTTTCAACATGAAAGAGATTTCCTTATTGTGGCAAACTTAAACAAGAACTACCCAAAACCAAGAACAATCCTCTTGGATTTTCACTATGTAAACAATGAGAATAATCCTCTTAAAGTGACTTTACTTGTATCCAACAATCCTGGAAAAACAAGATTTAGAAAACCACTTAAACTTATTTCCAACAATCCTGAAAAAAATAAGCAAGTATATAACAATATTTGATTTGAGTGAGTTTGAGTAGAAATGATTACTTTGAGTGATTTAATCAATGAATTGATCTTCTTTTACAATGATAATAGTATACAATGAATCAAGATATATAATGCTCAAATTTTTATGGTTAACAATATTTGAAAGTGTGCAGAAAACTTGTGTATGAAAATGTATAACAACTAGAGTTTGATTTTTGAAAATTCAGAGAAAATGATTGGAAGAGGTTTTTAAAATGATTTTGAAAATGAGTATTTATATTTTCATAGCACCCTTTTGAGACAATATAAAGTTCTGTAAATGAATCATGAATAATTGCCAATATTGAGTGAAAGGTTTCCGTGAATTGGTGTTATGAACAAACATGAGTAAAGCTGTTGTTTTTCAAAATCGTGCAGCATGCAATCGATTGCACCCTTTGTGTAAATCGATATCACGGGGTTTCAACAGCTAGAAATTCAAATATTTTGAGTGTGTAATAGATTGCACAAGTGTGTAAATCGATTGCACTTGAAGTCAGTAGCAAAAATTTATTGAGAGCAATCGATTGCATAAACATGAAAATCGATTGCACTTAGAAACGGTAGCAAATGTTTTGAAAAATTGAAGCATGCAATTGTTGGACTGATATGCAAATTGATTTCACTCAAGTGAAAAATGATTTTTAGCTTAGAAAAAACTTGAGTAAGCATTTGGAAAATATAAACTATTTCTTTTGAACATCGGGCATATATGTCTTAAGTTCAAAGTAAGTATTATCATGATACCTTAAAATTTTGCTAAGTGCTTGAACCAAAGACTTTATCCACAGATGATTTTAGCTTGATCAATAATATTTTCCTTCTTTGTCAATCATGGTTTGTCTTCATCAAAACAAAAGTGCATTTGAGAAGCTTGATTTTACATTCTCCCCCTTTTTGATGATGATAAACGATCTTGCTTGATGCGTTGTAATTTCCTGAAAGAGCTTCTCCCCCTAAGATGTATAACTCCCCCTTTGTATGAGAAGGTTGGAATCCTTTGATTTTATTCATCTTGGTTGAAGAGTACCTTAGGAATTTAAGACAGGAAATATACAAGCATAAAGTGCCACATCCTTCTCCCCCTTTGACATTATCAAAAAGAAGGGAAAGATGCAATAAAAATGGATAATAATAAAGCAATATTGAAAAAAAAACTTAATTAATCATGCATCACAAATAGTCATAGTAACATAGTGTAACATAGTGTAACATAACGATTAAAAAGAAACATGAAAAAACAACAAAGGTCATGACCTGCTGGCCACATGTTCCCTGCATGCTTGCTTTGAGTACCAAATTTGCTGCCACAAGTGCCCCCTAGAAGGCAAGCCTTTTAATTGGACAAGTATGCTGCCTGCATGCTTGCAATCGAAGGCCATGACCTGCTGGCCACATGTTCCCCCTGCAAGGAAAACCCTTCGTTTGGACAAAAATACTTGCATACAAGCCTTCATTTGGGCATTCACCTCCTGCATGCCTGCATGCAAGTCTTCGTTTTGGCATTCATCTCTTGCCATGCCTGCATGCAAGCTTCAGTTGAGAAAGGGCTTCATTCCACTTGGTTACATCTTTCATTTGGGTATTAAAGCTTCCTTCGATTCAAAAGGAAACTATCTGCTGAAGATTCCCTTCATTTTAGAAGGAAAATAGCTTCTGAAAGCTTCCTTCGATTCAGAAGGAAATCACCCTCTGAAAGCTTCCTTCGATTCAGAAGGCCTTGGACTTCTGAAGGTTCCCTTCGATTGCAACATTTGCATCCTATATGGTTGCTTTGATTCACCAAGTAGGGGCATGTCTGCAAGCAAGCCTTCGTTTGAGCAAATACCTCCTGCATGCCTGCATACAAGCTTACGATTGAGCAAAAGCCTTTTGCATGATTACATACAAACTTCAGTTGAGCAAGGGCTTCAAACCTATGAATCACTCTATATTTAATTGTCCATGCAAGTTGAAATAGGCTTTTACCTATTTGTTGTCCAAGAACACTTGCCCTTAATAGTATAATACTACTTTTTAGAAAAAGTTTTTCTTGAGCCTTGCGCCTGTTTTCCTTCCGAAGGAAGCAATCCATCTGAACCATCCATCTTACTATCATGCCACAAGTGGGTGCTTACTTTCTAGCCGAGCCTTTATTTTATTATTTTTACTCCCAAACATTTCAAATTTTTCCTCTATAAATAGAGAGTTCATTTGCACATAGAAAAAAAGAGGAGAGACAGGAAGAAGAGGAGGGGAACGCATCTTCAAAATTCTCACACACCATAAAATTCTCAAAGTAATATAAAAGATTAATAGAGGAAAATGGAAAAAAGTGAGAAAAATGCAAAAGGCAGCGCGCTGAGGCTCGAACCCATGACCTCTAGCAATAATGCGCGCTGCCTTACCACTGGGGTGGCTGTACATCCGTTTATATAAACAAAAACACAAATATATATTAGAAACTGCTTCCTGAAGGCAACTTCGTCTTCAACCTTGAGCCATGGCCGGACCACATGTATCTTCCTCATTTCTCCATAAAAATGGAAAGTTCAAACATGAAAGTTGTGGTGTTTCTTCCCACGAATTCAAACATATAACTTATGTAAACTAAAAGTCAAAGATAAAATCTAATTTTACTGGCCCTAAATTAAAACCTAATTTTTACAAAAATTTCAAATCCAAAATTCTCTATACACAGTTAATATAAATGGAAACTATGAACATGGTAAGCTTTAGAGCAAGGATATCTACATTTTGTTTTCACAAATCAGGACCAAATGATGCTTGTATGAAGAGAAAGAAATTTGAGTTTTTACCTCTTGCAGCTGGAGTCGTGAATGGAGATTGAGCAACTTTTGAGAAGGCCTGAGAATCTGTTTAGCTTGCTTGGACCTCCTTGAGTGTATTCCAACCCTTACTTTGTCTTGAAAGTTCCTGAATCTCCCTACTCAAGTCATCCTGCAAGCTTGATATTTGAAAATGGTGGATGATGATGGAGGAGCTACAATCTTGAAACAGGGGCCTGGATCACTTTGATATGATGTATATTAAGTGTTTGGGTGGTTAAAACTTAATACGCACGAGTGGATTTGGAGATGGCTATTTAAGGTTTAAAACTGTCAAGTTATGGCAGATTCTGAGTTACAGAGTGTTTGGGAGTGTTTTGGGGTCTTAGCCTTCGTCCCTCAACTTGAAAATAGTGTGTCTACTTATAAGCAAGAGGTCTTAAGTCTTGTAACAACTCAGATTTCAAAAACTCACATGTTTTCTTGGTTTCTTTATTGTGAAGCAAAGCTAGCAAGCATGGTTCCATGGTGTAGTACCAAGCTTGTAGGGGGCTGAGACATTTAAACACACATGTTCTAATTGTGTGGAGTGTGTTTGTGCAGAAAAAACAAGTTCAAGGCTCAATGCAAGTTGACTTTTCATAAAGCTTGCTTTTCTAAAATGGCAATGTTGCCTTTCTCCCAAAAATGGAGTTATTCTTGTACAATGCATTGAATGCTTGGCTTAAAGCTTCCAACAGCTGTGAAAGCATTTAATTATGGAGTGAAAGTCAAGTTATAAGCCTGCAAAGTGAGATTTGTACAACATGCTTGGAGATTGGATTCAAAGTTCTTCACAAAATGGCTTGAAATCCAAGTGACAAAACACCAACTTCATCTCTTCGATTCTCCATACTCAGGAATGATTTCAAGGAGTTCTTGAACATTTTGGAAAGCTTAAAATGTGCTCTACGACCCATCTTTGAATTTCTTTTGAAAATTCCCTTTGTAATTATTTGAAAAATTGCCATGAAGTTAGGTCAAAAATCTGCCTAATTAGGGTAAAATTTCACTAAGTTATTTTTAGTTCATGAGCATGTATTCACAAAATTATAACTTGAGATCTAAGAATTTTTAGGATAAATTGTGTGAAGAAAAGTTGGAGATTTCATGGGGATCTACAACTTTCATGTTGGGAGTTTCTCTTGAATCATTTTGCATCATGGTGAAAATTTGGATCAAAGTTAAGAAAAAATAAGAAAATTTCTATACTTAGAAAAATTTCTAAGTTAAGAAATTTCATCTTTTCAAAACAAAATATAAAATTCTTGATTTCTTGATGAACAAGTTTCATATTTTGACATGTTTTGATGAATTACGATCTTTGGCACTTGATTTTGACCAAAAAGTCAAAGTTTGACTTTTCAGTATACAATTGACTTTTGATCAGTTGACTGTAAAATTCATCTGTGAATCCAATGGATTTGTGATGTTTTGAATCATGTCTTTAGGTTAAAATTATGCAATTGAACTCTTGAAATCATGCTTCAAACCAATTGATCATTTTCTAGGTCAAAAATCAGAAATTTCCCTTTCTCAGTCAAAACCCTAATTTGGACCATTTTGCCCTTTTGATGATTTGATCAAATTTCTTGAGGAATTGTGGTCTAAACTTGATCAGATGATACATATGAGTCTAAGATGTTTATATGGATAAAAAATTATGAAGTTTGACTGTAAATTGTCTATGGTTGACTTTTTTGCCAATACAACTGATTTTTAGGTCAATTGTTCAATTGATTGGTCAAAAGTGTGATCCAAGGCTTGAAACTTGACATGAGTAATCTTGGGGGTCCATAATGATCCTTGAAAGTCATATGAATCATTGATAGTCCAAAAATCCTTGTGCAAACTCAAACCCTAATTTTGGTCATTAGTGCATGAGGAGGTGTCTTGAGCTGATCAAACTCTAGAGTAGTCTTGAGCCCAAAGAGATCTTGTGAGAAAATTATTGATAAGTGAGAGAGAAAATTTTGTAAATATCAAAGTAATATAAAAGATATTTGAACCCAGAGACCAATGTCAACCTACTGTAATCTAGAATCGCTTTGTAAAGATAAGGCTAATGAATAGTTGATTTAGGAGAAACTAAGAACTAAAACTGAAATAAAATAAAGATTAAGATAAAAATAAGAAAAGAAAGACTGGAATGTATTCCTCGTACCTCAGGGACTCTCTAACTTGTATGCTTGCAATAATGGTAAAATACTTTTCAATAGAAAATATTAATTTGAAAGACATTATCTCACACTGTCATGCTATTGACTTTGACCATACTCTTAAACTGGAATGCTTTGTTATCGCTCACTCATTTGAAATAAAAGTTATTTTTGGAAATCAATAAGTTCTAATTAGTCCTAAAGCGCCCTCACTGTGTTTAGGATTAATGCTTAGTTTCTACTATCCGGTTAAAATCTCAAAATGTCGCTCTATTGACCCAAACCTTTATTAGCTTTTTACTCTCGTACAAAAACCGTTTTAATTTTAGAATTAGAAACTATAACCAGAAATATAGTTTCTAAAGGTTAACACCAATTGTTACTGAGTCCCGTCCGGGTGACGGTTCTTACATACTGGTATCAAACTATTTAGAGGGACATGGTTTTGAACATAAACATGCTATTAAGATTATTAAACATAAACCAAAACATGAATTTAAAAACAAATAATTGGTTTATTTCTAAGATGTAACAATACAAAAACACATGCACGATAACAAAGCAATCATAAACAATTAAAAATATGCAATTAAAATATAACCCGGAAATAGAACGAGAACTAGAATAAATTCTAAAATTAACTTCGCGTACAATAACAGGAACTGAATTTGGATTATGCCGGCACACTTGATATTCGAAGTATAGAATGTAATTAAAAGCACCTAAAACTAGAGTTGTGATAGTCCCCCGATGTGGAAGAGCTATCACTATTACATGTAATTTTTTTTCTTAAAAATCTAATAGTAATACTTTGGCCTAAGCAAAAACTTGAAGACCCATCATGTAGAAATGCCATGCCTTTTATATTCCTCTGTTCGTGACCTAGATGTTTATGATGTGCAAGGAGAAAAAGCTGGAAAAATGGCTTCGTGCAGGAAAAATGAAGGAGGAGGTGGCGGGCGCGTGGAGAAGAATGGTGAAAATACGAGAAAATGTGGCATCGTGGCAGGTGCCATGTATGGAAGTGACATGCGCCACTTGCTTTTGTGATGGCAGGCGCCACTTTCTTTGGTGGTGGGTGCCACATCTTTGAAATCTGGGCTTGTTCTTGGAAACGAGAATTTCCTAGTTCTTTTTATTCCATTTCTTTTCGTTTCATTATATTTTTTATCAAATCTCTTCCGTCTCATTCATTGTCAATTCTCCTAGAGGTGCCTGAAATAGGACAATAATACCGGCATAACAAGACATAAATGAACAAAAACTAAACTAAAATCCATGTGAGTCAAGTCAAAAATACAATATAATTTCGCGTTATCAATATCACATCTCATAACATAAAAGGTGGAAACGTATACATACCTAAAATGTGAAAAGGATGTAAAAGAATGAGTTTTGTGTAACACATTTCCTTGATCCATAAGAGTTGAAGAAAATTTGTGAAGTTTTTTGTGGATTAGCTTTTTGGATTGGCTGCATTTTGCAAAATAACAACATGGATAAGTGTTCAAAGTGTTCAAGATAATTCTAGCTTTCTTAAGTTGTATGGAGGCGAAGAAGAGACATATGTTGGACACGATGTCCCAGTATATTGCTACGACATATGGGCCTTGTGCATCATAATTTTGCTGGTGCTTTTTGGAATATTCTCTTATCAAAGATTTAATCAGATTTTATTGTTATTGATTTAACAATATCATTAGGTGATTTGTTTAACAGGTGGATGAAGATCAACTTGAATTTAAATAGAGATTTCAATTTGCATTTGAATCTAAACAAATCATATCTTGTTGGAGATATTTAAGGAACAGATAATATCCAATAGATTCTACATTATTTCTAGACGAACTCAAATCAAATATCCATGAAGAAAATCCCAGAATAATTATTTTATATAAGGAGCTCAAACCTACATTGGAATTCAAGCATTCACATTTAAGATCTTAGACGCTAGGTTAACAAGATTCCTTGTTAGTGTTTTATGTACACCACTATGTTTCAGTAACTTGGCATAATAGGTTTATCTAGTTGATTTGTAAGATTCAACATCACTCATCTTATTGATTGTAATTGATCTCTAGAGTTTAGTGATTGAAAGTCTAAACACTTGGGTTAGTGTTTAAGAGAGAGTGACATGGTGTCTCTTAGGAGAATCCTAAATAGAAAGATATTGGGTAGTGTTAGGAAAAGGTATCGGACAACACATGATTTATTGTTACCTGTAAGATTGATATATTAAGCTACTAATAGTGAATTTCTTTTCATGGGTTGGAAGTCCACCCTCTATATGTACGTACAGGTAACATCGAACTAGGTTACCAATTTATTATGTTATTTATTGCTATTCTGCTCCATTATCTTGTACAAGTTATTTATGGTGGTTGTAATTTAACTTGTCGAACCAGTTGCTAGGACATCGCATGCAACATCTATCCACTGAGGAACATAATTTCGGTATGTTCGAGTTTTGTGTAAAAATAGTATGCAATGAAGTAAGGATATGGCATAAGAGAGTGTTAGGGTTATGTTAAGAAAGAGACAATTATGCTTTCCTAAAAGAGAGAAATTTTTCTTAAATATATGTTATACTTTTCACCACGGTTAATAAAAACGATTGTGATTAAATATAAGTACATTTCACAACGGTTATCATTCTAGATCATGGTGAAAAGTACTTTATTTTTAATATAAATATTGTTCGAATATGCCTTAAAATCTTCGTTGATGAAGAGAAAGAAAACATGTTTCGAGATTGCCAAAAATCATAAAGCCAAAAAGTAATCTAGTCCAAGCGAGTTACAGGTATGGGGTTCGATCGACTCATTTCATTAATTTATTCATTAATGTTAGAATATTTTATATTAATTTGAAGATCACATAAAGTAATAAAAAAAGATATTATAAGATATTTATAATATTTACAAGATTTTATAAGATATATATTTATAATATTCTAAAAGATATTATAAGATATATAATTATAATAGTCCAAGAAATATTATAAGATATTTATAATATTTGAGCGATATTATAATATTGTAAAATATATTTTATTCTAACAACTAATGAGATACAGTTTGGGATTTGTTATAGATTTGTTGGATTTTGGCTATTATAAACATGTATGTCTTTTGTTATTATAGTGTGACAACCATAGAGCTTACAACAACAAGGGAGAGCAAGAGTTTAAAGGCATAACATAGGGTTTTGGCTATTCTCAAGTGAAATCTTATAAAGGAAAGGGTTTTTGAAATATTTGGAGTTATCTAAGGTTTTTGGGAATTGGGAAACACTTGTTTATACATTGGGTTTGATTTATTCATATATTGAAATTTGAAGAGGTTGAGAGACACTTGGGTAGAAAATATGGCAATTCTTGGGCGCCTTCATGGTTGTTCTTGGGTACCTGAAGGAGAAGGATATTTTCTTGTAACTCATATGTAATCTCTTGTAACAAATTTCTGAGTATAGTGAATTGGAGAGCTGCTCTCTCCCCCAGAGTAGATCGTTTGATCGATCTGGATAAATAAACCTTCATCTTTTTCTCGCCTTATTCTGTTATATTATCTGTGTATGAATTATTATTATCGTAGGTCATTTACTTTGGTTGCTACTATTTTTTTCCTCACAAATAGATATTGAATTTTGTTGTAATTCACTACAAGGTTTACAAAAAGTGGTGCGGTGAGCGTGTAGCAAAGGAGTATTGTTTATAAGTAAGCACCATGGTTAGATGGGAGATCGAGAAATTTTCCGATAACTACGACTCTGGGTTGTGGAAAATTAAGAAACAATCAATTTTAACTCAAGAGAAGTGTATCAATGCTTTGAATTGTGAAGCATTGATGCCTATAAGACTTACACATGTACAAAAGAACAAGATGTTGGATAAGGCCAAGAGTGCCATTATCTTGTGCCTCGGGGATAAAGTTCTAAGAGAATTCACCAGGGCACAAATTAAGGTTGGTATGAGGGAAAAACTTAAATCATTGTATATGACAAAGTCTTTGGGTCACATATTATATATGAAACTGCAACTCTATTCATTATGAATTGTAGAGCACAAATCCATAGTTAAGCAACTTACATAATTTTGTAAGTACGAAGTGCGCCTAAGAGGGGGGGGGGATGAATTAGGTACTTTAAAATTTTCTGGTTTATTTGATGATGGATATTATTTTTCTAGTTTATGGTGATTTTATGAAAGAGTAAAGTGCATAAAAATAAAGAGCCACAAGCGATATATCCTGGTTCCCCTCACAGTCTGAGAGTACACCAGTCCCCTTTCAACATGAAAGAGATTTCCTTATTGTGGCAAACTTAAACAAGAACTACCCAAAACCAAGAACAATCCTCTTGGATTTTAACTATTTAAACAATGAGAATAATCCTCTCAAAGTGACTTTACTTGTATCCAACAATCCTGGAAAAACAAGATTTAAAAAACCACTTAAACTTATTTCCAACAATCCTGAAAAAAATAAGCAAGTATATAACAATATTTGATTTGAGTGAGTTTGAGTAGCAATGATTACTTTGAGTGATTTAATCAATGAATTGATCTTCTCTTACAATGATAATAGTATACAATGAATCAAGATATATAATGCTCAAATTTTTATGGTTAACAATATTTGAAAGTGTGCAGATAACTTGTGTATGAAAATGTATAACAACTAGAGTTTGATTTTTGAAAATTCAGAGAAAATTATTGGAAGAGGTTTTTAAAATGATTTTTAAAATGAGTATTTATATTTTCATAGCACCCTTTTGAGACAATATAAAGTTTTGTAAATGAATCATGAATAATTGCCAAGATTGAGTGAAAGGTTTCCGTGAATTGGTGTTATGAACAGGAATGAGTAAAGTTGTTCTTTTTCAAAATCGTGCAGCATGCAATCAATTGCACCCTTTGTGTAAATCGATTTCACGGGGTTTCAACAGCTAGAAATTCAAATATTTTGAGTGTGTAATAGATTGCACAAGTGTGTAAATCGATTGCACTTGAAGTCAGTAGCAAAAATTTATTGAGAGCAATCGATTGCATAAACATGAAAATCGATTGCACTTAGAAACGGTAGCAAATATTTTGAAAAATTGAAGCATGCAATTGATTGGACTGATATGCAAATTGATTTCACTCAAGTGAAAAATTATTTTTAGCTTAGAAAAAACTTGAGTAAGCATTTGGAAAATATAAACTATTTCTTTTGAACATCGGGCATATATGTCTTAAGTTCAAAGTAAGTATTATCATGATACCTTGAAATTTTGCTAAGTGCTTGAACCAAAGACTTTATCCACAAATGCTTTTAGCTTGATCAATAATCTTTGCCTTCTTTGTCAATTATGGTTTTTCTTCATCAAAACAAAAGTGCATTTGAGAAGCTTGATTTTACATTCTCCCCCTTTTTGATGATGATAAACGATCTTACTTGATGCGTTGTAATTTCCTGAAAGAGCTTCTCCCCCTAAGATGCATAACTCCCCCTTTGTATGAGAAGGTTGGAATCCTTTGATTTTATTCATCTTGGTTGAAGAGTACCTTAGGAATTTAAGACAGGAAATATACAAGCATAAAATGCCACATCCTTCTCCCCCTTTGACATTATCAAAAAGAAGGGAAAGATGCAATAAAAATGGACAATAATAAAGCAATATTGAAAAAAAAACTTAATTAATCATGCATCACAAATAGTCATAGTAACAAGTGTAACAACCACGAAACCATAGATATGGCACTTGGCTTCACAGATCAGATAAATGAAATTGGATAATACAGAAAGCTTGGAAATTTGATGAGGATCATGAATATGCAAATGGTTTGTACAAAAGATGCAGAAATAAGGATATACGAATTCAAGAAAGAAGCGATTGTTTGTGACTCTTACAGTGCTTTTGGGCGTGTATGAGAGCTTGCTATGGATCCAGGAGGGTTATGTGATCACCCAGGAATTGATTGGAATCGTTCTTGGCTTCTGAATTTGCCTCTAAGGGTGAATTCGAACTCAATCTTTTTCACACTTTTTCCAAGTTTCATTCTTTCTGTTCTTGCAGCCTCTAGCCTCCAATTTCGTGCCTTTGCCTTCTATATGTATCATGGAATGTATTAGGTCAAGAATCATGAATCAAATCTCTCTAATTTAATGCCTTATGATTTGATTTGATCCATCCTTTAAAGCTTGCCAAATTTATTAAATCTCCATCTTTTTGTACATGATATGCTTGATACGAATTTTGATGATGATTATGATGACAATTAAAACCTGAAACAATCAAAAGATATCATGTAATCAAAGCTTTGGATTTTTTATGATTTAATTTGATTAAAAATGAAATAATTCAATAAAAAATCAAATAAAATAATAAAAATAAGATATGGGCTCATGGCTGAAGCTAGGACACGTGGAAAATGATGCAAGCTCAAATCAAGTGGAAAAGAATGGGCCCATTTGAAAAAATTTGAAGTTTTGGGGATAGTTGTCTTTTGGCAATTTTGCAAAAATGCCCAACTTCAACAATGCATAACTTCCTCAATTTTGAACTTTTGGAAGTGTTCTTGGACTTTTTAGAAAGCTTGAGATGTCATCTAACCAAACCTTTTGGTCTCATCTCATTTTGTTATACCATTATCAAGTTATAAGCTTTGGAAAAAAGGTGTTTTGTTGACTTTCAAAAATGACCTATAATGTCCAAATTTACAACTTCTTGTGAGTACATTTTCTGATATTGGGGTATGAAGATGGATTGTAGGAAATTGCATCCTATTCAAAATGAGCTTTGGATGGGTCATTTCTCATAAAGTATGAGAAAGTTATGCTTGGTCAAAGTTGAGTTGACTTTTCCTACAAAACCCTAATTTAGCAACTGTTGAGTCTTGATGAATTTTGAGCAATACTTGATGAATCATGATCAACCCTTGATCAAATGATGAAATATCCTTCAAAATGATAATGTTGACAAAAATCTTGAGGTTTGATTGTATTTGGGTCACAGTTGACTTTTGCCCTAGCACAATCGATTTTTGGGACCCTTTGAGCAATTGATTGAGCAAACTTCCTCTGCAAGGCTTGAAATTTGATATGGATGACCTTGAGAACATATTAGGACATTGGGGAGCACTTGAGATCATTTGGACTCAAAGATCTTGATGCAACACAAAACCCTAATTTGGGGTTGACTGCCTTAGGAGATGATTTGTCTGACCCACTCTTGAGCAAACTTGAGCAACTTGGAGATTTTTCTTGCAATGTTTTGAGAAATATGAGAGGGAAAATTTTGGGGTACAATAGCTGCCCCTGTTCAATCTTCTTAAACCTGAGGATGTAGATTGGCTTTCGTGCCTTTCGTGATCCGAAGGTGGAAGATGATTGAACACTAGAGTGCCTAGAAATTTGCGCTCGCATGAAGTGGTATCAGCATTGTGATGTCAGGAATGGGCTTACAGATTCCATTTGGAGACTGTTGATAGGAGGTCTTCGACTGGAATAAGAATCAGGGAGATCTTAGCGTCGATCTGACTGAACCAGAGAAGGTCTTGGATTAACTTTGACTGGATAAGAATTAGAAAAATCTTAGAATCGATTTAACTGAACCGGACGAAAGTCTTGGAATATCTTCAACTGGAATAAGAATAAGGGAGATCTTAGCGCTGATCTGACTGAACCAGAGAACATCTTGGATTAACTTTGACTGGATAAGAATCAGAAAAATCTTAGAATCGATTTAACTGAACTAGACAAAAGTCTTGGAATATCTTCAACTGGAATAAGAATCAGGGAGATCTTAGCATCGATCTGGCTGAAACATAGAAGGTGTTGGATTAACTTTGACTGGATAAGAATCATAAAAATATTAGAATCGATTTAACTGAACCAGATGAAAGTCTTGGAACATCTTCAATTGGGATAAGAATCAGGGAGATCTTAGCGTCGATCTGACTGAACCAGAGAAGGTCTTGGATTAACTTTGACTGGATAAGAATCAGAAAAATCTTAGAATCAATTTAACTGAACCAGACGAAAGTCTTGGAATATCTTCAACTGGAATAAGAATCAGGGAGATCTTAGCGTCGATCTAACTGAACCAGAGAAGGTCTTGGATTAACTTTGACTGGATAAGAATCAGAAAAATCTTAGAATCGATTTAAATGAACAAGACGAAAGTCTTGGAACATCTTCAACTAGAATAAGAATCGGGGAGATCTTAGCGTCGATCTGACTGAACCAGAGAAGGTCTTGGATTAACTTTGACTGGATAAGAATCAGAAAAATCTTAGAATCGATTTAACTGAACCAGACGAAAGTCTTGGAATATCTTCAACTGGAATAAGAATCAGGGAGATCTTAGCGTTGATCTAACTGAACCAGAGAAGGTCTTAGATTGACTTTGGCTAGATAAGAATCAGAAAAATCTTAGAATCGATTTAGCTGAACCAGACAAAAGTCTTATGAGAGCATCTTTCTGAGGAATCCGCTGAAACATCCCTCAATAGATGTAGTTTTTGAGGGGACTACCATGTCATATAAGTAGTCAACGGTGTTTATTGATTCTTCTTTTCCCTGAAAAGGTAAAGAGTTAGTCATATGCAATGTCATGATGTATGAAATGCATGATATATATCAAGCAATGATGCTCTCAAAATTAATGAGATTGTGTGGTATGATGTGTATATGCTTGTATCATGATGTATGCAAATGTAATGTTTCTAGCTGGGGAAAATAAATCCCGGATAGCTGCTGAAGAATAGAGCTGGATTCTTCGTTTCTGCTGGGAATGGCGAACAAAAAGAATAAACCTGCAGGAGAGGATGACTCCGTTGGGGGAATAAACTGATGAGGAGATTACTCTATGGGGAAGAGATGCTCTGCTGAAGATTCCACTGATAAATTCCGTCGGGATGAATTATCGATGCTGGTGATATTGAATCCTATTGGGGATTGAATTCCTGTTTGTGAAAGGAAAGAACTCCGTTGAGGATGATCTTCGGTTGCAACTTCTCTGGGAATAACCTTTTAGACTCTTATGGGGATAATCCTTTGAGTTCTGTTGGGAATGATCCTTTGAACTCGGCTGGGGATATTTATTTTTGTACTCTACTGGGGATAAACTTCCAGAGTCTACTGGGGATGATTCTCCCAACTCCATTGGGGAAGCTTTTTCAAACTGCGCTGGGAATATTTTGACTCCACTGGGCATATCTTGTACCCTGTCGGGGAGCATTCTTATACTTCGTTGGGAATATTAAGACTGTCGGGGGTATCAAGCCCTTTTTAGTGCTGATGGTAGATAAGCTCTGCTTGGGGAGAATATTACCAATTCATTCACAGTTGCAAGTCTCAGCTGGGGAGAGCTATCATTACTATCTTACTCTGCGGGGAGTGAAGGTATCTTAGCCATATTTTTCAGCTGAATCTACCTTTGTACCTGGTGGACAGAGCAACTGTATAGTTTGGACGATTTGTATTTCCCCTGTTTCTGATGTTACCTGTAACCATCTTTTTTTTTCGCATGTAAATATTCACGAGCCGCAATTAATGTCAAATGCATATATCAAAAATGAACATTGGACGTTCTTTGCAAATCAAAACAGATAAAGAAAAAAAGTTTGAAATTTCTTTGAAAATGAATTGTATTGATTTTGAAGTTTGGCCTGTAAATAGGCGCTTTTGTACAAGAGGCTGACGTCCTAGTAAGAGAACACCTCCGAATAATAGAATTTACACAATTTGTGAAAAACTAAACAAAACAGCTGTGTGAATAATCCCACATGGTTCCAACTCTGCTATTGTCTTTATGTCTTCGAGCATCTCATCACTTTGCTACTTGGTTGAAGGTAGATCAGATTGATTAGTTCCGTCCGAGCTTGATAGTCGATACCGAAGTCTGGATGCAAGGTGATCCAATGAGACATAGTGTTACGCTTTGATCCCTAATTTTTTCCTGGACCGCCCTTTCGGGTTTTCAGTCCACCGGGATACCCTTTTTTGCCCAAGCCGCCTGTTGTACCCCAAAATTTTCCCTCCCCTTTCTTCAGGAAACCATCTTGGATTTTCAAGGTCCCTCTGAAACAAACCCAAGTCCTGAGTTATCCCTTTGCCCAAGCAAGCCACTTACAAGAGCAAGATGATCTCACGAACTCCAGAAACAACACTTTTATCTTGAGAAAAATCAAATTCTAAGTACTTAGAATGCTCCTCTAAAATAAGTGTTTTTAGAAAAATCAGCGCTTCAGAACTTCTGGACCCATTCCAGATGAAGACGGTCAGAAGTTGCAAGCTTGGCTCAGTGTGGTCAGAAGTTGGCTCTTCAGCAGCTACATCAGTTCAATCAGAAGTTGTAAACGTGGTTCAGAATGTAAGCCTCAAACAGAACATGCCCCTTCAGTAGTTACACAAGCTCAGTCAGAATTTGCTAAAGGAATGCAAGAGAAGAAGGAAAGTCTGAAGGCTCCTTCAGAACAGGTTGAAATCAGAAGATGAAAGGTCAGAAGAGTGGGTGTTACACTGATACAGAATCTCTAAGTCCAGATTGTCTAGAAGAAAATCCAAGGAACGTACCAGAAAACCAGGAGAATTTCCAGAGCTTACTAAGACAACAGGTAGCCAAGGCCAGAGCATGGTGTACGCTGCTGATTCAACGCTGGTTTCCATTACCAGAATGATGGTGTTGACAGGTCTTGTCACCATTTAATGCCCATTAATGCTTCCAACCACTCCTGAGCATTCACGTGTGGCTGGGAAAACGCTTTTGCACAAATTCTGGCATGGGTCTTCACGCCACCGCCCACTTCAGAGGTCACTTCTCCCCAATATACGCCTGCTGCTGCAACCTAGGCTGAAAGCTAGCTGTTATCACAACTTCCCAGGAATTTCTGTCAAAGAACAAATTCAAACTCTGTTGGCGCCTTTAATGTCCAAGGCATCCACAAGAACTTCGCCTATAAATAGAGAGGCTTCACCACTGCAAAAGGGGGTTCAAGAAAAAGAAACAGAAATTGCTAAGTGAGAAACATAATTCTTAGCAACACATCGTTCTGAAACTCTGCCAAAATCTCCAGTTTTGTTTCATAACTTTGAGTTTCTCACCTTCAACTTCATCAAATATCCAGTTTCTTCTGTAAACCAAAAGACACCCTTTCTAAACTTCTGACCCTACACACGTATACACCTTTACTTCCCCTTTCAAATCTGTCCAGAACACCACCAGAACCAGAACTAAAAGCTAAACTTTCACTCACCAACTTTTCCAAACAGTCAGGTAAGCACCTGCTGACCCTCATCACACTGTTAAGCATCATCAGCTATGCATATTCAAGTAACATAATGTAAATATTCATGTTATTGCTGTTTATGTTCTGAGGATTTTCATACCTCAGAACGTTCTGAGCCAGTATAGGATCTGCCTGTGACCTTGTTGACTCTGACCTCTGAAATATTTTTGTATTTGCTGGATCTTTTCCAAATATGTTTCCTGTTTTGTGGAGTAACAACAGGATTGCAGATGTTCTGATTAGTACAGGAAAAAGCCAAGTGCTGACTTTGACGTTAGCACATCTGAAGCCTGTTTTGTTGTCAATGATATCAGAACCTCTGAGAGTTATTGCCTTTTCAGCAGAATCAGAACTTCTGGTCTCTCCACTAACAAACTTCTGTCTTGCAGCGCAGGGAAATCAGAACTTCTGATTTCCCCACTAACAAGGTTCTGTTTTGCAGGTGCTAGAGTCAGAAGTTCTGACTCATCCAGTTTCACTAACAGGTTGATCCTCTGGCAGCGGATCTGAGTCAGAACTTCTGATGACCTCCCAACAGCGCGCGGGCTCCCTCTCTCTCTGTCTCTCTATATCTTGTTTTTTGCTATTTTCTTTTTTGTCTATTTTTCTCGTTGAACCCCCCATGTACAAATGTGTATCCCCTTCCCCTAATTGTTGTAATAGCGTAGGATTTTACATTTCCGCTTCTTATTGCTAGTAATTAGGACGTGTATGGCAAGATAAAATCAATGAAATAGAAAAACCTAATTCAAAGAAAAAACTCTTGTATGCAATAAAACACACTTTCACACTAACACCCCTAGGGTTACATCCACTTGTTGCCTTTCAAAAATTAGGCCATATTGCATGTTAGGTCTCTTTGGGCAAAATAAAACAAAATCAAATGATCATAGTCCCTCGATGACGCTTTCGAAAGTTGCCTAAAAATGATCAAGTCCCTTAAAGAAAATTGCCCAAAGATACTTGGCACCATTGCAATTATGGTCTAAACGACGACCCGCGCCCGTCCCTTTTACATCCTAACACAAGATTGTCCACCAAATACAATGATGGAACAAAATTGTTAAAAGGGTTAAAAACATAACAAAAATCTTTGAGAACTTTAGGGTAGATCGCTCTTAAGTACTTGTCAACTTGCAAAACAAAAACACTTGCCTATTTTTTCAAAACCCCATATCACAACACACTTTCAAAAAACAACTTTCAAAAACAATTGAAAAAAACTTTTCAAAAGACATACACCTTTGTATACATCCCAACATGGATCATTACAAAGGTTGCCACCACATTGGCCTCTTTTCAAAACATTTTTAAAACACACACACAAAGCACCATTTCAAACAATTTCAAGGCAAGTTGATCTAAGCAAGTACCTAAGAGCCCATGGATAACCATGGATAGAAAGGGTGCTAATACCTTCCCTTTCTATAATCTACTCCCCGAACCCAAGAAAAAAATCTCAAAGGTTTTTACTGTGCTTTTTAAACCTTTCCTTAGGATAAAATAAAAAGTCGGTGGCGACTCTTGCTCAACCGAAACATTTGCGAATACAAACGCAAAACCATAGTCAGTTCTCCCACCGCATCACAGAACTGGCGACTCTGTTGGGGAGTATTTAAAAGTGGAGTAACCTTAGGGCTTAGATCACCCTCTTGCATGACTAATTGTTTGATTTGATTGCTTTATATTTTTTGGCTCTCTTGTTTGGGTTTGCAATCCTACACCCGGATTTTGGGAAACATTCATAGATAGCAATACGTTGTGGAAACTGTGCGGGGTATACTGACACGGTCAAAGCAATAGCTATATTAGTGCGACATATTTGTGAGTACCGGTAACCCTTGAGTTCAATCAAGGAGAGTACGGGGCCGCTGAGTGATGTCACTAAGCACTAATGACCTAGAACCTTACTTGACCATCTTGGCCTTTTATTAGGGGTAGTGAGATGACCGGCTTTGGTGCAGTCCGAAGTTGGTAGATACTCAATACTACACTCATTGAGGGTTGTTTTCTCGGAATATTTTGGTCGCTAGTTAAGTGGCCAAACCAAAACAATGAACAATGAAAACAATCCCGTGATATTGAGCTCTTTAGAACCCGGTTACTATTTATAGGACAGGTTTTTAAGCCAACTACAGTCAAGAGGGTACTTACCTATGAAACCCCATGCAAGCCTGAAACTAGGGTTTGGTGTGATTTGCTTGTACATATGTTTTGTGCATACATCATAAACATCATAAAGCATCATATGCATTCACTAACCATTTCAAGGGTTTTGGATCTTCATCTTTGTTCCTATTTTGCAGGTCATGGAAGTTCCTCGCAGAAACACCATTCAAGTCAACCTTGTGAGAATCTCTCCTCAACTCAAGGAGATCACTTCAAGAATTCCGGAAAATTCATCCTTCAGTAAGAGACATGGTAGACTGCTTAGCCTAGTCAACACCAATATTGAAGAAGACATGATGAAAGTGCTATTCCAGTTCTTTGACCCTCTTCACCACTGCTTCACTTTCCCTGATTATCAGTTGGTACCCACTTTGGAGGAGTTTTCTCAACTCCTAAGAATCCCTATCCTTAATCAACTACCTTTCAACGGTACGGAAAAGGAACCAAAGCCGGAAGATGTTGCTCGAGCATTACATCTACAACCATCCGACATCAAGGGGCATTGGGAAACCAGAAGCGGCGTCAAGGGATTCTTAGCAAAATTCTTGTTTGAGAAGGCACAAGAATGTTGGAATTCATTGGACCTACAAGCCTTTGAAGAAATTGTGGCACTCCTTATCTATGGGTTGGTCTTGTTCCCAAATCCTGACCAATTGGTAGATGTCAATGCCGTCAAAATCTTCTTGTCCAGAAATCCAATACCAACATTGCTTGGGGACATCCTTCACTCATTTTACACACGAACAATGAGAAAGAGGGGTGTTCTCATGTGCTGTACTCCTCTCCTTGCAAGGTGGTTTATTTCGCACCTTCCACAATCTGTCTTGAAGAATGACCAAGGCTCAAGGTGGTCCCAATGGTTGATGACTCTTACTCACTCTGATGTACATTGGTGTTCTCGGTCCAGAGAAAATGTCATCATCGTCGACCGTTGCGGAGAATTTCCTAATGTTACTTTACTTGGAATTAGAGGAGGTATCACCTACAACCCTTGCCTAGCTTTGAGGCAATTTGGATATGCACGGAGGGATGGTCCTCATGACATGTTGATTCCTGACCTAGTTTTTGACTTCGACAACGATGCGCAAGGACTTCGCCAAAGATTCATCAGAGCTTGGGGAAAACTCAACAAGGTTGATAGCAAGACTCTGGGACACAAGAATTCCATCCCTCTTGAGCCCTATCTCAAGTGGGTACGAGCCCGAGCCCAAAGTTTGATGATGCCTTATCCTCATATTCTCCCTGTGATTAAAGAGCCTGTCAATGAAGGAGAGGTTCCCTACACCATCCTACATCCAGACATGCCTACATCATGGGAGGAAATGCAGAAAAGTTGGATTCAGCTCAAGGAAGAACGGAATACCTTTGAAACTAGCTTCTACGCCAGTGAGAAGAAGGTTCTAGAGCTTACCCTCCGACTCCATGAGCAAGAGGCCCTCAACACCTATATCGCACCAAAGAGGATGCGCAATGTATTTTTGCCTTGAGAAGTTATTTTGTAATATTTGGCCCATGGGGCATTTATGTACTAACAAATTTCTTCTTATTAATATGACGTGCGTTCTTCTTTGTCTGAAACGATTTTGAATGTCCTAAATCCTTGAATGCATTGCATACATAAGCATACTATTCATCATGTGCATAAGCAGGTCTCACTCCAGGTTTCCTTATCTGTCTGCTGTTTATAACAGTCAGGATGGATCTCGAGCAAACAGTCAAAGACCTACAAGCTCAGAATGCACAGTTCCAGCAACTCCTGTCCCAAAATGCATCTCAGGTCCTACGTGAGAAAGATTCAACCCTATACGGCAGATAAAAACCTTTGGATTCATTTCTTTCAAGACAGTCTTTCTGGAGCTCAGTTGGAGTGGTTTTATCAGCTAGAGGGAACCAGCGTTCGAAATTGGGAAGATTTGGCCATCGCTTTCTACAAACAATACCAATACAATTCTGACCTTGCCCCTACTCGTACCCAACTTCAGGGTATGTCGCTAGGAACAGGCGAAGGATTCAAGGAGTACGCACAAAAATGGAGGGATTTGGCTGGCAGGGTGCAGCCTCCTTTAACCGATCGTGAACTTGTTGATATGTTTCTAGGGACCCTATCTGGGCCGTTTTTCAATCATCTGATTGGTAACTCTTCCGCGGGGTTTACCGATTTGATCTTAACGGGCGAAAGAATAGAAGCTGGCATCAAGTCAGGAAAGATTCAGAAGGGTGTTGCTGCAAGTACTGAGAAGAGGCCTTTTAAGAAAGAAGCAAGTGCCGTCTATGGTCCTAGAAGGCAAGTAAAGACAGAAAGTCACCAAGCCGTCAATGCTCTGGTCATTTCAAAACCTGTTGCCGCTCCTCAGCAGTACAATCAACAAAGAGATGAAAGGCCCAAGAGGCAGTATACCCGACTAAGTATAACCTTATCGCAAATTTTACCCCAACTGTTATCAACCAACTTGGTGACCACCAAAGAAGCTCCTAAGGTCGTTAATACTGCATCTCCTAAGTATAACCCGAATGCCCGTTGTGCTTATCATTCTGATAGCCTCGGGCATACTACTGATGATTGCTGGGCCTTGAGAAACAAAGTGCAAGATCTTATCGACACGAAGGAAATTCAGTTTGAAGCCCCTGAGAGGCCGAATGTTGTAACTGCTCCTATGCCTCAGCACAGAGTAAATGCCATTGAAGAAGAGTTGTACGCTGTTTCAGTAAATGATGTTGCTACCCCTCTGTTGACTGTTAAGAGGAACTTGCTACTAGCCGGTTTATTTCCGGGTTGTAGTAAGGGTTGCCTCCTGTGTGCTGTTATCCCCACCAGTTGTCCACTGCTGAAATCAGGCATCCAAAGCCTGATGGATAGCAAAGAAATTATGTTCAAGAAAACTGTTGTTCCGTTTGTTTCAGTTGAAGAAATATCTGTCGTCACAATTTACAATCCTGCCAAAGCTCCCGTGAAGAAACCAGTCCGAATTATGTCTGTTGCACCCATTACTATTACTGTTCCGGGGCCTCTCCCCTATGAGTCTGATAAAGCGGTCCCATGGCATTATGGGGCCGACGTGTATGTGCTTGGGGTGAAGCAGGAGTTCAGCACCAATACCAGTATCAGTAACATCACTGGTCCCACCAAGATTACTCGCAGTGGTAGGCTCTTCTCGCCTGACATTGCACCGCCAGTTATCTGAAAACCTCTCACCATCACACCCGCAAGTGTGCATGTTCCAATTCAAGTTCCTGTGTCTACTACTGCCGCCGGGTCCTCTGATACTCGGGGCAAAGAAGTTGCTACCGATTTGCCTGCCAGGACGGAGGCACCAAAAAAGACTGTTGTAGAAGCCTCCCAACAAGAAATGGAGGAAATGCTTAAAATCATCAAAAAGAGTGACTTTAACGTTGTTGAACAGTTGGGGCATACTCCCTCCAAAATCTCTATGCTATCATTGCTGCTATGCTCAGAGGCCCATGCAAAAGCCCTGGTTTCATTTCTGAAAACGGCCCATGTACCGCAAGAGACCTCCGCGGATCAATTCACGGACTGTGTGGCTAATTTGACAGCTGACAATGGCTTGGGGTTCTCGGATGCTGACCTCACCCCCAAAGGGAAAAATCACAATGATGCCTTGCGCGTCTCTATAGAGTGCAGGGGCACTACTCTCGCACACGTGTTAGTAGATACCGGTTCTTCCCTGAATGTTTTGCCTAAGAAGGCATTGGATCGCTTGGATTGTGAAGGTTTGGAATTGAAACCTAGTAACATCATTGTTAGAGCCTTCGACGGTTCTAAGAGGATGGTGCACGGTGAAGTAAACATTCCTATTCGTGTGGGTTCCCAAGTCTTCGACTCAACGTTCTATGTGATGGATATTCGTCCATCTTACTCCTGCTTATTGGGTCGACCCTGGATTCACAAGGCTGGGGCAGTAACCTCCACTCTACACCAAAAGCTCAAATATCCTGTCAAAGGGAAAATTGTTACCGTGCAGGGTGAGGAGGAATACATGGTTAGTCACTTGAATTCATTCCGGTATATCGAGATGGACGGGGAGTTTATTGAAACCCCCTTTCAACATTTTGAGGAGGTACCTCCAATTTTGGCATCAGCTGAAGCAGTAGTTGAAGAAGACTCTCCGTTGAAGATGGCATCCTTGAAGGATGCCCGGGCTGTAATCAAGAAAGGCAATTGTGCGAACTGGGGTCAGCTTCCTGACTTCACTCAAAAGAACGACAAGTTTGGGCTGGGCTTTACTGCAGAGGCTCAGAGGGCTGTGCACAAAGAAAAGATCAGAAAGACTCCAGTGTTTATCACCAGTCCAAGGGTGAATGCTATTGAGGAGGATGTAGAGGAAGCAGAGTTTGACAGTTGGATCTACCCGACTACCAGCAACGGATCAAGCAACTGGACGGCAGAGGATTTTACACCTATCACATTTGTCACGCAGTAATTAACTCTTTTGATTTTCAATTTGTAACAAACAATGTGTTAAAACTTTTATTGGCTCGGTGTCCTACCCGGGGCATCGTAGCTCCATTTGTGAGGGCTTTTTTGTATGACATTTCCATACATCATCAATCAAAACATTGGACGTTTGTTGCATTTCAAATCTTGTGCTCTTTTTCTTTCTGTGTTATATATTGCAAAACAGCTATATTTACACACACTCACTTATACAGGTTTCAATCCACTCTGGATCTCACTGGTAACAGCTCTGCTACCGCCAGTTATGACTTCGAGAATCCGACCAACTTGGCCGAGGACGAAGGTGAAGATGATTGCGAAGTGCCTGGTGAACTCACGAGACTGCTATTCCAGGAAGAGAGGGCTATTCAACCACATGAAGAGTCGGTGGAAACAGTTAACCTGGGTACTGAGACAGATAGGAAAGAGGTCAAGATTGGTGCCAATCTAGAGCCCAGCGTGAGGCAACGATTGATCCAGATGCTACAGGATTACATGGAGATCTTTGCTTGGTCCTATGAAGATATGCCTGGTTTGGATGCCGACATTGTAGTTCATCACCTGCCAACTAAGGAAGACTGCCCTCCAGTAAAGCAAAAGGTTCGCCGCATGCGCCCAGAGATGTCTGAAAAGATCAAGGCCGAGGTTATGAAGCAATTCGATGCCGGATTTCTAGCCGTAACTTCTTACCCTCAGTGGGTTGCCAATGTGGTACCGGTACCGAAGAAGGACGGTAAAGTCAGAATGTGTGTCGACTACAGGGATTTGAACAGGGCAAGCCCCAAGGATGATTTTCCTCTGCCGCACATCGACGTTCTCGTTGACAATACTGCCCAACACAAGGTTTTCTCCTTCATGGATGGTTTTTCAGGGTATAATCAGATCAAGATGGCCCCGGAAGATATGGAAAAGACTACCTTTGTGACTCAGTGGGGCACCTTCTACTACAAGGTTATGCCGTTCGGGTTGAAAAATGCTGGGGCAACCTATCAACGTGCCATGGTTGCTTTATTTCATGATATGATCCATCACGAGATTGAGGTATACGTCGATGACATGATTGCAAGGTCTCAAACTGAGGAGGAACACCTTGACCATCTGCAGAAAATGTTTGACCATTTGAAGTTATACAAGCTGAGGTTGAACCCGAACAAGTGCACCTTCGGGGTAAGATCTGGAAAGTTGTTGGGCTTCGTCGTGAGCGACAAGGGTATTCAAGTGGACCCTGCCAATGTAAAAGCCATACAAGAGATGCCAACTCCAAAGACAGAGAAAGAAGTCAGAGGTTTCCTAGGACGACTGAATTACATTACCCGATTCATCTCACATCTGACTGCTACTTGTGAGCCAATCTTCAAATTACTAAAGAAAGATCAAGTAGTACGCTAGAACGATGAATGTCAGGCTGCCTTTGAAAAGATAAAGGAATATCTCCAAGAGCCACCCATTCTTATGCCACCAGTGGAAGGAAGACCTCTGATACTATACTTGACAGTACTTGACAATTCAATGGGATGCGTGCTGGGACAGCATGACGAGTCCGGCCGAAAAGAGCATGCTATTTATTACTTGAGCAAAAAGTTTACCGACTGTGAGTCTCGTTACTCACTGCTTGAGAAAACTTGCTGCGCTCTAGTATGGGCTGCTCGCCGGCTGAGACAGTATATGCTGACTCATACCATTTTGTTGATTTCAAAGATGGATCCCATCAAGTACATATTTGAAAAGCCCGCTCTGTCTGGAAGAATAGCAAGATGACAAATGATCTTAACAGAGTATGATATCCAATATACAACTCAGAAAGCAATTAAAGGAAGTGTACTGGCAGATCATTTGGCACACTAACCTGTGGACGATTACCAATCATTGAACTTTGATTTCCCGGACAAAGATATCATGGTGGTAACTGATTGTGAGGTGCCTAGACCGGATGAAGGACCTGAGGAAGGATCCCGATGGTCTATGCATTTTGACGGAGCCTCCAACGCTTTAGGTAACGGCATCGGCGCTGTAATCATATCTCCCAAAGGAACTCATACTCCACTCACCGCCCGATTGTGTTTCAACTGCACCAACAACATGGCAGAATATGAGGCATGTATCATGGGTCTACAAGCTGCAATCGACTTAAGGATCAAATTTCTGAGTGTCTTCGAAGATTCCGCTCTCGTGATCAATCAGATCAAAGGCGAGTGGGATACGAAACACCCAAATCTTATTCCTTACAAAGAGTATGTGTCAACCTTGCTTCCCCACTTTGAAGAGATAACTTTTGAGCATTTCCCAAGAGAGGAGAATCAGCTAGCGGACGCACTAGCTACGATGTCTTCAATGTTCAAGGTTAAATGGGACAATGAGGCTCCCCGGACCATTATCTGGAAGTTAGACGAACCGGCATACTGCTGCGATCTAGAGGCCGAGAAGGTGACTGAAAAACCCTGGTATCATGAGGTGAAGAGGTACTTGGAAGCTCAGGAATACCCTGAAGGTGCATCTGTCAATGACAAGAAGTTCATGAGGAGGTTTGCGGCAAAATTCTTCCTCAGCAACGGCATCCTCTACAAACGGAATCATGATTCAACGCTACTACGTTGTGTGGATAAGGCTGAAGCAGAGAAAATCATGATAGAACTGCATGAAGGTACATTCGGAACACACTCCAGTGGACACACCATGGCAAAGAAAATCCTTAGGGCAGGGTATTTCTGGTCCACCATGGAAGCCGATTGTTACCAACACTCTCGAACTTGTCACAAATGCCATATCTATGCTGACAAGGTGCACATCCCTCCGGTTCCTCTGAACGTCCTGACGGCACCTTGGCCTTTTGCAATGTGGGGCATTGATATGATCGGTGAGATCCGACCGAAGGCATCCAACGGGCATCGCTTCATCTTGGTAGCGATCGATTACTTCACAAAGTGGGTTGAGGCAGCTTCCTACGCCACAGTAACCAAGAGCGTCGTGGCACGTTTTATCCGGCATAATCTGATCTGTCGGTATGGCATCCCGGAAAGAATCATTACGGACAATGGTACCAATCTCAATAACAAAATGATCACTGAACTCTGCGAACAATTCAAAATACAGCACCACAATTCTTTTCCCTACCGGCCGAAGATGAATGGGGCTGTAGAGGCAGCTAATAAGAATATCAAGAAAATTGTGCAGAAGATGACAGTGACCTATAAAGATTGGCACGAGATGTTACCGTTCGCTCTTCACGGGTACCGTACCTCAGCAAGAACGTCAACCGGGGCAACTCCTTTCTCCTTGGTCTATGGCATGGAGGCAGTCTTGCCAATTGAAGTCCAGATACCCTCTCTCCGGATAATGAAGGATGAAGACTTGAGTGAAGATGAATGGATCCAGACTCGACTTGATCAATTAAACCTGATTGACGAAAAGAGGCTCACCGCTATCTGTCATGGTCAGACGTATCAAAAACGGATGATCAGGGCATTTAACAAGAAAGTCAGACCACAAGAGTATCAAGTTGGGGACCTGGTAATCAAACGCATCATCCTTCCTCAAAGTGATCCCCGGGGCAAATGGACCCCTACTTACGAAAGGCCATTTGTGGTTAAACATGTGTTCTCAGGAGGAGCCATGATCCTAACTACCATGGATGGTGACGACCTGCCTCACCCCACCAATGCAGACATAGTGAAAAGATACTACGCATGAATAAAAGACCCGCTAGGTTGACATACCTATGCAAAAATAAGGGCTTCCCGGCGAACCAAAAGGGTTCGGGCAAAAATAAGGGATGAAATAAAAAAAATCTGTACACCCGGCAAGTCGAAAACCTGAAAAGGCGGCTTGGGCAAAAATGGGTATCCCGGTGGATTGAAAACCCGAAAGGGCGGTCCAGGCAAAAGTTAGGGATAAAGCGTAACACTATGTCTCATTGGATCACTTCGCATCCGGAATTCGGCATCAACTATCTGGCTCAGATTTCGGCATCGACCAATCAGCTTCATCTTCAACTAGGCAGCAAAGCGATGAGACGCTTGGAGACATAAAGGCGATAGCAGAGTTGGAACCCAGTGTGATTGTTCACGTAGCTGTTTTGTTTTCTTTTCAAAATTGTCAATTATGTGATTATTCGGTGGCATTCTCTTACTAGGATGTCAGCCTCTTGTACAAAAACGCCTATTCACAGGCAAAATTCAGATCAATACAAATTCACTTGTCCATACAAATTGCCATTGTTTTTCCTTTTTCTGTTTTGTCTTGCGAAGAACGTCCAATGTTCATTCTTGATATATGCATTTGACATTAAAATTGCTAATTCATAAATATTTGCGTATGAAACAAAAGATTAATTACAGGTGACATCAGAAACAGAGGCAATATAAGTTTGTCTGATGCAGTCTGGTTGCTTTGTCCGCCAAGGTACCAAGGTAGATTCGACTGAAGAATGTGACCAAATCACCTCAACTCCCCGCAGATTAAGACAATATTCTGTAATGCTTTCCCCAAGCGGAGTTGACTCCCCGTCAAACCTGAGAAGGCACAACTTTCCCCGGCAGGTCTTAAAGTTTATCCCCAGTGGATTCTAGAAGCTTGTTCCCTACAAAGTACGGACGTCTCTCCCGAGCTTTATTCAGAGTTATTCCTCACAAGGACTTATAACTGGGTTATCCTCAGCTAATCGCCACAGAAGATCGCCCTCAACAAAGTTCTTCCAAATCCCCAGCGGAGTTTATCTTTGGCATCCCTAGCGGAGTTTATCATCATTGAAGTCGTCCTCAGCAGGCCTCTCATCAAAAACTTCAGCAGAATATCTCTTCCACAAAACAATTCCCCGACTGATCGTCAAGGATTTATTTTCCTAAGACGAAAATACATACATAAACATTTTACTTACATACATGATAAAGTACATACAACGCTGTCTCATGTTAAAACATCATGCATATCATACATCATGACATTGCATACAACTTATGTTTTGCCTTTTCAGAAAAAAAGACAATCCCAAAGACAACTACCTTCAACTGTCACAACATTTCCAGACTCGATTCCTGTATCTAGCTAGGGCACGTCTGAAGAGTTCGAAGATTCGATTCCTGTATCCAGCCAGGGCACATCTATCAACTACAACATTTCCAGACTCGATTCCTGTATCTAGCCAGGGCACATCTGAAGAGTTCGAATATTCGATTCCTGTATCCAGCCAGGGCACATCTATCAACTACAACATTTCCAGACTCGATTCCTGTATCTAGCCAGGGCACGTCTGAAGAGTTCGAAGATTCGATTCCTGTATCCAGCCAGGGCACATCTATCAACTACAACATTTCCAGACTCGATTCCTGTATCTAGCCAGGGCATGTCTGAAGAGTTCGAAGATTCGATTCCTGTATCCAGCCAGGGCACATCTATCAACTACAACATTTCCAGATTCGATTCCTGTATCTAGCCAGGGCACGTCTGAAGGTTTCCAGACTCGATTCCTGTACCTAGCCAGGGCACGTCTGAAGAGTTCGAAGATTCGATTCCTGTATCCAGCCAGGGCACATCTATCAACTACAACATTTCCAAATTCGATTCCTGTATCTAGCCAGGGCACGTCTGAAGAGTTCGAAGATTCGATTCCTGTATCCAGCCAGGGCACATCTATCAACTACAACATTTCCAGATTTGATTCCTGTATCTAGCCAGGGCACGTCTGAAGGTTTCCAGACTCGATTCCTGTATCTAGCCAGGGCACGTCTGAAGAGTTCGAAGATTCGATTCCTGTATCCAGCCAGGGCATATCTACGTAAGGAGATTGAAGATCAAACACCTGTAACAAGCCAGGAAAACATCTACCTTTCTCAGACACATAAAGTTCTCACCAAGGAATCTCTTGTGCGATCATCACTTCCAAATGGCATCCATAAGCCCATTCCCGACGAAGTTCTGTCACATCTCCAGATGGCATCCATAAGCCCATCTCCCTATCCACCATCTCTCCAAATGGCATCTATAAGCCCATTCCCGCCATCACATTGCTGATACTCTACTATGCGAGTGCAAATTTCCGGGCACTCTAGTGTCCAATCTCCTTTTACCTTCGAGTCGCGAAAGGCAAACTTGCCAATCTAACTCTTCAGGTTCAAGAAGATTGAACAGGGGCAACTGTTGTACCCCAAAATTTGCCCTCCCCTTTCTTCAGGAAACCATCTTGGATTTTCAAGGTCCCTCTGAAACAAACCCAAGTCCTGAGTTATCCCTTTGCCCAAGCAAGCCGCTTACAAGAGCAAGATGATCTCACGAACTCCAGAAACAACACTTTTATCTTGAGAAAAATCAAATTCTAAGTACTTAGAATGCTCCTCTAAAATAAGTGTTTTTAGAAAAATCAGCGCTTCAGAACTTCTGGACCCATTCCAGATGAAGATGGTCAGAAGTTGCAAGCTTGGCTCAGTGTGGTCAGAAGTTGGCTCTTCAGCAGCTACATCAGTTCAATCAGAAGTTGTAAACGTGGTTCAGAATGTAAGCCTCAAACAGAACATGCCCCTTCAGCAGTTACACAAGCTCAGTCAGAATTTGCTAAAGGAATGCAAGAGAAGCAGGAATGTCTGAAGGCTCCTTCAGAACAGGTTGAAATCAGAAGATGAAAGGTCAGAAGAATGGGTGTTACACTGATACAGAATCTCTAAGTCCAGATTGTCCAGAAGAAAATCCAAGGAACGTACCAGAAAACCAGGAGAATTTCCAGAGCTTACTAAGACAACAGGTAGCCAAGGCTAGAGCATGGTGTACGCTGCTGATTCAACGCTGGTTTCCATTACCAGAATGATGGTGTTGACAGGTCTTGTCACCATTTAATGCCCATTAATGCTTCCAACCACTCCTGAGCATTCACGTGTGGCTGGGAAAACGCTTTTGCACAGATTCTGGCATGGGTCTTCACGCCACCGCCCACTTCAGAGGTCACTTCTCCCCAATCTACGCCTGCTGCTGCAACCTAGGCTGAAAGCTAGCTGTTATCACAACTTCCCAGGAATTTCTGTCAAAGAACAAATTCAAACTCTGTTGGCGCCTTTAATGTCCAAGGCATCCACAAGAACTTCGCCTATAAATAGAGAGGCTTCACCACTGCAAAAGGGGGTTCAAGAAAAAGAAACATAAATTGCTAAGTGAGAAACAGAATTCTTAGCAACACAGCGTTCTGAAACTCTGCCAAAATCTCCAGTTTTGTTTCATAACTTTGAGTTTCTCACCTTCAACTTCATCAAATATCCAGTTTCTTCTGTAAACCAAAAGACACCCTTTCCAAACTTCTGACCCTACACACGTATACACCTTTACTTCCCCTTTTCAAATCTGTCCAGAACACCACCAGAACCAGAACCAAAAGCTAAACTTTCACTCACCAACTTTTCCAAACAGTCAGGTAAGCACCTGCTGACCCTCATCACACTGTTAAGCATCATCAGTTGTGCATATTCAAGTAACATAATGTAAATATTCATGTTATTGCTGTTTATGTTCTGAGGATTTTCATACCTCAGAACGTTCTGAGCCAGTATAGGATCTGCCTGTGACCTTGTTGACTCTGACCTCTGAAACCTTTTTGTATTTACTGGATCTGTTCCAAATATGTTTCCTGTTTTGTGGAGTAACAACAGGATTGCAGATGTTCTGATTAGTACAGGAAAAAGCCAAGTGCTGACTTTGACGTTAGCACATCTGAAGCCTGTTTTGCTGTCAATGATATCAGAACCTCTGAGAGTTATTGCCTTTTCAGCAGAATCAGAACTTCTGGTCTCTCCACTAACAAACTTCTGTCTTGCAGCGCAGGGAAATCAGAACTTCTGATTTCCCCACTAACAAGGTTCTGTTTTGCAGGTGCTAGAGTCAGAAGTTCTGACTCATCCAGTTTCACTAACAGGTTGATCCTCTGGCAGCGGATCTGAGTCAGAACTTCTGATGACCTCCCAACAGCGCGCGGGCTCCCTCTCTCTCTCTCTCTATATATCTTGTTTTTTGCTATTTTCTTTTTTGTCTATTTTTCTCGTTGAACCCCCCATGTACAAATGTGTATCCCCTTCCCCTAATTGTTGTAATAGCGTAGGATTTTACATTTCCGCTTCTTATTGCTAGTAATTAGGACGTGTATGGCAAGATAAAATCAATGAAATAGAAAAACCTAATTCAAAGAAAAAACTCTTGTATGCAATAAAACACACTTGCACACTAACACCCCTAGGGTTACATCCAGTTGTTGCCTTTCAAAAATTAGGCCATATTGCATGTTAGGTCTCTTTGGGCAAAATAAAACAAAATCAAACGATCATAGTCCCTCGATGACGCTTTCGAAAGTTGCCTAAAAATGATCAAGTCCCTTAAAGAAAATTGCCCAAAGATACTTGGCACCATTGCAATTATGGTCTAAACGACGACCCGCGCCCGTCCCTTTTACATCCTAAAACAAGATTGTCCACCAAATACAATGATGGAACAAAATTGTTAAAAGGGTTAAAAACATAACAAAAATCTTTGAGAACTTTAGGGTAGATCGCTCTTAAGTACTTGTCAACTTGCAAAACAAAAACACTTGCCTATTTTTTCAAAACCCCATATCACAACACACTTTCAAAAAACAACTTTCAAAAACAATTGAAAAAAACTTTTCAAAAGACATACACCTTTGTATACATCCCAACATGGATCATTACAAAGGTTGCCACCACATTGGCCTCTTTTCAAAACATTTTTAAAACACACACACAAAGCACCATTTCAAACAATTTCAAGGCAAGTTGATCTAAGCAAGTACCTAAGAGCCCATGGATAACCATGGATAGAAAGGGTGCTAATACCTTCCCTTTCTATAATCTACTCCCCGAACCCAAGAAAAAAATCTCAAAGGTTTTTGCTGTGCTTTTTAAACCTTTCCTTAGGATAAAATAAAAAGTCGGTGGCGACTCTTGCTCAACCGAAACATTTGCGAATACAAACGCAAAACCATAGTCAGTTCTCCCACTGCATCACAGAACTGGCGACTCTGTTGGGGAGTATTTAAAAGTGGAGTAACCTTAGGGCTTAGATCACCCTCTTGCATGACTAATTGTTTGATTTGATTGCTTTATATTTTTTGGCTCTCTTGTTTGGGTTTGCAATCCTACACCCGGATTTTGGGAAACATTCATAGATAGCAATACGTTGTGGAAACTGTGCGGGGTATACCGACACGGTCAAAGCAATAGCTATATTAGTGTGACATATTTGTGAGTACCGGTAACCCTTGAGTTCAATCAAGGAGAGTACGGGGCCGCTGAGTGATGTCACTAAGCACTAATGCCCTAGAACCTTACTTGACCATCTTGGCCTTTTATTAGGGGTAGTGAGATGACCGGCTTTGGTGCAGTCCGAAGTTGGTAGATACTCGATACTACACTCATTGAGGGTTGTTTTCTCGGAATATTTTGGTCGCTAGTTAAGTGGCCAAACCAAAACAATGAACAATGAAAACAATCCCGTGATATTGAGCTCTTTAGAACCCGGTTACTATTTATAGGACAGGTTTTTAAGCCAACTACAGTCAAGAGGGTACTTACCTATGAAACCCCATGCAAGCCTGAAACTAGGGTTTGGTGTGATTTGCTTGTACATATGTTTTGTGCATACATCATAAACATCATAAAGCATCATATGCATTCACTAACCATTTCAAGGGTTTTGGATCTTCATCTTTGTTCCTATTTTGCAGGTCATGGAAGTTCCTCGCAGAAACACCATTCAAGTCAACCTTGTGAGAATCTCTCCTCAACTCAAGGAGATCACTTCAAGAATTCCGGAAAATTCATCCTTCAGTAAGAGACATGGTAGACTGCTCAGCCTAGTCAACACCAATATTGAAGAAGACATGATGAAAGTGCTATTCCAGTTCTTTGACCCTCTTCACCACTACTTCACTTTCCCTGATTATCAATTGGTACCCACTTTGGAGGAGTTTTCTCAACTCCTAAGAATCCCTATCCTTAATCAACTACCTTTCAACGGTACGGAAAAGGAACCAAAGCCGGAAGATGTTGCTCGAGCATTACATCTACAACCATCCGACATCAAGGGGCATTGGGAAACCAGAAGCGGCGTCAAGGGATTCTTAGCAAAATTCTTGTTTGAGAAGGCACAAGAATGTTGGAATTCATTGGACCTACAAGCCTTTGAAGAAATTGTGGCACTCCTTATCTATGGGTTGGTCTTGTTCCCAAATCCTGACCAATTGGTAGATGTCAATGCCGTCAAAATCTTCTTGTCCATAAATCCAATACCAACATTGCTTGGGGACATCCTTCACTCATTTTACACACGAACAATGAGAAAGAGGGGTGTTCTCATGTGCTGTACTCCTCTCCTTGCAAGGTGGTTTATTTCGCACCTTCCACAATCTGTCTTGAAGAATGACCAAGGCTCAAGGTGGTCCCAATGGTTGATGACTCTTACTCACTCTGATGTACATTGGTGTTCTCGGTCCAGAGAAAATGTCATCATCGTCGACCGTTGCGGAGAATTTCCTAATGTTCCTTTACTTGGAATTAGAGGAGGTATCACCTACAACCCTTGCCTAGCTTTGAGGCAATTTGGATATGCACGGAGGGATGGTCCTCATGACATGTTGATTCCTGACCTAGTTTTTGACTTCGACAACGATGCGCAAGGACTTCGCCAAAGATTCATCAGAGCTTGGGGAAAACTCAACAAGGTTGATAGCAAGACTCTGGGACACAAGAATTCCATCCCTCTTGAGCCCTATCTCAAGTGGGTACGAGCCCGAGCCCAAAGTTTGATGATGCCTTATCCTCATATTCTCCCTGTGATTAAAGAGCCTGTCAATGAAGGAGAGGTTCCCTACACCATCCTACATCCAGACATGCGTACATCATGGGAGGAAATGCAGAAAAGTTGGATTCAGCTCAAGGAAGAACGAAATACCTTTGAAACTAGCTTCTACGCCAGTGAGAAGAAGGTTCTAGAGCTTACCCTCCGACTCCATGAGCAAGAGGCCCTCAACATCTACATCGCACCAAAGAGGATGCGCAATGTCTTTTTGCCTTGAGAAGTTATTTTGTAATATTTGGCCCATGGGGCATTTATGTACTAACAAATTTCTTCTTATTAATATGACGTGCGTTCTTCTTTATCTGAAACGATTTTGAATGTCCTAAATCCTTGAATGCATTGCATACATAAGCATACTATTCATCATGTGCATAAGCAGGTCTCACTCCAGGTTTCCTTATCTGTCTGCTGTTTATAACAGTCAGGATGGATCTCGAGCAAACAGTCAAAGACCTACAAGCTCAGAATGCACAGTTCCAGCAACTCCTGTCCCAAAATGCATCTCAGGTCCTACGTGAGAAAGATTCAACCCTATACGGCAGATAAAAACCTTTGGATTCATTTCTTTCAAGACAGTCTTTCTGGAGCTCAGTTGGAGTGGTTTTATCAGCTAGAGGGAACCAGCGTTCGAAATTGGGAAGATTTGGCCACCGCTTTCTACAAACAATACCAATACAATTCTGACCTTGCCCCTACTCGTACCCAACTTCAGGGTATGTCGCTAGGAACAGGCGAAGGATTCAAGGAGTACGCACAAAAATGGAGGGATTTGGCTGGCAGGGTGCAGCCTCCTTTAACCGATCGTGAACTTGTTGATATGTTTCTAGGGACCCTATCTGGGCCGTTTTTCAATCATCTGATTGGTAACTCTTCCGCGGGGTTTACCGATTTGATCTTAACGGGCGAAAGAATAGAAGCTGGCATCAAGTCAGGAAAGATTCAGAAGGGTGTTGCTGCAAGTACTGAGAAGAGGCCTTTTAAGAAAGAAGCAAGTGCCGTCTATGGTCCTAGAAGGCAAGTAAAGACAGAAAGTCACCAAGCCGTCAATGCTCTGGTCATTTCAAAACCTGTTGCCGCTCCTCAGCAGTACAATCAACAAAGAGATGAAAGGCCCAAGAGGCAGTATACCCGACTAAGTATGACCTTATCGCAAATTTTACCCCAACTGTTATCAACCAACTTGGTGACCACCAAAGAAGCTCCTAAGGTCGTTAATACTGCATCTCCTAAGTATAACCCGAATGCCCGTTGTGCTTATCATTCTGATAGCCTCGGGCATATTACTTGTTCTGGACTGGGCCCGACAGGCCCAAAAGCATTACTAAGGCCCAATCCAAAGGGACTCACTAAGGACCACACTGGGCAAAGGGGGTCACATCCATGCACGACACCCTGATGTCCACCTCGACATCTCGATGTCCAGCCCCACAATGAAGTCCTGCTCGACAGCAGGCCGTCCAGCTCTATGTCCTGGCTTCCAGCTCGACACTGGCCATCCAGTTCGAGGTCTGGGCGTCGGGCTCGGCACCGTGCTGCACAGCTCGACATGGTCTCGAGCCAACTTGCTAGGGCAGACTTAGTCCTCCATTGCCCCAACGATACTCCGGAAAGACCGCGTCTCCGTCCGCCCGCATTTCATGCAGCATATCCAGGGAGGGGACCACGTGCTGGTCCCCACTACCCACGTAGAACCTGGCAGTTCCTCCATTGGGCCAAATCCGCCCGGCCCAATGAAGGAACCTTGGCCCAGTGCTGGGGGCTATAAATACCCTCTGCTTCCAGAGGGTCAGGTATTCATCATTCTAACCTCAACTCTATTATCTGCTCGTGCTCCCACTGACTTTAGCATCGGAGTGCCTTGCAGGTACCCCCCCCTCCTCGTTCGAAAAGCCTTCAGCTCGGAGTAAGCCGTGACGGTCCAAACCTTCTGATCAGGTCAGATCAGTGGCGCCGTCTGTGGGAAAAAGCTTCCCCGTCTAACGAACAGTTTCAAAGACCAAAGCTCAATCCATTCACTATCATGGCCTCTCCAACTCGTGAAGAACAACACACCCGCGTCCTCGACGCCAACAACGGTCCCGCGGACAAGAATGGGCAGCTGGACATTCCCAGTGGTGCCGGCCACAATACCGTCCCCGTGACAACCGCCCCTGGACCTTCCACCCGCAGGGACGGGAACACTGCGTCCTCCTCGACAACTCCTCCAAGACTCGAGGACGACCCGGAGGCTCTCGCCTATCGCCAAGCTGCCCGGTTCTATGAAGTCCAAGTCCCCGCCGAGGCAGATGCCACGACTCAGGCACTGTTCGCGGCCATCAACCAGACGAACTATCTCCTGTTCGCCCAAGGAGAAAGACTAAGGGCACTTGAACATGATCGAAGCCCCCCGAGGAGACATCAAAGGCCACCATCTCCACCTCCTCAGGTCGAAGAAGTTCGACACCCTACTCCCCCGCGGAGACATCACAGGGAGAACTCTAGGAGCCCCTCTCCCCCACCAAGGCAGAGGCGGCCCCAGTATGAAAGACAGCCCGTCATCCCTGCCGAAGAGCCCAGTCGCGACCCATCGAGGCACGACAGGAGGCACAACAGAGACGGGCGTGTGACCTTCAACCATCGAGCATCACGCTCGAGGGAGTCTCAGCACGACCAGCGTGCCAGACATCACTACAGGACCCCTTCTCTTTCTCCAGAAAGGAGCGACGATGACGACCCCCGCGGTCCCCTGTCGCAGGCAATCATGGACGCACCTATTCCCCCGGGCATGGAGAAGCCCCCACACCTAAAGGAGTATGATGGAGTGGCGGACCCAGTCGACCACATTGACGGGTTCGAAGCCATGCTCCACTATCACAATGTCGGGGGGCCCATCAAGTGCCGTCTCTTCCCAACAACTCTCAGGAAGGCGGCCATGGATTGGTACAAAGGACTTGCCCCGGGCTCCATCACCTCGTGGAGGAACTTGAAGAATCAGTTCATCAGTTCCTTCACGGCTTCTCGTCGCCACCCAAAGACTGAGGCAGCCCTCGAGGCCATCATTCAAAGACATGATGAGACCTTGAGGGAATTCATCAACCGCTTCAACCGGGAAGCAATACAGGTCCCCTGCGCGGACCATATGAAGAGGTATTTGCTGGAGAGGGGCCTCCTCCCCGGCACAGAATTCAGGAAAGCTGTGGGCATTGAGCCACCTGCAACTTTTGATGCTCTCCTCGACAAAGCTCGAGCATATATGGACTACGAGGAGAGAGAAGCTGCCAACAGGGCACGAGACTCCAGGGCCCGCAACCATGGAAGCAGCTCGAGACAAGACCCTCCTCCCCGACGCACCGGAGAGAAGAGGAAGGAAGACAGACCCCGGGAGGTCCGGGAACAAAGGGGCCCCTCGGGCCGGTTTACTGAGTACACTCCGCTCACGGCTTCCCGCGAGCGTATTCTGGCGGAGTGTGCAAGCACAGATTTTAAAGACGGTGGCGTCAAGCGTCCCCGACCAGCTCCTGCCAAGCCAGGAGTAGACAAAAACAAATACTGTCAGTACCATAGGAGTCATGGTCACTTGACAGAGGATTGCGTCCACCTGAAGGACGCCATTGAAACCCTCATCAAAGGGGGGAGACTGGCACAGTACAGGAGAAACGACGCTCCCCGTCGTGAAGCCCGCGAGGCAAAGGAGCCCGAAGAAGATGCCCGGCCATCCGACGAGTCGGTGCCAATCCAGACCGCCTTCTCGGTAACCAGGACCGAGGATTTCGAACTGCCCGAGCTCCTGCAGGAGCCCTTGACTACACACAGCAGATGGGAATACTTCCCCTCCGCCATGGTCATCAACGGGGGCGGGTTCAACGACCTCACCATCAACTCAGCAAAGAGGAAGTTGGACGAACTGGTCGACAAAGCTCCTCCTCAAACTGTGACTTTCGAAATGGTGAAGGGCAGATCAGAGCCTATCACCTTCTACTTGGAAGAGCTCCCCGGCGGAGCACCGAACGCAGTCATCCCCTTGCTGATAAGGGCAAAGATGGCCAATTTTGACGTGCATCGCATCCTGGTCGACGAAGGGAGTTCCGTCGACGTGATGTACACTCAGCTGTTCCGGACCTTACAACTGGACGACTCCCATCTGTCTCCATATATAGGTTCCGACCTTCAAGGCTTCAACGGTTCGACGTCCAAACCTTGGGGATATGTCGAGCTCCTCGTGACATTCGGGGAAGGAACTGCTACAAGACAAGTGAAGGTCCGCTTCCTCGTCATTGACTGCCCATCCCTGTACAATTGCATCCTGGGGAGGCCGACATTGGCGGAACTGACAGCGGTCCCCTCAACTGTCCACCTAAAGATGAAGTTCTATACCAAGAGGGCGAGGGTAGCCACCATCCAGGGCGACCTCGCTGCTGCCCGCCGGTGCTTCAACGCCGCTTCAAGGGGTCGGGATACTGTCGACGTGGGTCCCAGCACTAGGCCCATCAAGAAGACAAAGCAAGAGCCCGACAGAGCATCTCCTGAGGCAGTTCATAAGGCTCCACCAAAGGTCGACTCCATTGCGCTCGACGCCCGTTTTGACCAAGACGAGCCGGCCAGCAGCGAGCAAATCCCCCTCCGACCTATTCCGGACGGCGATTTCGAACTTGTTCCCCTCGGAGCAGACCCGACCAAGGGAGTGAAGATTGGTAAAGACCTCCCCGACTTGGCCAGGAAGCAAATCAAGGCCTGTCTGCGCGAGAATGCTGATCTCTTCGCCTGGAGCGCTGCGGAGATGCCCGGACTTGACCCTGAGGTCGCCTGTCATCACCTCGCCATTGATCCAGCCGCCAAGGCAGTAGTACAACGTAGGCGTAGGCAGTCTCCAGAAAAAACGGAGGCTGCTGAAAAAGCTGTAAAAGACCTCTTAGAGGCAAATTTTATTTCTGAAGCCCGATATTCCACCTGGCTGTCAAATGTTGTACTTGTCAAAAAGAATAATGGAAAATGGCGAATGTGTGTTGATTATACCGATCTCAATCGGGCTTGCCCGAAGGATGCTTTTCCTCTACCAAACATTGATATGCTGGTCGACAACTCGGCCGGCTACAAAACTTTGTCGTTCATGGACGCTTACTCGGGATACAATCAAATCCCAATGGCTCCGGGCGACAAACGCTGCACGGCGTTCATGACCAGCTCGGGCAACTATTACTACAACGTAATGCCCTTCGGACTAAAGAACGCCGGCGCGACATACCAACGCATGATGAACAAAGTGTTCAACAAACAGATCGGCGACATGCTCGAAGTATACATGGACGACATGATCGTCAAATCTCGAGCAGACACCGATCACGCAGCTCATCTCAAGACTGTCTTCGCCCAAGCAAGACGATGCAAAATGAGGTTCAACCCCGAGAAGTGCACATTTGGGGTTAAGGCAGGAAAGTTCCTCGGATTCTATCTAACAGAACGAGGCATTGAAGCCAACCCCGACAAGTGCCGAGCATTCGCCGACCTCCCGACTCCAACGTCGAAGAAGTCGATACAGGTAATGAACGGCATGTTAACATCACTTTCACGCTTCGTCGCGAAGTCCGCTCAGCACGCCCTTCCCTTTTTCAAACTCCTTCGAAGGGAAGCAGCCTTCGAGTGGACCGAGGAATGCGAACACGCACTTCGCCATCTGAAGCAGAGCCTGTCTCAACCGCCCGTGCTGTCTCGACCAGATGACAACGAGCCACTCTACCTATACTTGGCAGTTTCAAACGAAGCCATCAGTGCAGCTCTTATCCGCGAGACTCCCGACGGGCAGAAACCTGTCTACTTCACGAGCAAAGCCTTACAAGGCCCCGAGAGCAGGTATCAACAGATAGAAAAGGTTGCACTGGCCCTCGTCAACGCTGCGAGGAGGCTCAGACACTACTTTCTAGCACACACCATTGTCGTGCGAACCGATCAACCGGTGAGGCAACTCCTGGGTCGGCCAGATATGGCGGGCAGAATGCTTAAGTGGTCCCTGGAACTCTCTGAATTCGACATTCAGTACGAGAGCAGGAAAGCCCTGAAAGCACAAGCCTTAGCCGACTTCGTCGCCGAGATGACCTCTAACGACATTCCCCCGGGAAAGGAACACAAGTGGACCATCTTCGTCGACGGAGCCTCCAGCTCGTCCGGAAGCGGCGCAGGGATCCTCCTGGAAAACGAAGAAGGGGTGGTAATCGAGCACTCCTTGGTTCTCTCCTTCCCGACATCAAATAACCAGGCAGAATACGAAGCCCTGCTCGCGGGACTGAGATTGGCCGAGGACCTAGGAGCCCGCGAAGTTCAAATCTACACCGACTCCCAGCTCGTCGCTTCCCAAGTACAAGGAAGCTACCAGGCCAAGAATGACAACCTCATTGAGTACTCGAACTTAGTCAAAAAACACATGGCAAAGTTCGCACGAGCAGAAATCTCTCATGTCCCCCGCGAGCAGAACACGAGGGCGGACATATTGTCCAAACTCGCGAGCACACGAAAGAAAGGCGGGAATAAATCCGTCATCCAGGAATCTCTGGCACGGCCGAGCATCGAACCACCCTCGACTACGGTCGAGGTTCATGCTATCGGGGACGCCACGTCTTGGATGACCCCGGTCTACAATTTCCTTACAAAGGGAGAACTCCCGACGAACCAGGCCGACGCAGCCACAATAAAGCGGCGAGCATGTTCTTACGTTGTTCTCGAGCAGAAACTGTACAGAAGGGGATTCTCCATTCCTCTCCTGAAATGCATTGACGAGTCCTCCATCCCCGACGTATTGCGGGAGATACACGAAGGTATCAACGCCCAGCACATGGGGGGTAAATCCTTGGCAAGGAAAGCCCTTCGAGCAGGATACTACTGGCCGACGATGCAACAGGACGCCAAGGAACACGTGAAAAAATGTGACAAGTGCCAGAAGCACGGGGATATGCACCTCGCTCCCCCACACGAGCTGAACACATTATCATCCCCATGGCCGTTCGCCTGGTGGGGCATGGACATCCTCGGGCCCTTCGTGCAAGGGACCTATCAGAACAAGTTCCTAATCGTCGCCGTGGATTACTTCACAAAATGGATCGAGGCCGAGGCCCTCGCGAAAATCACCTCACATAACATCCTCCGTTTCTACAAAAGAAACGTGCTCGCCAGGTTCGGAATTCCGCAGGCACTGGTGACCGACAACGGCACCCAGTTCACCGACCACGGATTCCGAGACTTCATCACCAAACTGGGGACCAAACATCACTTCACATCGGTCGAGCACCCTCAGACCAACGGGCAAGCCGAAGCCGCGAACAGAGTCATCCTCCGAGGGCTCAAACGTCGACTCGGCGAAGCCAAAAGAGGATGGGTCGAGGAGCTCCACAGCGTCCTGTGGGCATACCGCACCACACCCCATTCAACGACGGGTGAAACACCATTCCGACTAACGTACGGCACCGAAGCTTTCATTCCGGTCGAAATCATGGAACCATCCCGACGAACAGAGGAACCCCTCGACGAAGAAATGAATGACGAAGCACTAAGGGATGAGCTCGACCTAGTCGAGGAAATCCGATCGGGGGCTGCCCTGCACGAAGCAACCCTAAAACAACGAGTGGCTCTACGCCACAACGACAAGGTCATCAAGCGCGAGTTCGAAATAGGCAGCCTGGTACTACGCAGAAACCAGAAAGACTCCCGCGAAGGGAAGTTGGCCGCGAACTGGGAAGGACCTTACCGCGTCCACGGCACCACGGGTACCGGGGCGTACTACCTCGAGCAGTTAGACGGAGAGCCATTACCAAGACCCTGGAATGCTGCTAAGTTGAAGCAGTACTACAGTTAGAAACTGTCAACACCTAGGACCCTCGACCAAAAGCAACCATGCTCGGGCAACGAGGAAAAACGTCCAACTTCGTTTATGGCTAAGGTACAGGCCGACACACGACCAAAATGGCATGGCATCGCGCGGTAGACGTTGACGATCTATAGTGCCCGACGTGGACAGCTGTACCGAGCACCACCGTCGTCGTACCCATAAGGCAGAACACCCAGCTCGCGATGGGCAGTTCACGCCAAGGGCGAATCGTCCCTGCGGGCTCCACGCCCGACTGAGCAACCTCGCTCCGAAATTCCCGACATTCCATCAAGAATAACGGGACATCTACAAGGGTCAAAAGAAAATCTCTCCCCTCGAGCGCAACGCTTAAGTCACCCCGGCCGACCAAGATAGGGTCGGGATTGCACACAAATGGAGACGAGCATAGTCGCTCGCCAAATCGAAGCCACCTACGGGCACTCCTCGGGCCTGGGACTTGAGCTAGATTCATACAAGCATGTGAGTTCATACAAGGGCAGAAAATCCAAAATAAATAACAAGGTATAAACGCCCGAAGGCAACAAAGCAATATTAAACCGACCAAGAAGGCCGGCGATGTTCAAAACATACAATGAACGGGCACGCAGGCCCAAAGAATACAAATTCAAATATCAAGGGCACGCAGGCCCGCTATCCAAAGAATACAAATATCAAACTTCCACATTATCGTCATTGTCGACGCCGGGAGAGTCGGGCGGGGGAATGATCGCACCACCTACAACCCGATGGGTGTGTCCGATGCCCTCGGTGACCAGGCCGGGATTTAGCAATGAGAGCTGGTCGACTGCAGAATTGAACCCGTCTTCCAGAGCACCGACTGCGTCTTCCTCGAGGTTCCGGATATGGGCAATAAGCTCAGCCCGACTCTTCAAAACCATTAGGTCCTCGGGCTCATCTTCGGCGGGTTGCTGAACAGCATTCAGTTCCTCAACCTGCTTTCCCAGGCGTTCGACTTCAGCAGCCAAACGATCCCTGTCGGTCCGGAGCAACTCCCCTTCCTCAGTCAACCGCCCCGACTTCTCCTTTTCCAAGGTCAGCATCTCCCTCTCGGCATCAAGTATCGCGGTCTGCTCTTGGAACATCCCCTCGGAGCGTTCCAGAGCGACCTTCAACTTCCGCGAGCTCGCAGTCAAGGCCGCCTTCTCCCGCTCGAGCTCTTCAATACGAGCAGCATCCTCTGCATCCTCAGATAACACCAGAGCCATTTCGGCCATTTTAACCAGCCCGTCCACGCTGGCGACCAGCCGCGACTTCCTCTCCTCTTTAGTCATCCTCTTTATGGCCTCGGCTTCATGAGCGACTACGGTCGGAGGGAACCGCTCGAAAAAGCCCTCCTCCTCGAAGCAAGGGGGGAAGGCAAAGGATTGAACAGCACCGGTATCCTCCCCGACAGTCGAACCGCCTTCCACGCGGGTCCTCTTCCTCTGGGTCAAAACGGCGCTGGCGTCAATCTCCTCGACCTCTGGATCCGATGCTGCTCCCGAGCTCGACGTCGAATCCACCCTCACCGGCTGAGGAACGTTCGTGCTTGGCGGTGGTCCCATTCTCGTCACTTGCGGGGCCGGCACGACCTTCTTGCCTCGCCTCTGGCCGGTTGACAATTTCAGGAGCCTCTCATGTCGGCTGGCCATCGTACCTGCACAAAGTAAAAGAAAAGTCAGTATCGAGCAAAACGCGTAAATAAATAACGAGTAAAGAATTTCAAACAAACAACCTAACAGGCGGGCTGCCTGCCTATATGTTGAACATTCCACCAACGCCTTGGTGTCGATCGGGCGAGCCTCGAATGTCGGGTAACCGTCCTTGTCGAGGATATCATTCCCTTCCCGCGTAACCCATTGGGCGGGATGAAAACTGTCGACAAAGTTACAGAGAGCCTCATACGCCCGCTGATCCTCCGTGCACATGTCCCCGACTGCGGTATGGAAATAACCGGTTCCATGCTGGAAGTGTCGGGACATCCAGTACACCGGGAACTTAGCCCGACGTCCTAACACGGGGCTCCCGTCATCGGCCAACATTGCTTCCCCGTCATCATCGCTGACCGGCCCTTCCTCCTCGAAGAGGGAATCTACAGCAGAGTCGGTAGTAGGGCGTACCACATACCACTTATCCTTGAACCCCCTCACAGAGTCCATGTACATCCTAAACAGTCTCCTCGACTGCTTCAGGGACACCCAGCTGTGCTTCCCTCCTCGGGACTGACGCTGTAGGTGGAAGACCCTAAAGAAGAGAGGGATGGTCGCCCCTATCCTTAAATAGCGACACGTCAGCTCAAACGCCCGGATGAAGGCGAGAGAGTTTGGGTGTAGCTGGGACGGGGCCAGCTCCAAATGCGTAAAAACCCCGGTCTCAAAGTCTGTGAACGGCAGCCGCAGCCCCAAGTCTTTAAACGCGATCTCGTACATCGCAAAGCTGTAGTTCGGGTACATCGAACAAATTCTGGCGTTGGTCGACGGCAGCATGACCTCGAAATTCGGTTGAAAGTCGGGCTGGTCCTGCCCCTCTTCGATAGCGATGAATGGATGTCGGTCATCCCGACTGTATATCGACGCCGTCCCCCGAGGCTCGGCGCCCACCCATTCCAGCGATGGGTCGGTCACGGTGTCTATAAGGTTGGCCGACTCGTCGGCACTCTGTTCTTCGCTGTCACGACGACCGGAGGAGCTCGGCTCATCCGCCATGGTTACCTGCAGAGCACGGGAAACCAATCAGATTGAGCATGAAGTCCTATGCTCGACATAATCATGTCGTCCATACACTACCACACAAGTCCATTTTCACAAGTGGATGCCTCCCCGACTCTCCTGAATCCATTGTTCTTCCACAAACCAACTGCGCGGCCACTCTTCAAGCATGTCGATCCGAGGTATGAACATGGCGAGCCGCATTATGAAGCCCACGGCCACGACCATAAACATACCGGGCACCGGCATGAATCAGGCGCCCAGGATCATGAAGACCCCGGGCAGCTCTGAAGTTTTTCACCTAAAACTATGAATGTGTCGGCCACAAATATGCGTTTGCCGGTCCTAGACATGAATCTGTCGGGCAAAACACGAGTTTACCGGGCTAACCCCACATTAACGGTCCTAAAACATCTACAATCTCCAAGAATCATGCATTCTAAAACAGGAAAATAAAGAAAATGGATCACTTACTTGGATCAAAGTTGGGATTTGGCTAAGAAATGAAGAATCTGAGACGGGAAGTCACGGTTGGAGAGAGTGTTGAGAGTTGCAACGAAGAGAGCACGGAGAACGGAAAACGTATTATGGGGCCCAAGGACCCTATTTATAGTGATGACATGGAATACCAAACGTCACCTCGTTCAGCCACGGACTCCATCTCCTCGGCGCACTGCTCCCAACGCAATGATGGCCCTACCCCCCTAGGGTGGCGGCACAACTCCCGAAAGATGCCTCGTGTGCTCGACTAACGCGCCCGGTACGGATCCTCCGCGCATCTACCACCGAGGACGTCTCCGAGCACGGCGCGAGGAGACCCCTCGAGGGTCCACGCCTCCATCCCGGGCACGAGACCTCAGCGACGGAACAACTGTTTCAAGTCATGGCTCCTTGCAAAGGAACCACGACTTGGGGGGCTCCTGTTCTGGACTGGGCCCGACAGGCCCAAAAGCATTACTAAGGCCCAATCCAAAGGGACTCACTAAGGACCACACTGGGCAAAGGGGGTCACATCCATGCACGACACCCTGATGTCCACCTCGACATCTCGGTGTCCAGCCCCACAATGAAGTCCTGCTCGACAGCAGGCCGTCCAGCTCTATGTCCTGGCTTCCAGCTCGACACTCGCCATCCAGTTCGAGGTCTGGGCGTCGGGCTCGGCACCGTGCTGCACAGCTCGACATGGTCTCGAGCCAACTTGCTAGGGCAGACTTAGTCCTCCATTGCCCCAACGATACTCCGGAAAGACCGCGTCTCCGTCCGCCCGCATTTCATGCAGCATATCCAGGGAGGGGACCACGTGCTGGTCCCCACTACCCACGTAGAACCTGGCAGTTCCTCCATTGGGCCAAATCCGCCCGGCCCAATGAAGGAACCTTGGCCCAGCGCTGGGGGCTATAAATACCCTCTGCTTCCAGAGGGTCAGGTATTCATCATTCTAACCTCAACTCTATTATCTGCTCGTGCTCCCACTGACTTTAGCATCGGAGTGCCTTGCAGGTACCCCCCCCTCCTCGTTCGAAAAGCCTTCAGCTCGGAGTAAGCCGTGACGGTCCAAACCTTCTGATCAGGTCAGATCACTACTGATGATTGCTGGGCCTTGAGAAACAAAGTGCAAGATCTTATCGACGCGAAGGAAATTCAGTTTGAAGCGCCTGAGAGGCCGAATGTTGTAACTGCTCCTATGCCTCAGCACAGAGTAAATGCCATTGAAGAAGAGTTGTACGCTATTTCAGTAAATGATGTTGCTACCCCTCTATTGACTGTTAAGAGGAACTTGCTACTAGCCGGTTTATTTCCGGGTTGTAGTAAGGGTTGCCTCCTGTGTGCTGTTATCCCCACCAGTTGTCCACTGCTGAAATCAGGCATCCAAAGCCTGATGGATAGCAAAGAAATTATGTTCAAGAAAACTGTTGTTCCGTTTGTTTCCGTTGAAGAAATATCTGTCGTCACAATTTACAATCCTGCCAAAGCTCCCGTGAAGAAACCAGTCCGAATTATGTCTGTTGCACCCATTACTATTACTGTTCCGGGGCCTCTCCCCTATGAGTCTGATAAAGCGGTCCCATGGCATTATGGGGCCGACGTGTATGTGCTTGGGGTGAAGCAGGAGTTCAGCACCAATACCAGTATCAGTAACATCACTGGTCCCGCCAAGATTACTCGCAGTGGTAGGCTCTTCTCGCCTGACATTGCACCGCCAGTTATCCGAAAACCTCTCACCATCACACCCGCAAGTGTGCATGTTCCAATTCAAGTTCCTGTGTCTACTACTGCCGCCGGGTCCTCTGATACTCGGGGCAAAGAAGTTGCTACCGATTTTCCTGCCAGGACGGAGGCACCAAAAAATACTGCTGTAGAAGCCTCCCAACAAGAAATGGAGGAAATTCTTAAAATCATCAAAAAGAGTGACTTTAACGTTGTTGAACAGTTGGGGCATACTCCCTCCAAAATCTCTATGCTATCATTGCTGCTATGCTCAGAGGCCCATGCAAAAGCCCTGGTTTCATTTCTGAAAACGGCCCATGTACCGCAAGAGACCTCCGCGGATCAATTCACGGACTGTGTGGCTAATTTGACAGCTGACAATGGCTTGGGGTTCTCGGATGCTGACCTCACCCCCAAAGGGAAAAATCACAATGATGCCTTGCACGTCTCTATAGAGTGCAGGGGCACTACTCTCGCACACGTGTTAGTAGATACCGGCTCTTCCCTGAATGTTTTGCCTAAGAAGGCATTGGATCGCTTGGATTGTGAAGTTTTGGAATTGAAACCTAGTAACATCATTGTTAGAGCCTTCGACGGTTCTAAGAGGATGGTGCACGGTGAAGTGAACATTCCTATTCGCGTGGGTTCCCAAGTCTTCGACTCAATGTTCTATGTGATGGATATTCGTCCATCTTACTCCTGCTTATTGGGTCGACCCTGGATTCACAAGGCTGGGGCAGTAACCTCCACTCTACACCAAAAGCTCAAATATCCTGTCAAAGGGAAGATTGTTACCGTGCAGGGTGAGGAGGAATACATGGTTAGTCACTTGAATTCATTCCGGTATATCGAGATGGACGGGGAGTTTATTGAAACCCCCTTTCAACATTTTGAGGAGGTACCTCCAATTTTGGCATCAGCTGAAGCAGTAGTTGAAGAAGACTCTCCGTTGAAGATGGCATCCTTGAAGGATGCCCGGGCTGTAATCAAGAAAGGCAATTGTGCGAACTGGGGTCAGCTTCCTGACTTCACTCAAAAGAACGACAAGTTTGGGCTGGGCTTTACTACAGAGGCTCAGAGGGCTGTGCGCAAAGAAAAGATCAGAAAGACTCCAGTGTTTATCACCAGTCCAAGGGTGAATGCTATTGAGGAGGATGTAGAGGAAGCAGAGTTTGACAGTTGGATCTACCCGACTACCAGCAACAGATCAAGCAACTGGACGACAGAGGATTTTACACCTATCACATTTGTCACGCAGTAATTAACTCTTTTGATTTTCAATTTGTAACAAACAATGTGTTAAAACTTTTATTGGCTCGGTGTCCTACCCGGGGCATCGTAGCTCCATTTGTGAGGGCTTTTTTGTATGACATTTCCATACATCATCAATCAAAACATTGGACGTTTGTTGCATTTCAAATCTTGTGCTCTTTTTCTTTCTGTGTTATATATTGCAAAACAGCTATATTTACACACACTCACTTATACAGGTTTCAATCCACTCTGGATCTCACTGGTAACAGCTCTGCTACCGCCAGTTATGACTTCGAGAATCCGACCAACTTGGCCGAGGACGAAGGTGAAGATGATTGCGAAGTGCCTGGTGAACTCACGAGACTGCTATTCCAGGAAGAGAGGGCTATTCAACCACATGAAGAGTCGGTGGAAACAGTTAACCTGGGTACTGAGACAGATAGGAAAGAGGTCAAGATTGGTGCCAATCTAGAGCCCAGCGTGAGGCAACGATTGATCCAGATGCTACAGGATTACATGGAGATCTTTGCTTGGTCCTATGAAGATATGCCTGGTTTGGATGCCGACATTGTAGTTCATCACCTGCCAACTAAGGAAGACTGCCCTCCGGTAAAGCAAAAGGTTCGCCGCATGCGCCCATAGATGTCTGAAAAGATCAAGGCCGAGGTTATGAAGCAATTCGATGCTGGATTTCTAGCCGTAACTTCTTACCCTCAGTGGGTTGCCAATGTGGTACCGGTACCGAAGAAGGACGGTAAAGTCAGAATGTGTGTCGACTACAGGGATTTGAACAGGGCAAGCCCCAAGGATGATTTTCCTCTGCCGCACATCGACGTTCTCGTTGACAATACTGCCCAACACAAGGTTTTCTCCTTCATGGATGGTTTTTCAGGGTATAATCAGATCAAGATGGCCCCGGAAGATATGGAAAAGACTACCTTTGTGACTTAGTGGGGCACCTTCTACTACAAGGTTATGCCGTTCGGGTTGAAAAATGCTGGGGCAACCTATAAACGTGCCATGGTTGATTTATTTCATGATATGATCCATCACGAGATTGAGGTATACGTCGATGACATGATTGCAAGGTCTCAAACTGAGGAGGAACACCTTGACCATCTGCAGAAACTGTTTGACCGTTTGAAGTTATACAAGCTGAGGTTGAACCCGAACAAGTGCACCTTCGGGGTAAGATCTGGAAAGTTGTTGGGCTTCGTCGTGAGCGACAAGGGTATTCAAGTGGACCCTGCCAAGGTAAAAGCCATACAAGAGATGCCAACTCCAAAGACAGAGAAAGAAGTCAGAGGTTTCCTAGGACGACTGAATTACATTGCCCGATTCATCTCACATCTGACTGCTACTTGTGAGCCAATCTTCAAATTACTAAAGAAAGATCAAGTAGTACGCTGGAACGATGAATGTCAGGCTGCCTTTGAAAAGATAAAGGAATATCTCCAAGAGCCACCCATTCTTATGCCACCAGTGGAAGGAAGACCTCTGATACTATACTTGACAGTACTTGACAATTCAATGGGATGCGTGCTGGGACAGCATGACGAGTCCGGCCGAAAAGATCATGCTATTTATTACTTGAGCAAAAAGTTTACCGACTGTGAGTCTCGTTACTCACTGCTTGAGAAAACTTGCTGCGCTCTAGTATGGGCTGCTCGCCGGCTGAGACAGTATATGCTGACTCATACCATTTTGTTGATTTCAAAGATGGATCCCATCAAGTACATATTTGAAAAGCCCGCTCTGTCTGGAAGAATAGAAAGATGGCAAATGATCTTAACAGAGTATGATATCCAATATACAACTCAGAAAGCAATTAAAGGAAGTGTACTGGCAGATCATTTGGCACACCAACCTGTGGACGATTACCAATCATTGAACTTTGATTTCCCGGACAAAGATATCATGGTGGTAACTGATTGTGAGGTGCCTAGACCGGATGAAGGACCTGAGGAAGGATCCCGATGGTCTATGCATTTTGACGGAGCCTCCAACGCTTTAGGTAACGGCATCGGCGCTGTAATCATATCTCCCAAAGGAACTCATACTCCACTCACCGCCCGATTGTGTTTCAATTGCACCAACAACATGGCAGAATATGAGGCATGTATCATGGGTCTACAAGCTGCAATCGACTTAAGGATCAAATTTCTGAGTGTCTTCGGAGATTCCGCTCTCGTGATCAATCAGATCAAAGGCGAGTGGGATACGAAACACCCAAATCTTATTCCTTACAAAGAGTATGTGTCAACCTTGCTTCCCCACTTTGAAGAGATAACTTTTGAGCATTTCCCAAGAGAGGAGAATCAGCTAGCGGACGCACTAGCTACGATGTCTTCAATGTTCAAGGTTAAATGGGACAATGAGGCTCCCCGGACCATTATCTGGAAGTTAGACGAACCGGCATACTGCTGCGATCTAGAGGCCGAGAAGGTGACTGAAAAAACCTGGTATCATGAGGTGAAGAGGTACTTGGAAGCTCAGGAATACCCTGAAGGTGCATCTGTTAATGACAAGAAGTTCATGAGGAGGTTTGCGGCAAAATTCTTCCTCAGCAACGGCATCCTCTACAAACGGAATCATGATTCAACGCTACTACGTTGTGTGGATAAGGCTGAAGCAGAGAAAATCATGATAGAACTGCATGAAGGTACATTCAGAACACACTCCAGTGGACACACCATGGCAAAGAAAATCCTTAGGGCAGGGTATTTCTGGTCCACCATGGAAGCCGATTGTTACCAACACTCTCGAACTTGTCACAAATGCCAGATCTATGCTGACAAGGTGCACATCCCTCCGGTTCCTCTGAACGTCCTGACGGCACCTTGGCCTTTTGCAATGTGGGGCATTGATATGATCGGTGAGATCCGACCGACGGCATCCAACGGGCATCGCTTCATCTTGGTAGCGATCGATTACTTCACAAAGTGGGTTGAGGCAGCTTCCTACGCCACAGTAACCAAGAGCGTCGTGGCACGTTTTATCCGGCATAATCTGATCTGTCGGTATGGCGTCCCGGAAAGAATCATTACGGACAATAGTACCAATCTCAATAACAAAATGATCACTGAACTCTGCGAACAATTCAAAATACAGCACCACAATTCTTCTCCCTACCGGCCGAAGATGAATGGGGCTGTAGAGGCAGCTAATAAGAATATCAAGAAAATTGTGCAGAAGATGACAGTGACCTATAAAGATTGGCACGAGATGTTACCGTTCGCTCTTCACGGGTACCGTACCTCAGCAAGAACGTCAACCGGGGCAACTCCTTTCTCCTTGGTCTATGGCATGGAGGCAGTCTTGCCAATTGAAGTCCAGATACCCTCTCTCCGGATAATGAAGGATGAAGACTTGAGTGAAGATGACTGGATCCAGACTCGACTTGATCAATTAAACCTGATTGACGAAAAGAGGCTCACCGCTATCTGTCATGGTCAGACGTATCAAAAACGGATGATCAGGGCATTTAACAAGAAAGTCAGACCACAAGAGTATCAAGTTGGGGACCTGGTAATCAAACGCATCATCCTTCCTCAAAGTGATCCCCGGGGCAAATGGACCCCTACTTACGAAAGGCCATTTGTGGTTAAACATGTGTTCTCAGGAGGAGCCATGATCCTAACTACCATGGATGGTGACGACCTGCCTCACCCCACCAATGCAGACATAGTGAAAAGATACTACGCATGAATAAAAGACCCGCTAGGTTGACATACCTATGCAAAAATAAGGGCTTCCCGGCGAACCAAAAGGGTTCGGGCAAAAATAAGGGATGAAATAAAAAAAATTTGTACACCCGGCAAGTCGAAAACCTGAAAAGGCGGCTTGGGCAAAAATGGGTATCCCGATGGATTGAAAACCCGAAAGGGCGGTCCAGGCAAAAGTTAGGGATAAAGCGTAACACTATGTCTCATTGGATCACTTCGCATCCGGAATTCGGCATCAACTATCTGGCTCAGATTTCGGCATCGACCAATCAGCTTCATCTTCAACTAGGCAGCAAAGCGATGAGACGCTTGGAGACATAAAGGCGATAGCAGAGTTGGAACCCAGTGTGATTGTTCACGTAGCTGTTTTGTTTTCTTTTCAAAATTGTCAATTATGTGATTATTCGGTGGCATTCTCTTACTAGGATGTCAGCCTCTTGTACAAAAACGCCTATTCACAGGCAAAATTCAGATCAATACAAATTCACTTGTCCATACAAATTGCCATTGTTTTTCCTTTTTCTGTTTTGTCTTGCGAAGAACGTCCAATGTTCATTCTTGATATATGCATTTGACATTAAAATTGTTAGTTCATAAATATTTGCGTATGAAACAAAAGATTAATTACAGGTGACATCAGAAACAGAGGCAATATAAGTTTGTCTGATGCAGTCTGGTTGCTTTGTCCGCCAAGGTACCAAGGTAGATTCGACTGAAGAATGTGACCAAATCACCTCAACTCCCCGCAGATTAAGACAATATTCTGTAATGCTTTCCCCAAGCGGAGTTGACTCCCCGTCAAACCTGAGAAGGCACAACTTTCCCCGGCAGGTCTTAAAGTTTATCCCCAGTGGATTCTAGAAGCTTGTTCCCTACAAAGTACGGACGTCTCTCCCGAGCTTTATTCAGAGTTATTCCTCACAAGGACTTATAACTGGGTTATCCTCAGCTAATCGCCACAGAAGATCGCCCTCAACAAAGTTCTTCCAAATCCCCAGCGGAGTTTATCTTTGGCATCCCTAGCGGAGTTTATCATCATTGAAGTCGTCCTCAGCAGGCCTCTCATCAAAAACTTCAGCAGAATATCTCTTCCACAAAACAATTCCCCGGCTGATCGTCAAGGATTTATTTTCCTAAGACGAAAATACATACATAAACATTTTACTTACATACATGATAAAGTACATACAACGCTGTCTCATGTTAAAACATCATGCATATCATACATCATGACATTGCATACAACTTATGTTTTGCCTTTTCAGAAAAAAAGACAATCCCAAAGACAACTACCTTCAACTGTCACAACATTTCCAGACTCGATTCCTGTATCTAGCCAGGGCACGTCTGAAGAGTTCGAAGATTCGATTCCTGTATCCAGCCAGGGCACATCTATCAACTACAACATTTCCAGACTCGATTCCTGTATCTAGCCAGGGCACATCTGAAGAGTTCGAAGATTCGATTCCTGTATCCAGCCAGGGCACATCTATCAACTACAACATTTCCAGACTCGATTCCTGTATCTAGCCAGGGCACGTCTGAAGAGTTCGAAGATTCGATTCCTGTATCCAGCCAGGGCACATCTATCAACTACAACATTTCCAGACTCGATTCCTGTATCTAGCCAGGGCACGTCTGAAGAGTTCGAAGATTCGATTCCTGTATCCAGCCAGGGCACATCTATCAACTACAACATTTCCAGATTCGATTCCTGTATCTAGCCAGGGCACGTCTGAAGGTTTCCAGACTCGATTCCTGTACCTAGCCAGGGCACGTCTGAAGAGTTCGAAGATTCGATTCCTGTATCCAGCCAGGGCACATCTATCAACTACAACATTTCCAAATTCGATTCCTGTATCTAGCCAGGGCACGTCTGAAGAGTTCGAAGATTCGATTCCTGTATCCAGCCAGGGCACATCTATCAACTACAACATTTCCAGATTTGATTCCTGTATCTAGCCAGGGCACGTCTGAAGGTTTCCAGACTCGATTCCTGTATCTAGCCAGGGCACGTCTGAAGAGTTCGAAGATTCAATTCCTGTATCCAGCCAGGGCATATCTGCGTAAGGAGATTGAAGATCAAACACCTGTAACAAGCCAGGAAAACATCTACCTTTCTCAGACACATAAAGTTCTCACCAAGGAATCTCTTGTGCGATCATCACTTCCAAATGGCATCCATAAGCCCATTCCCGACGAAGTTCTGTCACATCTCCAGATGGCATCCATAAGCCCATCTCCCTATCCACCATCTCTCCAAATGGCATCTATAAGCCCATTCCCGCCATCACATTGCTGATACTCTACTATGCGAGTGCAAATTTCCGGGCACTCTAGTGTCCAATCTCCTTTTACCTTCGAGTCGCGAAAGGCAAACTTGCCAATCTAACTCTTCAGGTTCAAGAAGATTGAACAGGGGAAACTGTTGTACCCCAAAATTTGCCCTCCCCTTTCTTCAGGAAACCATCTTGGATTTTCAAGGTCCCTCTGAAACAAACCCAAGTCCTGAGTTATCCCTTTGCCTAAGCAAGTCGCTTACAAGAGCAAGATGATCTCACGAACTCCAGAAACAACACTTTTATCTTGAGAAAAATCAAATTCTAAGTACTTAGAATGCTCCTCTAAAATAAGTGTTTTTAGAAAAATCAGCGCTTCAGAACTTCTGGACCCATTCCAGATGAAGATGGTCAGAAGTTGCAAGCTTGGCTCAGTGTGCTCAGAAGTTGGCTCTTCAGCAGCTACATCAGTTCAATCAGAAGTTGTAAACGTGGTTCAGAATGTAAGCCTCAAACAGAACATGCCCCTTCAGCAGTTACACAAGCTCAGTCAGAATTTGCTAAAGGAATGCAAGAGAAGCAGGAATGTCTGAAGGCTCCTTCAGAACAGGTTGAAATCAGAAGATGAAAGGTCAGAAGAATGGGTGTTACACTGATACAGAATCTCTAAGTCCAGATTGTCCAGAAGAAAATCCAAGGAACGTACCAGAAAACCAGGAGAATTTCCAGAGCTTAATAAGACAACAGGTAGCCAAGGCCAGAGCATGGTGTACGCTGCTGATTCAACGCTGGTTTCCATTACCAGAATGATGGTGTTGACAGGTCTTGTCACCATTTAATGCCCATTAATGCTTCCAACCACTCCTGAGCATTCACGTGTGGCTGGGAAAACGCTTTTGCACAGATTCTGGCATGGGTCTTCACGCCACCGCCCACTTCAGAGGTCACTTCTCCCCAATCTACGCCTGCTGCTGCAACCTAGGCTGAAAGCTAGCTGTTATCACAACTTCCCAGGAATTTCTGTCAAAGAACAAATTCAAACTCTGTTGGCGCCTTTAATGTCCAAGGCATCCACAAGAACTTCGCCTATAAATAGAGAGGCTTCACCACTGCAAAAGGGGGTTCAAGAAAAAGAAACATAAATTGCTAAGTGAGAAACATAATTCTTAGCAACACAGCGTTCTGAAACTCTGCCAAAATCTCCAGTTTTGTTTCATAACTTTGAGTTTCTCACCTTCAACTTCATCAAATATCCAGTTTCTTCTGTAAACCAAAAGACACCCTTTCCAAACTTCTGACCCTACACACGTATAAACCTTTACTTCCCCTTTTCAAATCTGTCCAGAACACCACCAGAACCAGAACCAAAAGCTAAACTTTCACTCACCAACTTTTCCAAACAGTCAGGTAAGCACCTGCTGACCCTCATCACACTGTTAAGCATCATCAGCTGTGCATATTCAAGTAACATAATGTAAATATTCATGTTATTGCTGTTTATGTTCTGAGGATTTTCATACCTCAAAACGTTTTGAGCCAGTATAGGATCTGCCTGTGACCTTGTTGACTCTGACCTCTGAAACATTTTTGTATTTGCTGGATCTGTTCCAAATATGTTTCCTGTTTTGTGGAGTAACAACAGGATTGCAGATGTTCTGATTAGTACAGGAAAAAGCCAAGTGCTGACTTTGACGTTAGCATATCTGAAGCCTGTTTTGCTGTCAATGATATCAGAACCTCTGAGAGTTATTGCCTTTTCAGCAGAATCAGAACTTCTGGTCTCTCCACTAACAAACTTCTGTCTTGCAGCGCAGGGAAATCAGAACTTCTGATTTCCCCACTAACAAGGTTCTGTTTTGCAGGTGCTAGAGTCAGAAGTTCTGACTCATCCAGTTTCACTAACAGGTTGATCCTCTGGCAGCGGATCTGAGTCAGAACTTCTGATGACCTCCCAACAGCGCGCGGGCTCCCTCTCTCTCTCTATATATCTTGTTTTTTGCTATTTTCTTTTTTGTCTATTTTTCTCGTTGAACCCCCCATGTACAAATGTGTATCCCCTTCCCCTAATTGTTGTAATAGCGTAGGATTTTACATTTCCGCTTCTTATTGCTAGTAATTAGGACGTGTATGGCAAGATAAAATCAATGAAATAGAAAAACCTAATTCAAAGAAAAAACTCTTGTATGCAATAAAACACACTTGCACACTAACACCCCTAGGGTTACATCCACTTGTTGCCTTTCAAAAATTAGGCCATATTGCATGTTAGGTCTCTTTGGGCAAAATAAAACAAAATCAAATGATCATAGTCCCTCGATGACGCTTTCGAAAGTTGCCTAAAAATGATCAAGTCCCTTAAAGAAAATTGCCCAAAGATACTTGGCACCATTGCAATTATGGTCTAAATGACGACCCGCGCCCGTCGCTTTTACATCCTAACACAAGATTGTCCACCAAATACAATGATGGAACAAAATTGTTAAAAGGGTTAAAAACATAACAAAAATCTTTGAGAACTTTAGGGTAGATCGCTCTTAAGTACTTGTCAACTTGCAAAACAAAAACACTTGCCTATTTTTTCAAAACCCCATATCACAACACACTTTCAAAAAACAACTTTCAAAAACAATTGAAAAAAACTTTTCAAAAGACATACACCTTTGTATACATCCCAACATGGATCATTACAAAGGTTGCCACCACATTGGCCTCTTTTCAAAACATTTTTAAAACACACACACAAAGCACCATTTCAAACAATTTCAAGGCAAGTTGATCTAAGCAAGTACCTAAGAGCCCATGGATAACCATGGATAGAAAGGGTGCTAATACCTTCCCTTTCTATAATCTACTCCCCGAACCCAAGAAAAAAATCTCAAAGGTTTTTGCTGTGCTTTTTAAACCTTTCCTTAGGATAAAATAAAAAGTTGGTGGCGACTCTTGCTCAACCGAAACATTTGCGAATACAAACGCAAAACCATAGTCAGTTCTCCCACCGCATCACACCGCCTTTTCAGGTTTTTGACTTTCCGGGTGTACATATTTTTTTCATTTTCATCCCTTATTTTTTCCCGAACCCTTTTGGTTCGCCGGGAAGCCCTTATTTTTGCCTAGGCCAGTCAACCTAGCGGGTCTTTGATTATGCGTAGTATCTTTTCACTATGTCTGCATTGACGGGGTAAGGAAGGTCGTCACCATCCATGGTGGTTAGAATCATAGCTCCTCTGGAGAAAATGTTCTTAACCACAAATGGCCCTTCATAAGTAGGGGTCCATATTCCTCTGGGATCACCTTGAGGTAAGATAATGCGTTTGATGACCAGGTCCCCAACTTGATACTCTTGTCGTCTGACTTTCTTGTTAAATGCCTTGATCATTTGTTTTTGATACGTCTGACCATGAAAAATAGCAGTAAGTCTCTTTCCGTCGATTAGGTTCAACTGATCAAGCTAGGTCTGGATCCAGTCATCTTCGCTCAAACCTGCATCCTTCATGATCCGAAGAGAGGGTATTTGAACTTCAATGGGCAAGACTGCTTCCATGCCATATACCAAGGAATAGGGTGTTGCCCTTGTTGACGTCTGTGCTGAAGTACGGTACCCATGAAGAGAAAATGGTAACATCTCGTGCCAATCTTTGTATGTCACTGTTGTACCCCAAAATTTGCCCTCCCATATTCTTCAAGATTTGGCAAGATCAAGCTTCAAAATCTCTCAAGGGTTGCACAGTCCAATTGCCTCCTAACACAGTCAAAATTAGGGTTTTGGTTCTTGCAAAGAAATTGAGGTTTTCAAGGGTCCAATCAAGTCCCATATGCCTATATACATTGTCAAGCATCCATATGTCAAGCTTCAAGACTTACAGCATCAAGTTGCATAGTCAAAAACCCTAATTGCTTCACAGTCAACTACAGGGGCAAAATGGTCATTTGACACTCAAAAGTAAAAATTTTTGGTCAACATCTTATTTTGAAGCCACAATCATCATTTGATCAATTCTTGATCATGATTCCACAAGCATGGCTCAAAAAGTCTCAAGATGCAAAAGTTTCTATTTTTGGACAGTTGAAAAGTCAACTGCAAATTGACCAAGGCATAACTTCTTCATGGTTTATCAGAAAAATCCCATCCAAAGCTCATTTTGAAGGGGATGACATTTAATACAACTCATCTTCACACTCCAAGTCCAAGAAATGCTCTCACAAAAAGTTATCAATTTCAACATTATAGGTCATTTTCAAAAGTCAACAAAAAGGCACTTTAAGTCAAAGACCATAACTTGAGATTGGTAAATCAAAATGACATGGGACCAAAGGCATTGGTTAGAGGACTTCAAGACCTTTCCAAAATGTCCAAGAACATGTTCATAGCTTCAAAATTGAGCAAGATATGCATTGGAGAAGTTGGGAAATTTTTGGGAACTTTCAAAAGTCAACTTTGCCTAAAAAGCTTCAATTTTGCTAATGGGCCTCAAATTCTTTCTTGAATCATTACCCAAAGCCTATGCACGACCCATTGAGCTCAAAATAATTTATTTTCTTATTTTTAAGTAATTAATTGAATTTATATTTATATTAATTCATTTAATTAGTTTTAATTATGGGAAAATTCAAAGATATGCTTTTTTAGATCTTTTTATGCAGCAAATGTGACTAGGGCAAGCTGGCAACTCGTTTCTCAATCAACAAGGCAAAAAAATCCATGATTGGCAAGGTTTCATGAAAGAAAAGATTGAAAAAGATATGATTAGGCAATCAAATATTCAAGTCATAATGCCATGGACTTTTGGGCTTATTCTTGACCTAATTCCATTACATATAAAGGCATAAGCTAACCCTACTCAAAAACACACGAAAAAGCTGCTGAAGCCATAGAACCAATTTGCAAAAAATAGAGAAAAAATGTGAAACTGATTTCCTACTTGCAGTGCCTTTCCACGCCTAAAAAGGATTCCAATACATTGCCTAAGTCCCCAGGAAGCTATTACCATCCAGAACAAGCTCTCATACCCAAGGAAATGGTAGAACAGAGTCACGGTTTTCACAAATATTTCCATAATCGAATTCTAATTTCTATGCATCATTGTTGTGTTTTGATTATTGATTTATGTTGCTGACGCCTTCCTGAAGCTTTTGAGATAGCTTAATTGTGCTAAAGCTGCCTGAATCGAAATTCACCATGGACGAAACCTAGGGTTTCTGAAGCTTCAAATTAGGGCTTTAGGCATAAGGAAAAATTGGATCACGTCATGACTATGGTTGAATTCGTCAAGGCCAGACGAATTCAACCAGCCTATCGCGCCCTTTTTATATTGATTCATCTTCTATTCGCTATTTTTCACAGTTATACTTAGTGGGGGTTTAAAACCCCCACTATCTTGTTCATATTTGCAGGAAAGAGATGAAGAAGACGATAGGTGGCAAGGTGTGACTGGAGCATTCAAATATGTGGCGCGCGCTTTTGTATTCCCAATACAATTGGCATTTTACATATATTATATTCCTTTGTTGTTATGTATACAAACAAACGCAAATGGCCAGATGGTGGAGGACGTGTATTGCAACATTGGGACCTGGGTTCGATTCCCAGGTCCCCACACATAATTCATAATTTTTGTTTTAACATATTCTAGTGCAGCGTTCATTCAAAGGCCCACCATACATACTCACGCTTAAGCCTGCCAAGTGGACATGATGATCAATCCAGTGGTTACGGAATGAAGCCTAGGGTGTACCCCAGTCAAACAGCATACGCATGATCCCTGAAAAGTCAGCAAGGCCTTTGTGTCAATGGGCCTGAATTGCTTCAAGAACCTCCACATGGGCCAGACACCCCCTTGGTTTGCATATTCAATTTAATTTTCTTTTCTTTTGAATTTCTTTTAATTACTATAATTATTATTATTATTATTTCACCTCAAATTAATTTTCCTAATAAAAAACAGAAAATCAAAGTACAAAATATATTTAATTATTTATTAATTTCCTCACTAATTTATTTTTGTAAATAAACTCTAATAACTAATCTAGGTTAATTTAGGTTTAAAATTCAATCTTTTTCTTAATAAATAAAATTCTATAGAATTAGGTTTTGATTCTTTTTTATCATTATTATTATTATCATTATTTATTATTAATCATCATTATTAATTATTATTATTTTGTACATAAACATGTAAATTAATTAATTAGCTTAAATTAGGTTAACTTTAATATTTTTCATTAATAATTAAAATAAACTTAGAATTAGGGTTTTCTCTTGATTTTATTTTCTTTATTTCATTAAATACCAAAAACATAAAAAACACTTTTTTTTCTTTAATTAAATAACAATTAGGTCCTAATTTAATTTAATTTCAAGCAAAGGGTCAAAACCCTCGGACGTCCTGATTTTAATTCTTTTCGCGCATTATTTTCTTTTGATTATTATGTAACTGTTCAAGGATGTAATAGTAATTAGGTTTTATTATGTTTTTACTTTCCGCATCTTTATCAAAAACGGGTCTTTGTATTTTGGCGATGTATAGACCTGCGCCTTGTAATAGCCTAGCTTTTATCTTTCCGTCTTTTAATTTTCTGCACTCCTAACTGCTAAACTCGCATGAAAGAATGTATGGTAATTAAAAACAACGCGTAGCTCACAATGCCCTGATCAAAGATAACTATTAACATGAAAACAACACACAATGCACACACCACTCCTAGGGTATGCCTCACTCGTTGCCTTCGAAACGTGGTCGTCAAGTATAGGACGTTTTAGCGGTCGCTCTTATGTCCATGATCCAGTTTCCTCGAAACGGTTGCCTCGGATTAAAAAGGATCTAGTACATTAGGGTTACTTCTAAGGTGTCCTACTATTGCTTCGGTGACCACACTGTCCCTAAAATCGAATTGACCCGAACACCTCCGACGGTGGTGCTACCTACCTCTCAATGGTGGGATGGCACTACCTTAAGGACTTTTACACAGCCTAATTCCTTAGGGTAGGTATATGAATCATGGATACTTGCTCTCTTCAAAAAACAAATCAAAAACCTTTTCACACTGACACTTTCAAAAACTTTCAAAACAAATTTTTCAAACACTCTTGAGGACAGATACAAGAGTCATTCAGAAATCTTTCAATGAAACTTTTTCAAACCCACTCACATTTTGAAAAGCAAACATCTTTTGAAAACATAAGAGCAAGTATCTAAGAGCCCATGGATAACCATGGATAGAAAGGGTGCTAACACCTTCCCTTTCTATAAATCTACCTCCCGAACCGAGAAACGTTCTCATAAGGAATTTTGCTGTGCTTTTGTCATGTCCATGTTGGAGAAAATAAAAGACGGTGACGACTCTTGCTTCTGCGACATTTCGCGAACCAGCTAAAAATAATCAGTTCTATTTCCACCGACCACAGAACTGGCGATTCTGCTGGGGATAAACTTAAAGTGAGGTGTACCTTAGGATAGCTCATACTTGTGTTTTCAATTGCTGTGTTTTGTTTGCTTTATTATTATGGGCATTTGTCTTGGAGTTTCATAGATCCTAACCCGAATCTGGGGATACCCTGTTAGGTAGCATAAGCTATGAGGGACCTGTCCGGCATAGACCGACACAGGTGAAGCAGTGGCTACGTTGGTGTGGCACCTTGGTCTGTATCGATATCCCTTGTGTCGCAACGAGGAGAATATGGGTCTTCTGAGGAGTCATTAAGCGCCAACCGACCTTAGAACCCTAATTTGACCCAACTTGGCCATAGAACAGTAGCAGTATGCTACACTCATTGAGGCTAAACTCTCGCGATGGTTCTGGCCGCAAGAAAAGATTGTGATGCTGGAGTTATGATCGATAGAGGGTAGTCGATGATATTGGGATCCTCTAGAACCCGGTTACTTTTGATAGGACAGGTCTAAACCAACAAACTGAAAGAGGGTAGTACCTGAACTTCATGCTGGCCTAAACCCTAAGGGTTGTCTTGTGTGACTTGTGTGCCTTATCATGTTTGCCTTTGTGAATATTTGTGGCGTGCTTTATCATGACATCATACCATCATAGACATTGCATGCATCCTGGATAAGGACTGACCATTTCAAAGACAAGAGGGTTTCACCTTTGCTCTGTCTTGTAGGACATCATGATGCATGTGCGAAGGAACACTATCCGGTTCAATTTTGTTCACCCACCTGAGTTGCTTGAAGAATTGGTTAGCAGAATTCCAAACACCACTTCTTTCATCCAGAGGCATGGTTCTATTCTCGGTTTAGTCACGGCAGAGTGGGACCAACAACTGATGAGTGTCCTGACCCAGTTCTATGATCCCTTATACAACTGCTTCACCTTTCAAGACTTCCAGCTGGTCCCTACCCTGGAAGAATTCTCTGATTTGCTTGGCATCCCTCTCTTAGATCAGACTCCCTTCACTGGTTGGGAAAAGACTCTTAGGCTTGAGGAGATTGCTGCAGCCCTTCCTTTGACCACCAAAGAGGTAATGGACAACTGGGTGACTAGAAGCAGAGTTAAGGGTTTCTTGGCCAAGTTTTTGATCGGTAAAGCTAACAGTTTCTGGAATGACCTAGACTTCAGGGCGTATGAGGACATTCTGGCTCTCTTAATTTATGGTTTAGTCTTGTTTCCTAATCCTGATAACTTCATTAACATCACTGCCATAAGGATCTTCATGTCTCGGAACCCTGTGCCCACTCTCTTGGGTGATATCCTGCAACAACTTTGTGCTCGTACTGCCCGAAGACGAGGAACTCTATCGTGTTGTATCCCTTTGTTAGTGAGGTGGTTTATTTCGCACCTCCCTAAGTTCGTGCTGAAGAACAAAGAAGGAAGAGGTTGGGCTCATAGGTTAATGTCTCTCACTGATAATGATATCATTTGGACTTTCAAGGGTTTGGATGAGGTAGCTGTTATTGATCGTTGCGGAGAATATCCTAATGTCCCTTTGATTGGTACCCAAGGAGGAATCTCTTATAATCCATGTCTAGCTCTCTGTCAGTTTGGAAGAGCCAGAAGAGCAGGGCCTCATGAGATGTTGGTGCCTCACATCAGTTTTGAGTTTTAGGTAGACAGTGACGAGCTGCGTCGTAGGTTCATCAAGGCTTGGGAAAAAATTCACAAAGCTGACCCACATGAGTTGGGGCCGAAGACTTCTCTACCTATGGAACCCTACTACAGATGGGTCCGCATCCGTGCTCAGAATTTAGGTATGCCATATGAAGCTGTCAGACCCATCATTCTTGAATATCCTGATAGAGATGGGGTTCCTCCAACTGTTCTCCCTCCTCAGATACCTACTGATATTGATACACTAAAGAGGTCTTGGGTGCAACTACGAGAAGAACGGGATTCTTATCGGGAAAAGTTCAACGAACAGGAATCGAAGATCCAGAAGCTGACAAAGCAGTTGGAGAACGAGCGGGCCTTGAATGACTACATCCGTACTGAGAAGAGGAGACCCTGGGATCACTGATAAGCTTTGGATGTTCTTTTACAGTTTTTTATTTCCCTTTTCAGTATTTCCATTTTATGTAACGCCTAAGGGCAATCTGTTGAATAATTTAAATTCCAAAGTTTAAATCTAATGAAGTGTGTTCCTTTTTGTTTACAAAGTTGAATCCCGATTGTCTTTGAAAACATAAATCATACGCATTCCATTCATCACATGCATTACAGGTACTCTTCTTTTCAGGTTGCTTAATGTTCTTCGCTGTTTATTTCAGCACACCATCATGAACCCTGAATCATCTACTGAGCAATCCATCAAGGCCCTCCAGGCTCAGAACGCCCAGTTCCAAGAGTTGGTCATGAGTTTAGCTCAAGGCCAAGAGGAATTGAAGGCTCTGCTGGTCAAGAAGAAGAATAAGAGAACTGTACTATTCAACACTGGCCGGAGGTTTGGTAACACACTACAAAATGAGGTTGATCAAGCTGGTTCTTCTGTAGGGAAAGGCAGTCCCCAAGGGGGAAGGGTTCCTAGTCCTGTGGTCTCTGACAACGAGACCGATTTCAATGAGGAGCAGTACCCTCCAGCTGAAGACAAGTACAAGCAGTTAGAGGATCGTCTGAATGCCATGGAAATTCAACAGGTACCTGGGTTGGATTTTGGAGACCTGGGTCTATCTTCTGGTGTGGTGATCCCACACAAGTTCAAAGCACCATCTTTCGCAAAGTATGACGGGGCGTCCTGCCCTAAGCTACATCTCAGATCTTATGTGCGGAAGATCCAGCCATATACTATGGACAAGAACTTATGGATCCATCTCTTCCAGGAGAGTCTTTCAGGGACTCATCTCGAATGGTTCTATCAGCTGGATGGAACCAAGGTTCGTAACTGGGAGGACTTGGATACTGCTTTTTACAAGCAGTATCAGTATAATGCCGACCTCTCTCCTACACGTACCCAACTCCAGGGTATGTCGCTAGGATCGGGAGAAGGTTTTAAAGAGTACGCGCAGAAGTGGAGGGACCTGGCTGGCAGGGTGCAGCCACCGTTAACCGACCGTGAACTCGTGGACATGTTCTTGGGGACCCTATCCGGGCCATTCTTCAACCATCTCATTGGTAATTCTTCTGCAGGGTTTACAGACCTCATTCTGACGGGTGAAAGGATAGAAGCTGGGATGAAATCAGGGAAAATACAGAAGGGTGTGTCCTCAAGTTCTGAGAAGAAGCCTTTCAAGAAGGAGGCCAGTGTTGTATATGGGCCCAGGAGGCAAAATAAACTGGAACACCGCCAAGCTGTCAACGCGGTGGTAATTGCAAAGCCTGCTGCCGCTCCTCGGCAACCTAACCAACCAAGGGGTGAGAGACCCAGAAGAGAATATACTCGGCTTAGTATGACCTTGTCGCAGATCTTACCGCAACTGCTATCGACCAACTTGGTAACCGTCAGAGAAGCTCCGAAGGTGGTAAACACAACCTCTCCGAAGTATAATCCCAACGCCCGCTGTGCTTATCACTCTGATAGCCCGGGGCATTCTACTGATGATTACTAGGCCCTGAGGAATAAGGTCCAGGACCTTATCGATGCCAAGGAAATACAGTTTGAGGCACCTGAAAGGCCCAACGTCGTGACTGCTCCTATGCCTCAGCATGGAGTAAATGCTTTTGAGGAAGACCTGTATGCAGTTTCTGTGGATGATGTGGCTACCCCTTTATTGACTGTCAAAAGGAACTTGTTGCTGGCCAGTTTATTTCCGGGTTGCAGCAAGGGTTGCCTTCTGTGTGCCGTTTCCCCTGTTGGTTGTCCGTTGCTGAAATCAGGCGTCCAAAACCTGATGGATATCAAAGAGATTTTGTTCAATAAGACCTCTGTCCCTATGGTTCCTACTGAAGAAGTATCCGTTGTCACCATTTTCAACAATCCTACTAAGGCTCCCCCGAGGAAGCCAGTCAAAATCATGTCTGTTGCACCTATTATCATTACTGTTCCGGGGCCCCTCCCCTATAAATCTGACAAGGCTGTCCCATGGCACTATGGGGTAGATGTGTATGTACTTGGAGTAAAGCAGGAGTTCAACACTAGCACCGGTATCAGTAACATCACCGGTCCCGCTAAAGTTACTCGCAGTGGCAGGCTCTTCTCGCCTGACATTGTGCCACCAGTTATCCGAAGACCTCTTATCATCACGCCTACAAGTGCGCCTGCTTCCCCTCCTGACACTCGGGGCAAAGGGATTGCTGATATGCCTGCCCAGATGGAGGCACCGAAGACTGTTAATGTTGAAGCTTCACAACAAGAGATGGAAGAAATCCTTAAGATCATCAAGAAGAGCGATTTCAACGTCGTTGAGCAGCTGGGGCACACCCCCTCGAAGATCTCTATGCTATCACTGTTGTTGTGCTCAGAGGCCCACGCCAAGGCCCTGATTTCATTTCTGAAGACGGCCCATGTGCCACAAGAGACATCTGCGGATCAATTTACTGATTGTGTGGCCAACTTGACCGCTGACAATGGGTTGGGTTTCTCTGATGTTGATCTGACCGCCAAGGGAAAGAACCACAATGATGCCCTGCATGTCTCCATTGAATGCAGGGGCACTACTCTTGCACACGTACTGGTGGACACTGGTTCTTCACTAAACGTGTTGCCCAAGAAGGCCTTAGACAGGTTGGATTGTGAGGGTTTGGAGTTGAAGCCTAGTAACATCGTTGTCCGAGCCTTTGACGGGTCGAAGAGGATGGTTCATGGTGAGGTAGATATTCCGATTCGTGTTGGTTCTCAAGTATTTGATTCAATGTTCTATGTGATGGACATTCGTCCATCTTATTCTTGTTTGCTGGGTCGTCCTTGGATCCACAAGGCTGGGGCTGTGACCTCCACTCTAGACCAAAAGCTCAAATACCCTGTCAGAGGGAAGATTGTTACAGTACAGGGGGAGGAAGAATACATGGTTAGTCATTTGAACTCATTCCGGTATATAGAGATGGACGGGGAGTTCATTGAGACCCCTTTTCAACATTTCGAAGAGGTACCTCCAATATTGGTATAGCGGTGAAAATCGGAGATCAAGCTATTAATTAACTTGACTCACAAAAGCAAGAGTCGCCACCGCGCTTTATTATTTCCAAGGGAAAAGGGAAAAGAGCGAAATAAAACCCTAAAATATTCAATGTAAAATAAGACTTAAAAGTAATAAAAATACAATGCGTTTTTTGAAAGAGATCGAGAGTTCGGGGGTTGGTTATACAATGGGAAGGTATTAGCACCCAATGCATCTGCGGTACTCCGCAGGAACCTTTTGAAATATCTGTTTTTGGTTAAAATTGTTTGTTTGATTAAAAATAGGTGTGAACGAGATTTTTGAAAATCCGACGAGCTAATGTCGAAGTTTTTGACTTAAAAGGTGTGAGTTTTAAAATTGAGTCTTTTGGAAAATTATCTTGAGTTTGGAAAAAAAAGTAAATAAGCAAAAAATGAATGAGGGTATTCGCACGATTGTAGAAGATGTATTTGATGACATGAAGTCAGCTGAGTTGAAAGATTTCCCTTGGAATTAATCATAAGCAGGTAGATCTAATATTCGAGTAAGAAATCGTAAATAATTAAAATCCACGAGAAACGAACAAGGTAGATAACAAGATAAATCGTAAGAAACTAAATGAATGGACAAAGAAGAATCATGAATAAAAGAAAAGTGTAATTAAAAAATTATCTAAACTAATTTGAAATTCTAAGGTTACTAAGTAAAATAAACTTAAATTCTAAGGTGTTTAACTAAATTAAATTAAATTTTGAAGTTATTAGCTAAAACTGAATTAAAATTCTAAGTTACTAACTAAAAAAACTCAAAAGTTATTAATATTAAATCTAAAATAAATTAACACTCTAATATTACTGAATTAGGTCTAAACTAAATTAATTCTAAAGTTACTAAATTACATCTAAACTAGTTTAAGTATAAACTAAATTCATTATAAAATTACTAATTCAATCTAAACCATAATAAAATTATTAACTTAAATCTAAACTAAATTAATTCTGAATTAAAGATTAAAATTCTAAGACTAAATTAAAATTCTAAAGTAATCAAAATATATCTAAATTAATTAAAGGTTCTAACATTACTAATTTATATCTAATCAAATTAAAATTCTAAAGTTATTAAATTAAGTCTAAAACTAATCTAAACAATTAAGATTATCTAGGTAACTAAAACATAGTTTTTTATAATTAAATCTATAAAATAACTAAATTAACAAAACTAATTATTATTAAAAAGGACAAATTGAAAGGGTGCAACTGATGATTATTGGAGGAGGGGTGTGCAATTTGAATCCAGGGTGAGGGTTCAGTAAAACGCTCAGGCCCAAACAATGCAAGGCCAAGGAGAAATTTTGGTACAATGCATTCAGGCTAAAAAAATGCATATTGGGCTCAATGGGTGAAGGGTTCAGTCCACTGGTTTCTTATCATCATCTTTTTGTTATTGTTATTATAAAAAAATAAAAAAATGAATAAAAAAGCAACGAAAGAATGGAGAGAGACGGTGTCTTTTGGGATAGAGGATAGGGTTTTAATCATAACATTTTAACCTCACGAGAACTCAAAGTTCTCCTTCTCCGGTGAAGCGCTGTCATGGAAGCTTGCAAGCCTCCGCGCTATTCTCGTACCTTCTTTGACAGAAAATCGCGGCGCCGCCACTCTTGTCGCTGCTCATCATCATCTCCGTTCGCGATTCGCCTCTCTGATTTCCTCCTTCGGTCGCAATTTCGTTCTTCTTCATCAGCTTCGGCCGTGCAAAGCTTCGCCTCAGCCTCTTCTCCGATATCGCTTCATCTCTGTTCAACTTCTAATCAGCGCTCAAACTTTGTTCAGTTATGTCTCGGTTCCCCTCGTCACTTTCGTCTTCTCAATCGCGGTTCCGATCTCGTTACTGATTCACAGCTTCCGCTTTCGTGCGATTTCAAGGTTTGCAGAAGACAACAAGGAACACACGCAGAAAATGAGAGAAGAAAGGATTTGAAGCTTACCTTTCGGAATTCGTCCGACGCGTCTTCTACGGTGATGCCACCCACAGAAGTCTAGAGGTATGCTTCAGTTTTCGCACTTTCCTTTTTCGAGTCTGAAACTTCTTCTATTTTCTTCTGCGTTTCTGAATCGCTGTTGTTGTTACGAGGCTATTGTTGGAACGTTGATGTTGCTGTTGTTTACATTTTGCGATGAAATGTGATTTGCAGTGTTGATGAAGATGATGAAGATTTTGGTGAAAGGTTAGAGAGATGAGTTGGGTAAACAGTAGTTAGGTTGTAAGTTGAAGGGTGTGAGATTATGTAAGGTTGAGTGTTACACGGTTAGGTTGGTAAGGTTGACTGTGGATTGTAGAGGTCTAATACAGTTTAAAAAGATGATGAAGATTTCTGGTTTTGAGGGGGGAAAAAATGAGATGAGGGATTATGCTGTGTGTTGAAATAGAAGGGTTGAAATTGTTTTTGTTCACTTCTTCTTGCTTTCTTGATGCAGGTTGGTGGTTTTCTATTCTTGTGCAAAATTGGGACAGCATAGCAGAACTAGTTTGACTGCTGCAACATAGGTTGATTTTGGACAGAACTTATACAGTTTTGGGACTGTACGGAAGAGTTTGTAGCAGTGATTATGGACAACAGACAAAAGACAGTTTTGGGGCATTATTATGCAGTTTTTTGCAGCATTGCAGCATGGATGATTTTGGGCATATTGCAGTAGCAGAATTTGGAGTGTAGTATCATTGGAAAGGTCCCTTTCTATTTTGTATTTTATGATTTTACCATGTAACAATATATGTATCTTCCCTCTCTTTTTCTTTTGAAATTGGACTGATTTTGTTTTCATATATTTTGTTGTTTTGGTGGACAGATTTGGATGAAAATTGAAGCAAGGTTTGGATGAGTTTTGGGAGCTTGATGTCATTTATAAATAGGACTTGGTAGTTTTGAATTGATGTATTTGATCATTTGATGATTGAATTTGTAACTTTTATTATGACATTGAGTGTTTGAGTGAAATGACAACTTTTGGTGAAACATGGTTTAGACTTTGTAACTTGTTATATTTGAATTCAAAATTTCCATAATTCCAAATTGTAAGCATTATAAATTGGATGGAACTTTTGTCCCTTGTATTCGAACCTCTCTTGAAAAACATTTGCAACTTTGAATGGCATTTGAACTTGACATTTGAATTTTGAACATTGTCTTGAAAGTTGAATGGTTTGAATAATGGATGATGAATAGTTAGATCTTGAGACTTTGTATTTTAGGCACTTGAAACCTACACTTTGAAGAGTAGTGAATGATATTGTAATGGAATTACTTTGTAATTTTCTTTCTCTATTTTTGACAAAAACAAACAAATAATAACATAATAGTAACAATAATATAAGAAAAAGAAAAAAACGTATTAGTAACAATAAATAAAATAAGAATAATAAAATGCAACAATGATAATAACAATAATGAGAACAAAATAAAAATAATCAGTAACAATAAAAGATGAAATAATAAAATGCAATAAAGATACTAATAATAATAACAATAATGAGAAAAAGAGAAAATAGTTAGTAGTATCTAAAAGAAATAGAAATAGATTAAAATAAGAAGAAAAAAAATAATAAGACAAATTTTTGAACTAAAACAAATTCATTGGAAATATGATAGAAAATGCAAATGATAAATTATTTTAATTCTTTTTTTCTTCTTTAAATAGAAATTAGAATGATGAATAAAAACAAGAAAGTATGCGAAATGATCGATTTTTCAAATTAACGACAAAATATGCACCAGTCGAAAAAAGTGAAGGGGCAAAAAATGGGGTGCGACAGTTGTGCCTTGATGAATCAGTCTTCGAGAATCCATAATCAACCGTACTTTTGGCTTGGGAGACTCAAAACCTTAATTGAGGCGCGACACCTGATGCTCATACCTGTCTCTGCACATGACACAAAAGAAAACATGAACATACACCTTTGTATGCGATTAGAAATTAGTGATACATATGCTAAAAATGTTCAAAACACTTGACAATCTTCGCATAGTCAAAGCTCGAAGGTGAGACGTTAAAACCGACCGTATTTCGTGACCTTGACTTATGCAAAAATAAAAATGGGATCTTAGGTCAAAAATTGGGGTACAACAGCTGCCCCTATTTAAGTTTCTTCTATCTGGAGATATGAAGATTGGGATCTTCATTTCGACGAGATTGAAGGGACTTAAATATAGAATACCCAATTTTTGGCCTTAAGATACCGCGATTATGTTCATGATATGACATGAATGTAATGCTCTGAATTTTATGGGGAATGACGTCATATGAGACAGACTATGCTGGAGAAACCAGGCACATTATACAGTAATCCCACAGAGGAAGAGGTTGTAACTCCACTGGGGAAACAAAGTCATAGACTTCAAATGAGAGACTCTGGAATGATTTACATCAGTATTGAGACTGGAAAAGAGATGATTTACATCAGTACGAAGACTGGAAAAAGAAATGATTTACATCAGCACTGTGACTGGAAAAGGAATGATTTACATCAGTACGAAGACTGGAAAAAGAAATGATTTACATCAGCACTGAGACTGGAAAATGATTGACATCAGTACTGTGGCTGGAAAACAAAATGATTGACATCAGCACTGTGGCTGGAAAACAAAATGATTGACATCAGCACTGTGGCTGGAGATAAACATCTCTGATTTCTGAATTTTACCAAGAACGGTAACACATTTCTTCTTTAACCAAGATATCGCTTGAAAAGGATAAAATAACAAACTTCCCCACGGGACTTTTCCGAAGGGGTGCCATTTGCTGAGTAGACAATATTGTTGGGGATACACAAGCTTCTCAAATAAAGAGGCCACCACTTGCTTCCTTTCAAAGGTGTCAATAACATACAAGCTGCTCATGAAGAGACCGCCACTTGCCGTCTTCAAAAAATATTAAAGCACACAAGCTGCTCATGAAGAGTCCGCCACTTGTTGCCAAAAACCCACAAGCTGCTCATGAAGAAGCTGCCACTTGTTGTCTTCAAAGAATATCAAAGCACACAAGCTGCTCAAATAAATAAGCTGCCACTTGCTGTCTTCCAAAAATACTAACGTACAAGCTGCTCATGAAGAAGCTGCCACTTGCCATTTTCCGTACAAGCTACTCATGAAGAGGCCGCCACTTTTCGTTTTGAGAAGTGTTGATAACATACAAGTTGTCCATGAAGAGACTGCCGCTTGCTGTTTTTTAAAAGTGTCAATAACACACAAGTTGCTAATGAAGAGACCGCCGCTTGCTGTTTTTTCAAAGGTATCAATAACACACAAGTTGCTCATGAAGAGATCGTCGCTTGCTGCTTTTTCAAAAAGTATCAATAACACACAAGTTGCTCATGAAGAGACCGTCGCTTGCTATTTTTTTCAAAAAGTATCAATAACACACAAGTTGCTCATGAAGAGACCATCGCTTGCTGTTTTTTCAAAAAGTATCAATAACACACAAGTTGCTCATGAAGAGACCGCCGCTTGCTGTTTTTTAAAAAAGTATCAATAACACACAAGTTGCTCATGAAGAGACCGCTGCTTGCTGTTTTCTCAAAGGTAACAACAAAGTATCGTGAAGATATTGCTGGAGGTGAGAATCAATAATTTCCTCGGCGACGGACAAACTGCTCATGAAGAGACCGCCATTTGTCATAGAGAAATCAGAAATAAACAAACTGCCTAAATAAAGAGTCAGTCGCTTGTTGTCATGTCGATATTCCAGAAGAAGGTTGTGATAACCCTACTGGGGAATAAAGTTCATCTTCAATGGAGAACCATGAATAAATCTTTCTTGAGGAGACCAAGTATTTATATTGCAAAATAAATGCACTTTCCATCTAGGTTTCACAGCCTAGAGATATTCACAAGGTATCGTTCACAAGAGACAAAGCTCAATCCAAGAGTAAACTGGGGAGAAAACAGTCAAACAAGACTCCACCCAATGAGGAAACAAACTCAAATGGGGATTTATCCTATCCAGAGATGGAAAAGGAAAGCTAAACCAAGATTCTTCCACGAGAGTTAACTCAGTGGGGAATTAGAAAAAAGGCACACTCTATGCTTAAGTTGACACTCTATTTGGAAAGATCAAATATGTTATTTGAATAGACATAACCAAGGTGTATGGACTCAATGACATCAACAAATACAACTGTGCATGCATGATGCAAGTGTGAATGAATAAATGAATGTCATGTATATGCTGACAAAACAGACAGGGGAGATAGACTGAAGATGATAAGACGTCATAGTATAACTCGACACACGGCTTATCTCAACAAGATGGGAATATTACTGGAGATAGAACACAGGCCATCATTGGAGCAAGGTCCTTTTACAAGGCTTAAGTATCTCTGGAGAGGAAGATATTTTCAGGTAGAAAACCCAAAGTCCAGTCTTCTATTGCAAACAATCCATTGAAAGGATAACAACACAAACAAAGTTTCAGCTGGAAAGAAGTCTTGCTTAGCTGGAGATACTGGGAACATCACCCTCTGATAATGTATGAAAAACATATCTTGACAAATATGGATTTCCCCTGGGACTAATTTTGGATGCCCCAAGTTTACTGCTGATAAGCTGCGTGATGCTCGACGATTCTTGCGAATAACTTCACTTCTAAAATGCCCCAAGCTATATGGTTGATGAGAAGAAATCGTCTCAAGAGGATTTTACAAAAGACCTGGCATCCACCGTGCTCTGGTGTCTTCAAACTCTTAGAGGAATTCATCAAATCTCGACGTGATTGCCCCGGATTGACTGTAGTTGGCACAACAAAGTCTTCAAATTTTGCCCCAATAAAGGGTAAACAAGTTGGGAAAGCATTAACTGGGAGAAGCAACATGTTCGTGCTTACGGTCTTCAGGTGACATGCCCATGGATATGATTTTTCCTTGACGTGATCCGCCAATTACTCAACATAGTTTCAGGCCTTAAAAGAATAAACTCATCACTGGTGCTTATGTGAGCTTCCTTGATATCAAACAAATGTTTTGCAGTTAGAAAAAGTTTACAATGAGAATGAAAATTCTAATGCAACAGTTATGTAAGTCTTGAAGATTTTGAAAGATATCGCATAAATTTTGCGAGTTAAAGCACCATTTATTTTTGTATAGGAAAAACATAAGATACCAACATAACTATTTAGAACATTCATGGGAGTCAGGAACACTATCTCATTGAAGTATGCTTTCAAAATAACCTTGCTTCAATTAGGACTTTTGAAGGTTGTAATGTGGTCTGGTTCATGGTTTTAGAAAAAAAGATTTAAGGCTCAAAATATTTGGTGCCCACCCATTCTTCATGATGTTCTCCAACCCTATGTTCAGTTAATTCAACATGAGTGTTCATCTCTCAAAAGGATTTTGTGACGGTCAAGGAAACGACGAGGCTTTCGGAGTAGAAACCAACCTCATGTCTTCGTGTTTGTAGTCACCAATTTGTTCTTTGCTGAGGACTTTTCTTTGCAGTCCTTTTCTTTGCAATTTTTATTTTCCCTAAATTTTTCCTGAACTAATTCTTTTGAATTGATAGTCCAGCGGGATGCCTTAATTTTGCCTAAGTCACACATTTTCATGTTTTTTTGACTTAGTAGGCTTTTTCTTTTTTTCTCGATTTTTGACTTTTTGAACAAAATGTGTGACATTAGCTTGTCTTTGCTTGTTGAGAGGATTGTGATTGCCTCGTTTCTTGATGAATGAGGGATAACATTGTGGTTCCACATCCTCTAGATTCATTATACATGAAGGATAGCCCTCGTAGTTTCTCTTCAAAAAACATCTTCCTTATGAATTTTGAACACTCAGTCAGATTAACTAAAACTACCCTGCCCCAGGTTAAAATTCAAGGTTTTTTCGTATAGAAAAGAAACTTCTGCTTCAAAGGCTCAAAAGGGGTTAGCAAGGGATTATCTTCCTTATATCTCCGGTGTTTAGGGATTTGAAACAATGCCTGTACATCATCAGCAAGATTTTATCCAAAAGCAAACAACCAGAGATTTTGTGTTCTTTAGATCATCATTCTCCCTTCAATCTCTGCCTAGGCAAGAGATTGGGCAACAAGTTGGTATCATAATGCCAAAAGAAATTTAAAATTTGAAAACAAATATGAGTGAAACGAATGAATTTCTTCAAGACAAACATACTCATTGTATTAAGATAATCATACAGATGCAAACAAGTTCTTACATGCAAACAATGTTTTGATAAACAAGAAAAATTACCAAAGCAGAAATAAGTTAATGATCTGGGAAGGCTTTCCATCTGGACTTGAATTACCGAAAACATCCTTCAGGAATCAAAGTCACCATCAATCGTGTTTACTCCTTGGCGCATGCTTGATTTGAACTTCAAAACCAACATCCTTGAATGACAATCAGTGAATACTTTTATCATCGCTTCCTCCTTCTTAGAAGGATTGACTTGGGCAGCAACCAAAATTTCAACCAAAACAGTTGAGTGATCCATACCAGCTTTCAAATTAGTCACCTCTCTGCGGAGTTCAGAAATCTCTTGCTTGATATTCTCCATTGTTCTCTTAGCGTCAGTGTTGTACTGGTGAGACCAAAGAAAAAAATAAGACTTGGAAAAAGACCTTTGACAGTGAAACAAAAAATGTAGAATGATGTATGATAAGCAAAAGAGAGTTTTTATTTGATTTTCAAGGAACTCAAGATATTAAGTTGTAAACATCAAAGTATGAAGATAGAAGATGAATTTTAAATTGGCTCCAAACATTGATCAAGTTATCATCAAGATCAATCATCCATTTTGGTGGATTAGGGTTTCCACCCCCATCAACACCCAAGATCCATTGAGCTTGACGAAACTTGTGATGTTTACAAAGAAAGACCTCCAAATTCCTTCAAAGTCAAGTGAAAAGGGTTTATGGATGCATGAATGCATGGCTATGCAACAACCACAAGCAAGGTCACAAATAAAGTCGAAAGGTTCAACGTCACGAGCATGGAGTCAAGGTAAGGAACACCCCCAAGGTATGTACTAACGGTTTAATCACACCTGTAGAACAAGGTTCTAAGAGTTCCCGGAGTCTACATTCCTCCTTTGGATATTACCAACGTCTTGATTACTCAATAATCAGCAATATTCTCAAGAGAAACTCATCCGAGCGTAGCATCGCGTAACAACTACTTCCGGATTACTCCGTTATAATCTCCGTGCTACACCTAAAAGGCCAAGATGGGTTAGGGTTCTACGGTTCCCAGCTTCTCTGGCTCCCAGGTCGAAAATAATAATGTCTTCCCGATTACCCGGTAAACAAATATTACGTTCAAAAGGGCCTTCCACTGAGTGGGGGATCTCATGCCTTCTTCTTCGGGATTACTCCCTCAAAGTTAACATGACTATACCGTCCGTCCTATTCCTAAGTGTAACTTAGTCCGGGTATAGGACTTGTCCTTTGTAAATATTATCAACACCCAAATAATCATAGTATATACATATAATCAAACAATCAAATAATGATAAAACTGATAAAACAAATTAGGCTTAACCCACTTAGGGATGGACCAGCAAGAGGTCAATCTTTCCCCAGCAGAGTCGCCAATTCTATAGCGGTGAAAATCGGAGATCAAGCTATTAATTAACTTGACTCACAAAAGCAAGAGTCGCCACCGCGCTTTATTATTTCCAAGGGAAAAGGGAAAAGAGCGAAATAAAACACTAAAATATGCATCGTAAAATAAGACTTAAAAGTAATAAAAATACAATGCGTTTTTTGAAAGAGATCGAGAGTTCGGGGGTTGGTTATACAATGGGAAGGTATTAGCACCCAATGCATCTGCGGTACTCCGCAGGAACCTTTTGAAATATCTGTTTTTGGTTAAAATTGTTTGTTTGATTAAAAATAGGTGTGGACGAGATTTTTGAAAATCCGACGAGCTAATGTCGAAGTTTTTGACTTAAAAGGTGTGAGTTTTAAAATTGAGTCTTTTGGAAAATTATCTTGAGTTTGGAAAAAATAGTAAATAAGCAAAAAATGAATGAGGGTATTCGCACGATTGTAGAAGATGTATTTGATGACATGAAGTCAGCTGAGTTGAAAGATTTCCCTTGGAATTAATCATAAGCAGGTAGATCTAATATTCGAGTAAGAAATCGTAAATAATTAAAATCCACGAGAAAAGAACAAGGTAGATAACAAGATAAATCGTAAGAAACTAAATGAATTGACAAAGAAGAATCATGAATAAAAGAAAAGTGTAATTAAAAAATTATCTAAACTAATTTGAAATTCTAAGGTTACTAAGTAAACTAAACTTAAATTCTAAGGTGTTTAACTAAATTAAATTAAATTTTGAAGTTATTAGCTAAAACTGAATTAAAATTCTAAGTTACTAACTAAAAAAACTCAAAAGTTATTAATATTAAATCTAAAATAAATTAACACTCTAATATTACTGAATTAGGTCTAAACTAAATTAATTCTAAAGTTACTAAATTACATCTAAACTAGTTTAAGTATAAACTAAATTCATTATAAAATTACTAATTCAATCTAAACCATAATAAAATTATTAACTTAAATCTAAACTAAATTAATTCTGAATTAAAGATTAAAATTCTAAGACTAAATTAAAATTCTAAAGTAATCAAAATATATCTAAATTAATTAAAGGTTCTAACATTACTAATTTATATCTAATCAAAATAAAATTCTAAAGTTATTAAATTAAGTCTAAAACTAATCTAAACAATTAAGATTATCTAGGTAACTAAAACATAGTTTTTTATAATTAAATCTATAAAATAACTAAATTAACAAAACTAATTATTATTAAAAAGGACAAATTGAAAGGGTGCAACTGATGATTATTGGAGGAGGGGTGTGCAATTTGAATCCAGGGTGAGGGTTCAGTAAAACGCTCAGGCCCAAACAATGCAAGGCCAAGGAGAAATTTTGGTACAATGCATTCAGGCTAAAAAAATGCATATTGGGCTCAATGGGTGAAGGGTTCAGTCCACTGGTTTCTTATCATCATCTTTTTGTTATTGTTATTATAAAAAAATAAAAAAAATGAATAAAAAAGCAACGAAAGAATGGAGAGAGACAGTGTCTTTTGGGATAGAGGATAGGGTTTTAATCATAACATTTTAACCTCACGAGAACTCAAAGTTCTCCTTCTCCGGTGAAGCGCCGTCATGGAAGCTTGCAAGCCGCCGCGCTATTCTCATACCTTCTTTGACCGAAAATCGCGGCGCCGCCGCTCTTGTCGCTGCTCATCATCATCTCCGTTCGCGATTCGCCTCTCTGATTTCCTCCTTCGGTCGCAATTTCGTTCTTCTTCTTCAGCTTCGGCCGTGCAAAGCTTCGCCTCAGCCTCTTCTCCGATATCGCTTCATCTCTGTTCAACTTCTAATCAATGCTCAAACTTTGTTCAGTTATGTCTCGGTTCCCCTCGTCACTTTCGTCTTCTCAATCGCAGTTCCGATCTCGTTACCGATTCACAGCTTCCGCTTTCGTGCGATTTCGAGGTTTGAAGAAGACAACAAGGAACACACGCAGAAAATGAGAGAAGAAAGGATTTGAAGCTTACCTTTCGGAATTCGTCCGACGCGTCTTCTACGGTGATGCCACCCACAGAAGTCTAGAGGTATGCTTCAGTTTTCGCACTTTCCTTTTTCGAGTCTGAAACTTCTTCTATTTTCTTCTGCGTTTCTGAATCGCTGTTGTTGTTACGAGGCTATTGTTGGAACGTTGATGTTGCTGTTGTTTACATTTTGCGATGAAATGTGATTTGCAGTGTTGATGAAGATGATGAAGATTTTGGTGAAAGGTTAGAGAGATGAGTTGGGTAAACAGTAGTTAGGTTGTAAGTTGAAGGGTGTGAGATTATGTAAGGTTGAGTGTTACACGGTTAGGTTGGTAAGGTTGACTGTGGATTGTAGAGGTATGATACAGTTTAAAAAGATGATGAAGATTTCTGGTTTTGAGGGGGGAAAAAAATAAGATGAGGGATTATGCTGTGCGTTGAAATAGAAGGGTTGAAATTGTTTTTGTTCACTTCTTCTTGCTTTCTTGATGCAGGTTGGTGGTTTTCTATTCTTGTGCAAAATTGGGACAGCATAGCAGAACTAGTTTGACTGCTGCAACATAGGTTGATTTTGGGCAGAACTTATACAGTTTTGGGACTGTACGGCAGAGTTTGTAGCAGTGATTCTGGACAGCAGACAAAAGACAGTTTTGGGGCATTATTATGCAGTTTTTTGCAGCATTGCAGCATGGATGATTTTGGGCATATTGCAGTAGCAAAATTTGGAGTGTAGTATCATTGGAAAGGTCCCTTTCTATTTTGTATTTTTATGATTTTACCATGTAACAATATATGTATCTTCCCTCTCTTTTTCTTTTGAAATTGGACTGATTTTGTTTTCATATATTTTGTTGTTTTGGTGGACAGATTTGGATGAAAATTGAAGCAAGGTTTGGATGAGTTTTGGGAGCTTGATGTTATTTATAAATAGGACTTGGTAGTTTTGAATTGATGTATTTGATCATTTGATGATTGAATTTGTAACTTTTATTATGACATTGAGTGTTTGAGTGAAATGATAACTTTTGGTGAAACATGGTTTAGACTTTGTAACTTGTTATATTTGAATTCAAAATTTCCATAATTCCAAATTGTAAGCATTATAAATTGGATGGAACTTTTGTCCCTTGTATTCGAACCTCTCTTGAAAAACATTTGCAACTTTGAATGGCATTTGAACTTGACATTTGAATTTTGAACATTGTCTTGAAAGTTGAATGGTTTGAATAATGGATGATGAATAGTTTGATCTTGAGACTTTGTATTTTAGGCACTTGAAACCTACACTTTGAAGAGTAGTGAATGATATTGTAATGGAATTACTTTGTAATTTTCTTTCTCTATTTTTGACAAAAACAAACAAATAATAACATAATAGTAACAATAATATAAGAAAAAGAAAAAAACGTATTAGTAACAATAAGTAAAATAAGAATAATAAAATGCAACAATGATAATAACAATAATGAGAACAAAATAAAAATAATCAGTAACAATAAAAGATGAAATAATAAAATGCAATGAAGATACTAATAATAATAACAATAATGAGAAAAATAGAAAATAGTTAGTAGTATCTAAAAGAAATAGAAATAGATTAAAATAAGAAGAAAAAAAATAATAAGACAGATTTTTGAACTAAAACAAATTCATTGGAAATATGATAGAAAATGCAAATGATAAATTATTTTAATTCTTTTTTTTTCTTTAAATAGAAATTAGAATGATGAATAAAAACAAGAAAGTATGCGAAATGATCGATTTTTCAAATTAACGATAAAATATGCACCAGTCGAAAAAAGTGAAGGGGCGAAAAATGGGGTGCAACAGTTGTGCCTTGATGAATCAGTCTTCGAGAATCCATAATCAACCGTACTTTTGGCTTGGGAGACTCAAAACCTTAATTGAGGCGCGACACCTGATGCTCAGACTTGTCTCTGCACATGACACAAAAGAAAACATGAACATACACCTTTGTATGCGATTAGAAATTAGTGATACATATGCTAAAAATGTTCGAAACACTTGACAATCTTCGCATAGTCAAAGCTCGAAGGTGAGACGTTAAAACCGACCGTATTTCGTGACCTTGACTTATGAAAAAATAAAAATGGGATCTTAGGTCAAAAATTGGGGTACAACAATTGGCGTCAGCAGAAACAGTAATTGAAAAAGACTCTCCTTTGAAGATGGCTTCCTTGAAGGATGCCCGGGCTGTGATTGAAAAAGGTGAAAGTGAAAACTGGGGTAGGCTCCCTGATTTTACTCCTAAGACTGACAAGTTTGGGTTGGGTTTCACTGCAGAGGCTCAGAGGGTTGTACGCAAAGCAAGGATCGGAAGACCTCCCGTGTTCATCACCAACCCGGGAATGAATGCTATTGAAGGCGATGCAGAGGAATCAGAGTTTGATAGCTGGATCTACCCGACGACCGATGGTGGACTGAACAATTGGACTGCAAAAGACTACATACCTGTTACTTTTGTTACTCAGTAATGAATTCCTTTGTTTTTAATTTGTAATGAACAATAAATTGAAACTTTATGGCCCGGTGTCTTACCCGGGGCACCGTGGCTTCATTTGTGAGGGCTTATTACTTGTCATTTCCATATATCATGAATAAAGACATTGGACGTTTTTTCGCATTTCAAATCTTATGCTCCCTTTCTTTCTTTCTTTATATATTGCAAAACAGCTATATTTACACACACTCACTTATACAGGTTTCAATCCACTCTGGATCTCACTGGTAACGACTCTGCTACTGCCAGTTATGACTTCGAAAATCCGATCAACTTAGCCGAAGACGAAGGTGAAGATGATTGCGAAGTGCCTGGTGAGCTTGCAAGACTGCTACTCCAGGAAGAGAGGGTCATTCAGCCACATGAAGATCCGGTGGAAACGGTAAATCTGGGTACTGAGACAGATAGAAAGGAAGTCAAGATTGGTGCCAATCTAGAGCTCAGCGTAAAACAACGGTTGATTCAGATGTTGCACGATTATGTGGAAATCTTCGCATGGTCCTACGAAGACATGCCTAGGTTGGATACCGACATTGTGGCCCATCACTTGCCTACCAAGGAAGAATGCCCTCGGTTAAACAGAAGGTCCGCCGTATGCGTCCAGAGATGTCCGAGAAAATCAAAGCTGAGGTTATGAAACAATTTGACGCCGGTTTTCTAGCAGTGACTTCTTACCCTCAGTGGGTTGCCAACGTGGTCCTGGTGCCAAAAAAAGATGGTAAGGTCAGAATGTGTGTCGACTACAGGGATTTGAACAGGGCAAGCCCCAAAGATGACTTCCCCCTGCCTCACATCGACGTTCTGGTTGACAATACTGCTCAGCACAAGGTGTTCTCCTTCATGGATGGTTTTTCAGGTTATAATCAGATCAAGATGGCTCCTGAAGATATGGAAAAGACTACCTTTGTTACTCAGTGGGGCACCTTCTGCTACAAGGTCATGCCTTTTGGACTGAAAAATGCTGGGGCAACCTACCAACGTGCCATGGTTGCTTTATTTCATGACATGATCCATCATGAGATTGAAGTGTACGTCGATGATATGATTGCAAGGTCTCAAACCGAGGAGGAACACCTTGACCATTTACAGAAGTTGTTTGACCGTCTGAAATTGTATAAGCTGAGGTTGAATCCGAACAAGTGCACATTTGGGGTAAGATCTGGGAAGCTGCTAGGCTTCGTCGTGAGCGACAAAGGTATTCAAGTGGACCCTGCCAAGGTTAAAGCCATACAAGAGATGCCAGTTCCCAAGACAGAGAAAGAAGTCAGAGGCTTTCTAGGACGTCTGAATTACATTGTTCGATTCATCTCCCACTTAACTGCTACTTGTGAACCAATCTTCAAGCTGCTGAAGAAAGATCAGGTAGTACGTTGGAATGATGAATGTTAGGCCGCTTTCGACAGAATCAAAGAGTATCTCCAAGAACCACCCATTCTTATGCCACCGGTTGAAGGGAGACCTCTAATACTATACCTGACAGTACTTGACAGCTCAATGGGGTGTGTGCTGGGGCAGCATGACGAGTTTGGCCGAAAAGAGCACGCCATTTATTACCTTAGCAAAAAGTTTACCGACTGTGAGACCCGATACTCACTGCTCGAGAAAACTTGTTGCGCTTTGGTATGGGCTGCTCGCCGGCTGAGACAGTATATGCTGACTCACACTACTCTGTTGATTTCAAAAATGGATCCAATAAAGTACATATTCGAAAAGCCTGCTCTGTCCGGAAGAATAGCAAGATGGAAAATGATCTTGACAGAATACGACATCCAGTACACGACTCAGAAAGCTATCAAGGGAAGTGTGTTGGCAGACCATTTGGCACACCAGGAAGTAGACGACTACCAGTCAATGAACTTTGAATTTCCTGACAAGAACATCATGGTAGTGACTGATTGTGAAGTACTTGGACCGGATGAAGGACCTGAGGAAGGATCCCGATGGTCTATGCACTTTGACAGAGCCTCCAACGCTTTGGGTAACGGTATCGGCGCCGTGATCATATCCCCAAAAGGCACTCATACTCCACTCACCGCCCGGCTATGTTTCAACTGCACCAACAACATGGCGGAGTATGAGGCATGCATCATGGGTCTTCAAGCTGCGATTGACTTAAGGATCAAGTTTTTAAGTGTCTTCGGAGATTCCGCTCTCGTGATCAATCAGATCAAAGGCGAGTGGGATACGAAACACCCAAACCTCATTCCTTACAAAGAGTGTGTGTCGACATTGATCCCCCATTTCACAGAGATAACTTTTGAACACTTCCCAAGAGAGGAGAATCAGTTGGCGGACGCGCTAGCTACGATGTCTTCTATGTTCAAGGTCAAATGGGATAACGAAGCTCCCCGGATCATTATCTGGAAACTGGATGAACCTGCATATTGTTGTGATCTTGAGGCTGAAGAGGTAACTGAAAAACCTTGGTATCATGAAGTGAAGAGGTACTTGGAAGCTCAAGAATACCCTGAAGGTGCATCCATCAATGACAAGAAGTTTCTGAGAAGGTTCGCTGCTAAGTTCTTCCTCAGGAATGGCATTCTATACAAGCGAAACCATGATTCAACCTTACTGCATTGTATGGATAAGACTGAAGCAGAAAGGATCATGGCAGAACTGCACGAAGGTACCTTCGGAACACACTCCAGTGGACATACCATGGCAAAGAAAATCCTTCGGGCAGGATATTTCTGGTCCACAATGGAAGCCGACTGTTACCAACATTCTCGGACATGTCATAAGTGCCAGATATATGCAGATAAGGTGCACGTTCCTCCAGTTCCTCTGAACGTCTTGACAGCACCTTGGCATTTTGCAATGTGGGGCATTGATATGATCGGCGAGATTAAACATACGGCATCCAACGGGCATCGCTTCATCCTGGTGGCGATCGATTATTTTACAAAGTGGGTTAAAGCAGCTTCCTACGCTACGGTAACCAAGAATGTCGTGGCACGGTTCATTCGGCACAACCTGATCTGTCGATACGGCGTCCCGGAAAGGATCATTACGGACAATGGTACCAACCTTAACAACAAGATGATCACTGAGCTCTGCGAGCAATTCAAGATACAGCACCACAACTCTTCTCCCTACCGGCCGAAGATGAATGGGGCTGTAGAAGCAGCAAATAAAAATATCAAAAAGATTGTGCAGAAGATGACAGTGACCTACAAAGATTGGCACGATATGTTACCGTTCGCTCTTCATGGGTACCGTACCTCAGCAAGAACGTCAACCGGGGCAACTCCCTTTTCCTTGGTCTACGGCATGGAGGCAGTCTTGCCGATTGAAGTCCGGATACCCTCTCTCCAAATAATGAAGGATGCAGGCTTGAGCGAAGATGACTGGATCCAGACTCGACTTGATCAGTTAAACCTAATTGACGAAAAGAGGCTCACTGCTATTTGTCATGGTCAAACGTATCAAAAACGGATGATCAGGGAATTTAACAAGAAAGTCAGACCACGAGAGTATCAAGTTGGGGATCTGGTAATCAAACGCATCATTCTTCCTCAAAGTGATCCCAGGGGCAAATGGACCCCTACGTACGAAGGGCCATTTGTGGTTAAACATTTCTTCTCAGGAGGAGCCATGATTCTAACCACCATGGATGGTGACGACCTTCCTCACCCCGCCAATGCAGACATAGTAAAAAGATACTACGCATGATAAAAGACCCGCTAGGTTGACATACCTAGGCAAAAATTAGGGCTTCCCGGCGAACCAAAAGGGTTCGGGCAAAAATAAGGGATGAAATGAAAAAATCTGTACACCTGGCAAGTCGAAAACCTGAAAAGGCGGCTTGGGCAAAAATGAGTATCCCGGTGGACTGAAAACCCGAAAGGGCGGTCCAGGCAAAATTTAGGGATAAAGCGTAATACTATGTCTCATTGGATCACCTTGCATCCAAAATCCGGTATCAACACCAGGTTCAGACGGCATCGATCAATCAGGTTCATCTTCAACTGAGCAGCCAAGTGATGAGACGCTCGAAGATATAAAGGCGATAGCAGAGTTGGAACCCAGTGGGATTACTCTTTTCACACAGCTGTTTTGTTTTCCTTTTTCACAAATTGTATAAACTCTGTTTGTTCGGCGGCGTTCTCTTACTAGGACGTCAGCCTCTTGTACATAAACGCATATTTACAGGAAAATTCAAAAATCAATACAAAATTCACTTTTCAGACCAATCGCCAATTGTTTTTTTTTTCCTTTTTCTGTTTTGTTTTGCGAAGAACGTCCAATGTTTAATTGTGATATATGCATTTGACACTAATTGCTAACTCATAAAAATTTGAATACGAAACAAAGGATTAATTACAGGTAACATCAGAAACAGGGGCAATAATGAGTTGTCTAAACAATCTAATTGCTCTGTCCACCAAGGTACCAAGGTAAGTTCGGCTGAAGAATGTAACCCAGATACCTTCACTCCCCGCCGAGTAAGTCAGGACTCAACATGCTCTCCCCAAGCAAAGTTGGATTCCCATAAGCCCTACAAAGGGCAGAACCTCTCCAGCAAGTTAGCAATACTCTCCCCCGAGCAGAGTTAGCCTACTGTCAGCCTTATGGAAGTTGGGTATTCCAAGAAGATCTCAATATTCCCCAGCGGAGTATACAGATATTCCTCTACAAGCATCCCCGACAGTCTTAATATTCCTCGACGGAAATATAAGATTGTTCCCCGGCGGAATTCCAGACACCCCAGTGGAGCCATTTCCCTGCGCAGTCCGAAAAGTTTCCCCAGGAGAGTTGAATCATCCTCCCCAGTAGATTCTGGAAACTTATCCCCAGTAGATTCTGGAAGCTTATCCCCAGTAGATTCTGGAAACTTATCCCCATTAGATTCAGGAAGCTTATCCCCAGTAGATTCTGGAAGCTTATCACCTGCAGAGCACGAACGCTCCCCCGACTTTATTCAAGGGTTATTTCCTCACCAGGATATAACTGGGTTATCCTCAGCCAATTACAGCGGAAAGATCGTCCTCGGCGAAGTTCTTCCTATCTCCAGCGAAGTTCATCAAATCTTCCAACAGAGCTCATCAATGGTATCCCCAGTGGAGTTATCATCAACACCTCAGCGAAGTAGCTCTTCCCACAGAGCATTCCCCGCAGAGTAATCTCCTCAACAAGTTTATTCACCAACGGAGTCATCTTCTCCTACAGGTTTATGCTTACAACCGTCATCCCCAGCGGAAACGAAGAGCTCTACTCTTCAACATCAGCCCAGGAGCTAACTTCCCGACACCCATCAAGGATTTACTTTCCTAGACAAAAATACATTCACAAACATCACATCTTCATAAATTATAGCATGCACATATGCATCATGAACATACAATCTCATTTATTTTGAGAACATCACGCATTTCATACATCATGACATTGCATACAACTAACGTCTTGTCTTTTCAGGACAAAGGTCAATGCAAGGATAATTACTATCAACTGTCGCAATTCCAGATTCGATACCTGTATCTAGCCAGGGCATGTCTGTGAGCGACTATTTCCAGACTCGATTCTTGTATCCTGCCAGGGCACGTCTGAAGAGTTTGAAGATCCGATTCCTGTATCCTGCCAGGGTGTATCTGTTGACGACTATTTTTCGGACTCGATTCCTGTATCCTGCCAGGGCACGTCTGAAGAGTTTGAAGATCCGATTCCTGTATCCTGCCAGGGTGTATCTGTTGATGACTATTTTCCGGACTCGATTCCTGTATCCTGCCAGGGCACGTCTGAAGAGTTTGAAGATCTGATTCCTGTATCCTGCCAGGGTGTATCTGTTGACGACTATTTTCCGGACTCGATTCCTGTATCCTGCCAGGGCACGTCTGAAGAGTTTGAAGATCTGATTCCTGTATCCTGCCAGGGTGTATCTGTTGACGACTATTTTCTGGACTCGATTCATGTATCCTGCCAGGGCACGTCTGAAGAGTTTGAAGATCCGATTCCTGTATCCTGCCAGGGTGTATCTGTTGACGACTATTTTCCGGTCTCGATTCCTGTATCCTGCCAGGGCACGTCTAAAGAGTTTGAAGATCCGATTCATGTATCCTGCCAGGGTGTATCTGTTGACGACTATTTTCCGGACTCGATTCCTGTATCCTGCCAGGGCACGTCTGAAGAGTTTGAAGATCTGATTCCTGTATCCTGCCAGGGTGTATCTGTTGACGACTATTTTCCGGACTCAATTCCTGTATCCAGCCAGGGCACGTCTGAAGAGTTTGAAGATCCGATTCCTGTATCCTGTCAGGGTGTATCTGTTGACGACTATTTTCCGGACTCGATTCATGTATCCAGCCAGGGCACGTCTGAAGAGTTTGAAGATCCGATTCCTGTATCCTGCCAGGGTGTATCTATTGATGACTATTTTCCGGACTCGATTCCTGTATCCTGCCAGGGCACGTCTGAAGAGTTTGAAGATCCGATTCCTGTATCCTGCCAGGGTGTATCTGTTGATGACTATTTTCCGGACTCGATTCCTGTATCCAGCCAGGGCACGTCTGAAGAGTTTGAAGATCTGATTCCTGTATCCTGCCAGGGTGTATCTGTTGATGACTGTTTTCCGGACTCGATTCCTGTATCCTGCCAGGGCACGTCTGAAGAGTTTGAAGATCAGATTCCTGTATCCTGCCAGGGTGTATCTGTTGACGACTATTTTCCGGATTCGATTCCTGTATCCTGCCAGGGCACGTCTGAAGAGTTTGAAGATCCGATTCCTGTATCCTACCAGGGTGTATCTGTTGACGACTATTTTCCAGACTCGATTCATGTATCCTGCCAGGGCACGTCTGAAGAGTTTGAAGATCCGATTCCTGTATCCTTCCAGGGTGTATCTGTTGACGACTATGTTTCGGACTCGATTCCTGTATCTTGCCAGGGCACGTCTGAAGAGTTTGAAGATTCGATACCTGCATCCAGCCAGGGCACATCTACATAGAGAGTTTAAAGATCAACCCCTGTAACAGGCCAGGTAATTATCTTTCTTTCTCAGGTACGCAAGTTCTCGCTAAGGAATCTCTTACGCGATCGACACCTAGATGACATCTATAAGCCCATTCCCGACAAGGCTCTGTCACATCTCCAGATGGCATCTATAAGCCCATCCTCCTATCCATTATCTCTCCAAATGGCACATGTAAGCCCATTCCCGCCATCACACTGCTGACACTCTACTAAGCGAGTGCAAATTTCTAGGCACTCTAGTGTTCAATCATCTTCCACCTTCGGATTACGAAAGGCACGCCAGCCAATCTACATCCTCAGGTCTAAGAAGATTGAACAGGGGCAACTGTTGTACCCCAAAATTTGCCCTCCCATATTCTTCAAGATTTGGCAAGATCAAGCTTCAAAATCTCTCAAGGGTTGCACAGTCCAATTGCCTCCTAACACAGTCAAAATTAGGGTTTTGGTTCTTGCAAAGAAATTGAGGTTTTCAAGGGTCCAATCAAGTTCCATATGCCTATATACATTGTCAAGCATCCATATGTCAAGCTTCAAGACTTACAGCATCAAGTTGCACAGTCAAAAACCCTAATTGCTTCACAGTCAACTGAAGGGGCAAAATGGTCATTTAACAGTCAAAAGTCAAAAATTTTGGTCAACATCTTATTTTGAAGCCACAATCATCATTTGATCAATTCTTGATCATGATTCCACAAGCATGGCTCAAAAAGTCTCAAGATGCAAAAGTTTCTATTTTTGGACAGTTGAAAAGTCAACTGCAAATTAACCAAGGCATAACTTCTTCATGGTTTATCAGAAAAATCCCATCCAAATCTCATTTTGAAGGGGATGACATTTCCTACAACTCATCTTCACACTCCAAGTCCAAGAAATGCTCTCACAAAAAGTTATCAATTTCAACATTATAGGTCATTTTCAAAAGTCAACAAAAAGGCACTTTAAGTCAAAGACCATAACTTGAGATTGGTAAATCAAAATGACATGGGACCAAAGGCATTGGTTATAGGACTTCAGGACCTTTCCAAAATGTCCAAGAACATGTTCATGGCTTCAAAATGGAGCAAGATATGCATTGGAGAAGTTGGGAAATTTTTGGGAACTTTCAAAAGTCAACTTTGCCTAAAAAGCTTCAATTTTGCTAATGGGCCTCAAATTCTTTCTTGAATCATTACCCAAAGCCTATGCACGACCCATTGAGCTCAAAATAACTTATTTTCTTATTTTTAAGTAATTAATTTAATTTATATTTATATTAATTCATTTAATTAGTTTTAATTATGGGAAAATTCAAAGATATGCTTTTTTAGATCTTTTTGTGCAGCAAATGTGACTAGGGCAAGCTGGCAACTCGTTTCTCAATCAACAAGGCAAAAAAATCCATGATTGGCAAGGTTTCATGAAAGAAAAGATTGAAAAAGATATGATTAGGCAATCAAATATTCAAGTCATAATGCCATGGACTTTTGGGCTTATTCTTGACCTAATTCCATTCACATACAAAGGCATAAGCTAACCCTACTCAAAAACACACGAAAAAGCTGCTGAAGCCATAGAACCAATTTGCAAAAAATAGACAAAAAGTGTGAAACTGATTTCCTACTTGTAGTGCCTTTCCACGCCTAAAAAGGATTCCAATACGTTGCCTAAGTCCCTAGGAAGCTATTACCATCCAGAACAAGCTCTCATACCCAAGGAAACGGTAGAACAGAGTCACGGTTTTCACAAATATTTCCATAATCGAATTCTAATTTCTATGCATCATTGTTGTGTTTTGATTATTGATTTATGTTGCTGACACCTTCCTGAAGCTTTTGAGATAGCTTAATTGTGCTAAAGCTGCCTGAATCGAAATTCACCATGGACGAAACCTAGGGTTTCTGAAGCTTCAAATTAGGGCTTTAGGCATAAGGAAAAATTGGATCATGTCATGACTATGGTTGAATTCGTCAAGGCCAGACGAATTCAACCAGCCTATCGCGCCCTTTTTATATTGATTCCTCTTCTATTCGCTATTTTTCACAGTTATACTTAGTGGGGGTTTGAAACCCCCTCTATCTTGTTCATATTTGCAGGAAAGAGATGAAGAAGACGATAGGTGGCAAGGTGTGACTGGAGCATTCAAATATGTGGCGCGCGCTTTTGTATTCCCAGTACAATTGGCATTTTACATATATTATATTCCTTTGTTGTTATGTATACAAACAAACGCAAATGGCCAGATGGTGGAGGACGTGTATTGCAAGCATTGGGACCTGGGTTCGATTCCCAGGTCCCCCCACATAATTCATAATTTTTGTTTTAACATATTCTAGTGCAGCGTTCGTTCAAAGGCCCACCATACATACTCATGCTTAAGCCTGCCAAGTGGACATGATGATCAATCCAGTGGTTACGGAATGAAGCCCAGGGTGTACCCCAGTCAAACAGCATACGCATGATCCCTGAAAAGTCAGCAAGGCCTTTGTGTCAATGGGCCTGAATTGCTTCAAGAACCTCCACATGGGCCAGACACCCCCTTGGTTTGCATATTCAATTTAATTTTCTTTTCTTTTGAATTTCTTTTAATTACTATAATTATTATTATTATTTCACCTCAAATTAATTTTCCTAATAAAAAACATAAAATCAAAGTACAAAATATATTTAATTATTTATTAATTTCCTCACTAATTTATTTTTGTAAATAAACTCTAATAACTAATCTAGGTTAATTTAGGTTTAAAATTCAATCTTTTTCTTAATAAATAAAATTCTATAGAATTAGGTTTTGATTCTTTTTTATCATTATTATTATCATTATTTATTATTAATCATCATTATTAATTATTATTATTTTGTACATAAACATGTAAATTAATTAATTAGCTTAAATTAGGTTAACTTTAATATTTTTCATTAATAATTAAAATAAACTTAGAATTAGGGTTTTCTCTTGATTTTATTTTCTTTATTTCATTAAATACCAAAAACATAAAAAACACTTTTTTTTCTTTAATTAAATAACAATTAGGTCCTAATTTAATTTAATTTCAAGCAAAGGGTCAAAACCCTCGGACGTCCTGATTTTAATTCTTTTCGCGCATTATTTTCTTTTGATTATTATGTAATTGTTCAAGGATGTAATAGTAATTAGGTTTTATTATGTTTTTACTTTCCGCATCTTTATCAAAAACGGGTCTTTGTATTTTGGCGATGTATAGACCCGCGCCTTGTAATAGCGTAGCTTTTATCTTTCCGTCTTTTAATTTTCTGCACTCCTAACTGCTAAACTCGCATGAAGAATGTATGGTAATTAAAAACAACGCGTAGCTCACAATGCCCTGATCAAAGATAACTATTAACATGAAAACAACACACAATGCACACACCACTCCTAGGGTACGCCTCACTCGTTGCCTTCGAAACGTGGTCGTCAAGTATAGGACGTTTTAGCGGTCGCTCTTATGTCCATGATCCAGTTGCCTCGAAACAGTTGCCTCGAAACGGTTGCCTCGAATTAAAAAGGATCTAGGACATTAGGGTTACTTCTAAGGTGTCCTACTATTGCTTCAGTGACCACACTGTCTCTAAAATCGAATTGACCCGAACACCTCCGACGGTGGTGCTACCTACCTCTCAATGGTGGGATGACACTACCTTAAGGACTTTTACACAGCCTAATTCCTTAGGGTAGGTAGATGACTCATGGATACTTGCTCTCTTCAAAAAACAAATCAAAAACCTTTTCACACTGACACTTTCAAAAACTTTCAAAACAAATTTTTCAAACACTCTTGATGACAGATACAAGAGTCATTCAGAAATCTTTCAATGAAACTTTTTCAAACCCACTCACATTTTGAAAAGAAAACATCTTTTGAAAACATAAGAGCAAGTATCTAAGAGCCCATGGATAACCATGGATAGAAAGGGTGCTAACACCTTCCCTTTCTATAAATCTACCTCCCGAACCGAGAAACGTTCTCATAAGGAATTTTGCTGTGCTTTTGTCCTGTCCATGTTGGAGAAAATAAAAGACGGTGGCGACTCTTGCTTCCGCGATATTTCGCGAACCAGCTAAAAACAGTCAGTTCTATTTCCACCGATCACAGTCACTGTCATCTTCTGCACAATCTTCTTAATGTTCTTATTCGCCGCTTCCACAACCCCATTCATCTTCGGTCGGTAGGGAGAAGAGTTGTGATGCTGTATCTTGAACTGCTTGCAGAGTTCGGTGATCATTTTGTTGTTGAGATTGGTACCATTTTCCGTAATGATCCTCTCTGGTACCCCGTATCGACAAATCAGATTGTGTCGAATGAAACGTGCCACGACGTTCTTGGTAACGATAGCAAAGGAAGCTGCTTCAACCCACTTCGTAAAGTAATCGATAGCTACCAGGATGAAACGATGCACGTTGGACGTTGTAGGTCTGATCTCGCCGATCATATCAATGCCCCACATTGCAAAAGTCCATGGAGTTGTCAATACATTCAGAGGTACTGGAGGTATGTGCACCTTATCAGCATAGACTTGGCACTTGCGACATGTTCGAGAATGCTGATAACATTCGACTTCCATAGTGGACCAGTAATATCGTGCCCGTAGGATTTTCTTTGCCATGGTGTGTCCACTGGAATGAGTCCCGAAAGTACCTTCATGTAAATCTGCCATGATCCTTTCTGCTTCATTCTTATCCACACATCGCAGTAAGGTCGAATCATGGTTACGCTTGTAAAGGATACCATTGCTGATGAAAAACTTCGCCGCGAACCTTCTTAGAAACTTCTTGTCATTAGCAGATGCACCCTCGGGGTACTCATGAGTCTCAAGATATCTCTTCACCTCATGAAACCAGGGTTTATCTGCTACCTCTTCAGTCTCAATGTCACAGCAATGTGCAGGTTCGTCTAATCTTTCAATGATAATCCGGGGGGCTTCGTTGTCCCAATTGACTTTGAACACAGAAGACATCGTAGCCAGCACGTCCGCCAACTGATTCTCCTCTCTTGGGAAGTGTTCAAAGGTTATCTCCTCAAAATGTGGAAGCAACGTTAATACATATTCCTTGTAAGGAATAAGATTTGGGTGTTTCGTATCCCACTCGCCTTTGATTTCACTGATCACGAGAGCGGAATCTCCGAAGACACTCAGAAACTTAATCCTTAGGTCAATTGCTGCTCGAAGACCCATGATGCACGCTTCATATTCCGCCATATTGTTGGTGCAGTTGAAACATAGTCGGTCGGTAAACGGAGTATGAGATCCTTTAAGAGATATGATCACAGTGCCAATGCCATTACCCAAAGCGTTCGAAGCTCCATCAAAGTACATATTCCATCGGGATCCTTTCTCAGGTCCTTCATCCGGTCCAAGTGTCTCACAATCAGTTACCAACATGATATTATCGTCTGGAAATTCAAAGTTCATGGACTGATAATCATCCACAACTTGATGTGCCAAATAGTCTGCTAACACACTTCCCTTGATTGCCTTCTGGGTCGTGTACTAGATGTCATACTCAGTCAAGATCATCTGCCATCTTGCTATTCTTCCGGATAATACAGGCTTCTCGAAGATATACTTGATTGGATCCATTTTCAATATCAATAGAGTAGTGTGAGTCAGCATATACTGTCTCAGCCGGCGAGCAGCCCATGCCAAAGCGTAATAAGGTTTCTCCAGCAGTGAGTATCGGGTCTCACAGTCGGTAAAAATTTTGCTAAGGTAATAAATAGCATGCTCTTTTCGGCCAGACTCGTCATGCTGACCCAACACACACCCCATTGAATTGTCGAGTGCTGTCAAGTATAAGATCAAAGGTTTTCCTTCAACAGGAGGCATCAGAATAGGTGGCTCTTGGAGATACTCTTTGATCCTTTCGAAAGCGGCCTGGAATTCATCGTTCCAATGTACTACTTGATCTTTCTTCAGTAACTTGAAGATTGGTTCACAAGTAGCGGTCAGGTGTGAGATGAATCGGGCAATGTAGTTTAGTTGTTTCAGAAAGCCTCTGACTTCTTTTTCTGTTTTGGGAGCTGGCATATCCTGTATAGCCTTCACCTTGGAAGGATCCACTTGAATACCTTTATCGCTTACAACGAAACCCAGCAGCTTACCAGATCTCACCCCAAAGGTGCACTTGTTCGGGTTTAACCTCATCTTGTACAACTTCAACCTGTCAAATAGTTTCTGAAGATGGTCCAGATGTTCTTCCTCGATCTGGGATATTGAAATCATGTCGTCTACGTATACCTCAATCTCATGATGGATGATGTCATGAAACAAGGCGACCATGGCACGCTAATACGTTGCCCCATCATTCTTCAATCCAAAAGGAATGACCTTGTAGCAAAAGTTACCCCACTGAGTAACAAAAGTTGTATGCTCCATGTCTTCGGGAGCCATTTTAATCTGATTATAACCGGAGAAACCATCCATAAAGGAGAATACCTTATGTTGAGCGGTGTTGTCAACCAGAACGTCGATATGAGGTAGAGGGAAATCATCCTTGGGGCTTGCCCTGTTCAGATCCCTATAGTCAACACACATCCGAACCTTACCGTCCTTTTTCGGCACAGGAACCACATTGGCCACCCACTGAGGGTAAGAAGTAACTGCTAGAAAACCGGTGTCAAACTGTTTCATCACTTCAGCCTTGATTTTCTCAGACATATCTGGGCGCATTCGACAGACTTTCTGTTTTACTGGAGGACAGTCTTCCTTGGTCGGCAAGCGGTGAACCACAATATCGGTATCCAACCCAGGCATATCTTCATAAGACCAGAAAAAGATCTCAACATAGTCACGCAGCATCTGAATCAACCGTTGCTTGACACTGGACTCTAGATTTGCACCGATCTTGACCTCTTTCTTGTCTTCCTCTGTACCCAGATTTATTGTTTCCACCGGCTCTTCATGTGGCTGAGTGGCCCTCTCTTCCTGAAGTAACAGTCTTGCAAGTTCACCAGACACTTCACAATCATCTTCACCTTCGTCTTCGGCTAAGTTGATCGGACTTTCGAAGTCATAACTGGCAGTAGCAGAGTCGTTACCAGTGAGATCCAGAGTGAATGTAGACCTGTATATGTGAGTGTGTGTAAAATAATTGTTTTGCAATATGTAATAAAAGAAAAACAAGGAGCGCAAAATTTTGAAATGCAAGAAACATCCAATGCTTTTATTAATGATATATGAAAATGACACACATAAAGCCCTCACAAATGAAGCCATAGTGCCTCGGGTAAGACACCGGGCCATAAAGTTTAAAACAGTGTTTGTTACAAATTCAAAACAAAAAGTCTTATTACTGGGTGATAACTGAAACGGGCATAGAATCCTTCGTTGTCCAGTTACCTAATCCACCATCGGCAGTTGGGTATATCCAGCTGTCAATATCAAACACTTCATTATCGTCATCCCCGATAACATTCACCCCCACATCTTGTTTAGGCTTTTCTAGTGCTCCAAACTCAATCTCCTTCGCATCGATCAAGTCTTGTATTTTGTTCTTCAAAGCCCAACAATCATCTGTATCATGTCCCAGGCTATCTGAGTGAAAAGTACAGTGGGCATTTGGGTTGTACTTAGGTGAGGCAGTGTTAGGATTCTACAGAGCCTCCCTTGGAGTTACTAGATTGGTTTTCAATAACTGCGGCAGAATCTGAGACAAAGCCATGTTGAGATGGGTGAATTGCCTTCGGGGCCTCTCGGCCTTTGGCTGATTGTTGCGCTGAGGAGCACCAGCAGGTCTTGAAATAACAACCGCATTAACAGCTTGGCGGCTGTGATCGGTGGATCTGGAACTGACTGTTTAACGCTGGTTCGCGAAATGTCGTGGAAGCAAGAGTCGCCACCGTCTTTTATTTTCTCCAATTGGAAAGGACAAAAGCACAGAAAAATTCCTTAAAGAGATTGCTCTCAGTTCGGGAGGTAGGTTATAGAAAGGGAAGGTGTTAGCACCCTTTCTATCCATGGTTATCCATGGGCTCTTAGATACTTGCTCATTGTGTTTTCAAAAATGGTTTGTTTGCTTTTCAACTGTGGGTTTAAAAAAAGTTTTCTTTGAAAATTCCAGTTCGACTCTTGTATCGGTCCTCAAGAGTGTTTGAAAAATTGCTTTCGAAAGCTTTTGAAAATGTGTTGGTGTGAAAAGTATTTTTGAATTTTGTTTTGAAATTAGAGCAAGTATCTACGAGAACCTACCTACCCTAAGGAATTCGTCTGTGTAAATGTCCTTTAAAGTAGTGCCATCCCACCATTGAGAGGTAGGTAGCACCACCGTTGGAGGTGTTCGGGTCAATTCGAGTTTAGGGACGATGAGGTCACCGAGCAGAGGTAAGATACCTTAGGAGCTACCCTTATGCCATTGATCTTTTATTCCGAGGCAACTATTCTGAGGCAACTTATTTTGAGGCAACCAGATCAATGGGACATAAGGACTCACTAAGACGTCCTATAGTCGGCGACCACGTTTCGAGGGACAAGGCAACAGTGTGATCACCGGAGTAATGGGAAGATACCTTAGAAGCTACCCTCATGCCAAGTTCCCGGATCATGAGGACTTACTAAAACATCTTCTACTCGACGATCACCTTTCGAGGCAAGGCAACAGTGAGGCGTACCCTAGGGGTGGTGTGTAAATTTGTGTGTCAGGTTCATTTATTTTTGTCTTGTCATGGTAATTGGTGATCTATGCGTTTGTTTTTATTTTATCATTCATTCTTGCATGCCATTTAGTTAACAGTTAAAAAAGTGCGGAAAGATAAAATTCCTAAACTATTACAAAGGCGCGGGTCCACATCGCCAAATTAAAAATCCAGGACCCGATTTGACAGAAAATAAAGAAGTAAAACGCGAGAAATATAAAATTACACGGCTTTGGGAGAATTACATCAATATTATAAGAAATAAAATAAAAATGCGCGAATTGGAATTAAAGTTGGAAACGAGGGCGTTGGACCCTTTTTAATGAAATTATTATTTACAAATTAATTAAATTAAAAGAAAAGGAAATTGTTTTTTGAGATTTTGATATTTATGATTTAATGAGAATTAAATGAAATTAAAACGCCAATTAACCCTAATTCTACAACTTTTATTTATTAAGAAAAACCTATTAAAATTTAAACCTAAAATTAAATCTAATTATTTAATGACAATTTGATTTTATGAAAATAAATAATTAATTATTAGTGAAAAGAAAAGAAAAAGGATAAAAATTAATTAAAACCCTAATTCTACCAATTTTAAGTTTATTAGAAAAAATATTAAGATTTAAACCTAAATTAAAACTAAAATCAATTGATGATATTTATTTACAAAATATTAAAATAAAATATATTTTTTATTTTTATGACCTTTCTGATTTTTTTGTGTTTTTTTTTATATTATTATGAAAATAATTAATTAAAGAATCAAATTAAAAAAACTAATTAAAACAAGAAATAGAAAAATATGAGAAAGGAATTAGGAATGCAAACCATGGGGGTCTGTCCCCAAATTGGGAGGTGAGATCTTAGCATTTTAGGCCCAATTATCCCTGGCCTTATTGACTTTCCAGGAAGTACGTGGCACGTTTGACTAGAGTCCATGGTATGCTTCACATTATGGCCCTTTGATTCATCTCAGTAGGCACGTGGATAGTCCAGATATGGGGAACATGGTGGAGCCTTGGAAGGGAATTACACAAGAACACAATTATAAGAAAAATATAAGGAAAGGGAGGGGGACCCGGGATCGAACCCGGGTCCTGATGATTACCACTACTATGCCTTGCCAAACGTGCTGCTTTACTTCTTTGTATATCATATAACCAATAAACATAATATAATAAAACAATCGTTAGTGCTTTTTTCCGCGCGAAAATTTGAATCAACCAACCAACGCCTTACACTTCATCATCTTCTTCCTTAATGCGTTTTTCCTGAAAATATAAAAGGGTTAGCGGGGGTTTTAAACCCCCTCAAAACAGGCTTGTTTTCAAAATAGCGAATAGGCCATATGGCCTCATAAATTAGGCGCGAGGGTTCTGTTGTTTTCGTCCAAGCATGCTGAGTTTGGTCATGGTATTGAAGTGTTCCAATTTTACCATATTTAGAAACGCCCAATTTCAAGTTCAAAGAACCCTAGCATCCTTTAATGGTGATTCGTCATATAATGCATGAAAGCTCAATCAAAGCACACAATTAGCTTTAGAATTAATCAAGGAACATAAATAAAACACCAAAAATTACTAAAGATGCATGAATCGTGATGCAAGAATGTAAAAAAATTTCTGTACAGGACACCATCATTCTCACGTTTCTTGGCGTTAGGATGGATGGTTTTGATTTGAAACCTTCCTTGAAGCCTCAGGAAGGTAATGGAACAAGTCTGTTGGCTTGAATCACCCTGGAAAACAGTTTTCAGTATTGGACTTTTTTGAGAAAATTCAAGTTTTTGTTATGGCTTTTCTGCGCAGCTGGGAGATTATGGGCACGAGGGTTAGCATCCATATATACATATGAATGATTAGGGTTAAGAAATTGAGCCAAAGAATCCTTGAATTGATGATAAGATATTTGATTTTCCATGCATTAGTTTTCAAATCTTTTTCATGCAAACTTAGCTCAAATCATGGCCAATTAACAAGATTCTTTCCAAATCTGATTATACACAAAATCTCAAGACTATTTCATGCACAAAAAGATTTAAAAACCTAAGTTTAGTATTTTCCACATATTTTAATTAATTAAATGAATTATTAATCATTAAAAATCCAAATAAATAAATAAAAATGATAAAAAAACTTCCCTTTGGGCCAAATGGTCGTGCACATGCCTTGGATGATGAATTGTGGAAGAAAAAGAGGCCCATTAGCATTTTTAGGTCATTTGAAGCAATGTTGACTTTTCAAAATATCCAAATATTTCCCAACTTCCACAAGGCATAACTTGCTCCATTTTTAAGCTTTGCTCATGCTCTTGGACAGTTTGGAAAGGTCTTTGAGTCCTCTAACCAATGTCTTTGGTCCCATGTCATTTTGATTTACCAATCTCAAGTTATAGCCTTTGACTTAAAGTCCCTTTTTGTTGACTTTTGAAAATGACCTATAATGTTGAAATTGATAACTTTTTGTGAGAGCATTTCTTGGACTTGAAGTGTGAAGAGGAGTTGTAGGAAATGTCTTTATCTTCAAAATGAGCTTTGGATGGAATTTTTCTGATAATCCATGTGGAAGTTATGCCCTGGTCAAGTTACAGTTGACTTTTTCAACTGTCCAAATATGGAAACTTTTGCATCTTGATGATTTTTGAGCCAAGCTTTGAGAATCATGATCAAGTATTGATCAAATGATGTTTGTGGCTTCAAAATGAGATGTTGACCAAAAATTTGGACTTTTGACTGTCAAATGACCATTTTGCCCCTACAGTTGACTGTAGTGCAATTAGGGTTTTTGACTGTGCAATTTTGTGCTGAAAGTCTTGAAACTTAGTATGAGGATGCTTGACCATGTTTGTAGGCATGTGGGACTTGATTGGACCCTTGGAAACTTCATTTTCTTTGTCAGAACCAAAACCCTAATTTTTTATTGTTAGGAGGCCCTTGAACTGTGCAACCCTTGGGGAATTTCTGAAGCTTGACTTGGCAAATCTTGAAGAATATGGGAGGGCAAATTTTGGGGTACAACAGTTGCCCCTGTTCAATCTTCTTAAACCTGAGGATGCAGATTGGCTGACGTGCCTTTCGTAATCCGAAGGTGGAAGATGATTGAACACTAGAGTGCCCAGAAATTTGCGCTCACATAGTAATGTGATGGAGGGAATGGGCTTATAGATGCCATTTGGAGATTGATGGATAGGATGATGGGCTTATAAATGCCATGCTAAGAGATGATGGAAGGTGGATGGGCTTACAGATGCCATCTGGGTGTCGATCGCGTAAGAGATTCCTTAGCGAGAACTTGCGTACCTGCAAAAAAGAAAAATGAGTACCTGGCCTGTTACAGGAACTGGTCTTCAAATTCTTCGTATAGATGTGTCCTGACTGGTTACAGGAGCTGAATCTGGAGCTTCAAACGGTGATGAATGAACCAGGGATGATTACTACCTCAACAGGAACGGTGAGATAACCTTGGAGGACTTCAACCTCAACAGTAACGCTGAGAGAATCTGGGACGATTACTACCTCAACAGGATCATTGAGAGAATCTTGGGCGACTACCACCTCAACAGTAATCATTGAGAGAATCTGGGGATGATTACTACCTCCGCAGTATCGGGGAGAGAACCACAGGCGACTACAACCTCAACGGTAATCATTGAGAGAATCTTGGATAACTTCTTCTTCAACAGCAATCGTTGAGCGAATCTTGGGATGATTACTACCTCTGCAGTATCGGGGAGAGAACCATAGGCGACTACAACCTCAATAGCAATCATTGAGAGAATCTTGGATAACTTCAACCTCAACAGCAATCGTTGAGCGAATCTTGGGATGATTACTACCTCTGCAGTATCGGGGAGAGAACCATAGGCGACTACAACCTCAATAGCAATCATTGAGAGAATCTTGGATAACTTCAACCTCAACAGCAATCGTTGAGCGAATCTTGGGATGATTACTACCTCCGCAGTATCGGGGAGAGAACCACAGGCGACTATAACCTCAACAGTAATCATTGAGAGAATCTTGGATAACTTCAACCTCAACAGCAATCGTTGAGAGAATCTTGGGATGATTACTACCTCCGCAGTATCGGGGAGAGAACCACAGGCAACTACAACCTCAACAGTAATCATTGAGAGAATCTTGGATAACTTCAACCTCAACAGCAATCGTTGGGAGAATCTTGGGATGATTACTACCTCCGCAGTATCGGGGAGAGAACCACAGGCGACTACAACCTCAACAGTAATCATTGAGAGAATCTTGGATAACTTCTACTGAGTCTTTATCAGGAAAATCTGTTAGGGGTCGATTTAGCTGGACTAGAGAAGGCCTTGGACTGGATAAGAAACAGAAAATCTTAGGGTCGATTAACTGAACCGGTCTAGGTCTTGAAATGTCTTCAACTGGATAAGAAACAGGGAGATCTTAGGGTCGATCTGACTGAACCAGAGAAGGCCTTTGACTGGATAAGAAACAGAGAAATCTTTGGAGTCGATTTAACTGAACCAGACTAGGTCTTGAAATATAGTTGAAAATTTAACTGGATCTTTCCTGAAAGGTAAAGGTCAGTCATATGCAGTGCATGATATGGATCAAGCAATGATGTTCTCCGCATAAATGAGATTCGTAAGATATGATGCGTATATGCATGCTATAATGTATGGAAATGTGATGTTTATGAATATGTGTTTTTCGTCTTAGGAAAATAAATCCTTGACGGGTGCCGGGAAGTCACTCCTGGGCTGATGTTGAAGTATTGATCTTTGTTTTCGCTGGGGGTGATAGTTGCAAGAATACCGGTAGGAGAAGACAACTCCGTCGGGGGATAAACTTGGCGAATGGATAACTCTGCGGGGAGAAAAGTACTCTAACGATCTTGCTGGAGAGCAATACTCTGTGGGGGGAGAGATACTTTACTGAGTGTTGATAATAACTTGCTGGGAATACCCTTGTTGTGTTGGAAGTATTGATAGACTTCGCTGGGGATAAGGAGGCTTCGTCGGGGACAATCTTTCCATGGTTACTGGCTGAGGATAACCCAGTTATATCCTGGTGGGGGAAATAACCTTTGAATAAAGCCGGGAGACGCGTTCATGCTCTGCGAGGATAAGCTTCCAGAATCTACTGGGGATAAGCTTACTGCTGGGGAGATGATTCCAACTTTCCTGGGGAACTAGATTGGACTCTCCTGGGGAGGTTTTGAATTGCTGGGGAAGTAACTCCGTTGAATGTTGGATATACCGCCGGGGAACAATCTTTAGGTCAAGACTGCCGGGGATGCTTGTTAAGAATATTTGTATGCTGCTGGGGAATGTTGGGAGGATACCCACCTTCCTTTGATAACTTTGCTCGGGGAGAGTGCACTGACTTGCTGGCTCACTCAATAGGGAATTGGGATGTACTGGTATCGTTCTTTAGTTGAACCTACCTTGGTACCTTGGAGGACAGAACAATTAGATTGCTTA